>CM040432.1:81197968-82397968 GCA_022702705.1 Papilionanthe hookeriana x Papilionanthe teres | reverse complement strand
AGCTGAAGAGATTTTTGATTCTTTTTTAATTTTGTGCAGGATCAGCTAAAAAGACATACTATATGATTGGGAGATTAATTTTTTGATTGGGAGATTAATTTTTGATTGGGAAATTAAAAAAGAATCAAAAATTAATCTCCCAATCAGCACATTTTTGATTCTTTTTTAATTTCCATAACAAAATAGAAAACAATTCTTATGAATAAAAAATTCACTATTTTATTTATAAAATATATGATATAATCTGGGACAAATATTACTTAATGAATTCAATTTCATTTATAAAGAATTAGCATCAAAATATCCTACTATAATAACTTTTGAAAAAAAAAATAATAAAATAATTAATTTTATTATTATAAAATAATAATAAATGAAATTAAATGCAAATATTTATTAAAAAAGGGAGTTTAAGGTCAACACGTTTCACGCACCCCACAAGATGCTCGTCAAGTGAGGTGGGGCTTCTTGTGTGAAAGTTCCCTAGTCGAAGGATCCAACGTGAAAACCCCGTCAAGAAAAATTCTCCACTCGATAAGCTGAAAAAGACATACATACAGCTTCTACGAAGGACTTCCTAAACTTATATATAGAAGATCGACCGAACGATTAATCCATTCAAGAACAGTCTTCTTCCCTCTTCGATCTAATCTGCGATTCATAAATTTTATAGATATATTTATTAATGGCGAATCAGGAATGCTTGCGCGGCTTCGTAGACTTCTTGCCTTCGATGGCTGAGAGGCTGGGCACCAGCGGGCTGTTAAAGGAGCTTTATAAGGGGTATTATCACCTGGTGGATCCTCAGCGAGGGCTGATCACGCTTGAAAGCTTGATGCAGAATGCTCAGAAACTCGGCATTGGCGAGTTGGGAGAGGAACAGGCTTTGGGGATGCTCAGAATGGGGGATTTGAATGGAGACGGGGCATTGGATCACAACGAGTTCTGCACGCTCATGCTTCGCCTCAACTCGGAGACCATCTAAGCCACGTAATTTGTTGTTGTAATATAATCAATTCATATGTACTATTTCTCTCTCTCTCTCTCTATCTCTGTCTCTCAGTTTTTTTTTTATATATATATCAAAAATGTATATTATTAATTGTGAATTTTAATGTAGATTTTTATTTCAAAACAACTGAATATTTGAGCTACTGATTTTTTCATATAATTTTGAGATTATATGAGCTATATTTGTCAACAAGTTTAACAAGAGTAAGACAAATTAGTGTAGTTCAATAAGATAGAATCAGTGTCAATAATAATGTATTAATAAGAGTTTGGTTAAGGTTAAGCACTTGGAAGCACAATTGAAAATTTATCAAGGATTGGTAGTAAAAATGACTGTCTCAAAAATAATGATTGTACACGTTTATTATCACTCAGTTTTGATACCGTTAAATTATTGAGGTAATGAATGTTTCCATAAAGATTTATAAGGAAATAAAGTTAGATCATCGAAAATATAAATAATTACCATTTACATCATTAGATGCCAACCATTAGCCGAATCTTTCGCAATTATTGCCATGGCTAAACAATGATAGTTGACTAAAAATGCTGATTTACCAACACTAATTCTTTTGTTATGATCGCTATACACATTTGCAATCAACCAATAACGTCTCCGCACAATATATGTCATCTAATAGAAAAAACTATTCTATTAGGACACCGGACGTAAATTTTGCGTCCAGACTCGGCCCCACCACTGTAAAAACTTACCCAACTAGTGTATTGCAGTGGAGCTCATTTGCCACGTGACAAGTATCCATTGGACTCCGACCCAAATTTATGTCCGGTGTCCTGATGGAATAAGCGTGCTAATAACCTTTAACATATAATGTTCATAATTTTAGTTAAACCCATTCGAGTAAAAATATTTATCAAGTTGACTATCCAATATTGATCACTCTTAAAAATTTCACAATGTCCTTCATCCAATGTTTACAGAAGACTAATGTAAACTTTTGTAGTTACTGATAACTAGCTCCAATCCTCCTATTCCTTAACCTTCAAATTTATGAAAAGATTGTAAGGCCATTTCATTGGCCAATCTATTGAATCAAATGTGCATGACCTCTCAATGCCCAATCAAATATAGCGCTTTATAATAAGGTTAATCGTTTTAGACATAAATATGCTGCTTATTAGCAACAGCCTAGATGGACGTTTGTAACATATCATAGCCATTTAGACATACATGCAATTAAGTTTAAAATTTTGGCAAAACAATAAAAAAAGTTAGAAAAGCCCCTATATAAAGGTCCCTCATTTGCATATTAGCTATATGAATATTTTTTTATCTCAATTCGTGTTGACCTTATTATTAGACGTTGGAATGGACCTACTATTGAAGCTTATAGGTTTGATTCATGTCTAAAGGATCGTTGCTTAACACCATATGACCCATAAAGAGCATTGTCCATTGCTTAGCATCTTATGACTATTAGTGGCATTAAATATCATTAATAATTTATTTTATTCTTATAAGCTATTCTAGTTTTTTTTTTTTTGGTTAATTAAGGATATTAACTCAATTAATTGAGAGCTAGTGTTAGAATGACCTAAGTTTTATTAACACCCTAATATTGTAATCAAACTTGTTTAAGCGATTACTTTAAGATAGGATTTGTAGCTCATATATTAAATGTTAAAAATATAAATCAAAATTTTCTTTTAGGTTATGTGTACCTAGTATATTCAGTTTGAAAAACATTAAAGTCATTATCACATCTTGAATAGTAAGTTCTACATTATAACCATCATAGCAACATAAGTAAGGTGAGCCAACTTGATTGTTGATTGTGTAATGCGAAACAATAGAGACACAAATAAAAGATAATATTATGTGATTCAATTATAAAATCAAGATTATTATCTTCAAACAGCTTTCATAATGTTTCATCCATTAGATGGCTCAAAAAATTGATTTCGTCTGATCTTTTCAGTGTCATATCATATGTTGAGCTATCTAAATAAGAGCTTAAGATTTTTAAGTGGTGGAATAAGTAGAAATAGAAGAAACATTTGAACAAAACAACCTTTTGTCCATAATCTTTTCACTGTGTTTTGAATCTTAAAGTGCTAGAAAATGAACATTCAATCTCCATTGTATCATTATTGCAAAATAACTTGCTGTCATTGAATAATAATCTATCTTTTGTTAGGTCAAACCTAGCTTTGACACTAATTATATTTGTTATATACAAGTCTTTTGTGATAATTTTTCCTTTTCTCCTTTAATAATACTACAATCTAATTGAATCATTCTTAGAGCATATTATAGCCTATTTTGATGTTTAGGATTCTAAAATTCATAAATAATTTTAAATGACTTGCATGACATTCAATAGTTCACAGAACTTTTGAGCTATCTAATTAATAGCTCATCCTCTTCTCTAATTCAACAAACTAAACTCCTATTTCTTCAAACACAATTTTTTTTTTCAATTTTACTAGAATCATACTCATTTTGAGGTGCAATGCTCATAAAATACTTGTCTGAGGATCACTATGTGGTTCATACTTATCATGTGAAATAAGAACTAATGGTTAAAACCCTCAATATATGATATAAATCCAATCTAAATTCATTTATTGTTAGATATTCTTGGTTCTTGTGTTTCACATATAGATATTAAAACTTATGCTATTAAAAATAAGTAAGAATTTGTGATGTCTTTTACATGAAATACTCAACACTATACAAGAACTCGTATGTTAATCTTTTTCTTCTCGAATGTGATCTATTGTACATGCGAGATCAAATATTTTGGATATCTAATTTGTTGACCAATATATTTGAGGATAAAATTATGAAAGTTAAAGGTTATAGATAATCTGAAGAAGCATGATGATAAAAATATGTGATGATAAACAATTTATTTAATCGAATCAATGATAAATTATGCAATTAAAGCGCTGTACAAAGATAATTTATATAATGTGAATGACTTAACAGTTTCTTATGCATTCCCCATTGCATAATTAAACAATACATAACGTGCAAATTCATTATACAAATGATCATACTATTCTATATGATGCATCATGAGACATCATAAATGTCAATGGGTACCGTTAATACCAAGGACTTGTTTGATCATCATTTCCAAATTGAGTCCTAAAGATGGGTTGTCGACTATATGCATCTTCTGGATGAACACAGGCTAACTAACTATACTTAATATTGAATATTATGTTGGTCAAAGTTACATGAGATGAACTATATTTGTAATGAGTGAAAAGTCGAATGTTAATGTCTAGCACATACATACCAAATAATTCTTATATTTTACATATTTAATAGATCAACACCTAAATTTCTATTTTTACATCTAAATTAAAAATCGAAGGGGCATTTACATACATAATTCTCAGTTCTTATGTATCTACGTTTCTAATTCCTAAATTACATTTTACATATTTATAATACTCAGTTCTTATGTATATACCGAACATCCTCCTTCCATTGGACCTCCCCAGAAACCGCTATCAGAAGCCGCTATCGAAGTCACTAAACCTCTGAATCTATCGGAAAAGGTCGGACTACATGCTGCAAAAAACTCCGGCAACACATGCTAGATTTGCAGCTGTCGAGATCGAACAGCTCTATGATCACATTCTTTTTTTTGTACCTTTCCTTATAAGCTCTAAGCCTCCTCTATAAAGGAGGACTTAGTATTTATGAGAGATGTGACGTGTGTGAAACTTGTAACCCAAGCTTGTTTTTTTTTTTTCGCCATCTGGTAATAGTGAAATCTCCCTTTATGTGAACTTAATCAAATCATCTTACTACTGAATTACGTAAATCAGTTTGATTGTTGTTGTAAACTTTTATGCTTCAGAATTATTTTTTATAACAACTGGTATCAAAATTTTGAGTTGGTGATGAGAGCGTATTTTGGCGAGTGTTAGTGAAGTTTTTTTTAACACGTGGTCGAACAGCGGCATAGGACCTGACATGCGGCAGTTCCCACCTTCTCCCAGCAAGGTCTGGCATGAATCTCATGGTGGAAGCTTGCATTAATTCACATAACAGAAGAAAAAAAAAATGAAAGCTTCGCGAGGAACAAAAGGAAAGAAATGAAATTTATTTTTAAATGGAAAGCATGATTTCTTGGGAAGAAAAAAAGGCTTTTCATGAACATTACAATTGCAATTGGAAAGTTTTTTAAGAGCAGAAGGAAATGTCTTTTCGGAAAGAGGAATTTTGGAAAACAAAGAAAAAAATAATTTTGGAAAGAATTTTGGGAAAAAACGAAAACAAGGAAATTTTCAAGAAAAAAAATGGTATTTTATATTTTGAGATTTATTTCTTTCTTTCATGTGAACTAATTTTTTGTTGTTTGTTTTGTATTTTTTTTATTAATAAAGAATGTAGAGCTATATTGGATTTTGTTATTTTTAAGTCTTTTTTCAGGAAAAGAGATGAGCACATTATTACTTATAAGAATAGATCTAACAAAATACAAATTGATTATTTTCTTATGAGAAGAAGAGATCGTCGAGAATGTAAAGATTGTAAGGTCATTCCAAGTGAGGATTTATGTACTCAACATCAATTATTTGTTATGGATTTTAGATAAGGAGTTGTAAACTAAAGAGTACTAGCAATCATCGTTGTAGAATTAGATGGGGGTACCTAAAAAACACAAATAAAATTATTTTTATGAGTAAAATTCAAGTTTTCAAAATTTTGGACGTTCATGAAGAAGCAAATTCTTGGTGGTAAAGTAACAAACATTATTAAAAAGTGGTAAAAGTTGTACTTAGAGAATCAAAATAAAAAAGTTCTATAAATAGAAATAGTTGGTGGTGGAATAATAATGTATAGGAAAAGATAAATATAAGAAGTTATGTTATAAAATTTGGTTTAATTGCAAAAGATTATAGAATTGGGAAAAATATCAAGCATCCCGTAAGGAGTCTAAGAGAACAATCTCTGATGCTAACAATTATGTTTTTAGTGATATTTATAATAGATTAAATATTAAGGAGAGTGAAAAATACATGTATAAACTAGCCAAACGAAAAGAGAAGAAAAGTAAAGATTTAATTCAAGGAACGTGTATTCAAGATGAAAATCAAAATTGCATTTCTTAAAATATATATATACAAAATAGGTGGGTGAGTTATTTTGATAAACTTTTTAATGAAGTTTTGGAAAAGATGATTGAGCTTAGTGATATTAATATCATTAATAATATAATGTTTCATTTTTGTTGTCACATTAGTAAAAAGAAAGTTGAGGTGGCTTTAAAGAAAACCAAGTGTGGAACGTCTGTAGGACCTGATGATATCCTAATTGAAGTGTGGAAATATTTAGGAGATTTGAGGGTTTCTTGGTTTACTAAACTTTTTAATATTATTTTAAAAACTAAAAAGGTGTCTAAGGAGCAGAGGAAGAGTATTTTACTCCCTATATTTTAGAATAAAGGGTATGTACAAGAGTGTGCAAATTATAGTGGAATTAAGTTGATGTTTCATACTTTAAAATTATCGGATAGAGTAATTAAACATAAGTTAAGACGTATTTCAAAGATTCTCATAATTAATTTGTATTTATGTCAAGTAGGTCTACTATGGAAGTTATACATTTATTGAGAGGTTTGATGGAGAAGTTCAGAGATAATAAGGAGGATCTTCATATGATTTTTATTGATTTACATAAATGATAAGGTACCAAGAGATATCATTTCATTTGGAAAGTTCTTGAGAAGAAACGTGTTGATATGACTTATATTCAAGTCATTAAAGATATGTATACAAGAGTTATTACTTATGTTCAAACAGAAGGAGGATTGAGTAAATATTTTCCTATTTCAGTTAGTTTACATTAGGGGTCATCTTAAAGTCATATCTTTTTGCTTTAGTTTTGGATGGTCTTACTATACACTTATAGAAGGATGTATCTTGGTGTATAATTTTTGCTGATGTTATCCTTTTCGTGGAAAAGACGTAAGAAAAAGCTCAAGAAGAACTTGAATTATGGAGGTCTACCTTGAAATCTAAAGGCCTTCCTTTTAGTAGAACTAAAATTGAATACATGGAATGTAATTTTAGTAGTATTAGCTCTTGTGTCAGAAATGTAACTATGGGTGATCAAATTATTAAAAGGTGTGAACGTTTTATATATCTCGAGTCTACTGTTCAATGTGATGATGATATTGATGGGGAATTTATTAGTAGAATTCGAAATGTTTAGTTGAAATTAAGGAATGCTTCAGGCCTATTGTATGATAGAAATGTACATCTTAGACTGAAAGAAAAATTTTATAAGATGGTGATAAGATTTGCAATGGTTAATGGCGCCGAATGTTAGCCTTCAGAAGAGAAGCATAAAACTAAGTTAAGTGTTTTCAACATGAGAGTGCTTAGGTGGATGAGTGGCTTTACAATTAGAGACAATTGCGAAATGAATATTTCAGTGATAGAATTAGTATAGCTCCAGGGATGGACAAAATTAGATAGAGTCATCTTAGATGGTTTGGTCACATTAAACATCGATCATCTGATGATATGATTAGAAGAGTATATGTTTTAGATTCGACTTATTTAAAGAAAGGCAGAGGTAGATGGTGCGACTTTTTTAATTTGCAAAAATTAATGAAGTCAGATTTAGATTTATATATTGATTTAAATGATAATGAGTCACACAATTAACACAAGTATACGTATCGCTCAAGTAATACAAGGCTCTAGTGGAGTTCTGGAATATCGATCCCACAGGGAGGATTTACGTTTATTGCGTAGCACAAAAATCTATTATCGAATCATAGCACAATTTCAAGTGGTTTAATTTTAGATGTAAAGACAAACAGGTTCAGTTACAATATCTACCAAAGCATGTTTTAAACTCTAGCAAGTTAAACTAACGCAAGACTAAATTTAAACAAAGCTCAGTTGTAAGAAAGAGTCTTCCTCCTTTTCATTCATAATGTGATGATTATTGTGACACAGATCAGTGATGCAAATGTATTATGCCAAATAGGAGCATTTCTATTCTTTACCCATATTTCAGCGTATAAAGAACATTGACTAATCCTAAGTTTAGTACCCAAATCCATGGTTAGGCTGGGAGGATACTGGCTCTCACTTCAAAGCTCTCACTCTCACTTCAAAGCTCTCACTGCCCTTCACCTGAAGGCTAATTCTCGCTTCAGTTTTTAAACATTAGGACCAAATTGAGGATTTCAGCCTGTCACCCTGAAATCTCCAATTTTATGTTCATCAAAGTATATTTTCCTATTTATTTGCATTCAATCCTCAAAAACTTCACCATTCATGGAATTTGAATGTGACATTCACCTTTGTTGTGGAACTCATAATCCTTTCAGAATATATGTTTCCCAACAAGTTTTAACTATTCAATTGGCCAGATCAAAAAGTAAATGAAATTTTAAGTGAAAAGGTCATCTCAAATTCTTCATAATAAATTGACACATCATTTCCATTTCACAATATCCACACATCACATGAAAAGGAGAAAGAGAAAGAAATCTACTCAAGGCTCATGAGGAAAATATGACAAAATATGGATTTCATATATAAAAACAACGTCATACAAACAGAGTAAAGTAAAGACTACTTATCTCAAACTCTTCCCCAAGCGAATCTCAAGGAATTCCTTTGACTCCTCTTCTTTCTTCACAACAACACACAATTCTCTCTTTAGAATAGTAAGGAAGAAGAAATCTCTCACTTTCCCTCTCCTCTCACACTCCTTAGAAGAGAAAAACAGAAACCTAACTTCCTACACAAAAATGGAAAGAACTCACTCTTTAAACTCTAAACTCTTCCTTTCTCTTCTTCCCCCCCTTTGAAATGTGGCTCCAAAAGTGTTTAAATTCGGTCAAAACTGAATTCCCAAGAGTTTCCTCAAGCAACCTTTCAAAATCTGGCCAAATACATTGAATCTAGCTCAAAATCGGGATAGGGCGCTGTCTGGCGCTGATAGGAGCGCCGTTCGGTGCATTATTCCATCAAAACGTCATAAATCTCTGGAAACTGGAGCTGTCCAGTGCTGGTCACTGTGCCGTTCGACGCTAGTTCAATAAAATATACTTTTGTCCTTTTTCGCTCCAAATTTGCTCATTTTTGCTTCCTTTTCTCCAAAGGCCTAAAAGCATTGTACTTGCATGAAATCATCAAAAATACTTTCCTTTAAATTGCAATATCATCAAAAATATGTATGAAATGAATAGTAAAAAGCTATCAAATTTTTAATGGATCAGTAGACCTAGGATGACTTGAGCATTTTATATAAGAAATGATCTTAATAGATTAGAAATAAATGACTCAGGCTGGTAAAAAGATCTGATGTATCAGATCAGACAATGAGGGTGAATACACTTTAGATACGCTCTTGTAAGAGTGCCAGAGAGCTGGGATAGAGCATCAGTTCACTATTCGAGAGACACCACAACAGGATAGGGTGGCAGAGAGGATGAACAAAACCTTGGTAGAGAAGTTCAGTTTATGTTATCTAATTCAAGGTTGAATAGAATTTAATGAGCAAATGCAATAAAATATGCCTGTCACTTGGTGAACTATATGCCTTCGCAACTTTTAGGGAGAGACCACAAAAATGTGGTTAGGGTATCGTGCTAGAGATTATGAGCACATGAGAGTGTTTGAGTGTCCAGTTTACTACCATGTATAGTAAATAAACTAGAACCACAAGCAAAGAAGATGATCTTCATTGGCTTTAGGCGTGGAGCCAAGAGCTTCATGCTATATGATTAGTGAGAATGAAAGCTTGTCATTAGTAGAGATTTTGCATTCAATGAGGCAAGCTTGTTTAAAAATTGAGACTCAAAGCAAGTGGAAATAACCGGACGATAGATATGTAATAGAAGGTGGAATATAATAAAACTCAATTTGTTCCAAAAAGTTCATCCACTCTGACCCAGATATCTGATTCAGTTGCATTTCAGGAGATATTTGTTGATATTTCTCAACAAATGTTGAGGATGAGATATCTGCTGAGGAATTTATTGTTAGGTGTAGGACCATGCTCCAAAATATCCCAAAATGAGCTTGGATGAGAGATCATATTGCATTTACACTGTGAGCCACAAAGGTAGAAATTACTTGTCACTATAAAGAAGAATCTCATTGGAGAGTGGTAATGGATGAAGAGATGGAGAATGGTACTTAGATATTGGTGAAGCATCTCCTAAAAGGAAAGACATTGGATGCAAATTGGTGTATGCAAAGAAGGATCTCATGGAGCTGATGGGTAGTACAAAGAAAGATTAGGAGCAAAAGGTTTTACGCAACGAGAAGGGATTGATTATGAAAAAAGTTTTCTCCCCAACATCATGTTGACCTCATTTTTGGTGAGGTCTAAACTTCCACTTAGTACATAAGATCTAGCCATAGGGTTTCTCCTTGACTGTCTCAGAGGGCTAGAGATGGGTCCCACAACCTAGAAATCTGAACCACTTCCTAGCCTTTCTTGAAATACTACATGGATGGTCATAAACCTCTAAACTACTTAGAATGATAAGACCAACATGTGGAGGATCATAGATGAGTTCCCATAAGAATGCTTGAACTTAGGTCAACCTTGGGTGACTAGGGATTGGTCTTGAACACACACCCCTAATCCTTTGAATACCCCACTTATTCCAAATTTCTAAAACACTTGCACTTGACCTACCTCCTAGTTCCTTTTGGAAACTCATATGGATGGTCCCAAGCCCTTAGACTTTGGTTAAGATAGTCAAGAACAACATGTAAGGATCCCAAATGAGCACTCCTATGGATCTTGTGGTTTTGAGAAAAGCTTCATGGATTGTATGATCACCTTAGCCAATAAAAATTTATCTGAACTTTAGCCTTTTACCCATAAATTTTTTTAAAATTACTAAATTGCCTCTGAAACCGTAATTTTCTCAAAATTGCCCAAATCCTCAAATTCTCTCCAAAAATCATATCAAATCACTCCAAACCATCCAAATTTACCAAAACACCACAATTTCCTCAAAATTCCTAAAATAGCCAATTTTTATTAAAATACCATAAATACATTTCTTTCACTTAAATTCTCAAATTTTCCCCATTTCATCATAATTTTCAAATTATTCAAACCTTTATCTCCATTTATGAAATTCATCGTGACATACTCACAACCCCAATTTTAAATATCCATGATCAAATTTCAAAAGCTCAAATTCAAGCCCTTCATGAATAATTTCAAACGCCCATCATCCCTTCATCTTAAAATCACATCTTTTTAAAAGTCCATCATTTTAAAAGCCCAAATCCCACTCTACCTAATTTCAAAAGCCCACTCAGTAAGCCGTGAGTTCCCCTCTCAAACTTGCTCTTCAAGGTAATTTCTCTCTTATGGTTTTTTTTCTATTTTACCTGCATACCACTTAATTCTTTAGTAGTTTCATGTCTAAGTAAAAAAAAATAAGAGAGAGAATTTACGTGCATAGTACCCTATTCTTTATGTTGAAGCTCTGGAATTTCACATGCACATGACACACATTTTATGAATATCCATACATACCACATAAATATTAAATATTTTGTTTCACACCACGCAAAACTTATGTATTTACATATTTGATACCCAAATTTTAATATTTTAAGAGCACAACACTCGTATCTCATGTATTTAAATACGCGACACAAATTTTATGGACTTACACATTTAATGTTTGAAATTTGACGATTTCTTGTACATCATTCAAACATGTCTGAAACTTAGACTTCTTAGGTGCAAACAACTAAGGCTTCGGAGACGAAGATTTCAACGCGGCACCGATGTGGAGAGGTAAAGAAATAGGATATTTTTGATTTAAATAAATACATAAATTGTAAAAATGCATAACTTGGTCTGTAAAAATCTTAAAAATAAAATAAAAATACATCTATGCTCAATGAATAGTGGAGAATAATATGGACTAAAAATTAAAAATATTATATTTATATTTATTTTTAAATTAATTAAATACTTCAGAATTTGTTTAAATCATAATTAATTACATATTAATCATAAAAATGTGAAAGTTAGAGGTTTTGAACCTCTCATGCTTAGGTACATTTTCTAATTTTCCATGACCAGAGAACACCTCTAAGTATGAAAGCTCTTATTTTCAAAGTGAATTAGCACTGTTTTAACTAAAAAATCATAATATTTAGAAGACAAATCCAAAAATTACAAAAATAAGTTTGGTAAATTTACTATAGTCAGTAGATCTTAGAAAAAAATAATAAAATAGAATTAAGTAATTAAAAATACCACTTTACATAATTAACTCAATAAAGTTCAAAAAAATCAATTAATTAAAATATAATAAAAAAAATCATGAAAACTAATCCACATTAAAGGAAATGGTCAAGAGAACTTACTATAAAAATTTGAAATTAATTGGAGTTAATTTAATCACTAAAATTGAATTTTCAAGTAAAATGACATTTTTGATATTAAAATAATTATAATAATAAAAATATAAGACAAAAAATTACAAAACTAATTTTGGGAGTTCCTTATGACCATAGAAATTTAGGAAAAATAAAACTGAAATTAAAATAACTATTTCATTTTTAAGCTATATTTTAATATTTAAATAATTAAAAATTAATTAAAAATCATAAAAATAACTAAAATATAAAAATTCACCAGAAAATCAAATTTGGCCTCCTAATCACTTAGGAGCAATTAAAATAATTTTTCTAATTTTCTAAGTGAAGATATTAATTTTTAAAGGCTTAAAATAATTTTTAAAGGCTTAAAATGGATTTTTTGTAGTTTGTATTAAAATAATTCCAATAAATCAAAGAAAAATTACAAAAATATTAAATTTATTTCTTTCATTTTCTTGAACTCAAAGGGATTTAAGAAAAAATATAAAACTTAATTTTAACCTTAAATAATATTTTATATTTAATTAATACTCAAAATCAACAAATAATTATAATAATTAAAAATAAAACTCAAAACATTATGAAAATTGTCCAAAATGGTCCTCTAACCTAACTGAACCTTCAATAATTTTCTTAAGGACAGATCGTTTATCTTGGCTATGTTATCAAATTAACATAAAACATACCCCATTTTTGAATTAAAATAATTATAAAAAATAAAATTAAAATCAGAAAATTACATTTCTCCACTGATATTTTAATTTACCCATGAGTACCGTAAAATAAAATTTTCAAAGTCATTTGAATGAAATTTAAAATGTTATAAAGTGATAAGCCTAGAAGGTCAAAATGGTAATTTTAGGTTTTAAGCCTTAATTAATATTTAGGTCGAACCAAAGGGGTAAATAGGCAATGAATAATCTTAATTGACATTCTTAGATGATTGAAACATAAGGGGATAAGAGATAGAAACTATTTGACCACTTTTCAATGTTAAGGGTAAAGTCATAATTTCATAAATTATTAAAATTTAGAAGTTAATCAAATTTGATGATTCTGAAGTAAGGGGGCTTGATCTTGGAAGATTTTAATTCAAAAATCTAAAGCCCCTAATCAATGGTTAGATGATAATGACATCTTTAATGAAGGTAAAATATCACTTAATCTAATATCCCTAAAATTACAAATCTACCCATAAGAGCTTAAGGGCTAGGTAGTGAATTAGGTCAAATCCTAATTTCAATTAATAAGGTTTAGAAAAAACAATATAATTAATTTGAAACATTTTTAAAACACTACAAGCCCAACTTCGAACTAAATTTGTCTAAGCTCTTAATGAACTCATTTGCCCTTAAAGGTTTTCACCCACATAATTTCTAAATGAAACATCAAATGAATATTGCCCCACTCAAGGGATAATCAAAACATTTAAGTTCATTGAGTAAGAATTAAAACATCATTAATAAACCTTAATCAAGTATGTGTGATAGATTGAACAATATGATGAAACCAAATGAACTCTAAGTGGATCCAAAGCTTTGAGAAAGATGTTCAGAGTTATGCTCCGAGCACTTTCTCAATCTAATAGGGTATTTTAGAAGGACAATTGAATTTCATTGTTTTCTTATCAAGAAAATCATCCTTAACACAGCTTAGGAACCCCCCAAGTTATGAAATAGGTTCCCTCACTGAATTTAAATCCCTAAAATTTAATCTCTGCTTTCATAACTGCTTGAGATGTTGACATTTCAATGAATGTATTCGAAGACTGCTAGGTACGCATTTATATTTATTGCAATTTACACTGCTTTATTTATTAAATGCTTTACTTGTACTTGCATGTCAAAACTGAAACTTTTAGGATAGACACAAAGCCAAAATAAAATAAAATGTAACCAAAAATCAAATTCACTGCCACAACAATCAAATTATAAGACAACTCAAAATTTAATCATAAACAAAACAAAAAATTAAACAATTGCAATTAAATTAAAACGTTTCTATCGAATGATCGGAATCTCTCAGAGGAAGTAACCTACGGTTGCTAACAAGTCTTCCCATGGTCTGAATGAAAGTATTGAGTTCATTTTGTTGAATTTAGTAATTTCATCTGGACTAAGTGAATCCTAAGAAAATAGTGGTGCTAGAACGAGGGAACCGTAGGATCCTAACCAGTATCGCTTAATCAAATTTTACATTTCCCTAATAAGATGTTATGACACCTCAGTTTAATCATTTTCAAAACATGACACTTTCTCATCTCTTCAATTTGACACTTCTAAAAACAAACCTGCTGCAACGAGGAGCTCGAAGAAAACACAGTGGGTGGCACGACGAGGAAGCTAACACTCTACAACAGCAAACCTTTCTTAGAAATAAAAAAATAAGTCATACAACTTCGAGGTAGTTTGCTAGTGCGACATAAATCCTCACCTTATCTCTTTAGGCCTTTGCACATCGTATAATATAAGCCGTAACTTGCCTTAGGTTCCTCAGGTTTCATCCGATATGACATAAATCCTCCTATATTCCAGGCTATTTGTATGATCAGAATCATGCAATTGTAAGCCCTAAATATTAAAATTGGCTGGTTGAAACACTAAATAATTATCTTTTATAAACTGAAACCCAACAATAAGATCATCTGGGAAGTCACCAGAGGTTCTCCCTCAGGTCTGTGACATCCCCTACTTCTCACTTCTTTGGACTCATTAAAACAATTTTTCTTATTTGCACTAATCCCTTTTGACACTATCTAAGTCTATTCTTGAATACTTTAAAATTTGAAATTCATGAGAGCAAAACCACTAATCATTATCTAAGTAACTTCGGTCATTTAGGATTTAATTAACTATAAGGGCTTGCCTCTATAGGAAACTTTAAAACCCAGGTAATAAAAATCCTATTTAATCTTTTATATTAAATAGGAAAACTTGTTGGCCAATATAAAAGGTTCGCAGACCAGAACAGTTGTCATAAATCTATTATTTTATTTAATCGAGCCTCACAATAAGGTAATGAGTCTACCCTTTTGGATAAGTGACCGCGACTATTTGAGGTGATAAAAATGAGTTTAATTGATTAATAATAAAGTCACTTATATCAACGCAAGTATACGTATCGCTCAAGTAATACAGGGCTCTAGTGAAGTCCTAGTTATCGATCCCACAGGGAAGCAAGATAAAAGGTCCTTAGTCAAATTCTAGTCTATTACAATTACTCCTTAGTTTAGAGTGTCAATTAAAATGATGTTTTATCTAGCAACTACTCCTAAATACAAGTGTTAATTCTAAAGATAGTAACTATAACTAAATGCAAATATTAATTCTAAAGATAACCCTTTTTGGATGATTTGGTTTGGAGAATTTTGAGATACTAAAAACTACTATTTTTATGTAATGAAATGAATAATGTGTAGGAATGAGATGAATTAAATATTATATGTGCCAAATAGGAGCAATCCTATTCTTTACCCTTTGGTTCAGGCATAAAGAACATTGACTAATCTTATGCTTGTTTACTGAATCCGTGACTAGGCTGGGAGGATACCGACTCTCACTTCGGAGCTCCCACGTTCCCCTCGCCTGTGGGCTAACATCTCCGCTTTAGTACTCAAACAATAAGACCGAATTGGGGATTTTAGTCTGTCACTCTAAAATCTCCACTTCTACGTCCAATAATTATATTTCCCTATTTATTTGCATTCAATCCTCATGAAATTCACCATCCATGGAATTTGAATGTGGTTAGTACTTAGTTGTAGAAAGCATAACCCTCTCAGATAATATTTTTTCACAACGAATTTTAACATTAAAACAGGCCTTAATTGTAATGTAAATGAAGTGCAAGTAAAAACCATCACAATTATATGTAAAACTTCTTCTAGCATGTATCTCAACATCCTACACATGAATTCTACTTATTAAAAAGGAAAAGTAAAAAGAAAATAATGGCATAATCTTCTCATGCCACTATTTCCAAATAAGATGAAAGAGTAAGAGAGATATGTCACAAAGCACGAAGAAAACACAATGGAAACTTCATTTAACCAAAGCGAATCCACTAGATAAGTGTTTCCAAAATAATAAGATAATGAAGAACAATACTTAGCTTTTTGCCTTTGAAAGAAAGACGAAGATCTCTCCCACAAAGTCTCCCATCGATCCATGCAATGCTAGTGCAATCCCTTACAAATTTTCTCAAAATATCCTCTCCAATCTCTCCAAAAGGGTAGAAATCTACATTTTTACTCCTAATCTAAGAACCCTAAACATTTTCCAAGATTTTCCTAACATTCCTCTCTTGTTTCTCTTCACTTTTCTAACCTAAATTCGTCATTTTAAAGAGTATGGACGAATTTCTAAGAGTTCCCTTAAGCACCCCTTTGAAAAAGAATCCAAATACATTGAATTTTGGCCCAAAACCACCAAAAGACGGTCCATAATCGTCCGGGGCGCTGACGGCGGGGTTCGGGGCTCTGTCGGCGAGCGTTTCTGGCATTTTTTGTTGTTTTCGGGAAAATCCAGCCGTCAATGAGCTCGAGGGTGCTGTTGGCGGGCAGACTCTGTGCAGCTCCACCGTTTTACTCCGTTTGGCTTTGTTTTAGCTCTGTTTCGCCCCATTTCAGTTGCATTGCATTCTTAACAGATAGGCCAACAAAATAAGCATAAAAACAACCTTTCTTTATAGTGTAATATTATTCAAAAATATGCAAGTGTAAATAAGATTAAACATTGAAAGACTTATCAAAAGGTGTCAGGGCAAAATTTGATTGTATGCTTGTTTTTGCTCCAAATTGCACCGTTTTTGTTTCATTTTCTCCAAAAATCATTTCTTGTACCTAAAACGAAAAAACATATAAATTATCTTCCTTTTAAAGTGTAATATCACCAAAAATGAGTGAAATCATATGCAAAAAGCATATATTTTTTCAGTGGGTCAAAATCTCCCAAACTTAACTGTTACTTGTCCTCAAGTAACACTATAACTTTAAAAATAAAATATGTTAACTTGTGGTTGTGGGTTTCGGTAGAGTTTCCTATAATTTCATCTCAAAAATGTTATAGTATAACATAGGAGAAATTCTAGCAAATCAACCTAGGACTAGAGTATAAGAATATCTCATATTCATCTTAGGAATCCTGATTTTCTATTTACTTCAAAAGTTATTGAAAATTGTCGAACTAAAGATTCATTGAAAGTATAAACACAGAATTTAAGCACTTTATCTATACTAATTTAACCAATACCTTTTGAAATAAAAATAAGCTTAGGATTGTTTTTAAGTATTTTCATTTAAAAAGATTCAAGTGAAACCAATTTTTGATTAAGGCTTCTCCTCAAGCTTCTCCTCACTTATTTATTTTTATTTTTTTTCTTTTCTTTCGGGATCATTTTTAATCCCTTTTTTCACTTTTTTTTCTTTCTTTCAGGATCATTTTTAATCATTTTTTTTATTTTTTTTATGTGAGGATTACTATATATGGATAGACCTTTAATAATTTTGAATTTCACTATCCTCTCTCTAAAATCCAAAAATCAAAACTTTCCCTCACTTTTTATAAGTGTAAGTATTAGTTCAAAAAAGGTTTTCAATAAAGGCTCAATTCTCATTAAGTATAAATTTAAGAATTTTAGCTTTTTAAATATTCAACTCCTTTCTACCATAAATAACAAAATTATTTTTCAAATGTTTCCTACAAAATATCTTAACTCTAGAACAGTTTCTTCACAAAGGATTTTAACTAGATTATTTTCTAACATTCGTAAAATTGAAATTATAGTAACCTAAAGGTAACCCCACATACCAAAAATCATTTTAAAAGTTATATCAAATTAAATACAGGCTACTGAGGACAAATAAAGTTACATTTTAAAAATTTTTCTTCCCCCCAAACTTAAATTTTAAAATATTTTGCAATTAATTCCATAAGATGTAGCAGGAAGAAAAAGTAAAGGTTGACTCTACTTACTACTACAACATCCTATCAAATTCATATATATGCATAATCAGGATAAAATGACAGTAAGAGAAAATAAATCTAACCTAAAACATGCTTGTAATAAAATTACACTAAAAAGAAGTATTTTTACTTTAAAATTTTATTTTTCTTCCTACCCCCAAACTTAAATTTTAACATATATAACATTCAGTACAGAAAATATAAGCAGGAAGAAAACAGTTTAGAAATTCTCTCTACTACACATGTCTATCAAAAATATCTACAATTATTAATCAGGATAGAAATCATGTAGCAAAAAGTAAATCTAAACTAAACATGTCAGAATAAAATTCATTAAATAAAAGTTTAACTAACATAGCAGGTATCAGCAAGGGAATGTAAAAATTGTTCTTCAATTCTTATATAAAATTATAACACTAGCACAAACACACAATTCAAATACAAACACTCATGATAAATGAGATCAATTCTTCCGTAAACTCATCACATCTTACTAACTTACTTCCAATTTCTATCGAAATCACTACACAGATAAATAAGGTGCATTTTAAATGGTTTTATAGATTATAATCAGAAAGATAAGATTATCCCTTATATATTGGCTCCTAGGCACCAATCTCAGGCATCATTTAATCCTTATAATTAAGCACCTCTAACAGTTATAAAGATAGTGTAAGATCATCGTAATGTTATTCATCAAATAGGTTCGCGACTCCTACCTAATGAAAATAAAGTTGCAGAAAGGCAATAACAAATTAAGATGGAACTATCAATGTTCAAAATTCATGATTTCTCTTGTAAAACTCAAGTCTGGGTGAGACCCAAGTCATAGTGGACTCGTTAATCCAACTACTACAAGAGATCAAGTCTAGCCATAATAAGAAGTTAAAGAATCACCCCCTCATGACACACAAAGATCAGATCAAAGCACTAATAATCCAAACATCTACCAATCATCAATCAAACTTATCAATCCACTATAAAGAAAATACAATATAACACTAACAATCATGATTGTCAAGAACACTAAATCAAAGCACATTGATAACTATGGGTTGCCTCCCATAAAGCGCTTGGTTTTAACGTTGCAGGCCCAACAAATGATTCCACCTGGATCAAAATTCCAATTAAGGAATCCTCGATCAATCGCCCAATCATTTTCAGGTCCAAGGATTCCTATAAAATCCTTAAATTTTAATTTTTCATTCAGCTCTTCATTTTCAGTTTGATTTATATCATAATTCCTCATATTTCTTTCTAGATCCAATATTCTTCTATTGATTTTCTCAAATTGTATATTAATATCATCCTTAAAATTTATAAGAAATGGATCTTTATCAGATACTTGAATATCTCTCAAATTTTGGATCAGATTCTCTTTAGATAATTTAGATTCAGGATCAAACTCTTCTATATTACTCTTCTGTTTCAAATTATCTTCCAATTCTTCCCCTCAATACTGAGTAAATGGTGGAGGTGTTCTTTCTATATTTATCTTAGTTGAGGAAATAAGTTTTTTTTTTCCATAAGAATTTCTTCGATTGGTCTTTCAATATCCTTATCCTCTTTTCTCAACTTAAAGTTCTTTTGAAATTTATCCTCAAATTCTCTTCCAAGTCCTAGTTCAATAATTTTATCTTGTTCATCATTCAATTCAGGTTTTTCTTGTGATTGAGTAGCATCTAAAGATATAAAGACTGATTATGTAGATGAATTCCCTAAATAGATAGGCTTTAAAATTGTATGGGGTACATCCATCTTAAGTTCATGAGATTTTTCAATAGATGGAATTAAAAGTTTACTAATTTTGGTAGCGTTCATCATTTCACACCTCTCCTGAACATACATACAGTCTTCTTTAAATAACATCTTCGAATCATCATGAAAGTCTATTCCGACCTCATCTGTTATCTTACTCTCAAAACATTCTTGGAAATGGTCTTTACTTAGATAATCAATTTCATCTATCCAAAAAACATCATCATCTTTTCTCTCAGCTGGATATTTCATAGTATTTAATACATTAAAAGTGACTTCATGGTCATTAATATTTATAGTCAACTCTCCTTTTTGCACATCTATCATAGCTTGTCCAGTAATAAGGAAAGGTCTCCCTAAAATAATTTGAATTTCTTTATCTTCCTCCATATCTAATACAATAAAGTCCAAAGGAAAGATAAATTTATCCACTTTAACAAGCACGTATTCTATAACTCCTTTTGGATAAATGATAGATCGGTCATCTAATAGAAGGGTTATAGTAGTGGGAGAAATATCAACTAAACCTAACCGTCTAAATATTGATAGAGGCATCACATTGTTGACCTCATTTTGGTGAGGTCTCCTTTTTTTCCTTTCCTCTTAGTGCTTAGGATCTAGCCATAGGACTTCTCCTTGACTATCCTAGAGAACTAGAATTGGGACCCACCCTTTAGCAATTCAGCTACCTCTTGACTCCTCTTGGGACCCCACTTAGATGGTTGTAAACCTCTAAATCACCTTGGAAGGTTAAAACCCCCATATGGGCAACTAATAGTGAGTTCCTATAGGATGTTTAAGCCTTAGGACTACCCTGAGTGACTTTGGGGACTTGAGCTTCTCTTGCACACACACACACACCCCTAAAACCACTTCACCCTTTAACCTTAAACCTTGGATCTTGTCCCTTCTACCCTTTAAGAAACTCACATGATTGAACCAAAGTCACTAGTCTTTGATTAAGATGGCTAAGGTCAATATGTGAAGGATCATAAAGTGGTTACCATTTGGCTAAGCTTGGTCCCAAAGTGGTTAGACTTGTCTAAAGTCCATAGGCCTACTGATCCAATAAAAAATACCCCTTTTAATGCCTTGATTTTTAGCAAATTTTTAAGGCTATTATGCTTTAATGAAAGGTATTTTTGTGTTTTTGGATATAGGTGATAGAAAAATGTTCAAGAAGGAAAAAAGTGAAAAAGGAGCAAAAAGGAGCAAAAAGGAGTCAAAATAGAGTCAAAATGTAAAATTGTCAAAATTATTGGTCTGTCGCCTAGGCGCCAGAATCCGGCGCCTAAGCACCAGGTCGATACGGGATCTGTCAAGATTTTTGACAACTTTTGGATGGTTATTTTGACGGTGTTAGCGGTTATTGGACCTTCTAGAAGACTGGCAGTTGTTCCTGGTTTATAAGACATGCGATACAATGTGTTTGGATGCTTGGAAACGGTTTTAATTGCGAAGAGGTGCGTTCCAAAGTGAAGAGGTGCGAAGAACTGGACGCAGAGTCCGGCGCCTAGGCGCCAGACACACCTTCTAGAAGATTCATTGAATGTGGACACATTTTGAAGAGGTGCCTTAAGGCAACCCTTGAAGCCTATAAATAGGAGGGTACTCCTTCAGAGAAAAATGCCCAAGCCAACCCCCAACATCTAATTTAGCCTCTCTCTCTAGAGTCTCATCTAGAGAGAGAAATTAGATAAATAATTTAGGGCCACTTTTATTAATTAGTTAGTTATTTTATTTAGAGTTTGTATTGAGAGTATTTGAAGAATTGGTGCTTTTGAAGTTTATTTGCTGTGGAGTCAGAAGAATTCAGAGGTTCAATAGGAGAATCATTTGAGATAAGTATTTGTAATTTTATTCAAAGTTTTATTATCATGTTTTGTTGTTTAAATTCAATTTGTTCTGAGTAGTTAGTTTACTTTCTCCTTTCAATTATGAAAAGATAAATAAGATAATATAAAATTCGATGGAGAGTTAAAAACTATTTATATTTTAAAACATTGTGATGATATTAATATCAGATCTTTATTTACTTTAGAATTGATCACTTGTATTGTTAAAGTCTGTTGAAGAGTTGTGATGCCTAAAAGGAGATGAATTCTTAACTAGTAGATATCACATGAATCCTTGGGTAGTCGAAGGCCTTATGCGGGTTATTCAAGGTGAAGTGCAAATAAATATGATGATATTACATAATGGGCATAAAATTAATAAGTTTTTAGAGTGACAGACTAAATTCTTGTGATTTGGTTTATAGAAAAAGAAAGGGTCACTAGTAGGGTCGACCATAGCCACCCTTGGACATCTACTAGTGTGAGCCTAGATTAACCCATTCTACTAACAATACATTCGGACCTAATCTATAGGCTAGCCAATGTTTGTTACACCTGGATTAAAGGGTAAAGAATATGAATGCTTCTATTTGGCACAATACCATAAATTTATATTCTCCACGAATATTGTCATTATCTTAGTAAATCTTGGATTAATTGGAAGGAAGAAAGTTGTGTTCTTATTGTTATTTACATCAAACATTTCATTACTGTTTTATTTACTGCTTTATTATTGCATCTAGTAAATTAAAAATATCAAATTTATAAACTATAAAAGAAATACATAAAAATAGAATTAAAATATTTAAAATCCATAACTCACTCCTCGTGGGATCGATACTGGGGTTTTTGCTTCAAAGCCCTATATTACTTGATACGATACGTATACTTGCGTAGTACCCCTAGTGTGTAAAATATTTTCAATAAAATTATATTTGTATACACTAGTTGCTATCATTTTCTATCACATATATTTGAAAGCATTCATTATTATATTTATCATCGCAGATTGCGGGATCAAGTTTTAACACCTTTCCCGGGGATTGAATTTTAGTACGCATATATATAGCAAGTTTCGGGTCAAGTTTTTGGCGCCGTTGCACGGGAGGAGAGGAGAAAATTTTTTTTAGATTTTTAATATTTTAATTTATTCATTTTCTTTTATTATCAAAAATATAAAATACAAAAAAAATAAAAATAAAATATATATATATATATATAAATAATAAAAATATTTTATTTCTTGTAAAATTATTTTTTTATGCGTAGTGCTGGATCTGAAGGATTACTACCTTTAGATTTTTAATTAGAAATAATTATTAAAAGAATTGAAAAAGGAAAACAAATTAAAAAATTTCAAGAGATGGCTAATTTACATAACAATTTACAAAATCCAATTGAAATTAATGAACAAAATGTTTACAAACCATTAAGGGATTATGCTAACCCTACAGTTGATGAACATAATATTAGTATTTAAATACCTAGTGTAGATGCTAATTCTTTTGAGCTTAAACCGTCTATCATTCAAATGGTTCAAAATAATCAATTTCGATGAACACCAAATGAGGATCCAAATTTACACCTTGCTAGTTTTTTAGAACTTTGTGCTACCTTTAAATATAACAATGTTTCTGATGATGCTATTAGACTTAGACTCTTTCCTTTTTCTTTAAGAGATAAAGCAAAGATGTGGTTGAACTCATTAGCAACAGGTTGTTGACCTCATTTTTGATGAGGTCTTCTCTTCTTCCTTTTAGTACTTAGGATCTAGCCTTAGGCTTTTCCTTTGACTATCTTAGAGGACTAGAATTGGGATCCACCATTTAGAAGTTCAAACCACTTCTTAACTCCCTGCAAACTCCACAAACTTGACTGTAGACCCCTAATCACCTAGAGGGTTGAAATCAAATGTGGAAGTTTAAAAGATGAGTTCCTATAGGACTCTTTGGCCTTAGGACTGCCCTCGGTGGCCTGGTCTGGTGAAGGGGCTGATTTGCACACACACTACACCTATACACTACACTTTCACACACCCATACCTAACTTGACCTCCTGACTCATGTAGGTGATTCACATGGATGGTCCTTAACCCACAAGCCCTTGGCAAGAGGTTAGGAACAACATAGTGTATGCCTCAAATGAGTCCCTTCATGGCTCATGTGGGCTTGATGTGGCTTCATGGCTCAACCAAAATGATTTCATTCCACTTATATTCACCCAATCTTCAATTTTCCAAATTTTCAATTTTTGACCCCCGGGACCCTACACCCGCCTAAGCCTACCCAAAACCCTTGAAATCCTCCAAAATTTCCAAATTACCCAAAATTCCCCAAAATCAATTCCAAACATTTCCACATCACTCAAATTGACCATCCATACCCAAAAATATCAAAAATTCCAAAAATACCTCCCAATACCCTCCAAATACCCAAAATACCCCTCTTGACCCAAAAAAATTCAAAAATTCAGAAAATTCCCAGAAAATTCCAGAAAATCCCAAATATTCCCAATTTCATTTTGTCCAACTACACTATGGGCCAATTTTGTCAATTTACCCTACTTTTGTCAAAACCCCCAATTTGACCCATTTTAACCCAAAGTGAACCCAATGTCAAACCAAACCTACCCAATTGACCCAAATTCTGGTCCAATTCAATTCTAAACTTCAATTCAACATTCCTAACACCTATCTAGACCAAATCCAAGTCCAATTTGATTGACATTTGGATCCAATTTCACTTTTGGCCTTAAAGCCCAATTTGGACCCATGACCCAAACCTAACCCAAACTCACCCAATTCAACTCCAATTAACCCCAAATCTTTTCTAAATCTTCCTTAGCATCCCCACTAGCAAAACACTAACATGATTTGCCCAAAATTTAGACCCAAACCCCACTCAAATTCAACCCAAAGCTAAAAGGCCCATTTTTGACCTAAACCCAAACCTAACCCAAATGAGCCCAAACCCCAAAATCAAAGCCCAACCGAAGTCAAAACCTCCTTGAAACACTCCCATAAACATTTCTCAACAATAATTTTACATCAATTTCAACCCTAGCCCAACATTGGCCCAACTTGGCCCACTTGGACCTATATTGGCCCATTCACCAAAAGAACCCAAATTCAACCAATTCAAACCCAAATCACTCCCAATTTGCTTCAAGTCACTCATGATACATCCATGAGCTAAACCCAACAATTATTTGGCCCAACCTCTTTACAAAATTTCATCCCAAAATCCATTTTAAAATTCAAAAGGCCCATTCCTTAAACCATCTTAAAAGCCCATCTAAAACCATTTCAAAAAGGCCCAAAATTGGTCCCAAAGCCCACATGATATTTCTCTACATCATCCATTCAATTAAAATCATCCCTAAGTCATAAACCAATGATCAAATAATTCTAAATGAAGCTTCATCCAAATTTTCACCAAAATATCCAAAATTCTTAAAACCCATTTTCATGAAATTGACCAAACTTTTTCCAAGCCAAATGTGAGCCATTGAGCCATGTACAAGCCACATGGAAGCCATGGAGACCACTTTCCACCTCACCAAGCCATTAATGGCAAGAAGAGGGGATTCTTTCCTAATCCTTCATTAAGCCCTTTTAACCATATTCATGTCACACTCTAAACCATGCTTAGCCACCTCACCATGGATGGAGACTTCACCACTCCAATCAAGCTGAACCAAATGAATTTCTCTCGACCCACACCGAGTCATGGGAGGGTGAACCAAACCCATTTGCATGAGTTGACCAAAATAAGCTCAATATACACTCTCCCCCATTCCATTTTAATCAAGCCTTTTTACACATGTCAAACTCCAATTGACTTCACCAAATTCAACCCCTGACCCACCTGACCTTGAGGGTGACCCATGCCTGGCCGGCCAGCCACTGAGCCGCCGGAGAACACCATGGCCGAGAGCTCACATGTGAGCCCAACTTGGAATTCTCACCGCTGAGCCGCCCCATCCCCGAGTGGCCATTGGAGCTGTTCTTCTCTTGCCAAGAGCAGTCGATCCCAAGCCCTAACTCTCCCGGGAGGCCCTCCACCCTCTCCTATTTAAACACCACCCCTCTCGGCCATGGGAGGTGCTCGAAACAAAACCTTAAGGAAACTCTGCCAAAATTGTTCCGGACTCCTCCCCATACACGAGCACTTGATCCCCACCGAGATCCCCCCGCCATTTCTTCTCTCGCGAGCTCAATTTCGCAGTTGAAATCTAGGCCCAAAACCGGGACACTTCTCCACAGTGAGCCAATCCCCAAATTGATTGGTTCTACACCTTCACCGGACCGAGGGAAGGTGTCCACCGACAAAAGCCTCATCTCCAGGGCCACCCAATTGCTCCGGCCTCCAAGCTTTGTGATCGGCCGTGGTCGAAATCCCACCTAGTGCAATTCACTGGACCGGAGACTTCATCCGGAGCTTCGTCGGGATCCAATCGAAGATACAACAACTCTCGGATCGAAGCCACACTTCTTTGAGCAAAGGTATGGCCTCACTCTTCTTCCCGAGCTTCGAACATTCTCCATTTTTATTGCGTAAATTTCATCCCACATAAACCATATAGATGTGTTCGTCTTCTCAAGACGAACCCATAGAGCATAAGAACATGAAAATCTATTGAGTATCGAGTGAGATCTTAGGGATTTAGTGTGGACGGCTCTCGGGTGAGGACGCTCGGGGACGATGAACGGATGCCGTCCATTCAATAAACGCGTGGACAGACGGCTCAGATGGCGTCGGATCAGGAGACGATACGAGAACCGCGGGGCCCGGCCGCCGACTCGGATGGCGGCGTCGAATGGGAGCGCGACGCGTGTGCATTCGGAGGCTGCCGAGGTCGACGCGGCGCCGCGTGGATAAATAGAAAATTAGGGGTATTTTTTATTTATTTAATTCCCTAAACTTCAAAAATTCATAACTTTGTGTAGGAAAATCATAAAAATAAAATAAAAATACCCTCTTGCTCGGTGAACGAGAGGAGAATAATGTGGAAAAGAAATCATTTAATTTCATCAAGTATTTTATTTTTAATGATTTATTTCCCTTTTGCATTGTTTTAATTCTCCATACATATAGGAAATTCACCATGGCATGAGACCATAGGGCTTTTGAAGCCTCTGAATTTGGGAACATTCCCTGAATTTTCCAAACTCAGAGGCCATCCCTATGAAAAGTTATTGATTTTTCAAATTCATGTTACTGTTTTGAGTATTTTAATTCCAATAAATAGCATGTTGTGAAATAAATTCTAGAAAAATTTGGTGAAGTTCCTTATGACCAGAGGACCCTAGGAAAAATAGGTTTGGAGTTAGTTCATTTAAAACAACCCTAATTGGCTTAAACACCCAAAATGGATCTCTAATTAATTAGAGCTAACCATACATCAAATTGACTTGAAATCAATTCTCCACTGACCTTTAGGATAAGAGGAACCCACCATAAAAATTTGATGTCAATTGGACTTGGTTAGCCCTACTAATTGGGTTGATTAAGCCATTTAGTCATTTTAAACTTTAAAAATTCATAACTTTCAAAATACTTTTTAAAAATTCACCAAATTGGTTTTGGAGCCTCTCTGATATCAGGGGAATTTAAGAAAATTAAAATTTCAATTTTCTAAAAAATTAATTTTTAATATTATTTTAATATTTTAATAATTAAAAAATAATAAAAATCACAAAAATAAAAAAATTCACCAAAATGTCACATTTTGAATTTTAATCACTTAGGAACAAACCCCATATTTTTCTTAGGTCTATTTAGTGAGATATTAAATTTTAAAGCTCTAGGGTAATTTTAAAATTAAAAAATGTATTTTCTAGCATTTTCACTAAAATAATTATAATAAATCATAGAAAAATCAGAAAATTGTAAAATTTGATTCTCTGATTTCCTGGATATCAGAGAGATTTTTCAAAAATATAAAATTTATTTTTCAACATTTATTTTATTTTTAAATTAATTAATATTCCAAAACTTAAAATAATTATAATAAAAATAATATAATTCAAAAAATCACCAAAATTGGTCCACGTGGTTCTCTGGTCATTAGGAATGTCCCCTAATTTTCTTAAGGACAGAAACTTTCCCTTGGTCATGTTATTAAATTTTCCTTGGAAATCTCTATTTTCTACCAAAAATAATTATATAAATAAATTAAATATAGAAAAATCACATTTTCTCCTCTCATGTCTTTATTGACATATGAGTGAAGTCACATAAAAATTTCAAGTTCATTTGAGTTCAATTTAGTGAGTTATGAAATTATTAAGCTTAAAGGGTAAAGTGGTAATTAAAATTTTTAATTCTTAATTAAAACTTTAGGTTTAATAAAAAATTAATAAGTAAAATATTTGATCCTAATCTGATTTGGATGATTGAAATTTAAATAATTAAAGGGTAGAAACCCATTAAGCAATTTAAAATGATTAAACCTTAATTAAATAATTGATTAAATTTGGAAGAATAAAAAAATTGGAATTGTTAAAATAGGGATATTATTAGGAAGAGATTTATTCTTTAATTTAAAAATCCCTAAATTAATTATCTCATTAATATTCAATTCTTAATTAAAATGATAACTCAAACTCAAAACATTAAAAGACTTAATCATTAAACTAAAATTAAATTATTAAACTCTTTTGAAAATTTCAATTAAAATTTAAAAAAAAAATAATAATAAAATTAAATTAAAAATTAAATTAAATTGGATTAAATTAAATTAAATTAAATTAAATTAAATTAAAATTAAAAGTTGAATTAAATTAAATTAAATTAAATTAAATAATAAAATCAAATTAAATTAAGTTAAAACAAATTAAAAACGAATTAAAAATGAATTAAATTAAATTAAATTAAATTAATTCAAATTAAATTAAAATTAAATCAAATCAAATTAATTTAATGTAACATCAAATCAAACTAAATTGAATTAAATTGAATTAAATTAAGTTAAAACTCAATTAAATTAAATTAAATTAAATTAAGTTGAATTAAATATAACATCACCAAAGACATAAAGAATTCAAAATAAATCTAAAATAACTTGAACACTATTCCAAATTTAAACCCATTAATGGAAATTAAACTAAATCACAAACCATTTGAACACCAATTTACCTTCAAAAGCTTTAGTTATCATAACTCCTAAACAGAATATTAAATGAAATGTTACTTCACCTATAGGATATTCAAATGTCCTAGTTCTCTGAGCAAGATAACAAAACTTGAGATTCTTGGACGATTAATTCATTTGAATAATTAAATTCATTTGGACTTGAAACAATTCTAGCAATATTGAAAAGATGTTTAAGATTCTTCTTAAACACTTTCTCAATATGATAGGATGTTTATAAGAACAATTGAATTTAATTGTTCTTTGATGAAGAAAATCGTCTTCAAACCAAAACACAAGGAACCTAGACGTCATAGGAAATGACTAGCTATAGGATTAGGAATTTGGTAGAAAACCATAACCCTTCCCTTAGCTTTACCTAGGAACTTGCTTAAATATTCTAATTGTGTTTTACGTGCGACTTGGGATGACGGGAAGACCCTCCAGTACGCTCGTTATGTTATTGCGATTTACTTTCTTGCAATTTACATTATTGCAATTTCATTAATCGCATTGCACTTACTTTTCTTGCATGATAAACAACTGTTGCATGAAAACCCACACCTTTAGGATAGTCCCTAAAACCGAAACCAAAACTAAGTTAAAAGTCATTGCAAGATAAAATTCACCACCACAACATTTCAAAATATAAAACAACTCAAAATTTAATCACAAAACGAACACAAAACTACAATTACAATTAAATTAAAACGTCCCGTTGGATGATCGGGAATACCTCGGATGATGTAACCTACGTGTTGCTAACGGGATTTCCCACGGTCTAAATGAAAGTGTGGAACTCATTCAATTGAGTTTAGCAAATTTATCTGGACTAAGTGAATCTGATAAAAATAACGATGCCGAAAGGATGGAACCGTGGGATCTTAACCGGTGTTGTTATAATCAACTTTAAGATTTGTTTTAAATAAAACATAAAAAACACTTGGAAATTAAGATTTTCTCTAAACCAAAACACTTTTCTCATCCCCTGATTTATGACTTCTAAAATTGAACCTCTGCAACAACAAGAAGCTCGGAGCATGGTGGGCAGCACGGCCATCGTCATCAGCAAAACCTGAGTTCTTTTCAGCAAAACTTTCCTAGAATTAAATAATAAAGCCATAGGACTTCGAGGTAGTTTGCCTAGTGCAACATAAATCCTCAACTCTTCGTTAGGCACTTGCATTGCAAATTGAGCCCTAACCGGTCTTAGGATTCCGAGGTGGTCGTCCGGTACGACAATAAACCCTCACATCTTTGAGGCTATTTGTTTGATTTTATCATACAAATATAAGCCCTAATTAATTAAAATTGGCAAGATCAAAACATTTAAATAAATATTAGGACTTTCCTAAACTCAAGCCAAACAATAGGATAGTCGGGAAATTACCGAAGTTCGCTTCGAATCTGTGATTTCTCCTACTTTTCTTCATTTGGATTCTCAAAACAAAAATGTTCCAAATTTGATCCATTCCCTATTGAAATTCCAAAATTCAATCCCTTGAAAACTTAAACTTTGAAATCCTCGAGAGCGGAATTATTGATTATTATCGAGAGTTTTCTTAGGTGATTCCCATCACTTAAGATGTAATTAACTATAGGGGCTTGCCCTTATAGGGAATTTTAAAAGAACTCGAGTAATATAAACCTCGTTTAATGCTTTCATATTAAGCGGGAATTTGTCGGCTTATAAAATTGGTTCGCAGACTAAACGGATGTCACAAATCTTCTAGTTTATTTAATCGAGCCCCACCATCAAGTAGTGCGTCTATCCTTAGGGATAGATACACGATTTGTGGTGCGGTGCTCGTTTATATAAACTATTTGGGATGTGAGATCGGTTTAATCTCATATCTTAAAACCTTCAAATTTAAAATTATTTTCAAAATCAAATACTACTTTTCAAAATTATTTATTTAAATTAAATTAAAAATTCGCCGACAACTTCGTTAGGCGACCCCCTTTTCAAAATAAAACACACAACCTAAAAATAGTGCCGACAACTTCTGGCGACTCCGCTGGGGAGAATTCCTCTCTCCATTATAATCAGATAATTCTGCTTTCGAAAATCGGTAGTGTATCCATGTCCTTAATGGGTCAAACTACCCTCCTTTCCGTTGGAATACTATGTTCATTTCTACCTTGGACAAGTATAGCCAACATTCTCTCGGATTTAGGAGCCACTTGTTTAGACACCCCTAAACAGAGAGGTTCCGAGATCCTTTTACCTCATTTACGAGGTGGGGTGGACCCCCAATAGGTGTTAGTTTAGGAGTGATCCTTCGAGTCGAGAAGTCTAGCATAAGACCTTCTTTTTCTTTCTAACTCCGAATCAGATTCCTTACCTTCTCTACACCTTTGAACATTCCGTTCTAAATAAACAAATCCTTTAATAAATGATTCTTTTAACAAATGATTCCTTCTTATAAATACATGAACAAGAATGAGTTCGGACTCTTTTCAATTCCTTTCTTTTCGTCCTAAAGAAAAGAAGCATAACTTGGGACTGACAACCGGAATCTACCCCGCGAAATGGAAGCCCCAAAGCCGATTTTCTCCTTCACCAATGGACTGGACTTCGCTGTCTATAAGGATGAGCTGCCCGACAATGGGATCATCCGATTTGGACAAGGATTTGAAAACACGAATGTCAAGATCACCGACGTTTCCCTCTTTGCACTGATGAACAAGGTATCTAAAGCTGAGAAGCCGCTGCTTGATTTCAACCTTAGGTCGACTCGAATGTTTCCTCCCCTGCAAAGGATCCCGACTGAGAGGAGTACTGCTGTCCGCAGGAGGACTGTTCTTACTACCCCCACTGGTCTAGTTGTTTCTGCACCTACCCCGACTTCTGCCGAATTAAAGGGGAAAGAAATCCATAATTATGGTGAACCTGCTACCGTGGAGGGTACAGATCTTCCTGTAAGACCTTCTGTTTTCGAAATCGGGTCTAGCTCAAGAATTCCATCACCGACGAGGACCCAAAGAAGAAACGAAGTAGAAGGATCGCTAGAGAAGCCGAGCCGCCGAAATTGCTTTCTGGAGGAAATCCCGTAACCGCTCGAATATACACCGTCGCTCGAATACATACCACTTTTGGGAGGAAGCAGGTTCCATCCCCTCTCCGCCGCAGAGGACGAGGAAAATGTTCGCAAGATTGCTGCCGCATTACCTCAGCCCGCATATTACAACGATAGCCGCAAGAAAAGGACTAGAACTACGCTGTTTGCTCGACTGCAAACTTTGGTAGAAAAGTTAGCAAAGAAGGAAAAGTGCCCCGTATTGGAGATTCTAAGAAGGATAGGGCGGGTGCCAATCAAATCTCGTCTTGGGCCCCGAGTAGAACCCGCCATCATTGCAGAAAAGCCAAGTAAAAGAATGAAGGCTAGTCCGCCTGTCGTCGTCTCAGGATTACAGATTAGGGAGGATACCACCTTCCAGCATTTGGCTGACAGACCATCTGGTCCTAGACCTTCTGCTGCTAGAAGGATGGTATGGCGTCCCACTACTGGGCAGTTGAGATTGAAACAACAGCCCAAGAAAGAAAGTCTCGCCAGGAGACTTGAATCTGAAGAAAGTGCTACTGCGATAAAGGGGACTCATGAAAAGGGGACCCGGCAGCTATCGCATGACAACCGCGAGGACACACAGAAAGCCCCGCTAGAAGATGCCATGGAAAAGTTGAGAACCGATATCCGACGATTAGCAAAAGAAAGAGAAGAAAAGTTCGGAGACGAGATTGATTCATCGGAATTCATGGACGACGAATATGCGAAATCAACATGGTCGAAACACGAGCTTCATCAGCTTCGCAAGGTGCTCCTGCAGCCGCAGAAAGAGAGGAGCCAGAACTGATGAGAAGGTAGCTTCAGGAGAAAGACGACACGATCGCTCAAATGGCGAAAAGGATAGATGAGATGGCTGTAGCTCTAGCCACTCTCCAGAGTCAAATGCAACCACAAAGAGAGACACCCCCAGAGGTCATTCACATTGTAAACGGAGGAAAGGAGATTACATCCGTCAACAGGGATGATCAACTGAAAAAGGATACAACACAAAGTATGATCCCCGAAAAGGATATCAAGAACTTGGTGGAACGACAGGTGCGAGAAGCCTTAGCACAATCGAAGAGCGGGACATCCATTCGGACGGGTAGACCTTACCCGGAAGAATTCGACGCCGTCCAGTACCCAAAAGGCTTCGTACCACCTCTGTTCAAGACCTTCGATGGAACCGGGAACCCCCGACAGCATGTTGCACACTTTCGAGCCAGTTGTTGCAATGCCGGCGGGAGCGATGCATTACTCTTCCGACAGTTCGTCAGCAGCTCGTCGGGGATCGCCTTCGACTGGAATGCAGAATTACCGAATGGTTCGGTGAAGACGTTCTCAGAACTAGAGAACCTCTTCATCAAGTGATTCGCCGGAGCTCAGCACCACATCACTATAGGTGATTTAGTGGTAGAGAAACAAAGGCCGAACGAAACTTTGGTGGATTACATACTTCGATGGAGGAACTTAAGCATGAAGTGTGAACCACAACTACAAGAACAACATGCGATCGGCATCTTACTTAAAAGCATTCACGGCCGAGATAGCACTTCTCCTCAAAGGATTCACTATTAAGACTTTCGAGAAGTTGTTAAGCAAGGCCGGAAGCTTGCAAGAAGAGGCGAAGCAATTAAGTTTCACCGACAAGACGGACAAGCAAAAGTCTGTGAAGACTTTTGAAAAGAAATCCGGGATCGTTGCAGCAGTCGACAAGGGCAAGCAACAGATGCAAATACCACCAGAACGGCTGCAGCAACCACAACAGAATTACCAGCAACCCCGACCCGGCTATCAGTCATCTCCACGAGTATGAACAACCGCCTCGTCCGCAACGTACATTAAGGGAGCTTCGAGCAGAGAATATCCGTTCAAGAATGAAGCGAGTGCCGAAAATGTTCCGTAGTCCGATGAAGACTCCGGATTTCCAATTGCCGAGCCTAAAAGACCGGAGGAAGTCAACAAGAAAGGTGATCCCAACTTTTGCCCCTACCACCGGATGCTTGGGCACAAGATAGAAGATTGCATTACCTTCAAAAGTTGGCTCAATGACAACCTTCGGAAAGGGAATATAACGATCCCGAAGGAGTACATGAAGGAACCCCAGAAAGGAGGTTCCATCAATGTTGTCTCAACTGATCTCATTGTTCCGATAGATCCCTATGCAACTGACGATGGATGGACTACCGCTTGGACGAGGTCTTCAAAAAAGATTTTAGACAGCATCCAAACCGCCTCGGTGCGAGCTTCAATTTAGAGTTCGAGACCTGTTAAGCCGGCACTATCACTTGCGATAGAAGAACCACCTCAACAGGAGGCGATTGAAGAGAAGAAGAAAATCGACGAAGAAGAGAGGACCGAGACTCCTAAGGCTAGACTAGGGGCTGCTTATCCTAGGATAGTTGTTTCTGATTCGGGGGAGAAATCCCTCGAACCTCTGATTTTGTATGATTATCTGCTTACTTCGGTGGGATCATATAATGATAAGGGTGATGGCGTTGGCTACGTTTTGACTGTTTCTAACGATTACGTAACTAGCGACAATCCGGACATTGATTTCGATACCAACGACAATTCTCAAATCATACACGATCTCGACGAGCAAAATAACGAAGAAGACATCCATCAAGGAGGCTACGAGAGTTTAACAAGCAACGAATCTATCTGCGAGTTTCCAGGAGCTCCGAGTCACAATAGAGTTAGAGCCTTCGCATTCGAAGTTAATTCGGAAGAGCCCGTCATTCCGATTCGGGAGGAGACACCGACAAGCTCAACACTAGATTCGAAGAAATTACGAAGTCAACTTAAGAAGTGGAAGAGTTCTACCTCCGAGAATGGGTCCAAAAGATAAAGGAAAGCGGTGGTTGTTCAAGAAGAACCAACCCCGGCAGAAGAAATACCCATTCGGGAAGAAGCCGAGACGCATGAAAATAAAGTGGACTACAACGTACTAGCCCATCTTAGGAAACTACCGGCCAAACTGAGCATCTACGACGCCCTCATCTTATCAAAGGAGATGAGAGAAGCTCTGATCAAGGCCTTACTTGATCCAGAAATTTGCTTAGCTCAAATGGCTGGAGATTCCTTAGATGAGGTTTGTTCGTTAAAGGAACAGCGAGGTGTTACCTTCACGGACAATGACCTACTACTGGGACGACGGATCACAACCGACCGTTGTACATTTCGAGCTACAATCGGGAAGTTTACGCTCTCCGCAGTATTGGTGGATCCGGGAGCATCAATCAATATAATGAGTCTTCGAACACTAGCATACTTGGAAATTGATGCTCGTGAGCTCGAGACCGACAAAATGTTATTAAGAGGATTCAACCAAAAAGGAGAAAGAGCCCTCGGGTCAATAACGCTACTAATGAAGACCGGTGACTTAGCAAAGACAACCGCAAAATTTCACATAATTGATTCAGAAACATCGTTCAACGCTCTACTGGGCCGACCATGGATACATGAAAACAGGATGGTACCATCATCTCTACACCAGTGCATCAAATACTACGATGGAGGGGAATAATGCATCAAAGGTGACTTACAACCATTCTCCATACATGAAATTGGAATCCATGAAGATGCAGCTTATTATGCACCACCGAAGAAAACAATCTTCTCCGGAGATACCGTGACAAATGAAGCAAAGAAAGTTCGGGACAACGAAGAACTCGAAGTTCTAGTCCAACAAGTCACTCACCACTCCCTTCCGGCGAGATGGTGAAGGTTTCTCCACAACTCGCATCCGAGGTCGAGGCCAGGGACGAGGTTGTGGTAGAAAAGTTAGGACAGTTGGACAGAGGAAACCAGCCATCAATGTTGATTGGGAAGATAGTTCTGAAGAAGAAAAAGAAATCAAACAAGAAGCAGCGACAATAAGTCAGAAGAAGCCGCAATTCAGGATCTCTCTTGAAGATGAAAAGAATGAAGAATACAAATCAATGTACGAGAAGATTAACCACTACGTACATACTATGACCCTAACCCCGATCCATTCTAATAAGATCAAGGGTATAGTGGTCAAAGAGGTACGTAGCGACGGTACAAAGCCAATCAAATTCTACCGTGGTGCTTCTTCCTCCAAAACTGAAAATAATGTACAATTCGAAGATGTCACTTCATCAGAATTAATGGAATTACCTTTTGAGTGGTACTCTCCCTGTGTTCCAAATTTAATTCAATGTGGTTTCTTACCTCGACAATGGACAAAAGGTCAATAACAACGTTTTGAAAAATTATTGAATAATTCCGGTCGTCTACCCAATTCAAAGCATGGTCTCGGGTTCGGCACGACAGGATCGGCTGACGATACTGAATTTTGCCTGGTTGTCACTTGCGAGTCTAATGAAAACTGCATGGAAACTACAGACGAACTCGAAGATTTACAAATTGGAGATGCTCCACCAGAATTCGAAGAAGAGATTAAATCTACAATAGATGAACTAGCGGAAGTTAACTTAGGTACTAGAGAAGAGCCTAGATCTACCTTTGTTGGCTCCTTACTCAATAAAGAAGACTCCGAAGAAATAATCAAGTTATTAATGGAATTTAAAGACTGTTTTGCTTGGAACTATGACGAGATGCCAGGATTAGCTCCAGAGGTTGCAGTCCATAAGCTAGGAGTGGATCCTACTTCTGTCCCAGTCAGACAAGGTCCTAGAAGAATGCGTCTAGAAATCGAACAACAAGTCATAGCCGAAGTTAAAAAGCTAATAGACGCCAGATTTGTCCGTGAAGAACAATACCAGACTTGGTTAGCCAATGTGGTGCCGATCGTAAAGAAGAATGGTCGTATCGGAATTTGTGTGGACTTCGTAGATTTAAACAAGGCATGTCCAAAAGATGAATTCCCTCTACCGATCCCGAATTAATGATCGACATTGCTTCAACGCATGAAATATTCTCATTCATGGATGGATCTTCAGGATACAACCAGATAAAAATGGCTCCAGAAGATGAAAAGCTTACAGCATTCAAAATGCCGATCGGAGTATTTTGCTACACAGTGATGCCATTCGGACTGAAGAACGCAGGAGCAACCTACTAGAGAGCAATGACAATAATTTTTGATGATCTCATCCACAACCAAGTCGAATGCTACGTGGATGATGTGGTCATCAAAAGCAAAGTAAAGGAAAACCACCTGTATGATTTGAGAATTGTTTTCGAACGATTAAGGCAATTTAACCTTAAGATGAATCCCTTAAAATGCGCCTTCGGCGTCACCTCCGGGAAATTCTTAGGATTCGTTGTCCGATATCGTGGAATTGAAATCGACCCGGAAAAGATTAAAGCTATCTTAGAAATGCCGCCTCCCAAAACCTTAAAACAACTACGATCTTTTCAAGGGAAGCTGGCATATCTTCGATGCTTTATCTCAAACTTATCAGTAGGTGTCACCTTTCTCGGCACAAGTTAAAAAGGACGCCAAATTTATTTGGGAAGAGAAATGCCGGAAGGCCTTCGAGGACATTAAACAATATTTAATGACACCTCCTCGTCTTAGCAGACTCTGGCCTCGAGTAGACCACCGATACTTTACACCGCGGCTTTAGACGACTCTCTTGGAGCCCTGTTAGCCCAGGTCAATGATGAGGGTAAAGAGAATGCTCTTTACTATTTAAGCCGTCGTTTACTTCCGACGGAAATAAGGTATCCCACAATTGAAAAGCATTGTTTAGCCCTGATCTTCGCCGCTCAAAAGCTCAGGCACTACATGCTTTTTCATAAGGTCAACCTGATCTCGAAATTTAATCCATTGCAATACTTGATGACTCGTCCGACACTTTCCGGCGGACTTGCCGGATGGTCAATGATATTATCGCAATTCGATATAACTTTCGTGCCTCTGCGCGTCGTAAAGGGACAAGTCTTAGCGGACTTTCTCGCAGACACACCCTTTGCGGCAGAATCTCCCCTCAATGACGATTTGCCGGATGAACAAATAATGAATCTGGAAGACCCTGATGATCGACGTTGGGAATTATATTTCGACGGAGCATCTTCAGCACACAAAGACGAAGAATCGCAAGTGATAGTGCGCTGTAAGGCATGAATCGGGCTAATCTTTATAACACCGGAGCGGGGGATGTTAAGATACTCCTACCACTTGACGTAACCGTGTACAAACAATGAAGCGAATACGAAGCCCTCATAACGGGACCGGAATTAACTATTCAAATGGGGATAACAGACATCAACATCTACGGGGATTCGCAGTTAATCATTCAACGGATCGCCGGACAAGATAAAAATTTTAAAGCTAAGACTCGAGCAATACTTCCAAGTATGCCATACAATCTGTTGGAACGGATTCCAAATGTGACAATCTACAAAATTCCCCAAAAAGAAAATGCTTTAGCGAGATGCTTTAGCCCGTCTCGCAAAAGAATTTGCCTGTTTGCAAGATGAATCGAGAGAAGTGTCGGCTCACGGACGTCGGTCCTATCACGACTCGACATAGACACAATACACAAATCGAAAAAGAAAAAGAATCGACTGAATAACGGATGATAAAAACACGGAAGATTGGCGACGGCCATTGATGAACTACCCGCAAACAGAAAGCTACCGGACGATAGGTCGCTAGCCCATCGGATCAAGAAAAGAACTCGTCTTACGCATTAATAAACAACACACCGTACGGAAGGTCTTTTGATCAAATGTGGCTAAGATGCCTAAGCGGGTCCGAGGCCCGTGAAATTGTTAAGGAGGTGCATTCGGGACTCGTGGTGCTCACCGATCGGGTCCGAAGATGAAAATGAAAATTAAAAGACTAGGGTACTACTGGCCCTCGATGATGACCGACTGCATGAAAATCGCCAAGAGCTGTCACCAATGCCAAACACGGAGTGGTTCTACACCAACCTCCAAATGTGCTACATCCGACAATTGCGTCGTGGCCGTTTGAATGTTGGGGCACAGATATAGTGGGTCCAATAGAACCACCATCTTCAAAAGGACATCGCTTCATTCTTGCGGCTACGATTACTTTTCCAAGTGGGCAGGCGCTTCGCTAGAGAAGTGAAAGCACACCACGTGCTACGCTTTTCAAGAACCAAGTTGTCTACCGTTTCGGAGTGCCGCGCAGATCATCTCGGATAATGGGTCGACATTCGAAGCATGCAAATCAACAATTTTGTCGTGAGACACGGAATCGACCGGCGATACTCAACAATTTACTACCCAAGAGCAAACGGCCTCGCCGAGGCTTTTAATAAAACTCTTGTTCAAATCTTAAAGAAAACCTTGGACGATAATAAGAGAAATTGGCACGAGAAGTTGTTAGAAGCCTTATGGGCCTACCGGACAACCTTCAGAACTCCTACTCAAGCTACACCTTACGCTCTGGTGTATGGGTCCGAGGCAGTGTTACCTTTAGAGGTTCAGCTTCCTTCACTCAGATTTGCAGTTGCAAATAAGATCACGACAGAAGAGAACGCCAAATTACGACTCGAAGAATTAGAAAGCCTGGAAGGGAAAAGGCTTGCAGCGCAACAGAATTTAAAACTATACCAAGCTAAGATGGTTCAAGCCCATGACAAACTGGTCCGCCCAAGAACGTTTAAAGTTGGTGACTTAGTTCTCGTTCTCAAAAGACCTATTCTTGCACACCGTAAGATAGGAGGAAAATTCGAACCCACTTGGGAAGGACCGTTTGTGGTTGAGGCAGTCTACTCAGGAGGCTCCTACCAGCTTGTGAATTTCCAAGGAGAAAGACATATGCTTCCGATCAATGGACGATACTTGAAAAAGTATTACGCTACCTGATGTTTCGAAAGAATGAATTTTTATCCCTAGAAGCACGGGTGAAGTAATTACTTATGACTGGGTCCGAACCCAAAAAATAATAAAAAATGTGCTAAAATAAATAAAGTCATGATAATATGTTTTCCTTGTTTTCTCTTCCAAATCAAAATCTTTTTCCCGATCTTTTCCCACTTCATTTCTGTTGATTTTGAAAATATAAAAGGAATAATAAAAAAACTGTCTTTAATAAACATTTTCTTAATGTTCTTGTTCTTAAGTATGACCCCCGATCCTTTTCCTTGTCTTTTCGCAGGGAAATGTCGAACGGGCGGTTGGTCCTAAACTTTAGAAATGGCGTAAGCCTTGCACTCGACTAAAAGAGGGTGAAAGATGGAGCAATAATAGAGATTTACTCAGACTTCGCACCAGCAGGCCTGCAATACGAGGAAGGTGACTGGGTCCCAATTGACCGAGAGGAACTGCCCAATCAGACAGTAATAAAAGTGGGCGGCCCAAGCCACCAATCCAGCAGCAAGAAAAGCAAAACAAACACTGAAGAAGACAAGAGAATCAAGTCTGTAGTCGCTACAGCAAAGGGCAGGCTTGTCAGCGTCACGCCCACAGAAATTCAGGAAGTACGAAGAGCTAATCTCACAGCAACTCAGCGAAGAAATAAAAATCGCCGTATCCGCAAGATGTTAACTAAACTAGCAGCGGACCAGCGCGACGAGGCGGTTGCTATTGCCAGTGCATATACTTCAAGGACGCCGGTTCACCAGGAACCTGAAGGAAGGAGGCCAGCTCCGAGGATAACAGAAGAGACCAGGGAAATCTCAAGAAGATCAGAAGAAAGAAGGCTACCACGCCACCAGATAAAGTCACCAGTAATGCATAACCTTGTTGCGGAGAGCAACCCCGGAGGATGTCCCGACGGAGACCATCCCCGAGGAGCCGAGGTATGCGGGAGAACGCGAAGGGATTGAGCCATATATCCCACAAGACGTCACCAGGCCTCGCCATTTGCGGATTATTCCGAATACGAGCTAGAAAGAATGCGGAATGTCGAGAAGCAAACTTTCGAATACTTCAAGAGAATCGAGGCAGGAGGATCAATATACTAGAAGGCCTCGAGCTACATACAAACGTGTTCTCAGAATACGAACAACAACAAATCGTGGACTGCATTCGGGATTTGAAAAGAATGGGCCGAGCGGGCCGCCTAAGAGAAAACACTTACTCGGAACCCCGGAGATGGATGCCAGGGAAAGGGAGAATTACAATACAATGTGGATGCTGCTACAACTTCGCAGAAGACAGGAAGGGAAACCCACCGGGGATACTCCGTCATGACCAGGTGGATCCAATGCCATTAATCATCAAAAGGATGATAAAAAGAATGATAACATGGAGGGTACTGCCAGCAGATTGCATACCCAACAGTTTCATCATTAACATCTACAAGAAGGGTGACTGCATACCCCCGCACATCGATCACCACGACTTTGTCAGACCTTTCGCACGCTTTCTTTTCCGAACGAGTGTAATATCATGTTCGAATCTGACCTCCGGATAGCATGCCTAGGTGAGTTCCGAGGGCCAGTAAAGATACCATTACCGGTAGGTTCCGTCATGATACTAAAGGGCAACGGAGCAGATGTCGCTAAACATTGCATACCGGGAGTACCAATGAAGCGGATCTTAGTTACTTTGAGAAGGATGGATGACAGGAAAGCACCTTATCACTTCCAGCCAGACCCGGAGCTAGAGAGCCTCCGGCCTTACGAGCTGTGAGTTACATGGAAAATATCACACCTCCAACGTACATCCATACGACATCCTTGCCAAGGATGGCTTGGAAGGTGATGTTATTGACCATGTACCACACTATTCAGACATGGATTTTTTACAGATACCTTTTTGGATGGATCGACGAAGATCATACATAGTCCGTTTTGAGTCTACATGGATTGTATGAAATATATTCCAGATCAAGTTGTATGATGTATCTTCGACATGATTGGAATGAAAGTGACCATGTCACATTTTTCGCCTTCACCTCTTTTGTGCAAATTGACTGGGAAACGCCATTAAAGTTAAATGAACTTCGAACAAAGAATCGAAAAGAAATAAAAAAAAGAGAATAAAAGAAAACTTTCCTTAAAAAATCTAAAAATGACGAACACCAAATTCACATGAACATTAAATAAACGATAAAATAAAATTTGAATCATTAAAAGATAAACAAAATCAACATAAATGTTAAATCAAATCTCAAATCAAATTCTCAATCAAATTTCAAATCCAATCTCGATCAAATTTCAAATTTGATCTTCCAAATTTCAAATCAAATCTTAAATCAAATTTCAATCGAGTTCAAACTCATCCTTCCAAATTTCGAATTCAATCTTTCCAGATCTCAAATCAAATCTCAATCAAAAATCAAACTTTTGGGTCGAGGATTTTACATCCAAGACTGCATTGCTTTAGGATCATTTCCCTATCGCAATGAAATACATCAAAATCAAACTTTTGGGTCGAGGATTTTACATCCAAGACTGCATTGCTTTAGGATCATTTCACTATCGCAATGAAATACATCAAAATCAAACTTTTTGGTCGAGGATTTTACATCCAAGACTGCATTGCTTTAGGATCATTTTCCTATCGCAATGAAATACATCAAAATCAAACTTTTGGGTCGAGGATTTTACATCCAAGACAGCATTGCTTTAGGATCATTTCCCTATCACAATGAAATACATCAAAATCAAACTTTTGGGTTGAGGATTTTACATCCAAGACTGCATTGCTTTAGGATCATTTCCCTATCGCAATGAAATACATCAAAATCAAACTTTTGGGTCGAGGATTTTACATCCAAGACTGCATTGCTTTAGGATCATTTCCCTATCGCAATGAAATACATCAAAATCAAACTTTTGGGTCGAGGATTTTACATCCAAGACAGCATTGCTTTAGGATCATTTCCCTATCGCAATGAAATACATCAAAATCAAACTTTTGGGTCGAGAATTTTACATCCAAGACTGCATTGCTTTAGGATCATTTCCCTATCGCAATGAAATACATCAAATTCAAACTTTTGGGTCGAGGATTTTACATCCAAGATTGCATTGCTTTAGGATCATTTCCCTATCGCAATGAAGTACATCAAATTCAAACTTTTGGGTCTAGGATTTTACATCCAAGACGCATCGCTTTAGGATCATTTCCCTATCGCAATGAAATACATCAAAATTCAAACTTTTGGGTCGAGGATTTTACATCCGAGATCGCATTGCTTAGGATCATTTCCCTATCGCAATGAAATACATCAAATCAAACTTTTGGGTCGAGGATTTTACATCCAAGATCGCATCGCTTTAGGATCATTTCCCTATCGCAATGAAATACATCAAATTCAAACTTTTGGGTCGAGGATTTTACATCCAAGACTGCATTGCTTTAGAATCCTTTCCCTATCACAATGAAGTACATCAAATTCAAACTTTTGGGTCGAGGATTTTACATCCAAGACTGCATTGCTTTAGGATCATTTCCCTATCGCAATGAAATACATCAAAATTCAAACTTTTGGGTCGAGGATTTTACATCCGAGACTGCATTTCTTTAGGATCATTTCCCTATCGCAATGAAATACATCAAATCAAACTTTTGGGTCGAGGATTTTACATCCAAGACTGCATTGCTTTAGGATCATTTCCCTATCGCAATGAAGTACATCAAAATTCAAACTTTTGGATCGAGGATTTTACATCCAAGACTGCATTGCTTTGGGATCATCTCCCTATCGCAATGAAATACATCAAATTTAAATTCCTGGGGTCAAGGATTTTACATCCGAGACTGCACTGCTTTAGGATTTTTTTTCCTATTGCAATGAAATACACCAAAATCAAACTCTTGAGGTTAAGGATTTTACATCCAATACCACATTACTCTGAGATCTCTCCTCATTGTAATGATCCAATCCAATCGATTCAATTTTCTTTCGAGGTTGAAAATGTTACATCTAAAACCTCAAAATTCCAATTCTGATTTCAAATCAAATCCCTTCAAGTTAATTTTAACAAAACTTCAATCTAAATTGAAACTCCAAATTGAAATCTAAACTCACACATCGAAACTTAAATTGAAACAAAATCAAATCTAAATTGAATTTCCCCCAGATCATGTGATTTGGAATTCACCTCCTTTTCCTTTCCCCAGCGAGAGTTCAGGAATCTCCGGTTTCAGAGGTATGCTTGACACTCCCCAGCGGAAATTCTTCTACTTCGTCCTAAGTTTGGCACTTGGACATCTGTGTTGGTTTTGTTGATCGCTTCGGTCAACACCAATACGCGTGGTGTGCTCCGTCAGCTCACCACACCTATTGGGGGTCCATTTGTTGACCTCATTTTTGATGAGGTCTTCTCTTCTTCTTTTTAGTACTTAGGATCTAGCCTTAGGCTTTTCCTTTGACTATCTTAGAGGACTAGAATTGGGATCCACCCTTTAGAAGTTCAAACCACTTCTTAACTCCCTGCAAACTCCACAAACTTGACTATAGACCCCTAATCACCTAGAGGGTTGAAATCAAATGTGGAAGTTTAAAGGATGAGTTCCTATAGGACTCTTTGGCCTCGGGACCGCCTCTGGGTGGCTCGGTGCAGTGAAGGGGCTGATTTGCACACACACTACACCTATACACTACACTTTCACACACCCATACCTAACTTGACCTCCTGACTCATGTAGGTGATTCACATGGATGGTCCTTAACCCCTCAGCCCTTGGCTAAGAGGGTTAGGAACAACATAGTGTATGCCTCAAATGAGTCCCTTCATGTCTCATGTGGGCTTGATGTGGCTTCATGGCTCAACCAAAATGATTTCATTCCACTTACATTCACCCAATCTTCAATTTTCCAAATTTTCAATTTTCCAAATTTTCAATTTTCCAAATTTTCAATTTTTGACCCCCGGGACCCTACACCCGCCTAAGCCTACCCAAAACCCTTGAAATCCTCCAAAATTTCCAAATTACCAAAAATTCCTCAAAATCAATTCCAAACATTTCCACATCACTCAAATTGACCATCCATACCCAAAAATATCAAAAATTCCAAAAATACCTCCCAATACCCTCCAAATACCCAAAATACCCCTCTTGACCCAAAAAAATTAAAAAAATTAGAAAATTCCCAGAAAATTCCAGAAAATCCCAAATATTTCCAATTTCATTTTGTCCAACTACACCATGGGCTAATTTTGTCAATTTACCCTACTTTTGTCAAAACCCCTAATTTGACCCATTTTAACCCAAAGTGAACCCAATGTCAAACCAAACCTACCCAATTGACCCAAATTCTGGTCCAATTCAATTCTAAACTTCAATTAAATATTCCCAACACCAATCTAGACCAAATTCAAGTCCAATTTGATTGACATTTGGATCCAATTTCACTTTTGGCCTTAAAGCCCAATTTGGACCCATGACCCAAACCTAACCCAAACTCACCCAATTCAACTCCAATTAACCCCAAATCTTTTCTAAATCTTCCTTAGAATCCCCACAAGCAAAACACTAACATGATTTGCCCAAAATTTAGACCCAAACCCCACTCAAATTCATCCCAAAGCTAAAAGGCCCATTTTTGACCTAAACCCAAACCTAACCCAAATGAGCCCAAACCCCAAAATCAAAGCCCAACCAAAGTCAAAACCTCCTTGAAACACTCCCATAAACATTTCTAAACAATAATTTTAAATCAATTTCAACCCTAGCCCAACATTGGCCCAACTTGGCCCACTTGGACCTATATTGGCCCATTCACCAAAAGAACCCAAATTCAACCAATTCAAACCCAAATCACTCCCAATTTGCTTCAAGTCACTCATGATACATCCATGAGCTAAACCCAACAATTATTTGGCCCAACCTCTTTACAAAATTTCATCCCAAAATCCATTTTAAAATTCAAAAGGCCCATTCCTTAAACCATCTTAAAAGCCCATCTAAAACAATTTCAAAAAGGCCCAAAATTGGTCCCAAAGCCCACATGATATTTCTCTACATCATCCATTCAATTAAAATCATCCCTAAGTCATAAACTAATGATCAAATAATTCTAAATGAAGCTTCATCCAAATTTTCACCAAAATATCCAAAATTCTTAAAACCCATTTTCATGAAATTGACCAAACTTTTTCCAAGCCAAATGTGAGCCATTGAGCCATATACAAGCCACATGGAAGCCATGGAGACCACTTTCCACCTCACCAAGTCATTAATGGCAAGAAGAGGGGATTCTTTCCTAATCCTTCATTAAGCCCTTTTAACCATATTCATGTCACACTCTAAACCATGCTTAGCCACCTCACCATGGATGGAGACTTCACCACTCCAATCAAGTCGAACCAAATGACTTTCTCTCGGCCCACACCGAGTCATGGGAGGGTGAACCAAACCCATTTGCATGAGTTGACCAAAATAAGCTCAAAATACACTCTCCCCCATTCCATTTTAATCAAGCTTTTTTACACATGTCAAACTCCGATCGACTTCACCAAATTCAACCCACGACCCACCCGACCTTGAGGGTGACCCATGCCTGGCCGGCCAGCCACCGAGCCGCCGGAAAACACCATGGCCGAGAGCTCACATGTGAGCCCAACTCGGAATTCTCACCTGCTGAGCCGCCCCATCCCCGGTGGCCATTGGAGTCGTTCTTCTCTTGCCAAGAGCGAGTCGATCCCAAGCCCTAACTCTCCCGGGAGGCCCTCCACCCTCTCCTATTTAAACACCACCCCTCTCGGCCATGGGAGGTGCTGAAACAAAACCTTAAGGAAACTCGCCAAAATTGTTCCGGACTCCTCCCCATACACGAGCACTTGATCCCCAGCTGAGATCCCCCTGCCATTTCTTCTCTCGCGAGCTCGATTTCGGAGTTGAAATCTAGGCCCAAAACCGGGACACTTCTCCACAGGTGAGCCAATCCCCAAATTGATTGGTTCTACACCTTCACTCGGACCGAGGGAAGGTGTCCACCAGCAAAAGCCTCATCTCCGGAGCCACCCGATTGCTCCGGCCTCCAAACTTTGTGATCGGGCCGTGGTCGAAATCCCACCTGAGCAATTCACTGGACTCGGGAGACTTCATCCGGAGCTTGCTCGGGATCCAATCGAAGATACAACAACTCTCGGATCGAAGCCACACTTCTGCGAGCAAAGGTATGGCCTCACTCTTCTTCCCGAGCTTCGAACATTCTCCATTTTTATTACGTAAATTTCATCCCACATAAACCGTATAGATGTGTTCGTCTTCTCGAGACGAATCCATAGAGCATAAGAACATGAAAATCCATTGAGTATCGAGTGAGATCTTAGGGATTTAGTGTGGACGGCTCTCGGGTGAGGACGCTCGGGGACGATGAACGGATGTCGTCCATTCAATACACGCGCGGACGGACGGCTTAGATGGCGTCGGATCAGGAGACGGTACGAGAACCGCGGGGCCCGGGCTGCTGACTCAGATGGCGGCGTCGAATGGGAGCGCGACGCGTGTGCGTTCGGAGCTGTCGAGCTTGACGCGGCGCCGCGTGGATAAATAGAAAATTAGGGGTATTTTCTATTTATTTAATTCGCTAAACTTCAAAAATTCATAACTTTGTGTAGGAAAATCATAGAAAATAAAATAAAAATACCCTCTTGCTCAGTGAACAGAGGAGAATAATGTGGAAAAGAAATCATTTAATTTTATCAAGTATTTTATTTTTAATGATTTATTTCCCTTTCACATTGTTTTAATTCTCCATACATATAGGAAATTCACCATGGCATGAGACCATAGGGCTTTTGAAGCCTCTGAAATTGGGAACATTCCCTAAATTTTCCAAAGTCAGAGGCCATCCTTATGAAAAGTTATTGATTTTTCAAATTCATGTTACTGTTTTGAGTATTTTAATTCCAATAAATAGCATGTTGTGAAATAAATTCTAGGAAAATTTGGTGAAGTTCTTTATGACCAGAGGACCTTAGGAAAAATAGGTTTTGAGTTAGTTCATTTAAAACAACCCTAATTGGCTTAAACACCCAAAATGGATCTCTAATTAATTAGAGCTAACCATACATCAAATTGACTTGAAATCAATTCTCCACTGACCTTTAGGATAAGAGGAACCCACCATAAAAATTTGAGGTCAATTGGACTTGGTTAGCCCTACTAATTGGGTTGATTAAGCCATTTAGTCATTTTAAACTTTAAAAATTCATAACTTTCAAAATACTTTTTAAAAATTCACCAAATTGGTTTTGGAGCCTCTCTGATATCAGGGGAATTTAAGAAAATTAAAATTTCAATTTTCTAAAAAAATTGATTTTTAATATTATTTTAATATTTTAATAATTAAAAAATAATAAAAATCACAAAAATAAAAAAATTCACCAAAATGTCACATTTTGAATTTTAATCACTTAGGAACAAACCCCATATTTTTCTTAGGTCTATTTAGTGAGATATTAAATTTTAAAGCTCTAGGGTAATTTTAAAATTAAAAAAATATATTTTCTAGCATTTTCACTAAAATAATTATAATAAATCATAGAAAAATCAGAAAATTGTAAAATTTGATTCTATGATTTCCTTGATATCAGAGAGATTTTTCAAAAATATAAAATTTATTTTTCAACATTTATTTTATTTTTAAATTAATTAATATTCCAAAACTTAAAATAATTATAATAAAAATAACATAATTCAAAAAATCACCAAAATTGGTCCAAGTGGTTCTCTGGTCATTAGGAATGTCCCCTAATTTTCTTAAGGACAGAAACTTTCCCTTGGTCATGTTATTAAATTTTCCTTGGAAATCTTTATTTTCTACCAAAAATAATTATATAAATAAATTAAATACAGAAAAATCATATTTTCTCCTCTCATGTTTTTATTGACATATGAGTGAAGTCACATAAAAATTTCAAGTTCATTTGAGTTCAATTTAGTGAGTTATGAAATTATTAAGCTTAAAGGGTAAAGTGGTAATTAAAATTTTTAATTCTTAATTAAAACTTTAGGTTTAATAAAAAATTAACAAGTAAAATATTTGATCCTAATCTGATTTGGATGATTGAAATTTAAATAATTAAAGGGTAGAAACCCATTAAGCAATTTAAAATGATTAAACCTTAATTAAATAATTGATTAAATTTGGAAGAATAAAAAATTGGAATTATTAAAATAGGGATATTATTAGGAAGAGATTTATTCTTTAATTTAAAAATCCCTAAATTAATTATCTCATTAATATTCAATTCTTAATTAAAATGATAACTCAAACTCAAAACATTAAAAGACTTAATCATTAAACTAAAATTAAATTATTAAACTCTTTTGAAAATTTCAATTAAAATTAAAAAAAAATAATAATAAAATTAAATTAAAAATTAAATTAAATTAATTAAATTGGATTAAATTAAATTAAATTAAATTAAAATTAAAAGTTGAATTAAATTAAATTAAATTAAATTAAATAAATAAAATCAAATTAAATTAAGTTAAAACAAATTAAAAATGAATTAAAAATGAATTAAATTAAATTAAATTAAATTAATTCAAATTAAATTAAAATTAAATCAAATCAAATTAATTTAATGTAACATCAAATCAAACTAAATTGAATTAAATTGAATTAAATTAAGTTAAAACTCAATTAAATTAAATTAAATTAAATTAAGTTGAATTAAATATAACATCACCAAAGACATAAAGAATTCAAAATAAATCTAAAATAACTTGAACACTATTCCAAATTTAAACCCATTAATGGAAATTAAACTAAATCACAAACCATTTGAACACCAATTTACCTTCAAAAGCTTTAGTTATCATAACTCCTAACATGAATATTAAATGAAATGTTACTTCACCTATAGGATATTCAAATGTCCTAGTTCTCCGAAGCAAGATAACAAAACTCGAGATTCTTGGACGATTAATTCATTTGTAATAATTAAATTCATTCGGACTTAAAACAATTCTAGCAATATTGAAAAGATGTTTAAGATTCTTCTTAAACACTTTCTCAATATGATAGGATGTTTATAAGAACAATTGAATTTAATTGTTCTTTGATGAAGAAAATCGTCTTCAAACCAAAACACAAGGAACCTAGACGTCATAGGAAATGACTAGCTATAGGATTAGGAATTTGATAGAAAACCATAACCCTTCCCTTAGCTTTACCTAGGAACTTTCTTAAATATTCTAATTGTGTTTTAAGTGCAGCTTGGGATGACGGGAAGACCCTCCAGGTACGCTGTTATGTTATTGCAATTTACTTTCTTGCAATTTACATTATTGCAATTTCATTAATCGCATCGCACTTACTTTTCTTGCATGATAAACAACTCGTTGCATGAAAACCCACACCTTTAGGATAGTCCCTAAAACTGAAACCAAAACTAAGTTAAAATTCATTGCAAGATAAAATTTACCGCCACAACATTTCAAAATATAAAACAACTCAAAATTTAATCACAAACAAAACACAAAACTACAATTACAATTAAATTAAAACGTCCTGTTGGATGATCGGGAATACCTCGGATGATGTAACCTACGTGTTGCTAACGGGATTTCCCATGGTCTAAATGAAAGTGTGGAACTCATTCAGTTGAGTTTAGCAAATTCATCTGGACTAAGTGAATCCGATAAAAATAACGATGCCGAAAGGATGGAACCGTGGGATCTTAACCGGTGTTGTTATAATCAACTTTAAGATTTGTTTTAAATAAAACATAAAAAACACTTGGAAATTAAGATTTTCTCTAAACCAAAACACTTTTCTCATCCCCTGATTTATTACATCTAAAATTGAACCTCTGCAACAACAAGAAGCTCGGAGCATGGTGGGCGGCACGGCCATCGTCATCGACGAAACTCGAGTCTACTTCGACGAAACTTTCCTAGAATTAAATAACAAAGCCATAGGACTTCGAGGTAGTTTGCACTAGTGCAACATAAATCCTCAACTCTTCGTTAGGCACTTGCATTGCAAATTAAGCCCTAACCGGTCTTAGGATTCCGAGGTGGTCGTCCGGTACGACAATAAACCCTCACATCTTCGAGGCTATTTGTTTGATTTTATCATACAAATATAAGCCCTAATTAATTAAAATTGGCAAGATCAAAACATTTAAATAAATATTAGGACTTTCCTAAACTCAAGCCAAACAATAGGATAGTCTGGAAATTACCGAAGTTCGCTTCGAATCTGTGATTTCTCCTACTTTTCTTCCTTTGGATTCTCAAAACAAAAATGTTCCAAATTTGATCCATTCCCTATTGAAATTCCAAAATTCAATCCCTTGAAAACTTAAACTTTGAAATCCTTGAGAGCAGAATTATTAATTATTATCGAGAGTTTTCTAAGGTGATTCCCATCACTTAAGATGTAATTAACTATAGGGGCTTGCCCTTATAGGGAATTTTAAAAGAACTCAGGTAATATAAACCCTGTTTAATGCTTTCATATTAGCTGGGGAATTTGTCGGCTTATAAAATTGGTTCGCGACACGAAACAGATGTCACAAATCTTCTAGTTTATTTAAACGAGCCCCACCATCAAGCAGTCTGTCTATCCTTAGGGAGAGATACACGGTTTGTGGTGCGGTGCTCGTTTATAAAAACTATTTGGGATGTGAGATCGGTTTAATCTCATATCTTAAAACCTTCAAATTTAAAATTATTTTCAAAATCAAATACTACTTTTCAAAATTATTTATTTAAATTAAATTAAAAATTTGCCGACAACTTCTGTTAGGCGACCCCCTTTTCAAAATAAAACACACAACCTAAAAATAGTGCCGACACAGGTTCTATTAAAACATGGGCTGAAATGACACAAAAATTCCTTGCTAAATATTTTCCTCCTTCTAAAACTGCTAAATTAAGAAATGATATTACTTCATTTAGTCAATTTGACTGAGGAGACAATTTATGAGACTTGGGAAAGATTTAAAGAACTATTAAGAAAATGTCCTCATCATGCTTTACTTGATTGGTTAATTATTCAAACATTTTATAATGGTTTAATTGGATCACTAAAATCAATTATTGATGCTGCTGCTGGAGGTTCTTTAATGTCTAAATCATTTGAAGAAGCTTATACTTTAATTGAAGAAATGACTAATAATAATTTTCAATGGCCTTCTGAAAGGATTAATCCTAAAAGAATGTCAAGTATTCAAGATAACGAAGCCTTTTCTATCTTAGCTTCACAAGTAGCTGCAATATCTAAGAAATTAGATAATTTTGCCATCAACATATCACATAACAATTCATTTAATATTGAAGATTCTCAAACTATTGAAACTTTACAAGCTATTTCTAGTAAAAATAATCCATATTCAAACTATTATAATCCTAGATGGAAAAATCACCCTAATTTTAACTGGAATAATCAACAACAATGGGGTAATAAACAATCCCATCCAACTGGAAATTGGAATAATCAAGTAAATTTAAATTATAAACCACCTGGATTTAATAATCAACAGAAAAAGTTAACAATAGAAGAATTAATTTTACAAATGAGTAATCAATTACAAAATCAAAATACTGTTATTTGTAATATTGAGAATCAAATGGGATAAATCGCTAATTTAATTAATTACAGACCTCCAGGAACACTTCCTAGTAATGTTGAAATTAATCCAAAAGAAACTGGAAAAGAACATGAACATGTTAAAGCTGTACAACTTAGAAGTGGAAAGGAATTAAAAGAAAGAATGCGGAATGAAATTGAGAAAGAGATTGAGGTTGAAGAGATTGAAAAACCTAAAGAAACCCCCTCTCCTAATCAAGATCAAACCAGTGTTTCTATTAATGTGGAAGTTGAGAAACCACCACTACCTTTTCCTCAAAGATTAAAACAGAAGAAGCTTGATCATCAATTTTCTAAATTCTTTGAAATTTTTAAGAAACTTACTATAAATATACCCTTTGCTGAAGCCTTGGAACAGATGCCAACGTATGCAAAATTTATGAAGGATATATTAAGTAAGAAATGAAAATTTGAAGCTTTTGAAACTATTGTACTAAGTGAAGAATGTAGTGCAATAATTCAAAAGAAATTACCTCAGAAACTAAAAGATCCTGAAAGTTTTACTATACCTTGTGCTATTGGAGAAAAATTTTGTGGAAAAGCTTTGTGTGATTTAGGAGCAAGTATTAATCTCATGCCATTTTCTATTTATCGAAGGTTGAATTTAGGAGAGATTACTCCCACCACTGTAACCCTTCAGTTAGCTGATAGATCTATCACTTACCCTAAAGGAGTTATAGAGGATGTACTTGTTAAAGTAGATAAATTTATCTTCCCTGTGGATTTCATTGTGCTTGATATGGAAGAAGATAAAGAAATACCAATTATTTTAGGGAGACCTTTTCTAGCTACCTAACGAGCTATGATTGATGTGCAAAAAGGAGAATTAACTATGAGAGTTAATGATCAAGAGATTAAATTCAATGTTATTAAATCGATGAAGTACCCTGACAAAGAAAAATGTTATCGAATGGATATTTTTGATTTTATAATTGAAAAACACTATCGAGAAAAATGTAAAATCATTCCTGAAGAAGAAATAAAATTTTTAGCTGATGAAAATGAAGAACTAAAAGAAGAAGAATTATTTAAAGAAACTCATTATATTAAAGACAACTGGGAAACTTTAGACATAACTCAAAATGATATACTTTTACCCTCAATTAAAAAAGTCCCTGAACTGAAATTAAAAATGTTACTTTCATATTTAAAATATGCATTTCTTGGAAATTTATTAACTTTACCTGTTATTATTTCTTTTGAGCTAAGTTTAGATCAAGAAGAAAAATTAATAGGAGTGTTAAAGAATTATAAAAAACTTTTGGTTGGACTATTGCTGATATAAAAGAAATAAGCCCTTTCATTTGTATGCATAGAATATTAATGGAAGAAAATTTTAAACCTACTTTTGAATCGCAAAGAAGATTAAATCCTATCATGAAAGAGGTTGTTAAAAAAGAAATTTTAAAATGGTTAGATGCTGGAATTATTTATCCTATTTCGGATAGCCAATGGGTAAGTCCTATTCATTGTGTTCGAAGAAAGGAGGAGTAATCGTCATTTGTCAATGATAAAAATGAACTAAGTCCTGCATGACAAGTTACTGGATGACGAATTTGCATTGATTATCAGAAGTTAAATGACGCCATTAGAAAGGATCATTTTCCTTTACCTTTCTTGGATCAAATGCTTGACAAATTAGCTGGACACTCATATTTCTATTTTCTGGATGGATATTCTGGTTATCATCAATTACTTATTGCTCCTGAGGACCAAGAGAAAACAACATTTACAAGTCCTTATGGAATATTTTCCTTTAGAAGAATGCCTTTTGGTTTATGTAATGCACCTGCAACTTGTCAAATATGTATGATGTCAATATTTTGTGATTTGATTGACAAAGGAATTGAAGTATTCATTGACAATTTTTCAGTTTTTGGAACTTCTTTTGAGTCTTGTTTGGAAAATATTTCCAAAGTTATGAAAAGATGTGAAGAAACAAATTTAGTTCTTAATTGGGAAAAATGTCAATTTATGGTCACAGAAGGCATTGTAATTGGTCATAAAGTTTCACAAAAAGGGATGGAAGTTGATCAAGCAAAAGTAAAAATTATTGCTGAACTGAAACCCCCTACTACTATTACTGATGTGAGAAGTTTTTTTTCTAGGTCATGCTGGATTTTATAGAAGATATATAAAGGATTTTTCTAAAATTGCTAAACCTCTTTGTCATTTATTGGAAAAAGAAGCTAAATTTGAATTTAATGAAGACTGTGTTAATGCTTTCAATATTTTAAAAGACAAATTAATAACTCGCACCTATAATTATTGCACCTAATTGGAATAAACCTTTTGAATTAAAGTGCGATGCAAGTGATTTTGTAATTGGAGTCAGTATTGGGACAAAAATATGAGAAAATTTTCAAAGTTATATATTATGCTAGTAAAACTCTTACCGAAACTCAAAGAAATTACACTACTACCGAGAAAGAGCTTTTAGCTATAGTATATGCCTTCGATAAATTTAGACCTTATCTTCTTGGTACCAAATGCATAGTTCATACCGATCATTCCGCTATTAAATATTTAATGATGAAAAAAGATGCTAAACCTAGATCGATAAGATGGGTTTTACTTCTACAAGAATTTGATTTTGAAATAGTGGATAGAAAAGGAACGGACAACCAAATTGTTGATCATTTATCTAGGATTAAGAATGATGTTATTACTGAAGAAAATATAAATGAGAAATTTCCTGATGAACATTTGTATGTTATTCAAGAATACCAAACACCTTGGTTTGTAGATATAGTTAACTATTTAGTTAGCAATATTTTACCTTATGGATTGGATAACAAATTTATAAAGAAATTTAAAAATGATGCTAAATCTTATATTTGGGAAGATCCTAATTTATTTAAATTAGGAAGAGATTCTATAATTCGTAGATGCGTACCTTATGAAGAAACTTATTCTATTATTCAAAAATGTGATGATTCCGAATTTAGAGGACACTTTGGAATAGATAAAACTGCATTTAAAATTTTAAATTCTGGATTTTATTGGCCTACCTTATTTAAAGATGTGAGATATTATGTGAAAACATGTGATCGATGCCAAAGGATGGGAAATATATCTAAGAAAGATGAAATGCCTTTAAACTATATATTGGAAGTTGAAATTTTCAATATATGGGGTTTAGACTTTATGGGACGATTTGTACCATCATTTGGAAAAATTTATATTTTATTAGTGGTTGATTATGTTTCAAAGTGGATTGAAGCTGTAGCTTTACCTAGCTGTGGTTCCAAAAGTGTTTCAAAATTTTTAAAGAAGATGAATTTTTCAAGATTTGGAATGCCTAAGGTAATTATCACAGATGGTGGAAGTCATTTTAGAAATATAAGAATTCGATCATTATTGGAAAAATTTGGAATCAAACACGTAATTGCGATCGCATATCACCCACAAACAAGTGGAATGGCTGAAGTATCAAACATAGAAATTAAAAGAATTTTAGAGAAGACTGTTAATCCTAAAAGAACTGATTGGGTTGGTAGACTTGATTCTGTATTATGGGCTTATAGAACAACTTATAAGATACCAATCGGAATATCACCTTATCGGTTAGTTTATGGTAAACATTGTTACTTACCTGTTGAACTTGAACATAAAGCTTATTGGGCGATAAAGGAGTTTAATTTTGATTTGGATACTGCAGGAGAAAAACGATTATTGCAATTAAATGAGATGGATGAAATAAGAAATGAATCATATGAAAATGCAAGGATTTATAAAGAGAAAATGAAAATATTACATGATAAAAAGATTTCAGGAAAAAATTTGAGTCTGGACAAGAAGTATTATTATTTAATAATCGTTTAAGACTTTTTCCTGGAAAATTAAGATCAAAATGGATAGGACCATATATAGTTAAAAACATATACCATTATGGAGCTGTGGATGTTAAAGATCCCAAAATGGGAAAATTTTTTAAAGTTAACGGATTAATACTGAAGCTTTATTTGGGAGATTTTAAAAAGATTTATAAAGAGGCTTATGAGTTGAGTCTACCTGATTAAAAGACTTAATTAGGTCGGGCTGACGACGTTAAACCAAGCGCTTTGTGGGAGGCAACCCATAGTTATTTGTTGTTTTGTGTGTTTTTACATTTTTAATGTAAGGTTATGCCTTGGTCTTGTTTAATTTTATATTACTTTAGAAAATTTGATGCTAACAAGTCTTTTTTGACTTAAGCTGAAAATTAGCTCAAAGTATATAAAGTTTGGACTTTGGATCACTCTATTTCATATATGAGTAAAAAGGAGATCAACTTAACCTTCATTAGGATTGCTTATAATTTGTGTTACTGAGTCTATATTGATCTTACCATTCTAAACTACCTATTTTGGAGAACGAAACTTTGAAATTTGACGTTAGGCGAAACGGAGTCGAACATGGTTCCGGCGCCTAGGCACCAGATTTGGCGCCTAAGCGCCAGAGTAAATTATGTGTCGATGGGTCCGATGCCTAAGCGCCAGATTTGGCGCCTAAGTGCCAGATTTGGTGCCAAAGCACCACAATTTCTGGATCGTGTCAAAACAAAAAATCTTCAGTTTTTCACACGACTTTCTCTTATAAATGACCCCATCTTCGTCCCTAATCCTTATGCAATCATTATTTTGACCCATACACTCCATTCTTGAGAGATAAGAGAGGATTTTTGAAGAAATGGAGAGGAGAAATCTTGGAGAAGAGGCTAGAGACAAGGTCTCAAAGGTTCTTCAACCTTACTTCAATGGTTTCATCGCTGTAAGTTTGGAGAAAATTTCTAGTCGTCTACATAAGTTTGAAGCAGAGTTTAAAAGCATTGGAGATCGCCTCCATGAGATGTATCATCAAATTGAACATCTGGAATGGCAGGCGAAACTTCAATTTGATCATCTAGCGACTTATCAAGATGCTCAAGTGAAGATGTATGCAAAGAAAAAATGGATCGACGAGAAAATGGCTACGGATTTTCCGAGAGCTTTAGCATTCTTTCCAGGTGGGCTGAATAGTTTTCATTGTGAAGAGAATGGGAATTTCTAATTTGAAGATTAGATAGTGATGTGGTGAGATTGTGATTTATCTAATGTGTCATTGTATCGATTTAGTGAATCGATTGTGTTTGTTTATGTGTTTGCTTTCATGTTCAATGTGTGTTGTATTTGCTTTCAAATGTGTGTAGTTTGATTATTGTTAAAACTTGAATTATGTTTTGATACTTATCTGAATTGTATTGAGCCCGAAATTGAAAATCATGAATGGAATTAGAAGAGTTTGATTTAAACTTGTGTTTAATTGGTGGATTTAATTTTTAAATTTTGAAAAATTTTGAAAAATATTTTGGAAGATGGAAATTGAAGCAATAATCTTATATGAGTAATTAAAAGTTTAATTTATGAATTTTGGTGGAAAATAAATTTTTATGAGATTTTTTTTGGAAAGGCGAGTCTGGCGCCTAGGCACCGGTTCGGCCTGCTTACCCGAAAATCACCATTTAATCTCCCATTAGCCATTTTTGAAGCCTAAGCTTCATCTTCTTCCTCTTTTTCACGAAAAACCACCTCCTAAATCCATTTCGAGGTCAAAACATTAAGATTTTGAGCCCGAAATCACTTGATTTCTTCATCTTAAGGTCAGATCTACACTCTAATCCATTTATTTTTGATTTTCACCATAGTTTTTCCTATTTTTGGCTAAAAACAGAAATTTTGAGAAAAATTTTGATTTTTAGTGTTTATCCATGAATTTATAAACTCATTTTAAGTTTCTTAAACTTAAAAAAGTTTAAATCTTTGATTCCTTAATTTATTTATGTTGGCACCAAAATCTAAGTGAGGAAAAGCACGAGAAAATTTTGACAGTAGCAAGTTCGTGACTGCAGGAGTGCATTTTCGATATCACGAATTTGCGATGTCCAGTAAATTTATCTCAGAGCGAAGCTTTTAAAATCCTGGTGAAATGTTCGAGAACACGATCATTGAGCACAACTGGCAATGATTATGTTATTTCACCGCTGTTGCTGTTATTCCTATCGTGCGCGAATTTTATGCTAACTTTTTGGATGCGGAAGACTACGAAGTCTTCGTCAGAGGTGTTAGAGTAGGATTTACTCCAGATAGGATCAATATTTTTTATGGACTACCACCTACCATCGAGTGCCACTATTCTGGATTATCTCCATCTGAAGGAGATCTTGAGATGATTATTGCTTATCTGACTGACGGCACTAGAGCTTGGAAGATTCAGAACGATAAACAGGTAAATTTCAAATCTTCTAAGTTAAATGGTGTTTCAAAGGCATGGCATTACTTTATTTCTGTAAGACTTCTACCTTCTAACCACCTGAGCGAAGTTGCTAGAGATCGAGCTATCTTAAATTACTGCATTCAGGATAGGAAGCCAATAGATGTCGGCAGTATTATTTATGATTATGTGGAGTCTACTGCTAGGTCCAGTACTTCTGTAGGACTAGGATTCCCATCTCTGATTTATTCTTTATGTGTGAACAATGGAGTCACTGCTGATATTTCTGAGGAGAAGCTAAAGTCTACCAAGCTAATTGAGAAGGAGAGTGTTAGTATCTATGATAGTCTTTGTGGGAAGAGATCTACAACCCCTTCTACTTCTGCACCTACTTCAGGTAGAGCTTCCACTTCCAGACCTTTTACTTCTACTGCTGAGCCACCGTCTAGTTTTTAGGAATCGATGCATGATCAATTTACGGAGCGACGAGAATGAGTTATTTCTAACTCACTGCGAGTTGATACTATGGATAAGAAGATTGATCACCTATCTGATTACACTCAGAGGAAGAGTGAATATGATGTTGAATATTCAGAGTCTTTAGTTAGATTCTTGAAGGGTGAGCATGATATTCAGTTTCCCACCTGTCCTAGATTTTCCCCATATGTTGATACTAAGGATGTGGAGTTTTCTTTTGGTGATGACGATGACGAGGCTACAGACAGTGATTAGTGGCCTGATTTATCTCTGAGTTGTGTTGAGTCTGTTGTTAGTTTAGTTTTTGTCTGCTAGTACTGATTGTTGTTTGTTATTTACTAGTTTAGATTTGTTTATGAGACTTTGTATGAATTATTTGATGTTGAGACTGTTGCAGACTGAAAATTGAATGAATTTGTGTTTATTTTTAGTTTCAGCCTACTGCTTAGTATTTTAGAATAGTTAGTAATGTTATTTTATTTCTGTTAGTAATATAGTTATTTAATTCAATTATTGCTATATAAATTTTTTTTTTGAGCCTGCTTACTTTTACATGCTCCATTATTTTTGTAATATTCATAAAAAACATGTGTAGAAGTAAATTATATTTCTTTCTAGAACTTTTTTTTACATGCTTATAAAATTCCTTTTTAAATTATACTTTTCTTTCTCTCATACTTTATTATTTTCATGACATACCAAAACTTAAGTTTGGGGGAAGAAAAAAAAATACATACAAATTTAAATATTATTTGTCCTTAATAAATTAATATTTTTTTTTAAAAAAAAATCTTAACATAACATAAGGAATGAAGAATCTATTTAAGATCACTTAAATTTTTGAAATTATAAATAATTTAGTGAACTTAACCAAAATTTTAATAACTTTGATTGATTTTAAGATTAGAATTATTAAACTTAAAGAAGAATAAGATTAAGAAATTTTTTAATTCATAATAGAAATAATTGAATTTTAGAAGTATTAAGAAATCAAAAATTTTAACTTGAAAAAAGAAAAAATTGAAAATCTTTTTGAAATTCTGTTCATGTTATATTAATTAAGTGAAAATGTAAAAGTTTGAAAATATAAGTTAAGGATATTGAAGTTCAAAATCATTAACAGGCTATCCAGATACAGTAATCCTCACTGTGAAAAAAAAAAGAGAAAAAGAGGAGAAGCTTGATGATATGCCTAATAAAAAAATTGGCTTCACTTGAATTATCTTATATTAAGAAAACTAGTTACATACTTTGCTTAATTTTTATGCATGAATCTTTATTTAGGAAAGATTTTTCAGGAAAATCTTTTTCTTGTAAATAATCTATGTGATCTTAATATAATAAACTTCTATTATTTTCAAAATAAAAGAAAAATTTTTGAAGTCTTATGATTTGGTAGTTGAATATTCTTTAAATTCTTAAAATTAAACTTAGTTAGTGAAATTTGGTTAATGATTTACTAAAGCCTTTATAAGATCAAAAATTACAAGGAGTCTTAAATATTTATCTTTCATTCAAAATGTTATACATTTTATAAAGTAAAAAGGGTTTCTTGAGGACAAGTAACGTTTAAGTTTGGGGGATTTTGATCCAAGAAAAAAATACCTATTTTTATGCCTTGATTTTTATCAAATTTTTAAGGATATTATGCTTTAATGAAAGGTATTTTTGTGTTTTTGGATATAGGTGATGAAAAAATGTTTAAGAAGTAAAAAAAGTGAAAAAGGAGCAAAAAGGAGCCAAAATGGAGCCAAAATGCAAAATTATCAAAATTATTGGTCTGGCGCCTAGGCGCCGAATCCGGCGCCTAAGCGGCAGGTCGATACAGGATCTGTCAAGATTTTTGATGACTTTTGGATAGTTATTTTGACGGTGTTAGCGGTTATTGGACCTTCTAGAAGACTGGCAGTTGTTCCTGGTTTATAGGACATGTGATACAATGTATTTGGATGCTTGAAAAGGTTTTAATCGCGAAGAGGTGCGATCCAAAGTGAAGAGGTGCGAAGAATTGGATGCAGAGTCCGGTGCCTAGGGGCCAGATTCCTGCGCCTAGGCGCCAGACACACCTTCTAGAAGATTCATTGAATGTGGATACATTTTGAAGAGGCGCCTCAAGGCAACCCTTGAAGCCTATAAATAGAAGGGTGCTCCTTCAGAGAAAAACGCCCAACCCATCCCCCAACATCCAATTTAGCCTCTCTCTTTAGAGTCCCATCTAGAGAGAGAAATTAGATAAATATTTTAGGGCCACTTTAATTAATTAGTTAGTTATTTTATTTAGAGTTTGTATTGGGAGTATTTGAAGAATTGGTGCTTTTGAAGTTTATTTGCTGTGGAGTCAGAAGAATTTAGAGGTTCAATAGGAGAATCACTTGAGATAAGTATTTGTAATTTTATTCAAAATTTTATTATCATGTTTTGTTATTTAAATTCAATGTGTTCTGAGTAGTTAGTTTACTTTCTCCTTTCAATTATGAAAAGATAAAAAAGATAATATAAAATTTGATGGAGAATTAAAAACTATCTATATTTTAAAACATTGTGATGATATTAATACTGGATCTTTATTTACTTTACAAATTGATCACTTGTATTGTTAAAATCTGTTGAAGAGTTTTGATACCTAGAAGGAGATGAATTCTTAACTAGTAGATATCACATGAATCCTTGGGTAGTCGAAGGCCTTGTGCGGGTTATTCAAGGTGAAGTGCAAATAAATAGGAAGATATTACATAATGGGCGTAGAATTAATAAGTTTTTAAAGTGACAGACTAAATTCTTGTGATTTGGTTTATAGAAAAGGAAATGGTCACTAGTTGGGCCGACCATAGCACCCTTGGACATCTAGTAGTGTGAGCCTAGATTAACCCATTCTACTAACAATACGTCCTGACCTGATCTATAGGCTAGCCAATGTTCGTTACACCTGGATCAAAGGGTAAAGAATATGAATGCTTCTATTTGCCACAATACCATAAATTTATATTCTCCACGAATATTATCATTATCTTAGTAAATCTTGAATTAATTGGAAGGAAGAAAGTTGTGTTCTTATTTCTATTTACATCAAACATTTCATTAATGTTTTATTTACTGCTTTATTATTGCATCTAGTAAATTAAAAATATCAAATTTATAAACTATAAAAGAAATACATAAAAATAGAATTAAAATATTTAAAATCCATAAATCACTCCTCGTGGGATCGATACTGGAGTTTTTGCTTCAAAGCCCTATATTACTTGATACGATACGTATACTTGCGTAGTACCCCTAGTGTGTAAAATATTTTCAATAAAATTATATTTGTATACATTAGTTGCTATCATTTTCTATCACATATATTTGAAATCATTAATTACTATATTTATCATCAACGGATTGCGGGATCAAGTTTTGACACCGTTGCCGGGGATTGAATTTTAGTACGCATATATATAGCAAGTTTCGGGTCACCTACCCACCAAATCCTCCAAAAATTCTCAAAAAAAACTCTCCCAAAAAGTACCCAAAATTCCCAAATATTCCCAATTTCATTTTGTTCAACTACACCATAGCCTAATTTTGCTAATTTAACCCACTTTTACCAAACTCCCCAATTTGACCCATTTTTGACCCATATGGACCCAATGTCAAACCAAATCAACCCAATTGATCCCAATTTTGATCAAATTTACTTCTAAAATTCAAATTAACACTCCCAATACCAATTTCAACCAAACTCAAGCCTAATTTGAATCTAATTTTAACTTAAACCTAAAACCCCATTTTTTGCTCTAAATTACCCATGAATTCAAACATATCCAAATCCAATCCAATTCAACTCAAATTCTCTTCAAAGTTGTTCTAAAACTTGCATGAAACATTCCTATACCAAACACAACATTTATTTGACACAAAGTTTGACTTGGACCCAAAAAGCCCAATTTTGGCCAATAAGCCCAATTCCTTCAAATTGAACCCCATGACCCATATAAAATGTCCAAATAAATTTTCAATCAAATTTCAACATATCTAAATCAATTCCAATCAATTCCAATTTAATTTGGTCATTCCATGATTAATTTCAAAATTCCAAATCACCACATGCATGTTAAAGGTCCATACCCTTATGCATTTTTAAAAGCCCACTTCATCAATTTTAAAAACCCAAAATTGAGCCCACATGTCATAATTCCCTTTTAATATCATTCTATGGCATTTTAATCATCATACCATGGAATCATGTGGAACTTAAAATGCATGTACATGACTCTTTACCTAAATTAGGTATCATGGCATAAAATCCCTAAAATTCATAAAAATCATTAATTCCTTTTGCATGAAACTTTCTAATGGCTCATACATGGCATGGCTTGGCATGTACATCATCCCATAGCCATTCCAAAGTCAAATTTGCCAAATTGGGCAAGGGGAGGTGACTCTTCCCTTCTCCCTTCACATCAAATTTCCCTCACTCTTAAACAATCAAATCTCCTCCCTAAACTCCCACACCAGCAACCAAACTTCACCTAAACCTCCTCATGGACCTTAAGACCAGCTCAAACCACTTTGGGTAAGAGTTTAGCCAAGGAACCAAGGGGCTAGCCCAAGCTAGCCTCACCTAACCCAAATCCCAAATGTCCACCAAATCTCCACCATAAAGCCTCCAAATATTTAAATTGATTCCACCACTTAACCTCTTTGGCACCACCTAACTTCTTCCTGACTTAACCCTGGCCAGCCGGCCACCACAGTCACCGGAAAACACCAAGCCGAGAGGTCCAAATCATTTTAAAAATCTAAATCTTGAGGGCTGAGCTATCCCATTGCTACTGGTCTGTGGAGTTGTTCTTCTCCTCACCTAGGCAGCTGATCCTAAGCCCTAACTCCCCCTGGGAAGCCCCCTGGCCATGGCTATTTAAACAAACATCTCCCACGGCCAAAGGGTTGGCTGAAATCAACTCTCACAGAACTCCACCAAATTCCCCACAGAGTTCCCCCTAGCCAAGAGTAGTTCATCCCCACTGTTCTCCTGCCCTAATTCCCTCTTATTAAGCTCAATTTTGGAGCTCAATTCTCAGGCCAGAACAGGACAATCCTCAAACCTCCATAGAAATTATATTAACTCCTCCCACACCTTCACCAGAGGTAGAGAAAGAGTTCCTCAGTGAAATCCCCCTCTTTAGGCCACCCAATCTCTCCAGCCGTCAAAGCTTGAAATCGGTCTTGGTCGAAGTTTTACCCAGGCTATTCACCATAGCTCCAGGCTCCATCCCTAGCTTCCCTAATCTCCAACGAACGTGCCGAGCATCTTTGATTGAGGCTTCACCTCTCAGAGCGAAGGTATGGACCTCTTCTTCCTACCGAGCTTCCAGCGATTCTATGTTTTGTATGGCTTGATTTCATAGCATGTAAACTATATGGATGTGTTCGTCTTGTCGAGACGAATCCATAGAGCATAAGAGCGTTTAATTTGGTTAAGTATCAGGTGAGATCTTAATATTTTAGTGTGGACGGCTCTCGGCTCACACCAGTTGGGATGATGACCAGCTGCCATTGGACTGAGTGTGTATCGGGTGAACGGTCAGGATCTCGTTGGATGAAGCAATGGAACTTGAACTGCGCGACACGTGGCTGCCGAGTCAGATGGCGGCGCCGAATCGGGAAGCGACGCGTGGAGTTCGACCCGCCGTAGGTTGAGTTGGCACCGACGTGGATAAGTAGGAAATTAAGGATTTTCTGATTTATTTAAATACCCGAACCTTTGAAAATTCATATCTTTGCATAGGAAAATCATAAAAATAAAAGAAAAATACCCTATTACTCAGTGAACAGAGGAGAATAATTTGAAAAAAGAATCAGGTGAATTTGTTAAGTCTATGATTTTTAATGATTTTAATACTCTCTGTAGTATTTAATTCTCCTTTCATGCATACAATTCACCATGGTATGAGACCATAAGGCTTTTGTAGCCTCTGTCATTGGGAACATTCCCTGAATTTTCCAAGGACAGAGACCATCTCTATGGCAAGTTATTTATTTTTCAAGTTTATGTGCCTGTTTTTTGTATTTTAATTCTAGTAATTAGCATGTTGATCAATAAAATCTAGATAAATTATGGGAAGTATCTCTAGACCAGAGGACCCTAGGATAATTAGGACTTGGCTTAGATCATCCAAATGAACCTTAATTTAACCAAAACCCTAAAACCAAGATGGAATTAATTTGAAATAACCACTCACTAAAATAAATTGAAATTAATTCTCCACTGACCTTTAGGGTCAGAGGAACCTCACATAAAAATTTGGAGTCAATTAGAAATGGTTTAACCCATCAAATGGATCTTCTAAGTAACATAACCAAAATTAAACTTTAAAAATTCATAGAACTCAAAATACACTTCAAAATTTCACCAAATTGGTTTTGGGACTTCTCTGATACTAGAGAAATCTAGGAAAATTAAAATTAAAATTTTCTAAAAATTTTCATTTTTAACCATTTTTTAATATTTTAATAATTAAAAAATAATAAAAATCACAAAAATAATAAAAATTATAAAAATATCATATTTTGTCCCCTAAACACTTTGGAACCAACTAAATATTTTTCTTAAGTCTCTAGGTTAAGAGATTAAATTTTAAAACCTTAATGTAATTTTTTAACATTAAAAAATGAATTTTTAAACATTAAAAAATGAATTTTTAACCTTTTCCACTAAAATAAATCTAAAAACTCAAAGAAAAATAAAAAAAATATATAAAATTTATTTCTTTGAACTCCTTGAGGTCGGATAGATTTAAGAAAAATATAAAATTCATTTTTTAGCTTTAATTCTATTTTATAATTAATAAGTACCTTAAAAATTAAAATAATTATAATAAATAAAATATAATTAAAAAAATCACCAAAATTGGTCTAAATGGTCCTCTAGTCAGTAGAAACTTCCCATAATTTTCTAGGGATAGAAAACTCACCTTGGTCATGGTTTTGAATTTTCATTAAAAATGCTTATTTTCCATAAAAATAATTATATAAATTAAATTAGAAATAGAAAAATCACATTTTCTCCTCTAATGTCTTAATTTTGGAAGAATAATTAAAATTTTGGATTATGGAAATTAGGGATAAAACGTTAGAAAATACCAATTCTTTAATTTAAAATCCTTAATTAAATTAATACAATGATATTCAATCCTTAATAATTATGATTGAAATTAAGAATTTAAAACAAATAATCCTTAACCAATTAAAATTTAAAATATTAAATAATTTAATTAATTAACTAATTAAAAAATCAAAATATTATAATATAATAATCAATCAAAATTTAAAACATTAAATCATTTAAATGATTAATTAATTGAAATTTAAAACATTAAGTAATTTAATAATCAATTAAAAATCAAAACATTAAATAGTTTAAGTAATCAATTAAAAAAAAAAGAGAAAAACTTAATACATTAAATAATTTAATAACTAAGATAAAAGAAAATTAAAACATTTGAAACTAATTTGAAATCACTTAAGAATAAACTTAAAACAAATTCAAAACATTAAATAATCTCAAAACAATTCATAATTAAAATGTAAAAAATAAAACCAATTAAAATTAACCTAAATTAACGTGGATAATTTAAAATCAAGTTTAAATCATTAAACAATTGAAATATCTCTTTCAATCTAAGTAATTTTAGTTACTTAGAAGAAAAATAAATTGAATCTGAAAATTAAATTATCTTAAGTCAACAATTTAACTTTAATCCAGGATGGTTAAATTCCTTAACAAACTAACTTGCCCCTAAGGACTTTCATTATTATAACTCCCAAATGGAGTATTAAATGAAATGTTACTTTACTCACCAGATAATCAAATGTCCAAGTTCACTGAGCAAGAAACAAAATTTAACTGAAACCTTAGTTGATATATTCATTTGTACAATAAAATTCATTTGGACTCGAAATGATCCCAAAAATGTTGAAAAGATGTTTAGGACTTGTCCTAAACACTTCCTCAATATGATGGGGTGTTTTAGAAGAACAATTGAACTTAATTGTTCTTTGATGAAGAAAATCATCCACAAAAACACAAGAACCTAGATGTCATAGGGATTGACTAGCAGTAGGATTAGGATCTTGGTAGACAATCAAAACCTTATCTTAGCTTTACCTAGGTACTTGTTGAAAAATATTTAAATGCTCTGACATGTGTTTTAAGTGCAGCTTGGAATGACGAAAAGACCCTCCAGGTACGCTTTTATTTCATTGATATTTATTTACATGTATTGCACTTTACTTTTCTTGCATGTTAAACAAGAATGTCACCCTGCATGAAAACTGAAACCTTTAGGATAGCCACAAAACTAAAACCCAAAAATAAATTAAAAGTCACAACAAGATAAAATTCACCGCCACAACATTTCAAAATATAAAACAACTCAAAATTTAATCACAAATAGAACAACAAAACTACAACTACAACTAAATTAAAACGACTCGTTGAATGATCGGGAATACCTCGGATGATGTAACCCACGTGTTGCTAACGGGATTTCCCACGGTCTAAATGAAAGTGTGGAACTCATTCAGTTGAGTTCAGCAAATTCATTTGGACTAAGTGAATTGGATGAAAATAACGGTGCCGGGATGACGGAACCGTGGGATCTTAATCGGTTTTGTTTAATCAACTTTAAGATTTGTTTTAATAAAAACATTAAACACTTGGATTTTAAGACTTTTCTAAACCAAAATACTTTTCTCATCTTTTGATTTTCACCTTCTAAAACTAAACCTCTGCAAAAACAAGGAACTTGGAGCATAGTGGACAGCACGACCATCTTCTTCAGCAAAACTTGTGTCTACTTTAGCAAAACCCTTTTCTTTAGTTTAAATAACCAATCCATAAGATATCGAGGTAGTTTGCCTAGTGCAACTTAAATCTTCAACTTCTCGTTAGGCATTTGCAATAATTATATTATGCAAATTAAGCCCTAACCCGTCTTAGGATTCTGAGGTAGTCGTTTGGTACGATATTGTTGACCTCATTTTTGATGAGGTCTTCCCTTTTTCTTTTTAGTGCTTAGGATCTAGCCTTAGGCTTTTCCTTTGACTATCTTAGAGGACTAGAATTGGGACCCGCCTTTTAGAAATTCAAACCACTTCTAAACTCCCCGCAAACTCCACAAACTTGACTATAGACCCCTAATCACCTAGAGGGTTGAAATCAAATGTGGAAGTTTAAAGGATGAGTTCCTATAGGATTCTTTGGCCTCAGGACGCCCTTGCAGGTGGCACAGTGCAGTGAAGGGGCTGACTTACACTACACTTACACACTACATTTCCACACACTTCCTAAAACCACACCCATACCCAACTTAACCTCACGACTCATGTAGGTGATTCACATGGATGGTCCTTAACCCCTAAGCTCTTGGCTAAGAGGGTTAGGAACAACATAGTGAATGCCTCAAATGAGTCCTTTCATGGCTCATATGGGCTTGAAATGACTTCATGGCTCAACCAAAATGACGTCTTTCCACCTAGATTCACCCAATCTTCAATTTTCCAAATTTTCAAATTTTGACCCCCGAGACCATTCACCTACTAAACCTACCCAAAACCCTTGAAATTACCCAAATTTTTGCAAAATTTCCAAATTACCCAAAATTTTCCAAAATCAATCCCAAACATCTCCACATCACCCAAATTGATCATCCATACCCAAAAATACCAAAGATTCCAAAAATACCCCCCAATACCCTCCAAATACCCAAAATACCCTTCTTGGCCTAAAAATCCAAAAATTCAGAAAATTCCCAAAAAATTCTAGAAAATCCTAAATATTCCCAATTTCATTTTGTCCAACTACACCATGGGCCAATTTTGTCAATTTACCCTACTTTTGTCAAAACCCCTAAATTGACCCATTTTAACCCAAAGTGAACCCAATGTCAAACCAAACCTACCCAATTGACCCCAATTTTGGTTCAATTAAATTCTAAACTTCAATTCAACATCCCCAATACCAATCTAGACCAAATCCAAGTCCAATTTGGTTGACATTTGGATCCAATTTCACTTTTGGCCTTAAAGCCTAATTTGGACCCATGACCCAAACCTAACCCAAACTCACCCAATTCAACTCCAATTAACCCCAAACCTTTTCTAAATCCTCCTTAACATCCCCACAAACAAAACCCTAGCATGATTTGCCCAAAATTTAGACCCAAGTCCCACTCAAACTCAACCCCAAGGTTAAAAGGCCCATTTTTGACCTAAACCCAAGCCTAACCCAAATTCAACCCAATTCAAATCCAAATCACTCCCAATTTGCCTCAAATCACTCATGACACATCCATGAGCTACAAACAACAATTATTTGGCCCAACCTTTTACAAAAAATTCTCATCCATGAACACATTCATAAACTTAAAAGCCCACTTCCCTTAAACCCTCCTAAAAGCCCATTTCTTTCAAAATTCAAAAGCCCAATTCTTCCAAAGCCCATATGACATTTCCCCTCATCATACTTTCAATTAAAATCATCCCTAAGTCCTAAACCAATGATCAAATATTTCTAAATGAGGCTTCATCCAAATTTCCACCAAATTATCCAAAATCCTTAAAATCCTTTTTTATGAAATTGACCAAACTTTTGCCAAGCCAAAGGTGAGCCATGAAGCCATGCATGAGCCACATGTGAGCCATGAGAGCTTTGGACACTCCACCATGCCATATTGGGTAAGAAGAGGGGGGCTTTCCTTAATCCCTAAAGCTCATTAGCCTTAATCATGTTTCACACTAAACTTAAATTTAATCCAAATATATTTGGATGGAGACTTCTCCATGCCAAACCAGCTGATCCCTTTGATCCCCCACAGCATCCAAAGCCACCTTGGGTGGTGCACCTAGCCCAAATGGGTGGGTTGACCCATTTAGACTCAAAACTAGCCATGCCCCATTCTACTTTGATTCAACCACTTTACACATGGCATTTGCCATCGCCTACACTAAACCCCAGCCCTAACCCACCTGACCAAGATGGTGACCATTGCTCGGCCGGCCGGCCACCGAGCCGCCGGAAAACACCATGGCCGAGAGCTCGCATGTGAGCCGACATTGAAATTCTCACTTGCCGAGGCGCCCCATGCCTAGTGGTCACCATGGCTGTTCTTCTCCTCACCAGAGCAGCTGATCCCAAGCCCTAACTTCCCCTGGGAGGCCCCCCAGCCAGCTCTATTTAAACTCCACCCCTCTCGGCCATGAGAAGAGGAGAAGCATAAACCTTGCCAAAACTCGCGCAAAATTGTTCCGGACCCTCTTCCACCCTTAGAGCACTTGATCCCCGGTGAAATTCCCCTGCCATTTCTCCTCTCGAAAGCTCGATTTCGGAGTTGAAATTCCACCCAAAACCGGGACACTTCTCCACGGTGAGCCAATTCCCAAATTGATTGGCTCTACACCTTCACCGGACCAAGAGAAGGTGTCCACCATCAAAAGCCCCATCTCCGGACCACCCGGTTGCTCCGGCCTCCAAGCTTTGTGATCGGGCTTGGTCGAAATCATATCCGGACAATTCACCGGACCAGGAGACTTCATGCGGAGCTTGCGGGACCCGATCGAAGGTGCAACAACTCTCAGATTGAAGCCACACTTCTCTGAGCCAAGGTATGAGCTAACTCTTCATCCCGAGCTTCTGGAGATTCTCCATTTTAAATGCTTTAGTTTCAATGCATGTTAACCGTATAGATTTGTTCGTCTCTTCAAGACAAATCCATAGAGTATAAGAACGTAAAAATCCATTGAGAATCGAGTGAGATCTTAGGGATTTAGTGTGGACGGCTCTCGGGTGAGAACACTTAGGGACGATGAACGGATGCCGTCCATTCAATACACGCGCGGACGGACGGCTCGGATGGCGTCGGACCGGGAGACGGTACGAGAACCGCGGGGCCCGGGCTGCCGACTCGAGTGGCGGCGTCGAATGGGAGCGCGCCGCGTGGCCTTTCGGAGCTGCCGAGGGATGCGTTGGCGCCGACTCGGATAAGTAGAAAATTAGGGATTTTCCGATTTATTTAATTCCCTAAACTTCGAAAATTCATATCACTCGTGTAGAAAAATCAGAAAAATAAAATAAAAATACCCTCTTGCTCGAGTGAAGAGGAGAATAATGTGGAAAAGAAATCACTTAATTTCATCAAATATTTTATTTTTTATAATTTATTTACTCTCTGCATTGTTTTAATTCTCCATGCATGCATACAATTCACCATGGCATGAGACCATAGGGCTTTTGAAGCCTCTGAATTTGGGAACATTCCCTAAATTTTCCAAAGTCGAGGCCATCCCTATGAAGAGTTCTTGATTTTTCAAGCTCGGGTCATCTGTTTTGAGTATTTTAATTCCAGTAAATAGCATGTTGTGAAATAAATTCTAGGAAAATTTGGTGATGTTCCTTATGACCAGAGAACCCTAGGAAAAATAGGTTTTGACTTAGTTCATTTAAAACAACCCTAATTGGCTTAAACACCCAAAATAGGTCTTTAATTAATTAGAGTTAACCAGGCATCAAATTGACTTGAAATCAATTCTCCACTGACATTTAGGATCAGAGGAACCCACCATAAAAATTTGAGGTCAATTGGACTTGGTTAGCCCTACTAATTATGTTGATTAAGTCACTTAGCCATTTTAAACTTTAAAAATTCATAACTTTTAAAATACTTTTTAAAAATTCACCAAATTGGTTTTGGAGCCTCTCTGATATCAGGGGAACCTAAGAAAATTAAAATTTCAATTTTCTAAAAAGTTGATTTTTAATAATATTTTAATATTTTTAATAATTAAAAGATAAAAAAATAATAAAAATCACAAGAATAATAAAATTCACCAAAATGTCACATTTTGAATTTTAATCACTTAGGAACAAATCCCACATTTTTCTTAGGTCTATTTAGTGAGATATTGAATTTTAAAGCCCTAGGGTAATTTAAAAATAAAAAAAATATATTTTCTAGCATTTTCACTAAAATAATTATAATAAATCATAGAAAAATTAGAAAATTGCAAAATTTGCTTCTCTGGTTTCCTTGATATCTGAGAGATTTTTGAAAAATATAAAACCCATTTTTCAACATTTATTTTATTTTTAAATTAATTAACACTCCAAAACTCAAAATAATTATAATAAAAATAATATAATTCAAAAAATCACCAAAATTGGTCCAAGTGCTTCTTTGGTCATTAGGAATGTCCCCTAATTTTCTTAAGGACAGAAACTTTCCCTTGGTCATGTTATTAAATTTTCCTTGAAAATCTCTATTTTCCACCAAAAATAATTATATAAATAAATTAAATGCAGAAAAATCACATTTTCTCCTCTCATGTCTATATTGACATATGAGTGAAGTCACATAAAAATTTCAAGTTCATTTGGGTTCAATTTAGTGAGTTATGAAATTATTAAGCTTAAAGGGTAAAATGGTAATTAAAATCTTTAATCCTTAATTAAAACTTTAGGTTTAATAAAAAAATCAACAAGTAAAATATTTGATCTTAATCTGGTTTGGATGATTGAAATTTAAATAATTAAAGGGTAGAAACCCATTAAATAATTTTAAAATGATTAAGCTTTAATTAAATAATAGATTAAATTTGGAGGAATAATAAATTGGAATTATTAAAATAAGGGATATTTATTAGAAAGAGATTTATTCTTTAATTTAAAAATCCCTAAACTAATTATATCATTAATACTCAATTTTTAATTAAAATGATAACTCAAATTTAAAATATTAAAAGACTTAATTAAATTATTAACTCTTTTGAAATTTCAATTAAAATTAAAAATAAAGTAAATTAAAGATAAATTAAATAATTAAATTAAATTAAATTAAATTAAATTAAAATTAAATTAAATTAAAATTAAATTAAATTAAATTAAAACAAATTAAATCAAATTAAACAATCAAATTAAATTAAATTAAATTAAATAATTAAATTAAATTAAATTAAATTAAAAAAAAATTAAATTAAATTAAATTAAATTAAATTAAATTAAATAAATTAAATTAAATTAAATAATTAAATTAAATTAAATTAAATTAAATAATTAAATTAAATTAAATCAAATCAAATTAATTAAACATCAAATCAAATTAAATTAAATTAAACTAAATTTAAACTCAATTAAATTAAGTTGAATTAAATATAACATCACCTAAGACATAAAGAATTCAAAATAAATGTAAAGCAACTTGAACAACTATTCCAAATTTAAACCCTTTAACTTAAATCAAATCATTTGAATACTAATTTACCCTTGAAAGCTTTGATTATTATAACTCCTAAATGGAACATCAAATGAAGTGTTACCTCACTCATAGGATATTCAAATGTCCTAGTTCATTGAGCAAGTTAACAAGACTTGAAAACCTCGGACGATCGATTCATTTATATAATTAAATTCATTTGGACTTAAAACAATCACTGGAAATATTGAGAAGATGTTTAAGATTCTTCTTAAGCACTTCCTCAATATGATAGGATATTTATAAGAACAATTGGACTTAATTGTCCTTTGATGAAGAAAATCGTCCTCAAACAAAAACACAAAGAACCTAGACGTCATAGGAGTTGACTAGCTATAGGATTAGGAATTTGGTAGAAAACCATAACCTTTCCCTAGCTTTACACTAGGAACTTGCTTAAATATTCTAATTGTGTTTTAAGTGCAGCTTGGGATGACGGGAAGACCCTCCAGGTACGCTTTTATTTTATTGCAATTTACTTTCTTGCAATTTACTTTCTTGCAATTTACTTTATTGCGAGATGCACTTTACTTTTCTTGCATGATAAAACAACTGTTGCATGAAAACCCACACCTTTAGGATAGTCCCTAAAGCCGAAACCAAAACTAAGTTAAAAGTCATTGCAAGATAAAATTCACCGCCACAACATTTCAAAATATAAAACAACTCAAAATTTAATCACAAACGGAACACAAAACTACAATTGCAACTAAATTAAAACGTCCCGTTGGATGATCGGGAATACCTCGGATGATGTAACCTACGTGTTGCTAACGGGATTTCCCACGGTCTAAATGAAAGTGTGGAACTCATTCAGTTGAGTTTAGCAAATTCATCCGGACTAAGTGAATCCGATAAAAATAATGATGCTTGGAAGGATGGAACCGTGGGATCTTAACCGGTGTCGTTATAATCAACTTTAAGATTTGTTTTAATCAAAATACAAAACACTCGGAAATTAAGACTTCTCTAAACCAAAACACTTTTCTCATCTCCCGATTTATGATTTCTAAAACTAAACCTCTGCAACAACAAGGAGCTTGGAGCATGGTGGGCAAGCACGGCCATCGTCGTCGCGAAGACTTGAACCCGCTCGAAGAAACCTTCTTAGAATTAAACAACAAAGCCATAGGACTTCGAGGTAGCTTGCCTAGTGCAACATAAATCCTCAACCTCTTCGTTAGGCATTTGCATTGCAAATTAAGCCCTAACCGGTCTTAGGATTCCGAGGTAGTCGTCCGATACGACAATAAACCCTCACATCTTCTGTGCTATTTGTTTGATTTTATCATACAAATATAAGCCCTAATTAATTAAAATTGGCAAGATTGAAATACTAAATAAACATTAGGACTTTCCTAAATTCAAGCCAAACAATAGGATAGTCGGGAAATTACCGAAGTTCACTTCGAATCAGTGATTTCTCCTACCTTTCTTCCTTTGGATCCACAAAACAAAATGTTCCAAAATTTGATCCATTCCCTATTGAAATTCCAAAATTCAATCTTTGAAAACCTTAAACTTTGAAATTCTTGAGAGCGAATTATTGGTTATTATCGAGAGTTTTCTTAGGTGATTCCCGTCACTTAAGATGTAATTAACTATAGGGGCTTGCCCTTATAGGGAATTTTAAAGAACCTGAGTAATATAAACCCTGTTTAATACTTTCATATTAAGCGAGGGAATTTGTCGGCTTATAAAATTGGTTCGCGGACCAAACGGATGTCACAAAACTTCTAGTTTATTTGATCGAGCCTCACCCTCAAGCAGGTGTGTCTCATCTTTAGGGATAGATACACGGTTTGTGGTGCGGTGCTCGTTTATATAAACTATTTGGGATGTGAGATCGGTTTAATCTCATATCTTAAAACTTTCAAATTTAAAATTATTTTCGAAGTCAAATACTACTTTCTAAATTATATATATATTTAAATTAAATTTAAAATTTAAATTCGCCGACAACTTCGTTAGGCGACCCCTTTTCAAAATATCACACGACTTTAAAAAATAGTGCAAGACGGATTTACAGCGACTCACGTGAGGACAATTCCTCTCTCCATTATAATCAAATAATTCTACTTTCAAAAAATCAGTAGTGCATCCATGTCCTTAGTGGATCAAACTACCCTTCTTTCCGTTGGAATACTATGTTCATTTCTATCTTGAACAAGTATAGCCAACATTCTCTCGGATTTAGGAGCCACTGTTTAGACACCCCTAAACAGAGAGGTTCGAGATCCTTTTATCTCATTTACGAGGTGGGGTGGACCCCCAATAGGTGTTAGTTTAGGAATGATCCTTCGAGTCGAGAAGTCTTGGTTAAGACTTTCTTTCCCTTTCCAACTCTGAATCGGATTCCTTACCTTCTCTACACCTTTGAACATTCCGTTCTAAATAAACAAACCCTCTAATAAGTGATTCTTTTAACAAATGATTCTTTTTTATAAATACATGAACAAAGAATGAGTTCGGACTCTTTTTAATTCCTTTCTTTTCGTCCTGAAGAAAAGAAGCATAACTTGGGACTGACAACCGGAATATACCTCGTGAAATGGAAGCCCCGAAGCCGATTTTCTCCTTCACCAACGGATCTGGACTTCAGCCGTCTATAAGGATGAGCCGCCCGACAATGGGGTCATCCGATTTGGACGAGGATTTGAAAACACGAACGTCAAGGTCACCGACGCCTCCCTCTTTGCAGCCGACAAACAAGGTATCCGAAGCCGAGGAGCCACCGCTCGAGTTCAACCTTAGGTCGACCCAAGAGTTTCCTCCCCGCAAAGGGTCCCGACTAGGAGGAGTACTCGCTCGTCCGCAGGAGAACCGTTCTCACTACCCCCATCGGTCTAGTTGTTTCGCACCTACCCCGACTTACGCCAAATCAAAGGGGAAAGAAATCCGTAACTATGGTAAACCCGTTACGCGTGGAGGGTACGGATCTTCTCGTAAGACCTTCTCGTTTTCGAAATCGGGTCCGGTTCAAAGATTCCGTCGCCGACAAAGACCCAAAGAAGAAATAGAAATAGAAGGATCGCCGGGGAAGCCGTAGCCGCCGAGATTGCCTTCTGGAGGAAATTCCGCAGTTGCCGTAATATACACCGCTACCGAATATACACCACTCGCCCGACTACATACCACTTTTGGGAGGAAGCGAGTTCCATCCCCTCTCCGCCGCAGAGGATGAGGAGAATGTTCGCAAGATTGCTGCCACATTACCTCGGCCCGCATACTACAACGATAGCCGCAAGAAAAGAACTAGAACTACGCCGTTTGCTCGACTGCAAACTTTGGTAGAAAAGCTAGCAAAGAAGGAAAACCGCCCGTGTCGGAAATTCTACGAAGGATAGGGCGGGTGCCGCTCAAATCCCGTCTTGGGCCCCGAGTAGAACCCGCCGTCATGATAGAAAAGCCAAGCAAGAGAATGAAGGCTAGCCCGCCCGTCGTAGTATCGGGATTACGGATTAGGGAGGATACCACCTTCCGAGCATTTGGCCAGACGGACCATCGGTCCTAGACCTTCTACTCGCTAGAAGGATGGTGTGGCGTCCCACTACGGGGCAGTTGAGATTGAAACAGCAGCCCGAGAAAGAAAGTCTCGCCAGGAGGCTGGAATCTGAAGAAAGTGCTACTGCGATAAAGGGGACTCGTGAAAGGGGGACCCGGCAACCATCGCATGGCAACCGCAAAGATACACAGAAAGCTCCGCTAGAAGATGCCATGGAAAAGTTGAGAACCGATATCCGACGGTTGGCGAAAGAAAGAGAAGAAAAGTTCGGAGATGAGATCGACTCATCGGAATTCATGGACAACGAATATGCGAGAAATCAACATGGTTGAGACACGAGCTTCATCGGCTTCTCGAGGTGCTCCTGCAGACTGCAGAAGAGAGGAGCCGGAGCCGATGAAGAGACGGCTTCGGGAAAAAGACGACACGATCGCTCAAATGGCGAAGAGGATGGAAGAGATGGCCATAGCTCCGGCCACTCTCCGAGTCGAAGTACAACACATAGAGAGACACCCCCGGAGGTCATTCACATCGTAGACGGAGGAAAGGAGATTACATCCGTCAATGGGGATGACCAGGCTGAAAAGGACACAACACAAAGTATGATCCCCGAAAAGGATATCAAGAACTTGGTAGAGCAGCGGAGTGCGAGAAGCCTTAGCACAATTGAAGAACGGGACATCCATTCGGACGAGTAGACCTTACCTAGAAGAATTCGACGCAGATCCAATACCGAAAGGCTTCGTACCACCTCTCGTTTAAGACCTTCGACGGAACCGGGAACCCCCGACAGGCATGTTGCACACTTTCGTGCCGGTTGTTGCAATGCCGGCGGAGCGATGCGCTACTCTTCCGACGGTTCGTCGGCAGTCCGTCGGGAATCGCCTTCGGCCGGTATGCGGAATTACCCAACGGTTACGTGAAGACATTCTCGGAGCTAGAGAGCCTCTTCATTAAGCGATTTGCCGGAGCTCGGCACCACATCACTATAGGTGATTTAGTGGTAGAGAAACAAAGGCCGAATGAAACTCTAGTGGATTACATACTTCGATGGAGAAATTTAAGCATGAAGAGTGAACCACAACTGCAAGAACAACATGCAGTCGGCATCTTACTTAAAAGCATTCACGGTCCGATAGCACTTCTCCTCAAGGGATTCACTATTAAGACTTTTGAGAAGTTGTTACGCAAGGCCGGAAGCTTGCAAGAAGAGGCGAAGCAATTAAGTTTTGCCGATAAGACGGACAAGCGAAGCGGTGAAGACTTTCGAAAAGAAATCCGGGGTCGTTGCGGCGGTTGATAAAGGCAAACAACCGATGCAAATACCACCGAACGGCCGCAGGCAACCACAACAAAATTACCGAGCAACCCCGGTCCGACTATCGGTCGTCTCCGCAAGTATGAACAACCGTCTCGTCCGCAACGTACATTGAGGAGCTTCGAGCGAGAGAATATCCGTTCAAAAATGAAGCGATACCAAAGATGTTCCGTAGCTTAATGAAAACTCCGGATTTCCAGTTGCCAGAGCCCAAAAGACCAGAGGAAGTCAACAAGAAAGGTGATCCCAACTTTTGCCCCTACCATCGGATGCTTGGGCACAAGATAGAAGATTGCATTACCTTCAAAAGTTGGCTCAATGACAACCTTCGGAAAGGGAATATAACGATCCCGAAGGAGTACATGAAGGAACCCCGTAAAGGAGGTTCCGTCGATGTTATCTCAATCGATCCCGTCATTCCGATAGATCCCTATGCAGCCGACGATGGATGGACTACCGCCCGGACAAGGTCTTCGAAGAAGATTTTAGACAGCATCCGAACCGCTTCGGTGCGAGCTTCAATTCAGAGTTCGAGACCTGTTAAGCCGATACTATCACTTGCGATAGAAGAACCACCTCGACAGGAGACGATCGAAGAAAAGAAGAAAATTGACGAAGAAGAGGGGACCGAGACTCCTAAGGCTAGACTAGGGGCCGCTTATCCTAGGATAGTTGTTTCCGATTCGGGGAGAAATCCCTCGAACCTCTAATTTTGTATGATTATCCGCTCACTTCGGTGGGATCATATAATGATAAGGGTGATGGCGTTGGCTACGTTTTGATCGTTTCTAACGATTACGTAACTAGCGACAATCCGGGCGTCGATTTCGATACCAACAACAATTCTCAAATCATACAAGATCTCGACGATCAAAATGACGAAGAAGGCATCCATCAAGGAGGCTACGAGAGTTCAACAAGCAACGGATCTATCCGCGAGTTTCGAGGAGCTCCGAGTTACGATAGAGTTAGAGCCTTCGGATTTGGAAGATAATCCGGAAGAGCCGATCATTCCGATTCGGGAGGAGACACCGACAAACTCAACACTAGATTCGAAGAAATTACGAAGTCAACCTAAGAAGTGGAAAAGTTCTACCTCCAAGAATGGGTCCAAAAGACGAAGGAAAGCGTGTGGTTGTTCAAGAAGAACCAACCCCAGGCAGAAGAAATACCCATTCGAGAAGAAGCCGAGACACATGGAAACAAAGTGGACTACAACGTGCTAGCCCATCTTAGGAAACTACCGGCCAAGCCGAGCATCTACGATGCTCTCATCTTATCAAAGGAGATGAGGGAAGCTCGATCAAGGCCTTACTTGATCCGGAAATTTGCTTAGCTCAAATGGCCGGAGATTCCTTAAATGAGGTTTGCTCGTTAAAGGAACAACGAGGCGTTACCTTCACGGACAATGACCTACTACTTGGGACGAGCAGGTCACAACCGACCATTGTACATTTCAGTTACAATTGGGAAGTTTACGCTCTCCAGAGTATTGGTGGATCCAAGAGCATCAATCAATATAATGAGTCTTCGAACACTAGCATACTTGGAAATTGATGCTCGTGAGCTCGAGGCCGACAAAATGTTATTAAGAGGATTCAACCAGAAAGGAGAAAGAGCCCTCGGGTCAATAACGCTACCGATGAAGACCGGTGATTTAGCAAAGACAACCGCAAAATTTCATATAATCGATTCGAAACGTCGTTCAACGCTCTCTTGGGCCGACCATGGATACATGAAAACGGGATGGTACCATCATCTCCGCATCGTTGCATCAAGTATTACGATGGAGGGGAACGAGTGCATCAAAGGCGACTTACAACCATTCTCCGTACATGAGATTGGAATCCATGAAGACGCAGACTTATTATGCACCGCCAAAGAAAACAATCTTCTCCAGGAGATACCGTAACAAATGAAGCAAAGAAAGTTCGGGACAACGAAGAACACGAAGTTCTAGTCCAACGATCACTCACCACTCCCTTCCGGCGAGATGGTGAAGGTTTCTCCACAACTCGCATCCGAGGTCGAGGCGGGGACGAGGCCGTGGTAGAGACACTAGGACGATTGGACGAAGAAACCAGCCATCAATGTTGATTGGGAAGATAGTTCGAAGAGGAAAAAGAAATCAAGCAAGAAGCGACAACAATAAGTCGAAAGAAGGCTCGCAATGCAAGATCTCCCTCGAAGATGAAAAGAACGAAGAATACAAATCAATGTACGAGAAGATTAACCACTACGTACATACTATGACCCTAACTCCGATCCATTCTAATAAGATCGAGGGTATGGAGGTCAAAGAGGTACGTAGTGACGGTGCAAAGCCGATCAAATTCTACCAGTGGTGCTTCTTCCTCCAAAACCGAAAATAATGTACAATTCGAAGATGTCACTTCATCGAATTAATGGAATTACCTTTTGAGTGGTACTCTCCCCGTGTTCAAAATTTAATTCAACGTGGTTTCTTACCTCGACAATGGACAAAAGGCCAATCACAACATTTTGAAAAGTTATGGAATAACTCCGGCCGTCCACCCAATTCAAAGTATGGACTCGGATTCGGCACAGTAGGGTCAGTTGACGATACTGAATTTTGCTTGGTTATCACTTGCAAGTCCAATGAAAACTGCATGGAAACTACAGACGAACCCGAAGATTTGCAAATTGGAGACGCTCCACCAGAATTCGAAGAAGAAATTAAATCCACAATAGATGAGTTAATGGAAGTTAACTTAGGTACTAGCGAAGAGCCTAGACCTACCTTTGTTAGCTCCTTACTCAACAAAGAAGACTCCAAAGAAATAATCAAGTTATTAATGGAATTTAAAGATCGTTTTGCTTGGAGCTACGATGAAATGCCAAGATTAGCTCCGGAGGTTGCAGTCCATAAGCTAGGAGTGGATCCTACTACGTTCCGATCGGACAAGGTCCCGGAAGAATGCGTCTAGAAATTGAACAACAAGTTATAGCCGAAGTTAAAAAGCTAATAGACGCTAAATTTGTCGATGAAGAACAATACCCGACATGGTTAGCCAATGTGGTGCCGATCGAAAGAAGAATGGTCGGATCGGAATTTGTGTAAACTTAAGAGATTTAAACAAGGCATGTCCGAAAAGATGAATTCCCTCTACCGATTCCAGAAGCGATGATCGATATTGCTTCGACACATGAAATATTCTCGTTCATGGATGGATCTTCGGGATATAACCGGATAAAAATGGCTCCGGAAGATGAAAAGCTTACGGCATTCGGAATGCCGATCGGAGTATTTTGCTACACGGTGATGCCATTCGGACTCGAAGAACGCGGGAGCAACCTACCAAAGAGCAATGACAAGAATTTTTGATGATCTCATCCACAATCAAGTCGAATGCTACGTGGACGATGTCGTCATCAAAAGCAAAGTAAAGGAAAACCACTCGTATGATTTGAGAATTGTTTTCGAACGATTAAGACAATTTAACCTTAAGATGAATCCCTTAAAATGCGCCTTCGGCGTCACCTCCGGAAATTCTTAGGATTCGTTGTCCGACATCGTGGAATTGAAATCGACCCGGAGAAGATTAAAGCCATCTTAGAAATGTCGCCTCCCAAAACCTTAAAACAATTACGATCTTTTCAAGGGAAGCTGGCATATCTTTGACGCTTTATCTCAAACCTGTTAGGTAGGTGTCAGCCTTTCTCGGCACTAGTTAAAAAGGACGCCAAATTTATTTGGGAAGAGAAATGCCGAGAAGGCCTTCGAAGACATTAAACAATATTTAATGACACCTCCCGTCTTAGCGGCCCCGATCTCGGAGTAGACCGGCGATACTTTACACCGCGGCTTTAGATGACTCTCTCGGAGCCCTGTTAGCCTGAGTCGATGATGAGGGTAAAGAAAATGCTCTTTACTATTTAAGCCGTCGTTTACTTCCGACGGAAGTAAGGTATCCCGCAATTGAAAAGCATTGTTTGGCCCTGATCTTCGCCGCTCAAAAGCTCAGGCACTACATGCTTTCTCACAAGGTCAACCTGATTTCGAAGTTTAATCCATTGCAATACTTGATGACTCGTCCAACACTTTCCGGCGGACTTGCCGGATGGTCAATGATATTATTGCAATTCGATATAACTTTCGTGACTCTGCGTGCCGTGAAGGGACAAGTCTTAGCAGACTTTCTCGCAGCACACCCTTTGCCGGCAGAATCTCCTCTCAATGATGATTTGCCAGATGAACAAATAATGAATCTAGAAGACCTTGATGATCGACGTTGGGAATTATATTTCGACGGAGCATCTTCAGCACACAAAGACGAAGAATCGCAAGTGATAGTGCCCGTGAAGGCGGGAATCGGGCTAATCTTTATAACACCGGAGCGAGGGGATGTTAAGATACTCCTACCACTTGATAGAACCGTGTACAAACAACGAAGCGGAATACGAAGCCCTCATAACGGGATTGGAATTAACTATTCAAATGGGGATAACAGACATCAACATCTACGGGGATTCACGAGTTAATCATTCAACAGATTGCCGGACAATACATAATTTTTAAACCAAGACTCGAACAATACTTCCAGTATGCCATACAGTTGTTGGAACAGATTCCAAATGTGACAATCTACAAAATTCCCAGAAAAGAAAATGCTCTAGCAGATGCTTTAGCCCGTCTCGCAAAAGAATTTGCCTGTTTGCAAGATGAATCGGTGGAAGTGTCAGTTCACGGACGTCGAGTCCTATCACGACTTGACATAGACATGATACACAAATCGGAAAAAGAAAAAGAATCAGTTGCAGCAGTGACGAGAAAACACGAGAAGATTGGCGACAGCCATTGATGAACTACCCGCAAACAGAAAGCTACCGGATGATAGGTCGCTAGCCCATCGGATCAAGAAAAGAACTCGTCCTACGCATTAATAAACAACACATTATACGGAAGGTCTTTTGATCAAATGTGGCTAAGATGCCTAAGCGGGTCCGAGGCCCGTGAAATTGTTAAGGAGGTGCATTCGAACTCGTGGCGCTCACCAGTCGGGTCCAAAGATGAAAATGAAAATTAAAAGACTAGGGTACTACTGGCCCTCGATGATGACCGACTGCATGAAAATCGCCAAGAGCTGTCACCAATGCCAAGTGCACGGAGTGGTTCTACACCAACCTCCAAATGTGCTACACCCGACAATCGCGTCATGGCCATTTGAATGTTGGGGCACAGATATAGTGGGTCCAATAGAACCACCACCTTCAAAAGGACATCGCTTCATTCTTGCGGCTACAGATTACTTTTCTAAGTGGGCAGAAGCAGTTCCACTTAGAGAAGTGAAAGCACACCACGTGCTACGAGCTTTTCAAGAACCAAGTTGTCTACCATTTCGGAGTGCCGCGCAGATCATCTCGGATAATGGGTCGACATTCAGAAGCACACAAATCAACAATTTTGTGAGGAGACACGGAATCGACTGGCGATACTCAACAATTTACTACCCAAGAGCAAACGGTCTCGCTGAGGCTTTTAATAAAACTCTCGTTCAAATCTTAAAGAAAACCCTGGACGATAATAAGAGAAATTGGCACGAGAAATTGTTAGAAGCCTTATGGGCCTACCGGACAACTTTCATAACTCCTACTCAAGCTACACCTTACGCTCCGGTGTATGGGTCCGAGGCGAGTGTTACCTTTAGAGGTTCGGCTTCCTTCACTCGAATTGCGATTGCAAACAAGATCACGACGAAGAAAACGCCGGATTACGACTCGAAGAATTAGAAAGCTTGGAAGGGAAAAGACTTGCAGCGCAACGGAATTTAGAACTATACCAAACTAAGATGGTTCAAGCCCATGACAAACTGGTCCGCCCGAGAACCTTCAAAGTTGGTGACTTAGTTCTCGTTCTCAAGAGACCTATTCTTGCACACCGCAAGATAGGAGGAAAATTTGAACCCACTTGGGAAGGACCATTTGTGGTTGAAACAGTATACTCAGGAGGTTCCTACCAGCTAGTGAATTGCCAGGGAGAACGACATATGCTTCCAATCAACGGACGATACTTGAAAAAGTATTACGCTACCTGATGTTTCGAAGGAATGAATTCTTCATCCCTAAGAAACACGGGCGAAGTAATTACTTATGATTGGGTCCGAACCTAAAAAAATAATAAAACGTGCTAAGATAAATAAAATCATGATAATTAAGTTTTCCTTGTTTTCTTTTTCAAATCAAAATCTCTTCCCTCATCTTATCCTACTTCATTCTGTTAAATTTCAAAATATAAGAATAATAAAAAATGTATCTTTAATAAACATTTTCTTAATGTTCTTGTTCTTAGTACAGCCCACGATCCTTTTCCTTGTCTTTTCGCGAGGAAATGTCAAACGGGCGGTTGGTCTTGAACTTTAAGAATGGCGTAAGCCTTGCACTCGATGAAAAGAGGGTGAAAGATGGAGCGATAATCGAGATTGACTCGCATTTCGCACCGAGCGAGCCTACGATACGAGGAAAGTGACTGGGTCCCAGTTAACCGAGAAGAATTGCCCGGACAGACAGTGATGAAAGTGGGTGGCTCAATCCACCAATCCAACAACAAGAAAAGAAAGGCAAACACCGAAGAAAACAAGAAAATGAAGTCCGTAGTCACTACAGCAGAGGGCAGACTTGTCAGCGCCGCGCCCGCAGAGATTCAAGAAATTCGGAGGGCTACTCTCACGACCACGCAACGAAGGAATAAGAATCGCCGTATCCGTAAGATGTTAACAAAACTAGCCGCGGACCGGCGCGACGAGACAATTGCGATGCCGGCACATACACTTCAAGGACACCGGTTCACCAGGAACTCGAAGAAAGGAGGCCGGCTCCTACGATAACGAAAAGAACCGGGGAAATCTCCGGAAGATCGGAAGAAAGAAGGCTACCACGCCACCGGATAGAACCACCGCGTAATGCATGACCTTGTTGCAGAAGCAACCCCGGGGATGTCCCGACGTACATCATCCCTGAGGAGCCGAGGTATGCAGGGGAACGTGAAGGGATCGAACCATATATCCCGCAATATGTCACAAGGCCTCGCCATCCGCGGATCATTCCGGAATACGAGCTGGAGAGAATGCGAATGTTGAAAAGAAAACTTTCGAATACTTCGAGAGAATTAAAGGAAGAAGAATCAACATACTAGAAGGCCTCGAGCTACACACCAACGTATTCTCGCAGTATGAACAACGACAGAATCGTGGATTGTATCCAGGATCCGAAAAGAATGGGCCGAGCAGGCCGCCCGAGGGAAAACACATACTCGGAACCCCGGAGATGGATGCCGGGGAAAGGAAGAATCACAATACAATGCCGATGCTCGCTACAACTTTCGTCGAAGACGAAAGGAAACCCACCGGGATACTCCGTCATGGGCAAGTGGATCCGATGCCATTAGTTATCAAGAGAATGGTAAAAAGATTGATAACATGGAGGGTACCGCCAGCAGATTGCATACCCAATAGCTGCATTATCAATATCTACAAACGAGGTGATCGCATACCCCCACATATTGATCACCACGACTTCGTCGAACTTTCGCACGATCTCTTTCTTGAATGAGTGTAACATCATGTTCGGATCCGACCTCCGGATAGCGAGCCCGGGTGAGTTCCGAGGGCCGGTAAAGATACCTTTACCGGTGGGTTCCGTCATGATACCGCAAGGTAACGGAGCGAGATATCGCAAAGCATTGCATACCGAGAGTGCCGGTGGAGTGAATCTCGATTACCTTCGGGAGAATGGACGACGATAAAATACCTTACCATTTCCAACCGGACCCGAGCTAGAGAACCTCCGGCCTTACGAGTCGTGAGTTACATGGGAAATATCACACCTCCAACGTACATCCAGTCGGCATCCTTGCCAAGGATGGCTTGGAAGGTGATGTTATTGACCATGTACCTCACTATTCGGACATGGATTTTTGACGGATGATTCTTTTGATGGATCAACAAAGATCATACACGATCCGTTTGAGTCTACATGGATTGTATGAAATATATTCCGGATCGAGTTGTACGACGTATTTTCAACATGATTGGAATGAAAGTGACCATGTCACGTTTTTGGCCTTCACCTCTTTTGTGCAAATTGATTGGGAAACGCCATTAAAGTTAAATGAACTTCGAACAAAGAAACTGAAAAGAAATAAAACAAAAAAAAGAGAATAAAAGAAAACTTTCTAAAAAAAAAATCTAAAAATGACAAACACCAAGTTCACATGAACATTAAATAAACAATAAAATAAAATTTGAACCATTAAAAGATAAACGAAATCAACACAAATCTCAAATTCCATCCTTCCAAACTTCAAATCAAATTTCAATCTTTTCAAAATCTCAAATCAAATTCTCAACCGAATTTCAAATCCACTCTCGATCAAATTTCAAATTTCATCTTTACAAATTCCAAATCAAATCCTCAATCAAATTTCAAATCCACTCTCGATCAAATTTCAAATTTGATCTTTCCAAATTCCAAGTCAAATTCTCAATCAAATTTCAAATCCACTCTCGATCAAATTTCAAATTTGATCTTTCCAAATTTCGAATCAAATTCTCAATCAAATTCAAATTCAAATTTTTGGGTCGAGGATTTTACATCCAAGACTGCACTGCTTTAGGATTCTTTCCCTATTGCACTGAAATACATCAAATTCAAATTTTTGGGTCGAGGATTTTACATCCAAGACCGCATCGCTTTAGGATTCTTTCCCTATTGCACTCTGAAATACATCAAATTCAAATTTTTGGGTCGAGGATTTTACATCCAAGACCGCATCGCTTTAGGATTCTTTTTCTATTGCACCTGAAATACATCAAAATTCAAACCTTTTGGGTCGAGGATTTTACATCCAAGACTGCATCGCTTTAGGATTCTTTCCTATCGCACTCGAAATACATCAAATTCAAACTTTTGGGTCAAGGATTTTACATCCAAGATCGCACTCGCTTTAGGTTTCTTTCCCTATTGCACTCTGAAATACATCAAATTCAAACTTTTGGGTCAAGGATTTTACATCCAAGATCGCATCGCTTTAGGATTCTTCCCTATTGCACCGAAATACATCAAATCAAACTTTTGGGTCGAGGATTTTACATCCAAGATCGCACTCGCTTTAGGATTCTTCCCTATTGCACTCGAAATACATCAAATCAAACTTTTGGGTCGAGGATTTTACATCCAAGACCGCATCGCTTTAGGATTCTTTTCCTATTGCACCGAAATACATCAAATTCACCTTTTGGGTCGAGGATTTTACATCCAAGATCGCACTCGCTTTAGGATTCTTTCCCTATTGCACTCGAAATACATCAAATTCAAACCTTTTGGGTCGAGGATTTTACATCCAAGACCGCATCGCTTTAGGATTCTTTTCCTATTGCACCGAAATACATCAAATTCACCTTTTGGGTCGAGGATTTTACATCCAAGATCGCATTGCTTTAGGATTCTTTCCCTATTGCACTCTGAAATACATCAAATTCAAACCTTTTGGGTCGAGGATTTTACATCCAAGATCGCATCGCTTTAGGATTCTTTTCCTATTGCACTCGAAATACATCAAATTCAACCTTTTGGGTCGAGGATTTTACATCCAAGACCGCACTCGCTTTAGGATCCTTTTCCTATTGCACCGAAATACATCAAATTCAAACTTTTGGGTCAAGGATTTTACATCCAAGACCGCATCGCTTTAGGATTCTTTCCCTATTGCACCGAAATACATCAAATCGAATTCCCGGGGTTAAGGATTTTACATCCGAGATCGCATTGCTTTAGGATCATTTCCCTATCGCAATAAAATACATCGAAATCAAACTCTTGAGGTTAAGGATTTTATATCCAACACCACTTTGCTCTGAGATCTCTTCTCATTGTAACGATTCAATCTAATCAATTCAATTTTCTTTCGAGGTTGGAGATGTTACATCTAAAACCTCAGAATTCCAATTTTCATTTCAAATCAAATCCTTCAAATTAATTTTGACAAACTTCAATCTAAATTGAAACTCCAAATCGAAATCTAAGCTCACACATCAAAACTTAAACTAAAACAAAATAAAATCTAAATCGAAATTCCCCGCATCATGTGATTTGGGATTCACCTCCTTTTCCTTTCCCCGGCGAGAGTTCAAGAATCTCCGGTTCCGGAGATATACTTGACACTCCTCGGCGAGAACTCTTCTACTTCGTCCTAAGTTCGTCACTTGGACATCCGTGTTGGTTTTGTTGATCGCTTCGGTCAACACCAATACGCGCGGTGTGCTCCGTCACTCACCACACCTATCGGGGTCCATTTGTTGACCTCATTTTTGATGAGGTCTTCCCTTTTCTTTTTAGTGCTTAGGATTTAGCCTTAGGCTTTTCCTTCGACTATCTTAGAGGACTAGAATCGGGACCCGCCTTTTAGAAATTCAAACCACTTCTAAACTCCCCGCAAACTCCACAAACTTGACTATAGACCCCTAATCACCTAGAGGGTTGAAATCAAATGTGGAAGTTTAAAGGATGAGTTCCTATAGGATTCTTTGGCCTTAGGATCGCCACAGGTGGCTCGGTCGCAGTGAAGGGGCCGACTTACACTACACTTACACACTACATTTCCACACACTTCCTAAAACCACACCCATACCCAACTTAACCTCCCGACTCATGTAGGTGATTCACATGGATGGTCCTTAACCCCTAAGCTCTTGGCCAAGAGGGTTAGGAACAACATAGTGAATGCCTCAAATGAGTCCTTTCATGGCTCATATGGGCTTGAAATGACTTCATGGCTCAACCAAAATGACTTCTTTCCACCTAGATTCACCTAATCTTCAATTTCCCAAATTTTCAATTTTTGACCCCCGAGACCCTACACCTACTAAACCTACCCAAAACCCTTGAAATTACCCAAATTTTTGCAAAATTTTCAAATTACCCAAAATTTTCCAAAATCAATCCCAAACATCTCCACATCACTCAAATTGATCATCCATACCCAAAAATACCAAAGATTCCAAAAATACCCCCCAATACCCTCCAAATACCCAAAATACCCTTCTTGGCCTAAAAATCCAAAAATTCAGAAAATTCCCAAAAAATTCTAGAAAATCCTAAATATTCCCAATTTCATTTTGTCCAACTACACCATAGGCCAATTTTGTCAATTTACCCTACTTTTGTCAAAACCCCCAAATTGACCCATTTTAACCCAAAGTGAACCCAATGTCAAACCAAACCTACCCAATTGACCCCAATTTTGGTCCAATTCAATTCTAAACTTCAATTCAACATCCCCAATACCAATCTAGATCAAATCCAAGTCCAATTTGGTTGACATTTGGATCCAATTTCACTTTTGGCCTTAAAGCCTAATTTGGACCCATGACCCAAACCTAACCCAAACTCACCCAATTCAACTCCAATTAACCCCAAACCTTTTCTAAATCCTCCTTAACATCCCCACAAACAAAACCCTAGCATGATTTGCCCAAAATTTAGACCCAAGTCCCACTCAAACTCAACCCAAGGTTAAAAGGCCCATTTTTGACCTAAACCCAAACCTAACCCAAATTCAACCCAATTCAAATCCAAATCACTCCCAATTTGCCTCAAATCACTCATGACACATCCATGAGCTACAAACAACAATTATTTGGCCCAACCTTTTACAAAAAATTCTCATCCATGAACACATTCATAAACTTAAAAGCCCACTTCCCTTAAACCCTCCTAAAAGCCCATTTCCTTCAAAATTCAAAAGCCCAATTCTTCCAAAGCCCATATGACATTTCCCCTCATCATACTTTCAATTAAAATCATCCCTAAGTCCTAAACCAATGATCAAATATTTCTAAATGAGGCTTCATCCAAATTTCCACCAAATTATCCAAAATCCTTAAAATCCTTTTTTATGAAATCGACCAAACTTTTCGCCAAGCCAAAGGCGAGCCATGAAGCCATGCATGAGCCACATGTGAGCCATGAGAGCTTTGGACACTCCACCATGCCATATTGGGTAAGAAGAGGGGGGCTTTCCTTAATCCCTAAAGCTCATTATCCTTAATCATGTTTCACCTAAACTTAAATTTAATCCAAATATATTTGGATGGAGACTTCTCCATGCCAAACCAGTCGATCCCTTTGATCCCCCACAAGCATCCAAAGCCACCTTGGGTGGTGCACCTAGCCCAAATGGGTGGGTTGACCCATTTAGACTCAAAACTAGCCATGCCCCATTCTACTTTGATTCAACCACTTTACACATGGCATTTGCCAATCGCCTACACTAAACCCCAGCCCGACCCACCCGACCAAGATGGTGACCATTGCTCAGCCGGCCGGCCACCGGGCCGCCGGAAAACACCATGGCCGAGAGCTCACATGTGAGCCAACATTGAAATTCTCACTTGCCGAGCCGCCCCATGCCTAGTGGTCACCATGGCTCGTTCTTCTCCTCACCGGAGCAGCTCGATCCCAAGCCCTAACTTCCCCTGGGAGGCCCCGCACCGACTCTATTTAAACTCCACCCCTCTCGGCCATGAGAAGAGGAGAAGCATAAACCTTGCCAAAACTCGCCAAAATTGTTCCGGACCCTCTTCCACCCTTAGAGCACTTGATCCCCAGGTGAAATTCCCCTGCCATTTCTCCTCCGAAAGCTCAATTTCGTAGTCGAAATTCCACCCAAAACCAGGACACTTCTCCACAAGTGAGCCAATTCCCAAATTGATTGGCTCTACACCTTCACCGTACCAAGAGAAGGTGTCCACCATCAAAAGCCCCATCTCCGTACCACCCAGGTTGCTCCAGCCTCCAAGCTTTGTGATCGGGCTTGGTCGAAATCATATCCGGACAATTCACTGCACCAGGAGACTTCATCCGGAGCTTGCTGGGACCCAATCGAAGGTGCAACAACTCTCGGATTGAAGCCACACTTCTCCGAGCCAAGGTATGAGCTAACTCTTCATCCCGAGCTTCGGAGATTCTCCATTTTAAATGCTTTAGTTTCAATGCATGTTAACCGTATAGATGTGTTCGTCTCTTCAAGACGAATCCATAGAGTATAAGAACGTAAAAATCCATCGAGAATCGAGTGAGATCTTAGGGATTTAGTGTGGACGCTCTCGGGTGAGAACGCTTGGGGACGATGAACGGATGCCGTCCATTCAATACACGCGCGGACGGACGGCTCAGATGGCGTCGGACCAGGAGACGGTACGAGAACCGCGGGGCCTGGGCCGCTGACTCAAGTGGCGGCGTCGAATGGGAGCGCGCCGCGTGGCCTTTCGGAGCTGCCGAGGATGCGTTGGCGCCGACTCTGGATAAGTAGAAAATTAGGGATTTTCCGATTTATTTAATTCCCTAAACTTCAAAAATTCATATCTCTCGTGTAGAAAAATCGAGAAAAATAAAATAAAAATATCCTCTCGCTCGGTGAAGAAAGGAGAATAATGTGGAAAAGAAATCACTTAATTTCATCAAATATTTTATTTTTTATAATTTATTTACTCTCTGCATTGTTTTAATTCTCCATGCATGCATACAATTCACCATGGCATGAGACCATAGGGCTTTTGAAGCCTCCGAATTTGGAAACATTCCCCGAATTTTCCAAAGTCGGAGGCCATCCCTATGAAGAGTTCTTGATTTTTCAAGTTCAGTGTCACTGTTTTGAGTATTTTAATTCCAGTAAATAGCATGTTGTGAAATAAATTCTAGAAAAATTTGGTGATGTTCCTTATGACCAGAGAACCCTAGGAAAAATAGGTTTTGACTTAGTTCATTTAAAACAACCCTAATCGGCTTAAACACCCAAAATAGGTCTTTAATTAATTAGAGTTAACCAGGCATCAAATTGACTTGAAATCAATTCTCCACTGACCTTTAGGATCAGAGGAACCCACCATAAAAATTTAAGGTCAATTGGACTTGGTTAGCCCTACTAATTGGGTTGATTAAGTCACTTAGACATTTTAAACTTTAAAAATTCATAACTTTTAAAATACTTTTTAAAAATTCACCAAATTGGTTTTGGAGCCTCTCTGATATCAGGGGAACCTAAGAAAATTAAAATTTCAATTTTCTAAAAAAGTTGATTTTTAATAATATTTTAATATTTTTAATAATTAAAAAATAAAAAAAATAATAAAAATCACAAGAATAATAAAATTCACCAAAATGTCACATTTTGAATTTTAATCACTTAGGAACAAATCCCACATTTTTCTTAGGTCTATTTAGTGAGATATTGAATTTTAAAGCCCTAGGGTAATTTAAAAATAAAAAAAATATATTTTCTAGCATTTTCACAAAAATAATTATAATAAATCATAGAAAAATCAGAAAATTGCAAAATTTGCTTCTCTGGTTTCCTTGATATTAGAGAGATTTTTGAAAAATATAAAACCCATTTTTCAACATTTATTTTATTTTTAAATTAATTAACACTCCAAAACTCAAAATAATTATAATAAAAATAATATAATTCAAAAAATCACCAAAATTGGTCCAAGTGCTTCTTTGGTCATTAGGAATGTCCCCTAATTTTCTTAAGGACAGAAACTTTCCCTTGGTTATGTTATTAAATTTTCCTTGAAAATCTCTATTTTCCACCAAAAATAATTATATAAATAAATTAAATGCAGAAAAATCACATTTTCTCCTCTCATGTCTTTATTGACATATGAGTGAAGTCACATAAAAATTTCAAGTTCATTTGGGTTCAATTTAGTGAGTTATGAAATTATTAAGCTTAAAGGGTAAAATGGTAATTAAAATCTTTAATCCTTAATTAAAACTTTAGGTTTAATAAAAAAATCAACAAGTAAAATATTTGATCTTAATCTGGTTTGGATGATTGAAATTTAAATAATTAAAGGGTAGAAACCCATTAAATAATTTTAAAATGATTAAGCTTTAATTAAATAATAGATTAAATTTGGAGGAATAATAAATTGGAATTATTAAAATAAGGGATATTTATTAGGAAGAGATTTATTCTTTAATTTAAAAATCCCTAAACTAATTATATCATTAATACTCAATTTTTAATTAAAATGATAACTCAAATTTAAAATATTAAAAGACTTAATTAAATTATTAAACTCTTTTGAAATTTCAATTAAAATTAAAAATAAAGTAAATTAAAGATAAATTAAATAATTAAATTAAATTAAATTAAATTAAATTAAAATTAAATTAAATTAAAATTAAATTAAATTAAATTAAAACAAATTAAATCAAATTAAACAATCAAATTAAATTAAATTAAATTAAATTAAATTAAATTAAATAAAATAATTAAATTAAAATTAAATTAAATTAAAACAAATTAAATTAAATTAAATAAATTAAATTAAATTAAATAATTAAATTAAATTAAATAATTAAATTAAATTAAATTAAATTAAATAATTAAATTAAATTAAATCAAATCAAATTAATTAAACATCAAATCAAATTAAATTAAATTAAACTAAATTTAAACTCAATTAAATTAAGTTGAATTAAATATAACATCACCTAAGACATAAAGAATTCAAAATAAATGTAAAGCAACTTGAACACTATTCCAAATTTAAACCCTTTAACTTAAATCAAATCATTTGAATACTAATTTACCCTTGAAAGCTTTGATTATTATAACTCCTAAATGGAACATCAAATGAAGTGTTACCTCACTCATAGGATATTCAAATGTCCTAGTTCACTGAGCAAGTTAACAAGACTTGAAAACCTCGGACGATCGATTCATTTATATAATTAAATTCATTTGGACTTAAAACAATCCTGGAAATATTGAGAAGATGTTTAAGATTCTTCTTAAGCACTTCCTCAATATGATAGGATATTTATAAGAACAATTGGACTTAATTGTCCTTTGATGAAGAAAATCGTCCTCAAACAAAAACACAAAGAACCTAGACGTCATAGGAGTTGATTAGCTATAGGATTAGGAATTTGGTAGAAAACCATAACCTTTCCCCTAGCTTTACCTAGGAACTTGCTTAAATATTCTAATTGTGTTTTAAGTGCGACTTGGGATGACGGGAAGACCCTCCGGGTACGCTTTTATTTTATTGCAATTTACTTTCTTGCAATTTACTTTCTTGCAATTTACTTTATTGCGGATGCACTTTACTTTTCTTGCATGATAAAACAATCGTTGCATGAAAACCCACACCTTTAGGATAGTCCCTAAAACCGAAACCAAAACTAAGTTAAAAGTCATTGCAAGATAAAATTCACCGCCACAACATTTCAAAATATAAAACAACTCAAAATTTAATCACAAACAGTAACACAAAACTACAATTGCAACTAAATTAAAACGTCCTCGTTGGATGATCGGGAATACCTCGGATGATGTAACCTACGTGTTGCTAACGGGATTTCCCACGGTCTAAATGAAAGTGTGGAACTCATTCGATTGAGTTTAGCAAATTCATCCGGACTAAGTGAATCCGATAAAAATAATGATGCTTGGAAGGATGGAACCGTGGGATCTTAACCGGTGTCGTTATAATCAACTTTAAGATTTGTTTTAATCAAAATACAAAACACTCGGAAATTAAGACTTCTCTAAACCAAAACACTTTTCTCATCTCCTGATTTATGATTTCTAAAACTAAACCTCTGCAACAACAAGGAGCTTGGAGCATGGTGGGCAGCACGGCCATCGTCGTCAGCAAGACTTGAACCTGCTTCAGCAAAACCTTCTTAGAATTAAACAACAAAGCCATAGGACTTCGAGGTAGCTTGCCTAGTGCAACATAAATCCTCAACCTCTTCGTTAGGCATTTGCATTGCAAATTAAGCCCTAACCTGGTCTTAGGATTCCGAGGTAGTCGTCCGATACGACAATAAACCCTCACATCTTCTAAGCTATTTGTTTGATTTTATCATACAAATATAAGCCCTAATTAATTAAAATTGGCAAGATCGAAATACTAAATAAACATTAGGACTTTCCTAAATTCAAGCCAAACAATAGGATAGTCGGGAAATTACCGAAGTTCACTTCGAATCAGTGATTTCTCCTACCTTTCTTCCTTTGGATCCACAAAACAAAATGTTCCAAAATTTGATCCATTCCCTATTGAAATTCCAAAATTCAATCTTTGAAAACCTTAAAATTTGAAATTCTTGAGAGCAGAATTATTGGTTATTATCGAGAGTTTTCTTAGGTGATTCCCGTCACTTAAGATGTAATTAACTATAGGGGCTTGCCCTTATAGGGAATTTTAAAGAACCCGTGTAATATAAACCCCGTTTAATACTTTCATATTAAGCAGGGAATTTGTCGGCTTATAAAATTGGTTCGCGGACCAAACGGATGTCACAAAACTTCTAGTTTATTTGATCGAGCCTCACCCTCAAGCAAGGTGTGTCTATCTTTAGGGATAGATACACGGTCTGTGGTGCGGTGCTCGTTTATATAAACTATTTGGGATGTGAGATCGGTTTAATCTCATATCTTAAAACTTTCAAATTTAAAATTATTTTCAAAGTCAAATACTACTTTCTAAATTATATATATATTTAAATTAAATTTAAAATTTAAATTCGCCGACAACTTCTGTTAGGCGACCCCTTTTCAAAATATCACACGATCTAAAAAATAGTGCCGACAGATATAAACCCTCACATCTTCAAGTCTATTTATGTGATTATATCATACAAAATATAAACCCTCGCATCTTCAAGGCTATTTGTGTGATTATATCATACAAATATAAGTCCTAATTAATTAAAATTGGCAGGATTGAAACATTAAATAATTCTTCTCAAAATCAAAGCCAAATAGTAGGATAGTTGGGAAGTCACCGAAGTTCGCTTCAGATCCGTGACATCCCCTACTTCTCTTCCATTGGATTCCCAAAGTAAACTGTTCCTATTTTGAGCCATTCCCTTTTGACTTTCCTATGTCCAATCTTGGAAACCTTAAACTTTAAAATTCTTGAGAGCAAAACCACTGATTATTATCGAGAGTTTTCTTAAATGATTTCCGTCATTTAAGATGTAATTAACTATAGGGGCTTGCCCTTATAGGGAACTTTAAGAACCCAGGTAATATAAACCCTGCTTAATTTCTTTATATTAAGCAGGGGAACTTGTCTACTTATAAAAATGGTTCGCAGACTAAACAGATGTCACAAATCTTCTAGTTTATTTAATCGATCCCCATCATTAAGCAGTGTATCTATTCCTCGGGATAGATACACGGTTTGTGATATGGTGCTCGTTTATATAAACTATTTGGGATGTGAGATAGGTTTGATTTCATATCTTAAAATTTTTAAACTTAAAATTATTTTTAAAATCAAATGCTACTTTCTAAATTATATATATATTTGAATTAAATTTAAAATCTAAAATTCGCCGACAACTTCTGTAGGCGACCCCCTTTTCAAAAAACATAATCTAAAAATATGCCGGCAATCTTTGGCGACTCCGCTGGGGATTAGTTCTTCTCTCCATTTTGATCAGATGGTTTTGCTTTCATAAATTGATAGTGAATCCATGCCCCTTATCGATCAAACTATCATTCTTTCCATTGACATTCCACGTTCATTTCCATCTTGAACGGGCAATGTCAACTCTTCTTAGATTTTGGAGCCACTATTTAGACACCTCTAAATAGAGAGGTTCTGGAATCCTTTTACCTCTTCGAGGTGGGGTGGACCCCCAATAGGTGTTAGCTTAGGAGCGATTCCTCGGGATGGGAAGTCTTCTGAGACTTCCTCTTCCTTTCCCATTCTGAATCGGGTCCTTTTACCTTTTCTATAACCTTCCTCCTTTAATCATTTTGTTCCTAACAAACAAATCCTCTAATAAATAAATCCTCTAATAAACAACCTTTTAATAAATAAACTCTTTTAGAATCACAAATACATTAAGATAAAAATGTTTTCGGACTCTTTCTTTTTCGTCCTAAGTTTTGCGACAGAAGGAAGCGTAATTCTAGACTGACATTCAGAATCTGCCCTGCAGAAAATGTCTTCACCAAAGTTAATCTTCTCCTTCACCAGTGGAATAGACTTCGTCGTTTACAATGATGAGTTGCCCGATAATGGAATCATTCACTTTTGACGAGGAATCGACAATACAGAAATTACGTTCGCTGACGTCACTTTTTTTGCACTAAAGGATAAAGTGTCAGAAACTGAAAAACACATGGTTAAGTTCAACCTGAAATCAACTCAAGAATTCACTCCTCTACAAAAAGTCCCAGCTGAGAGAGATACCACTGTTCGTAGAAGTACTGTGATCTCTACCCCCACCGGTCTGGTCATCTCTACACTTGCCGCGATTCCCGCCAAACTGAAAGGGAAGGGAGTCTAAGTTTATGGTGAGCCTGCTACCGTAAAGGGTACAAATTTTGCTTCAATACCATCTGTTTTCGAAATCAGGTCCAGTTCCAAGTTTGCTCCCCTGACTCGAACTTAGAGGAGGAAAAGAAGCAGAGAGATTTCTAAGGCCAGAGCTACCAGGGCTGCTGAAGCTGCGTTTCTTGAAGAGATTCCTGAGGAAGAAGAAGAGCAGCCTGAGTATTCACCACTGTTGGAGGGGAGTAGGTTCCACCCTCTCTCTGCTGCATCTGATGAAGAAGATGCCCAAAGAATTGCCGCTGCGTTACCTCGATCCACATACTATGTTGATTATAGGAAGAAGAAGGTCAAGACTACACCGCTTACCCGACTGCGAGCAAGAGAGTGGAGAAGTTAGCTAAGAAGGAAGGATGTCCTGTGTCTGAAATCCTAAGAAGAATGGGACGAGTGCCAGTTAGATCCTGTCTCGGACCACAGGTAGAGCCTGTCACTGCCGTGGAGAAACTAATGAAGAAAATGCGAGCTTGTCTGTCTGTTGTTGTGTCAGGTCACCACATTAGGGAGGACACCACCTACCGATGTGCGGCCGATAGACCATCTGGTCCTAGGCTTTCCGCTACATGAAGGATGGTCTGGTGACCTATTATTGCCGAACCGGCACCAACACAACGTTTTGGAAAGAGAAGTCTCACCAGAGAGCCAGAATCCGAAGAAAGTGCTGCTGCAATAAAAGAAACCCCTGAAGAAGGAGTCCGACAGTCGTCGCATGACAACTACGAGACCGTTGGGAAGAGGCCACTTGAGGATGCCATAGGGAAGTTAAGGACAGACATTCGACAGTTGGCGAGGGAAAGAGGAACAAAATTGGAAAAAGAAGTGGATTCATCAGAGTTTATGGATGAAGAATATGCTGAGATCAACATGGTTGAGACATGAGCATCATCGGCCTTGCAAGGAGCTCAGTCAACTGCAGAAAGAGATGAACCCGAAGCGATGAGAGCACGTCTTTAGGAAAAGGATGATACAATTTCCCAGATGGAAAAAAGGATGGAAGAGATGGCAGCCGCCTTAGCCACTCTCCAGAGTCAGCTTCAGCCTCAGAAAGAAACACCCCCATAGATTATTCACATTGCTGATGGAGGAAAAGAAATCACGTCTGTCAACGGAGATGAACAACTGAAGAAGGGTTCTGCGCAGAGCATGATTCCCGAAAAGGACATTAAAAACATGGTAGAACAGTAGATGCGAGAAGCCTTAGCCCAGTATAAGAGTGGAGCATCTTTTCAAACGGGTAGACCTTACCCTGAAGAATTTGATGTCGTCCAATACCCGAAAGGCTTCGTACCACCTTTGTTCAAGACTTTTGATGGTACGGGAAACCCCCGGCAGCATGTCACACATTTCCGTGCTAGTTGCTGCAATGTCGGTGGGAGCGACGCCTTACTCTTTCATCAGTTTGTTAGCAGCGTGTCAGGAATTACCTTTGATTCGTATGCTAAATTGCCGAATGGTTCAGTTAAGACCTTTGCAGAACTGGAGAGCCTCTTCGTTAAGCGGTTTGCCAGGGCTTAGCACCACAACACTATCAGTGATTTAGTGGTGGAGCAACAGAAACCGAACGAGACTTTGGTGGACTACATACTTCGATGGAGGAACTTAAGCATGAAGTGTGAGCCCCAGCTCCAGGAGCAGCATGCAGTTGGTATCCTGCTGAAAAGTATCCATGGTCCGATAGCACTTCTCCTTAAAGGATTTACAATCAAGACTTTCAAGATGTTGCTTAGCAAGGCCGGGAGCTTACAAGAAGAGGCGAAGTAGCTAAGTTTTGTCGACAAGACAGATAAACAGAAGCCCGTGAAAGCGTTTGAGAAGAAATCCAGAGTCGTCGCGACAGTTGATAAGGGTAAGCGGCCAGTGCAGATACAGCCAGAGCAAGCGCAGCAAAGTTATCAACCACCGCAACAGACATATCAGCAAATGCAGCGAAGCTACCAACAGCCTCAGCAAAGTTATCAGCCGCCTCAGCCAAGCTATCAGCCGCCTCAGTATGATCAGCCGCCACCTCGTCCGCCGTATGCCCTAAGGGAACTTCTGAATAAGGAATATCCATTCAAGACTGAAGCAGTGGCAAAGATGTTCCGCAGTTTGATGAAGACACCCGATTTTCAGCTGCCGGAGCCCAGAAGGCCAGAGGAAGTAGATAAGAAAGATCAACCGAATTACTGTCCCTACCACAGGATGCTCGGACATAAGATAAAAGACTGCTTTACCTTCAAGAATTGGCTCGAGGATAATCTTCGAAGAGGGAACATAACGATCCCGAAGGAGTACATGAAGGAGCCCCAAAAAGGAGGTTCTGTTAATGCTATTTCAACGGATCCTATTGCTCTGATAGACTCATACGCGACTGACGATGGATGGAATACTGTTTGGACTAAGTCTTCGAAGAAAATTTTGGATCGCATCCAGACCGCTTCGATGCATGCTTCAATTGAAAGTTCGAAACCTGCCAAGCCGGCACTATCGCTTATGATCAAGGAACCACCCCAGAAGGAGGAGACAATCGCGGAAGAAGAGAGGACTGAGGCTCCGAAGGGTAGAGTAGGGGCTGCATTTCCTAGGATGGTTGTTTCTGATTCGGGGGAGAAATCCTTCGAACCTTTGACTCTGTATGATTATTTGCTCGCCCCGGCGGGATCTTATAATGATAAGAGTTTTGGTGTTGGCTACGTTTTGACTGTTTCTAACCAAAACGTAACTAATGACAACCAACCTAATCAGGATCTCGATTTTGATACAAAAAACAATTCTCAAATCATACAAAATCTCGACGACCCTGACGAAGAAGGAGACATTCACAAAAGTGGCTACGTAAGCTCTACAAGTGACGAATCCATTTGTGAATTTTGAGGAGCTCTGATTGCGATAGAATTAGAGACGTCAGATTCCGAAGCAACTCCAGAAGAGCCATCCGTTCCAATTCAAGAAGAGACACCAGCAGATTCAGTACCAGATTCAGAACAAATTACAGAAGTTAATCTACGAAGCGGAAAAGTGATACCCCCGAGAATGGGTCTAAAGGATAAAGGAAAGCAGGTGGTTACTCAGGAAGAGCCAACCCTAGCAGAAGAATTGCCCATTCGGGAAGAAACTGAGCCAGGTAATAAAATGGACTATAATGTGCTAGCCCATCTTAGGAAACTACCAGCCAAACTGAGCATATACGACGCTCTGCTCCTGTCAAAGGAGAGGAGAGAAACTCTGATAAAGGCTTTACTTGATCCAGAGATTTGTCTGGCTTAAATGGCTGGTAATTCCTTAGACGAGGTTTGCTCATTAAGAGAACAACATAGTGTTACTTTCACGGACAATGATCTACGACTCGGAATAGCTAATCACACAAGACCATTATACATTTCAGTCTCCATCAGGAAATTCATGCTCTTCAGGGTGTTAGTTGATCCGGGAGCATCAATCAACATAATGAATCTTTGAAAGTTAGCATACTTAGAAATTGATGCCCGTGTCAAAACGAATAGGATGTTACTGAGAGGGTTCAATCAGAAAGGAGAAAGAGCTCTTGGATCGATAACACTGTCGATGAAGGTCGATGATTTGGCAAGAACAACTGCAAAATTCCACATAATTGATTCTGAGACATCGTTCAACGCTTTACTCGGTCGGCAGTAGATACATGAAAACAGGATGGTACCGTCATCTCTGCATCAGTGCATAAAGTATTATGAGGGAGGAAAAGAACAGTGCATCAAGAGTGACTTACAACCGTTCTCCGTGCATGAAATTGGAATTCACGAAGATGCAGCCTACTACGCACCTCCAAAGAAAATAATCTTTTCCAGGAATGCCATACCAAATGAAGCAGAAGAAGTTCAAGATGACGAAGAGCCTGAAATTCTTGTTCAACAGTTACTCACCACTCCCTTATGGCAAGATGGTGAAGGTTTCTCTAGAACTTGCACCCGAGGTCGAGGCCGGGGACGAGGTCGAGGAAGAAACGGTGGAACAGTTGAACAGAAGAAACCAGTCATCGATGTTGATTGGGAGTACATCTCTGAAGAAGAAGAAACCAAGAAAGAAGCAGCAACAATAAGTCAGAAGAAACCGTAGTTCAAGATCTCTCTCGAAGATGAAAAGAATGTAGAATACAAATCAATGTACAAGAAGATTAACCACTATGTACATATTATGACCCTAACCCCGATCCACCCTAGTAAGGTCGAGGGCATGGTGGTCAAGGAAGTGCATGGTGGCGGTGCTAAGACGATCAAGTTCTACCACGGTGCTTCTTCTTCCAAAATTCAAAATGATGTAAAACTTGAAGATGTTACTTCTTCCGAATTAATGGAACTACTTTTTGAGTGGTACTCTCCTTGTGTTCAGAATTTAATTCAACGTGGTACCTTACCTAAGCAATGGACGAAGAGTCAATCACAACACTTTGAAAAATTATGAAATGATACCAATCGCCCGCCAAATTTAAAGCATGGTCTCGGATTCGGCACAGTAGCACCAGCTGACGATTCAGAATTCTGCTTGGTTGTTACTTGCGAGCCTAATGAAAACTGTTTGGAAGCTTCAGATGATCTCGAGGATCTACCAATTGAAGACGCTCTGCCAAAATTTGAAGAGGAGATCAAATCTATAATAGACGAGTTAATGGAAGTTAACTTAGGTACTAGCGAAGAGCCTAGGCCGACCTTTGTTAGCTCCTTACTCAAAAAAGAAGACTCCGAAAATATAATCAAGAATCTAATGAAATTTAAGGACTGTTTTGCTTGGAGTTACGATGAAATGCCAGGATTAGCTCCAGAGGTCACCGTCCACAAGCTAGGAGTGGATCACACTGTTGTTCCAGTCAGACAAGCTCCGAGAAGAATGCATCTAGAGATTGAATAATAAGTAATAGCTGAAGTTAAAAAGCTAATCGATGCTAAATTTGTCTGTGAAGAGCAATATCCAACTTGGTTAGCCAATGTGGTACCGGTCAGAAAGAAGAATGGTCAGATCAGAATCTGTGTGGACTTCAGAGATTTGAACAAAGCGTGTCCAAAGGACGAATTTCCGCTACCAATTCCAGAATTGATGATCGACATCGCTTCAACACATAAAATTTTCTCTTTCATGGATGGATCATCAGGATACAACCAGATAAAGATGGCACTGGAAGATGAGAAGCTCACAGCCTTCAGAACGCCAATCGGAGTGTACTGCTACACGGTGATGCCTTTCAGATTAAAAAATGCAGGAGCAACTTACCAAAGAGCAATGACGAGGATCTTTGATGATCTCATTCACAACCAAGTCGAGTGCTACGTGGATGATGTGGTCATCAAGAGCAAGCTGTAGGAAGATCACTTGTATGATTTGAGAATTGTTTTCAAGCGATTAAGACAATATAACCTTAATTTGAATCCCCTGAAATTCGCCTTCAGCGTCACCTCTGGGAAATTCTTAGGATTTGTTGTCCGACATCCTGGAATTGAAATCGATCCGGAGAAGATTAAAGCTATCTTAGAAATGCTGCCTCCTAAAACCTTGAAACAATTACGATCCTTTCAAGGGAAACTGGCATATCTTCGACGCTTTATTTCAAATTTGTCAGGAAGGTGTCAGCCTTTTTCTGCTTTAGTTAAGAAGGAAGCCAAGTTTACTTGAGACTCCAAGTGTCAAAATGCCTTCGTTGACATCAAACGATACCTAATGACACCTCCTGTCTTAGCAGCCCCAGTCTTGGGTAGACCGTTGATACTTTATACCGCGGCTTTAGACGACTCCCTTGGAGCCCTGCTAGCCCAGGTCAATGACGAGGGTAAATAAAATGCACTCTACTATCTGTGTCATCGTCTAATTTCGACGGAGGTAAAGTATCCTCCGATTGAGAAGCATTGTCTATCCCTGATCTTCGTCGCTCAAAAGCTCAGGCATTACATGCTTTCTCATAAGGTCAACCTTATTTCGAAGTTTAATCCATTGCAATATTTGATGAACCTTCCAATGCTTTCCGGCAGGCTTGCCAGGTGGTCGATGATACTATTGTAATTTGATATAACTTTCGTTCCCCTTCGTGCCGTAAAGGGGCAAGTCCTAGCAGACTTCCTCGCAGCCCACCCTTTACCGGCAGAATCGCCTCTCAATGACTACTTGTCAGATGAACAGAAAATGAGCCTAGAAGACCTCGATGATCAGCGTTGGGAGCTGTACTTCGACGGAGCATCTTCAGCACAGAAGGACAAAGAATTACAAATGATAGTGCCCGACAAGGCAGGAATCGAATTAATCTTTATAACACCGGAGCGGGGGATGTTAAGATATTCCTACCATCTAATAAAACCATGCACAAACAATGAAGCAGAATACGAAGCCCTTATAACCGGACTGGAGTTAACCATTCAGATGGGTATAACCGATATCAACATCTACGGAGCAAATTCTGAATGTAACGATCTACAAGATTCCCAGAAGAGAAAATGTTCACGCAGACGCGTTAGCCCGCCTTGCAAAGGAATTTGCCTGCTTACAGGATGAGTCAGTTGAAATGTCAGTTCAGGGACGACAGGTCCTCTCACAGTTCGACATGGATGCAATGCACAAGTCAGAAAAAGAAGAATCAGTTGCAACAGTGGTAGAAACTACAGGAGATTGGAGGCAGCCGTTAATAGACTACTTGCAAACAAGAAACCTACCGGACGATAAGTCGTTAGCCCATCAAATCAAGAAAAGAACTCTGTCTTATGCATTAATATACAATACATTATACAGAAGGTCTTTTGATCAGATGTAGCTAAGGTGCCTGAGCGTGTCCAAGGCTCGTGAGATTGTTAAAGAGGTGCACTCAGAACTTTGTGGCGCTCATCAGTCAGGTCGGAAGTTGAAATTAAAGATTGAAAGACTAGGGTACTTCTGTCCCTCGATGATGACTGACAGTATGAAAATTGCTAAGAACTGTCACCAGTGCTAAGTGCATGGAGTGGTTCTACATTAACCTCGACATGTGCTACATCTGACAATCGCATTGTGGCCATTTGAGTGTTGGGGCACATATATTGTGGGTCCGATAGAGCTGCCTTCTTCGAGAGGACATCGCTTCATTCTCACAGCCACAGATTACTTTTCGAAATGGGCAGAAGCAGTACCGCTCAGAGAAGTGAAGGCACATCACGTGCTACAGTTCTTCAAGAATCAAGTTGCCTACAGTTTCGGGGTACCGCACAGAATCATTTCAGATAATGGGTCCGTGTTCAAGAGTATGAAGATCAAAAATTTTGTCAAAAGACACGGGATAGATTGACACTATTTGACGATCTACTACCCAAGAGCGAACGGCTTGGCCGAGGCTTTTAATAAAACTCTCGTCCAAATTTTAAAGAAGACTTTGAATGACAACAAGAGAAATTGGCACGAGAAGTTGTTAGAAACCTTATGGGCCTACAGGATGACTTTCAAAACTCCTACTCAGTCTACACCTTACGCTCTAGTGTACGGGTCCGAGGCCATTTTACCTCTAGAGGTTCAGCTTCTGTCACTCAGGATTGCAGTTGCGAACAAGATCACTATAGAAGACAATGACAGACTACGGTTAGAAGAACTGGAAAGCTTAGAAGGGAAACGACTTTCAGTGCAGCAGACTTTGGAACTGTATCAAGCTAAGATGATCCAGGCCCACGATAAACTGGTCCGCCCGAGGACGTTCAAAGTTGGTGACTTGGTTCTAGTTCTCAGGAGACCTATTCTTGCACACTGCAAGATAGGAGGAAAATTTGAACCGACTTGGGAGGGGCCGTTCGTGGTCGAGATAATTTACTCAGGAGGTTCCTACCAACTTATGAATTGCCAGGGAGAACGACCCATGCTTCCAATCAATGGACGATATCTAAAGAAGTATTACGCAACCTGATGTTTCGAAGGATGAAATCTCATTCCTAGAAGCACGGGTGGAGTAATCATTTGTATCTGGGTCCGAACCCAAAGTATAAAAATGGATAACAAAAATTATTAACAAAAAAAAATATGTCAAAAAGAAAACATGTGAAATCATTATTATAATGAACTTTGATCTTTCCTTTCAAGCTTGTCTCATTTCTGATCTTTCCTCATATTTTCCTTCTTCCTTTAAAAATTGGAAATAAATGAATAAGAACTTTTTGTTAATAAGTAAATGCTTTTATTGTTCTCGTTCTGAGTACAGCCCATGATCCTTTCCTTGTTTTTTCGTAGGGAAATGTCGAACGGGCGGCTATTTTTGAGTTTTAAAGATGGTGTAAGTCTTGCACTTAACAAAGAAGAGTTGAAAGCTGGTGCTGTGATTGAGATTGACTCAGACTTTGCGCAGCTGAAGCCAGAATATGACGAAACTGCCTGGACTACTGTAGACCCCGAGCAGTCTCATGGAAAGACAATATTGAAGCTCAGTAAGAAGGATCAGTAAATTGCAAATAAGAAAAGGAAGGTCAATGCGATCGAAGAAAATAAGATGAAATCAGTGATAACGACCGCAGGAGGAAAGCTAGTCAGCGCTGTCCCTACCGAAATCCAGGGGGAGAGAAGAGTCACTTTGACCCCAACTCAAAGAAGGAACAAGAAACGCCCTATCTCCAAGATGCTGAAGAAATTGACAGAAGAACAAAATAAGGAAGAAATCCCGACGACCGCAGTAGTCGTCCCAAGGAGGCCAGTCCTCAGGAGTACCATAGCAGAGGTTATTTTAGAGGAAATTACTATAGAGCCTGTACCTGAGACAATAATGATTCCAGGAGAGTGTGCTGGTGTGGAACCGTACATCCCACAGTACGTTACTAGACCTCGACATTTGCAGATAATTTCAGAGCACGAGTTGGAAATGATCCAGAAGGTGTGGAACCAGAATTTTGAATACTTTCAGAGAATCCGAGGCAGATATGTCAACATCCTGAAAGGACTAGAGTTGCATACAGATGTTTTCTCTCACTACGAGTAGAGTGAGATTGTGGACTACGTCGACGAGCTGAAGAAACAGGGTCGTGCAGGACGACTACGTAGTAAAACCTACTCCGAGCCGAAGAAATGGAAAAGAGGCAAGGGAAGGATTACGATCCAGTTTGGATGTTGTTACAACTTTACTGATGATAGAAAAGGAAATCCTCCAGGGATACTCCGCTACGATGAAGTGGATCCGATGCCAGTGCTGATTAAGAAGATGGTAAAGAGGATGGTTTCTTGGCGAGTCTTACCCGTTGATTGCATACCGAACAACTGCATAATCAACATCTACGCAAAAGGAGACTGCATTCCACCTCACGTAGACCATCACGATTTTGTGAGACCTTTTTGCACCATTTCCTTCATCAACCAATGCAACATCATGTTCAGGACAGAACTCCGGATAGTTGGCCTCAGAGAATTCCGAGGGCCGGTAGAGATACCTCTACCGGTAGGCTCTGTTCTCGTACTCCAAGAAAATGGGTCAGATGTGGCGAAGCACTGCATACCTGGAGTTCCCTTTGAGCGGGTCTCCATCACTTTCAGGAGGATGAACGAGAGCAAGGTTCCAGTCTACTTCTAGCCAGACCCAGAACTAGAGAACCTGTAGCCCTACGAGCTTTAAGCTACATAGTAGTAGCACACCTCTAATGCACACTTGCGTGGGATTCTCCTGTGGAAAGTGGCTTAGAAGGTGATGTTATTACCTATGTAGTTTACTATCCAGACATGGATGAATCAAACAGACAGTTTTGTCAGAATACACGAAGATATCAGTACAGTCTGTGTTCAGATATAGATGGATTTTGTAAAAAAGTCTACTTTCAAAAAGTTGTCATCAGAAATGTTTTGATGGAATCACCTGATGTACTTTCGACATTTTTAATGGAAATGACTGTCGTATTTTACCTTCAGTTTTGTGCAATTGACTGCAAACGCCACTAAATTTGAGTTTGACTCAATCTGAAGAAAAGTTGAACGAAGAACAATTTTGAACAAAATAATAACAACAAAAAAAAGATCCAAACCAAAAATGAAGTTTCCATTAAAATAAAACTTGAAAATTGAAATAAAATCAAATCACCAATGGCAATAAAAAGAAAAAAAAATGAAGCTCCAAATCTGAAATCCCCAGCCTCCGGCTGTTCTCGAAATCTTTTCGACTCTCCACGGTTCGTTCCCTTTTTTGAGAAGGTCGACTGAGTCTACTGAAACAGAACCACTAAATTTTTGATTTGGTTCTGATGTCATGGATTCATATCCTTTGCCAAACAATCAAGATTTGATCAACTCTCTTGATGTGAAGGACTCTCACATTCCATCTCAACATTTTGCTACATTGAAATTTCCATGAAATTTTTGAAATCAAATTCCAACTTTTGGGACTGGTACCTAACTTCTAGTTCCCATCCTTCTAGGGCTGGTACCTAACTTCCAGTTCCCACTCTTTCGAGGTCGGTACCTAACTTCCCACTCTCTCTCAAGACTGGTACCTAACTTCCTGTTCTCACCCTTTCGGGGCTGATATCTAACTTCCAGTTCCCACTCTTTCGAGGACGGTACCAAACTTCCGACTCTCTCTCGAGACTGGTACCTAACTTCCAGTTCCCACCCTTTCGGGGCTGGTACCTAACTTCCAGTTCCCACTCTTTCGAGGTCGGTACCTAACTTCAGACTCTCTCCTGAGACTGGTACCTAACTTCCAGTTCTCACCCTTTCGGGGCTGGTACCTAACTTCCAGTTCTCACTCTTTCGAGGTCGGTACCTAACTTCCGACTCTCTCCCGAGACTGGTACCTAACTTCCAGTTCTCACCCTTTCGGGGCTGGTACCTAACTTCCAGTTCCCACTCTTTCGAGGTCGGTACCTAACTTCCGACTCTCTCCCGAGACTGGTACCTAACTTCCAGTTCTCACCCTTTTGAGGCTGGTACCTAACTTCCAGTTCCCACTCTTTCGAGGTCGGTACCTAACTTTCGACTCTCTCCCGAGACTGGTACCTAATTTCCAATTCTCTCCCTTTTGGGGCTGGTACCTAACTTCCAGTTCCCACTCCTTCGAGGTCGGTACCTAACTTCCGACTCTCTTCTGAGACTGGTACCTAACTTCCAGTTCTCACCCTTTCGGGGCTGGTACCTAACTTCCAGTTCCCACTCTTTCGCGGTTGGTACCTAACTTCCGACTCTCTCCCGAGACTGGTACCTAACTTCCAGTTCTCACCCTTTCGGGGCTGGTACCTAACTTCTAGTTCCTACTCTTTTGAGGTTGGTACCTAACTTCAGACTCTCTCCTGAGACTGGTACCTAACTTCCAGTTCTCACCCTTTTGGGGCTGGTACCTAACTTTCACTTCCCACTCTTTCGAGGTCGGTACCTAACTTCCGACTCTCTCCCGAGACTGGTACCTAACTTTCAGTTCTTACCCTTTCGGGGCTGGTACCTAACTTCCAGTTCCCACTCTTTTGAGGTCGGTACCTAACTTCTGACTCTCTTCCGAGACTAGTACCTAACTTCCAGTTCTCACCCTTTCGGGACTGGTACCTAACTTCCAGTTCCCACTCTTTCGAGGTCGGTACCTAACTTCCGACTCTCTCCCGAGACTGGTACCTAACTTCCAGTTCTCACCCTTTCGGGGCTGGGACCTTACTTCCAGTTCCCACTCTTTCGAGGTCGGTATCTAACTTCCGACTCTCTCCCGAGACTGGTACCTAACTTCCAGTTCTCACCCTTTCGGGGCTGGTACCTAACTTCCAGTTCCCACTCCTTCGAGGTCGGTACCTAACTTTCGACTCTCTCCTGAGACTGGTACCTAACTTCCAGTTCTAACCCTTTTGGGGCTGGTACCTAACTTCCAGTTCCAACTCTTTCAAGGTCGGTACCCAACTTCCAACTCTCTCCCGAGATTGGAACCTGGGTTTCAATTCTCATTCCAAATCCAGAACTTCTACAGAATTCACCTTAAAATCGATCTTAAATCAAATTTCAACGAAAATTGAAACTCAAATCAATTTAAAACTCAAGATCTTATGCAAAACAGAAGTAAACATAAAATCAAATCTCTCCAGATCTTGTGATTTTGAATCCTCCTCCTTTTTTCCCAGCGAGAGTTCTGTAATCGTTAGTCTTGGAGACTTACTTGATACTCCCCAACGGGAAGTTTTCTTCGATTCGTTCTAAGTTTGTCACTTAGACGTCTGTGTTGGTTTTGTTGATCTCTTCGGTTAACACCAATACGCGTGGTGTGCTCCTTTAGAACACCACACCTATTAAGGGGCCTTTTGTTGACCTCATTTTGGTGAGGTCTCTTTTTTTTTCCTTTCCTCTTAGTGCTTAGGATCTAGCCATAGGACTTCTCCTTGACTATCCTAGAGGACTAGAATTGGGACCCACCCTTTAGCAATTCAGCTACCTCTTGACTCCTCTTGGGACCCCACTTGGATGGTTGTAAACCTCTAAATCACCTTGGAAGGTTAAAACCCCCATATGGGCAACCAATAGTGAGTTCCTATAGGATGTTTAAGCCTTAGGACTACGCTGAGTGACTTCGGGGACTTGAGCTTCTCTTGAACACACACACAACCCTAACACCACTTCACCCTTTAACCTTAAACCTTGAATCTTGCCCCTTCTACCCTTTAAGAAACTTACATGATTGAACCAAAGTCACTAGTCTTTGATTAAGGTCAATATGTGAAGGATCATAAAGTGGTTACCATTTGGCTAAGCTTGGTCCCAAAGTGGTTAGACTTGTCTAAAGTCCATAGGCCTACCCACCAAATCCTCCAAAAATTCTAAAAAAAAACTCTCCAAAAAATTACCCAAAATTCCCAAATATTCCCAATTTCATTTTGTTCAACTACACTATAGCTTAATTTTGCCAATTTGACCCACTTTTACCAAAATCCCCAATTTGACCCATTCTTGACCTATATGGACCCAATGTCAAACCAAATCAACCCAATTGATCCCAATTTTGATCAAATTCACTTCTAAACTTCAAATTAACACTCCCAATACCAATTTCAACCAAAATCAAGCCCAATTTAAATCCAATTTTAACTTAAACCCAAAACCCCATTTTTGCCCTAAATTACCTATGAATCCAAACATACCCAAATCCAATCCAATTCAACTCAAATTCTCTTCAAATTTGTTCTAAAATTCGCATGACACATTTCTATACCAAACACAACATTTATTTGACACAAATTTTGACCAAATTTCACCCAAAATTCACTTGGACCCAAAACGCCCAATTTTGGCCCTTAAGTCCAATTCCCTTCAAATTGAACCCCATGACCCATAAAAAATGCCCAAATCAAGTTTCAATCAAATTTCAACTTATCTAAATCAATTCCAATCAATTCCAGTTCAATTTGGTCATTCCATGATTAATTTCAAAATTCCAAATCACCACATGCATGTTAAAGGTCCATACCCTTATGCATTTTGAAAAGCCCACTTCATCAATTTTAAAAGCCTAAAATTGAGCCCACATGTCATAATTCCCTTTTAATATCATTCTATGGCATTTTAATCATCATACCATGGCATCATGTGGAACTTATAATGCATGTACATGACTCCTTACTTAAATTATGTATCAAGGCATAAAATCCCCAAAATTCATAAAAATCATTAATTCCTTTTGCATGAAACTTTCTAATGGCTCATACATGGCATGGATTGGCATGTGCATCATCCCATAACCATTCCAAAGTCAAATTTGCCAAATTGGGCAAGGGGAGGTGACTCTTCTCTTCTTCCTTCACATCAAATTTCCCTCACTCTTAAACAATCAAATCTCCTCCCCAAACTCCCAAACCAGCCACCAAACTTCACCTAAACCTCCTCATGGACCTTAAGACCAGCTCAAACCACTTTGGGTAAGAGTTTAGCCAAGGAACCAAGGGGCTAACTCAAGCTAGCCTCACCTAACCCAAATCCCAAATGTCCACAAAATCTCCACCATAAAGCCTCCAAATATTCAAATTGATGCCACCATTCAACCTCTTTGGCACCACCTAACTTTTTCCTGACTTAACCCTAGCCGGCCGGCCACCACAGTCGCCGAAAAACACCACGCCGAGAGGTCCAAATCATTTTAGAAATCCAAATCTTCAGGGCTGAGCTGTCCCATTGCTACTGGTCTGTGGAGCTGTTCTTCTCCTCACCTAGGCAGCTGATCTTAAGCCCTAACTCCCCTGGAAAGCCCCCTGGCCATGGCTATTTAAACAGCCATCTCCCACGGCGAAAGGGTTGGCTGAAATCAACTCTCACAGAACTCCACCAAATTCCCCATAGATCTCTCCCTAGCCAAGATTAGTTCATCCCCACTGTTCTCCTACCCTAATTCCCACTGATTGAGCTCAATTTTGGAGCTCAATTCTCAAGCCAGAACAGGACAATCCTCAAACCTCCATAGAAATCAAATTAACTCCTCCCACACCTTCACTAGAGGTAGAGAAGGAGTTCTCCAGTGAAAGCCCCCTCTTTAGGCCACCCAATCTCTCCAGCCGTCAAAGCTTGAAATCGGTCTTTGTCGAAGTCATACCCAGGCTATTCACCAAAGCTCTAGGCTCCATCCCTAGCTTCCCTGAGCTCCAACGAACGTGTCGAGCATCTCTGATTGAGGCTTCACCTCTCAGAGCCAAGGTATGACCATCTTTTTCCTCCCGAGATTCTAGCGATTCTATATTTTGTATGGCTTGATTTCATAACATGTAAACCTTATGGATGTGTTCTTCTTGTCGAGAGGAATCCATAGAGCATAAGAGCGTTTAATTTGGTTAAGTATCGGGTAAGATCTTAAGGTTTTAGTGTGGACGGCTCTCGACTCACACCAGTTGGGACAATGACCAGCTGCCGTTGGACCGAGCGTGTATCGGGTGAACGGTCATGATCGCGCTGGATGAAGCAATGGAACATGATCGCATGGCTGCTGAGTCAGATGGAGGCGCCGAATCAGGAAGCGACGCATGGAGTTCGACCCGTCGTAGGTTGAGTTGGCGCCCACGTGGATAAGTAGGAAATTAAGAATTTTTTGATTTATTTAAATACCTGAACCTTTGAAAATTCATATCTTTGCATAGGAAAACCATAAAAATAAAAGAAAAATACCCTATTGCTCAGTGAACAGAGGAGAATAATGTGAAAAAAGAATCAGGTCAATTTGTTGAGTCTATGATTTTTAATGATTTTAATACTCTCTGTATTATTTTTATTCTCCATTCATGCCTATAATTCACCATAGCATGAGACCATAGGGCTTTTGTAGCCACTGTCATTGGGAACATTCCTGAATTTTCCAAGGACAGAGGCCATCTCTATGACAAGTTATTTATTTTTCAAATTTATGTGCCTGTTTTTGGTATTTTAATTCTAGTAATTAGCATGTTGATCAATAAAATCTAGAAAAATTATGGGAAGTATCTCTAGACCAGAGGACCCTAGGATAATTAGGACTTGGCTTAGATCATCCAAATGAACCTTAATTTGGCCAAAACCCTAAAACCAAGATGGAATTAATTTGAAATAACCACTCACTAAAATAACTTGAAATCAATTCCCTACTGACCTTTAGGGTCAGAGGAACCTCACAAAAAAATTTGGAGTCAATTAGAAATGGTTTAACCCATCAAATGGATCTTCTATGTAACATAACCAAAATTAAACTTTAAAAATTCATAGAACTCAAAACATACTTCAAAAGTTCGCTAAATTGGTTTTAGGACTTCTCTAATACCAGAGGAATCTAGGAAAATTAAAATTAAAATTTTTTAAAAATTTTCTTTTTTAACCATATTTTAATATTTTAATAATTTAAAAATAATAAAAATTAAAAAAATAATAAAAATCATAAAAATATCATATTTTGACCCATAAACACTTAGGAACCAACTAAATATTTTTCTTAAGTCTCTAGGTTAAGAGATTAAATTTTAAAACCTTAATGTAATTTTGTAACATTAAAATGAATTTTTAACCTTTTACACTAAAATAAATCTTAAAACTCAAAGAAAAATAAAAAAATTATAAAATTTATTTCTCTGAACTCCTTGAGGTCAGAGAGATTTAGGAAAAACATAAAATCCATTTTTTAGCTTTAATTCTATTTTATAATTAATAAGTACCTTAAAAATTGAAATAATTATAATAAATAAAATATAATTCAAAAAATCACCAAAATTAGTCCAAATGGTCCTCTAGTCAGTAGGAACTTCCCATAATTTTCTTATTGATAGAAAACTTACCTTAATCATGTTGTTGAATTTTCATTAAAAATGCTTATTTTCCATAAAAATAATTATATAAATTAAATTAAAAATAAAAAAATCACATTTTCTCCTCTAATGTCTTAATTGACATGTGAGTGAAGTAACATAAAAATTTCAAGTTCATTTGAGCTCAATTTAGTGAGTTATGAAGTGAATAGGCTTAAGAGGGCAAAAAGGTAATTAAGGACTTTAACCTTAATTAATACTTTAGGCCTAATAAAAAGGGAGGGTAAAATATTTGATTTTAATCTTCTCTTGGATGATTAACTTAGGGAGTAAAGTGGTAGAAACCCATTAATCAACTCAAAAATATTTAAAGTGAACTTTAATTAACTAAACTATATAAATTTTGGAAGAGTAATTAAAATTTTGGATTATGGAAATTAGGGATATAACTTTAGAAAATACCAATTATTTAATTTAAAATCCCTAACTAAATTAATACAATGATATTCAATCCCTAATAATTATGATTAAAATTAATAATTTAAAACAAATAATCCTTAACCAATTAAAATTTAAAATATTAAATAATTTAAATAATTAACCAATTAAAAAATCAAAATATTAAATAATATAACAATCAATCAAAATTTAAAACATTAAATCATTTAAATGATTAATTAATTGAAATTTAAAACATTAAATAATTTAATAATCAATTAAAAATAAAAACATTAAATAGTTTAAGTAATTAATTAAAAAAAAAGAGAAAAACTTAATACATTAAATAATTTAATAACTAAGATAAAAGAAACTTAAAACATTTGAAACTAATTTGAAATCACTTAAGAATAAACTTAAAACAAATTCAAAACATTAAATAATCTCAAAACAATTCATAATTAAAATGTAAAAAATAAAACCAATTAAAATTAACCTAAATTAATGTGGTTAATTTAAAATCAAGTTTAAATCATTAAATAATTGAAATATCCCTTTCAATCTAAGTAAATTAAGTTACTTAAAAGAAAACTGAATTGAATCTGGAAATTAAATAATCTTAAGTCAACAATTTAACTTTAATCAAGGATGGTTAAATTCCTTAACAAACAAACTTGCCCCTAAGGACTTTCATTATTATAACTCCCAAATGGAGTATTAAATGAATTGTTACTTTACTCACCGGATAATCAAATGACCAAGTTCACTGAGCAAGAAACACAATTTAACTGAAACCTTGGATGATCAATTCATTAATACAATAAAATTCATTTGGACTCGAAATGATCCCAAAAATGTTGAAAAGATGTTTAGGACTAGTCTTAAACACTTCCTCAATATGATGAGTTGTTTTAGAAGAACAATTGAACTTAATTGTTCTTTGATGAAGAAAATCATCCACAAAAACACAAGAACCTAGACGTCATAGGGATTGACTAGCAGTAGGATTAGGATCTTGGTAGACAACCAAAACCTTACATTAGCTTTACCTAGGTACTTGTTGCAAAATATTTAAATGCTCTGACATGTGTTTTAAGTGCAGCTTGGAATGACGAGAAGACCCTCCAGGTATGCTTTTATTTTATTATAATTTATTTATCTGTATTGCACTTTACTTTTCTTGCATGTTAAACAAGAATGTCAACCTGCATGAAAACTGAAACCTTTAGGATAGCCACAAAACTGAAACCCAAAACTAAATTAAATGTCACAACAAGATAAAATTCACCGCCACAACATTTCAAAATATAAAACAACTCAAAATTTAATCACAAACAGAACAACAAAACTACAACTGCAACTAAATTAAAATGTCTCGTTGGATGATCGGGAATACCTCGGATGATGTAACCCACGTGTTGCTAACGGGATTTCCCACGGTCTAAATGAAAGTGTGGAACTCATTCAGTTAAGTTTAGCAAATTCATTTGGACTAAGTGAATCCGATGAAAATAGCGGTGCCGGGATGACGGAATCGTGGGATCTTAATCGATTCTGTTTAATCAACTTTAAGATTTGTTTTAATTAAAAAATTAAAAAAACCACTTGGATTTTAAGACATTTCTAAACCAAAACACTTTTCTCATCTCCTGATTTTCACCTTCTAAAACTAAACCTCTGCAACAACAAGGAACTTGGAGCATAGTGGACAAAGACGGCCATCTTCTTCAGCAAAACTTGTGTCTACTTTAGCAAAACCCTTTTCTTTAGTTTAAATAACCAATCCATAAGATATCGAGGTAGTTTGCCTAGTGCAACATAAATCCTCAACTTCTCGTTAGGCATTTGCAATAATCATATTATGCAAATTAAGCCCTAACCCGTCTTAGGATTCTAAGATAGTCGTTTGGTACGATATAAACCCTCACATCTTCAAGTCTATTTGTGTGATTATATCATACAAAATATAAACCCTCACATCTTCAAGGCTATTTGTGTGATTATATCATACAAATATAAGTCCTAATTAATTAAAATTGGCGTGATCGAAACATTAAATAATTCTTCTCAAAATCAAAGCCAAATAGTAGGATAGTTGGGAAGTCACCGAAGTTCGCTTCAGATCCGTGACATCTCCTACTTCTCTTCCATTAGATTCCCAAAGTAAACTGTTTCTATTTTGAGCCATTCCCTTTTGACTTTCCTATGTCCAATCTTGGAAATCTTAAACTTTGAAATTATTGAGAGCAAAATCACTGATCATTATCGAGAGTTTTCTTAAATGATTCTCGTCATTTAAGATGTAATTAATTATTGGAGCTTGCCCTTATAGGGAACTTTAAGAACCCAGGTAATATAAACCCTGCTTAATTTCTTTATATTAAGCAGGGGAACTTGTCGGCTTATTAAATTGGTTTGCAGACCAAACAGATGTCACAAATCTTCTATTTTATTTAATTGAGCCCCATCATTAAGCAGTGTGTCTATTCCTCAAGATAGATACACAGTTTGTGATACGGTGCTCGTTTATATAAACTATTTGGGATGTGAGATCGGTTTGATTTCATATCTTAAAATTTTTAAACTTAAAATTATTTTCAAAACCAAATGCTACTTTCTAAATTATATATATATTTGAATTAAATTTAAAATCTAAAATTCACCGAGAACTTCTGTAGGCGACCCCCTTTTTCAAAAAACATAATCTAAAAATATGTCGACACACATTAATGCTCACTCCTAAATCACATAAATCTTTTCCACATAAACTTTTTCCACATAAACTTTTTCCACATAAACTTTTTCCAATTGCACAAGGAATTGTAAAGCTACAAGGATCTTTAAGCTTCCGAGGAAAATTTTTCTGAAGTATAGCACTGCATTCCTCACTTAGTGCAACTGTCTCGTAATCCCCAAATTTCCTTTTCTTGTTTAATATCTCCTTCATAAAATTTGCATAACTTGGCATCTGTTCCAAAGCTTCAGTGAAAGGAATATTTATTGTTAACTTCTTAGGTATTTTCATGAACTTTGAAAATTTTTTTATCCAACTCATGCTGTCTAAGTCTTTGAGGAAATGCAGGTGGTGGTCTTTCCAAACTGATTTTAGTTGGAGATATTAATTTTCAAGATTCTTAGAAACATGTTATTCAGGTCTTTTAGTTTCCTTTGTTTCTCTCACAACATCTTTCTCTTTTCTAAACACATCCTCTATCTCTCTTCCACTTTTTAATTAGACAGCTTCTACTTGTTCATTAGTGTTCTCTTTAGGATTGATCTCAATGTTGCTAGGAAGTGTTCTTTGGGGTCTATTGCTAAGTGAATTAGCAATTTTATCACAGTTGATTCTCTATGTTTCTAATCCCAACATTTTGACTTTGCAACAGGTTTCCCATTTGCAATACCACTTCTTCCATATACATCTTTTTATCCTCAAATTGTTGATCATTGTTAGAGTCTGGTGGATATGAAGTCTATGGTTTGTGTTCCCCTGATTATTCCAACTTCCATTAGGATTTGCATGATTATTTTCCCATTTTTGGTTTCCACCATCAGTATTATGATTCCAGTTAAAATTAGGATGGTTCTTCCAACATGGGTTGTAAAAGTTAGAGTACGGGTTTTTTATGGTATTTAAAGCATCATATGATAAGTTAGAATTAATCATATGCCCTAATGAACTTTCCTCACTTACTGGAGTAAATTAAGGTTGGTTCATTCCAAATTGGTCCAACTTCCTTGATATTGCAGCAACCTGAGATGCAAGAATTGCAATCGCATCTGTATCATGAACACTAGCTACCTTCTTAGGATTTACCATTGCAGAGGGCCGTTGAAATTCATTTGTAGCCATTTTTTTAATTAACTCATACGCTTCATCAAATGGTTTTGACATTAATGATCCACCAGCGGCAGCATCAATTATAGACCGAAGGGATCCTACTAACTCATTATAAAAAGTTTGAATGATCAACCAATTGGGCAGAGCATGGTGTGGACACTTTCTTAGGAGTTCCTTAAATCTTTCTCAGGCTTCGTATTTTGATTCTCCTTCATATTGACAAAATGATATAATATCATTTCTGAGTTTAGTAGTCCTTGAAGGTGGAAAATACTTAGCTAGGAATTTCTGAGTTAACTCCTCCCAATTTTTAATAGAGCCAGGTGCTAATGAGTATAACCACATTTTAGCCTTATCCATTAGTGAGAAAGGAAAAAGCCTAAGTCTAACAGCTTAGTCTGACATACCGTTATAACGAAATGTAGCACAAAGTTCTATAAAATTTGATAAGTGTAAATAGGGATCCTCCAAAGGAGTTCCCCAAACTGATTGTTTTGCACCAGTTGGATAATCTCAGGATTTATTTCAAATGAATTAGCTTCTACCACAGGATTTTGTATACTTGAGTGAATTTCATCTGTAATAGGATTTACGTAATCTCTCAATGAAGTATGATGATTTTCTAAGTTATTATCTTGAAAGTTTTCCATTTTCATTTCTAGTTTTTTGAGTCCTTTCTCTATTTTTATTTTTTTCAAACTCGAGATAGGCACAAGTCCTGCAGATCCTTTGTTTCGCATACGCAACACAACAAACAATACATTAACAATTAAACAAATAACAGATGAAATATATTCAACAAAACAAAAAATTTTCACAAACACCTTATTTTTCACACAAATAATTTTTTTCTTTTTTCACAACACTTTTTTAATATAAAAACACTGTTCACACAAAAAAGCTTTTACAACACTACAGTTTTCTAAGTCTAAGCCTAATTACTTCAACTAAAATTCTCCTAAAGCTCTTACCGAAGCTTCCCCGGCAACGGCGCCAAAAACATGACCGCGACTTTTTAAGGTGATAAAAATGAGTGTAATTGATTAATAATAAAGTCACTTATATCAACGCAAGTATAAGTATCGCTTAAGTAATATAGGGCACTAGTGGAGTCCTGATCATCCATCCCACAGGGAAGCTAGATAAAAGGTCCTTAGTCAAATTCTAGTCTACTACAATTACTCCTTAGTTTGGAAGGTCGATTAAAATGATGTTTTATCTAGCAACTACTCCTAAATGCAAGTGTTAATTCTAAAGATAAGAATTCATAACTAAATGCAAATATTAATTCTAAAGATAACCCTTTTTGGATGAACTGGTTTGGAGAATTTTGAGATACTATAAACTACTATTCTTATGTAATGAAATTGATAATGTATAGGAATGAGATGCATTAAATATTATATGTGCCAAATAGGAGCAATCCTATTCTTTACCCTTTGGTCTAGGCATAAAGAACATTGACTAATCCTATGCTTGTTTACTTAATTCGTGGCTAGGTTGGGAGGATACCGGCTCTCACTTCGGAGCTCCCACGTTCTCCTCGCTTGAGGGCTAACATCTCCGCTTCAGTACTCAAACAATAGGACCGAATTGAGGATTTTAGTCTATCACTCTAAAATCTCCACTTCTATGTCCAATAATTATATTTCCCTATTTATCTGTATTCAATCCTCATGAACTTCACCATCCATGGAATTTGAATGTGGTTCGTACTTAGTTGTAGAAAGCATAACCCTCTCGGATCGTATATTTTCACAATGAATTTTAACATTAAAATAGGCCTTAATTGCAATGTAAATGAAGTGCGAGTAAAAACCATTACATTTATATACAAAACTTCTTCTAGCATGTATCTCAACATCCTACACATTAATTCTACTTATTACAAAAGAAAAGTAAAAGGAAAATAATGGCATAATCTTCTCATGCCACTATTTCCAAAGAAGAAGAAAGAGTAAGAGAGATACGTCACAAAGCATGAAGAAAACACAACGAAAAATTCATTTAACCAAAGTAAATCCACTAGGTAAGTGTTTACAAAATAATAAGATAATGAAGAACAATATTTAGCTTTTTCTCTTTGAAAGAAAGATGAAGATCTCTCCCACAAAGTCTCCCGTCGATTCATGCAATGCTAGTGCAATCCCTTACAAATTCTCTCAAAATATCCTCTTTAATCTCTCCAAAAGGGTAGAAATCTACAATTCTACTCCTAATATAAGAACCCTAAACATTCTGCAAGATTTTGCTAACATTCCTCTCTTGTTTTTCATCACTTTTCTAACCTAAATTCGTCATTTTAAAGAGTATGGACGAATTTGTAAGAGTTCCCTTAAGCACCCCTTCAAAAAAGCATCCAAATACGTTGAATTTTGGCCCAAAACAACAAAAAGTGGGTCCATATTCTAGCATTTTTTGATGTTCTCGAGAAAATCCCACCGTCGGCGAGCTCGAGGGCGCCGTCGGCGGGTAGACTCTGCGCAGCTCTACCGTTTTGCTCCGTTTGGCTCTGTTTTAGCGTCGTTTTGCCCCATTTCAGTTGCGTTGATTTCTTAACAGATAGCCCAACAAAATAAACAAAAAAAAAACCTTTCTTTAAAGTGTAATCTTATTTAAAAATATGAGAAAAGTGTAAATAAAATTAAGCATCAAAAGACTTATTAAAAGGTGTCAGGGCAAAATTTGATTGTTTGCTTGTTCTCCAAATTGCACCGTTTTTGCTTCCTTCTCTCCAAAAGTCATTTCTTGTACCTAAAACCAAAAAACATACAAATAGCTTCCTTTTAAGGAGTAATATCACCAAAAATGAGTAAAATCATATAGCAAAAATCGTATATTTTTTCAGTGGGTCAATAGGTGCATGGCTTGCGGTGTATGATTCATTTATTTGAACTAGTATGGATATGAGATCAGTTTGGTCTCATATTTTCAAAAATAAAAACATTACTTTCCATAATTATATATATATCAAATTAAATCATTTTTAAACCGGGGCGACCGAAAATATTTGGTGACTCTGTAGGGGACTAATTCCTCTCTCCTTCAATTATCAGATGGTTTTGCTTTCATAAAGTGGTAGTGAGTCTATGTCCCTAGTGGAACAAGCTACCATTCTTCCTTTAGCATACCTCGCTCATTTCTTCCTTGAATGGGTATAGTCAACTCGCCTTAGATTTTGAAGTCACTGTTTAGACATCCCTAAATAAAGAGGTTCCAGAATCTTTCTGCCTCTAAAAAATGGGGTGGACCCCCAATAGGTGTGTTAGAATAGGAGCGGTCTATTGAAGTGAGTTCGATGAGAAATCAATCTACTCTAAATTTCAGACCGGGCCCAACACTTCATTCCTCTTTGGGTTCACTTGTTGCAAACAGGTCAAATTGAAATGTCACTCTAACATCCTTCCAATAAACTTAAAACAAAACAAAATTTTTTTAACATTTTATACCAAAATAAAACTCCTCAAAGCACATTGAATATACAAAATAAAGTAAAACACAAAATTAAAAAAAATCACATAAATAAATTCAATGGATGCCCAGTTCATAAGACAATACTTTAGTACTTCCGCTGAAATTTTAAGGCACAAGATGTCACATATTTCCATAAATTCTTCAAATGACAGAATTGATGACATCGCTGAAGCTGATCTTCACATTCACTTGGGAGCCTCCCCATGACAAGGTTGTCCACAAGTTAAGCTGTCAGGATCAACAATTGAAAATGACATCAACAAGATGATAGGTAGTTGACCCAACCCTCCCACCACAATAAAGAAAAAGAGAAGAAAAAATTGGCTGGTTACCAGAATTATTCAATATTTGGAAAGATCAATCAAAGAAAGTTCAAAGATCAACATAAATACAATCAAGAAGGGAGTAATCCAAGACAAAACATCTGGTGCTTTAACAAGATCATAACTTCAGGGAAGAATTAAATTGATGCCCTAATAACTGGGTCCTCCCTTTAAAGAATTCTGACTGGGTTTTAAGAAAATTTCAAAATGAAACAGTGTGGTTGAAATATGACTTATTGATTCGGGATATCAATAGCCTTTTAATTTTTTACCATGTGACTTGGTCCAGACTTTCGAATAAGTTATAATATCCCAAAATTCATGTCAAGGAATATTTCATAATTTTTAATTAGGGGAGTTTCGACATTCAAAATCTTTAAAAGAAATATGCCTTACCAGATATAGTAATTCTTAGAAAACAAAAGGAGCAAAAGAAAGATAAAAAATAAAGAAGAAAACTTTTTTTTGTGAAGATTCAACTGAGGAAAAGCTTGAGGTTAGCATAAAATCAAAGATTGGTGTCCCAACTCAAGCATTCAAGAGGTTTAACATGTGCTCCACCAGATATAGTAATCCTCAATGGAAAAGAACAGAAAAGAGAACAAAAAAAATTTGTCTGAAAAGCTCAATAAAAGATAGAAGAGAAAAAACAAGAAAGCTCCCTACGAAGAATTTTGAGGTAAGCATATAATAAAAAATTAGTGTCTTAATCCTCCCCTGATTAATAAAACTTGAAAGACCATCTGATCACAGCATCTGATACGGCATCGCTTTAGGATCCTTCCCTGTTGCAATGATTCAATCCAAAAAATCAAATTTTAGAGGTTGAGGATCACAACATCCGATACCACATTGCTTTAGGATCCTTCCCTAATGCAATGGTTCAATCTAAAAATCAAATTTTAGAGGTTGAGGATCACAACATCCGATTCCGCATTACTTAAGGATCCTTTTTTATCTCAATGGTGCAATCCAAAAATCAAATTTTTGAGGTTGAGGATCACAGCATTTGATACTACATTGGTTTATCAAAATTTTGAGGTTGAGGATCACAACATCCGATACCGCATTGCTTTAGGATCCTTTCCTATCAGAATGGCTCAATCTAAAAATCAAATTTTAGAGGTTGCAGATCACAACATCCAATATCACATTGCTTTAGGATCATTTCCTATTACAATGGTTCAATCCAAAAATCAAATCTTAGAGGTTAAGGATCACAGCATCTGATACCGCATTGCTTTAGGATCTCTCCCTATCATAATCGATCAATCCAAAAGAGTCAATTTTTAGAGGTTAAGGATCACAACATCCCATACTGCATTGCTTTAGGATCCTTCTCTATCGCAATGGTTCAATCCATAAAATCAAATTTTATAGGTTGAGCATCACAACATCCGATACCGCATTGTTTTAGGATTCTTTTCTATCACAATGGTTCAATCTAAAAATCAAATTTTAGAGGTTGAGGATCACAGCATCCGATACCGCATTGCTTTAGGATCCTTCCCTATCACAATGGTTCAATCCAAAAATTAAATTTTAGAGGTTAAGGATCACAACATCCGATACCGCATTGATTTAGGATAATTCCCTATTGCAATGTTTCAATCCAAAATAAAAATATAGAGGTTGAGAATCACAACATCCGATACCGCATTGCATTAGGATCATTTCCCCTCGCAATGGTTCAAATAAAAATTCTCAAGATGTATGTAAGCCCTTAAATGGATTAAGGCCTCTGATTCTCATCCCGAGGCTAGTACCTAAATTCTAGTCCTCAACTCAAAACTTTAACTAAAATCCAAAATTTTCAGAATCAATCTCAAATCAAAACACAAGAGTTACACTTAAATCCAAATCCATAATAGAAATCCAGAATTTTCTCATATTCAATCTCAGAATCAATCTCTAAATCAATCACTAATCAAACCTCAATCAAAATCAAAACTCTAATAAAATTAAAATTTAAATTCAAATCAAAATAAAAATTAGAATCCGAAATCAAATATAAAAATGAAACAGATCTAAGATCTGACCATGAAATCTTGAAATTCGAAAATTCACTTCCTAATTCCCCAGTTAGAGTTATGGAATCTTCAGTTTCAGAGATTTACCTGTTACTCCCCAGCGGAAACCATTCTTACTCAATTCTACACTTTTTTCTAAGGTGTCACTTAGACGTTTGTGTTGGTTTTGTTGGCCTCTCCGGTCAACGCCAATACATGCGGAGTACTTGGTTAGCACACCACACTTATTGGAGGTCCATTTGTTGACCTCATTTTTGGTGAGGTCTAAACTTCCTCTTAGTACATAAGATCTAGTCACAGGGTTTCCCCTTGACTATCTTAGAGGACTAGAGATGAGTCCCACCACCTAGAAATCTGAACCACTTCCTAGCTTTCCTTGAAAACCTACTTGTATGGTCACAAACCTCCAAACCATTTGGAATGTTAAGACCAACATGTGGAAGCTCAAAGATGAGTTCCCATAGGAATGATTGAACTTAGGGCAACCTTAGGTGACTAGATCTTAATCTTGAACACACACCCCTAATCCTTTGAATCTCCCACTTATTCCAAAATCCTAAAGCCCTTGCACTTGAATTACCTCCTAGTTCCTTTTGGAAACTCATATGGATGGTCCCAAGCCCTTAGCCTTTGGTTAAGATGGTTAGGACCAACATGTTAATGATCCAAAATGAGCTCTCCTATGGATCATGTGGCTTTGAGAAAGGCTTCATGGCTTGTATGATCACCTACCCAATCAAAAAATATCCAAACTTTAGCCTTTTACCCATAAATTTTCTCAAAATTACCAAAATACCCCTGAAACGAAACCCTAATTTCCAAAATTGCCCAAATCCTCAAATTCTCTCCAAGAATCATATCAAATCACTTAAAACCATCCAAATATTCCAAAACACTACAATTTCCTCAAAATTCCCAAAATAACCAATTTTTATTAAAATACCATAAGTACCTCTCTTTCACCTAAATTCCTAAATTTATCACCATTTCATCATAATCTCAAAATTATTCAAACCCTTTATCTCCATTAATGAAATTCATCATGATATATTCCCAAGCCTAATTTCAAATATCCATGATCAATTTTCGAAAGCCCAAATTCAAGTCCTTCATGAATTATTTCAAAAGCCCATTATCCCTTCATATTAAAAGTACATCTTTTTAAATGCCCATCATTTTAAAAGCCCAAATCCCACTCTACCTAATTTCAAAAGCCCATCATGCTTAAAATATAAAAGCCCACTAAACCTAAGCCCACATGACATGAAATCTTTCCATCATCCATTTAATCTAAATCAAGCCCTAAGATTCTAGTTCTTGATTTCAATTTTTCTAAATTTGGCTTCATGATAACACCTCATAAAATGCCAAAATTCCTAAAAATCACTTTTCGTGAAAATTACCCAAGCCATATGCAAGCCATGAAGCTTCATCCAAGTCACTTGTGAGCCACCTTAGCCATGTCATGTCACCAATTTCTAAGTGGCAAAGGGAGGACTCTCTATAATGATACCACTTAAAGTACTTAACATTTCTCATGTTTCATCTAAACCCATGTTTAAGCACTAATCTCTATGATTGAGACCTCACCACCCAAGCCCCCATAAAGCTCATTCTTCATAACAAGTGAGTAGAACCTTTTTCTATGAAAATGACCAAAAGTATACAACAAGTAATTCAAATCCGTTCTTCCCAAACAAAATCAAATTTCTCATGACATAACATGACATAATAATAATAATAAACATATAAAATATTAGAGAATTAAAGAAAGAAAATAAAATTTTAAATAACTTCACATATTGTTCTATTTAAGCTCTTTGTTTGGTATGAGAGCTTTTTTTTTTTTGGGAGGGCTTCTTCGTAATATTCCAACACTCCTTCCACTTCACTCTCATTTTTTTTTCATTCTCTCCAACCAAACCAACATCTCCACTTCACTCTCCTTCTCCATCTCCTTACAACAACAACCTCACTTCCATTTCCTCCATAATTTCCATTCTCTTCTCTTTCACTCAACCTTGAACAAAAAAAATTTGTCCAAGCTCCCTCGTTGGAACTCTGACTGTCGGAAAGCAAGGACGTCATTATGACGTGTGAGCACCACACATCTTCTTCAAGTACCTAAGCCATAAGTTCTCCTCTCAAACTTGGTCGTCAAGGTAATTTCTCTCATCCCTTTTTTTTTTACGTGCATACCACTCAATTATTTAGTATTTTCATGTCTAAGTAAAAAAAAAAAAAAAGAGAATTACATGCATATCACCCTACTCTTTATGTTTAAGCTTTGGAATTCCACATGCACATCACACAAATTTTATGAATATCCATACATACCACATAAATATTTAATATTTAGGTTCACACCACTCATATCTTATGTATTTACATATTTAATACCAAAATTTTAATATTTTAAGAGCATAACACTTGCATCTCATGTACTTAAATATGCAACACAAATTTTATAGATTTACACTTCTAATATTTGAAATTTGACGATCTTCTTGTACATCGTTCAAACATATCCGAAACTTAGAATTTTTAGGCAAACAACTTAGGTTTCAGGGATGACGATTTCGGCGCAGTACAGACGTGGAAAAGTAAAGAAATAGGGTATTTTTGATTTAAATTACTATATAAATTTTAAAATGCATAACATGGTGTATAAAAATCCTAAAAATAAAATAAAAATACCCATATGCTCAATGAATAGTGGAGAATAATTTGGGCTAAAAATTAAAAAATATATTTATTTTTAAAGTAATTAAATACTCTAGAACTTGTTTAAATAATAAATAATTAAATATTAATCATAAGAATGTGAAATTTGGATGGTTTAAACCTCTAATGCTTGTGTTATCTAATTTTTACTAGACCAGATAACACTTATAAGTATGAAAGCTCTAATTTTCAAATTAAATCACCTTTGTTTTAACTAAAAATTTATAATAATTAAAAGATAAATCTGAAAATTATCAGTATAATTTTGGTTGGTTCACTATAGTCAGAGGATCTTAGAGAAAAATATAAAATGAATTTAAGTAATTAAAAAATACCACTTTATGTAATTAACTCATTAAAGTTCAAGAAAAATCAAATAATTAAAATATAATTAGAAAAATCATGAAAACTAATCCACATTAAAGGAAATGGGTAAGGGAACTCTCCATAAAATTTGAAATTAATTAGAATTAATTTAATCACTAAAAATAAATTTTCAAGTAAAATGTCATTTTTGATATTAAAATAATTATAATAAATAAAATATAAGTAAAACCAATTACAAAAATATTTTTGGGAGTTCCTTATGACTAGAGGAATTTAAGAAAAATAAAACTGGAATTAAAATAACTATTAAATTTTAAAGCTATATTCTATTATTTAAATAATTAAAAATTAATTAAAAATCATAAAAATAAAAAAAAAAAAAAAATTCACCAAAATATAAAATTTATCCTCCTGATCACTTAAGAGCAATTAAAAGATTTTCCTAATTTCTATGTGAAGATATAAATTTTTAAAGGCTTAAAACGGATTTTCCTTAATTTTGTAGTAAAATAATTCCAATAAATCAAAGAAAAATCACAAAAATTAAAATTTGTTTTTGGAATTCCTTGAACTCAGAGGGATTTATGAAAATATAGAACTTAATTTTCAACTTAAATAATATTTTATATTTAATTAATACTCAAAATCAACAAATAATTATAGTAATTAAAATAAAACTCAAAAAATTATGAATATTGTCTTAAATGGTCCATTAGACTAAGTGAACCTCCAATAATTTTCTTAAAGACAGATCTTTTACCTTTGCTAAGTTATTGAATTAACATAAAAAATACCCAATTTTGAATTAAAATATTTATAAAAAATAATATAAAAATAAAAAAATTACATTTTCTCATCTGATATTTTAATTTGCCCATGAGTGGGGTAACATAAAAATTTTAAAATTATTTTAGTTAAATTTAAAAAGTTATGAAGTGATAAGCATAAAAGGGAAAATGTTAATTTTATTATTTAAGCCTTAATTAATATTTAGGCCGAACCAAAGGGGTAAATGGGCAATGAATAATCTTAATTGACATTCTTAGATAATTGAAACATAAGGGGATAAGAGATAGAAGGTATTTGACCACTTTTCAATGTTAATGGTAAAGTCGTAATTTCATAAATTATTAAAATTTAGAAGTTAATCAAATTTGATGATCCTAAAGTAAGGGAGACTTGATCTTGGAAGATTTTAATTTACTAATCTAAAGCCCCTAATCAATGGTTAGTTGATAATGACATCTTTAATGAAGGTCAAATATCACTTAATATAATATCCCCTAAAATTATAAATCTACCCATAAGAGCTTAAGGGCTAGGTAGTGAGTTAGTTCTAATCCTAATTTCAATTAATAAGGTTTAGAAAAGACAATATAATTAATTTGAAACATTTTTAAAACACTACAAGCCTAACATCAAACTAAAATTGGCTAAGCTCTTAATGAACCCATTTGCACTTAAAGGCTTTCACCCTATATTTTCAAACTAAAACATCAAATGAATGTTACCCCACTCAAGGGATAATCAAAACATCTAAGTTCATTGAGCAAGAATTAAAACATCATTAACAAACCTTAATTGAGTATGAGTTACTGATTGAACAATATGATGAAACCAAATGAACCATAAGTGGACCCAAAGCTTTGAGAAAGATGTTCAAGGTTATGCCCCGAGTACTTTCTCAATCTAATGGATTATTTTATAAGGAAAATTGAATTTCATTATTCTTTGATCAAGAAATCTTCCTTATCACACCTTAAAGACCCACCAAGTTATGAAATAGGTTCCCTCACTGAATTTAAATCATTAAAATTTAATCTTAGCTTTCATAGTTGTTTAAGATGGTGACATTTCAGCGGATGTACTCGAAAACTGCCAGGTACGCATTTACATTTATTGCAATTTACACAGTTTTATTTATTAAATATTTTACTTCTGCTTGCATGTCAAAATTGAAACTTTTAGGATAGCCACAAAAGCAAAATAAAACAAAATGAAACCAAAATTAAATTCACCGCCACAACAATCAAATTATAAGATAACTCAAAATTTAATCACAAACAAAATAATAAAACACCAATTGTAATTAAATTAAAACGTCTTTATTGGATGATCGAGAATCTCTCATCTATTCAATTTGACATTTCTAAAAACAAACTGCTGCAACGAGGAGCTCGGAGCAAACACAGTAGGCAGCACGACAAGGAAGCGAACAACTCTACAACATCAAACCTTTCTTAGAAATAAACAATAAACCATAGGACCTCGAGGTAGATTTTCTAGTGCGACATAAATCCTCACATTATCTCTTTAGGTCTTTCCAAATCGTGTAATATAAACTCTAACTCGCCTTAGATTTTCGAGGTTGTCATCCGATATAACATAAATCCTCTTATCTTTCAAACTATTTGTATGATCATACAAATGTAAGCCCTAAATAATAAAATTGGCAGGATGAAACATTAAATAATTATCTTTTCTAAACTAAAATCACAATAGGATAGTCTGAGAAGTCACCAGAGGTTCTCCCTCGGGTCTGTGACATCCCCTACCTCTCACTTCTTTCGACTCTTAAAAAAAATTGTTTCTATTTGCACCAATTTCTTTTGACAGTTTCTGACCCGACCGCAATAACGCAGTAATTTTTGCTTCCAAATGATGGCAAAAAATTTGACCCAATTTATAAAAGCGGCTAGTGTATAAAATTAAAATGTTGTAAAATTTTTAGAAAAATATTTTACACACTAGGGGTACTACGCAAGTATATGTATCGTTTCAAGTAATATAGGGTTTTCTTTTATAACCCCAGTATCGATCCCACAGAGAAGCGAGGTAAGCAATTCTTTAAGCTAATTCCAGTCTATTTCTATAAGGCCTAAATTTGGAATGTTGATTAAAATGAGTTTTCTAATAACTAATCCTAAATAATGTTCTTAAATAAAAAGATAACTTATGTATAAATTGGTTTGGAGAAATTTGAGATATTAAAAATTACCTTTCTCTTGCAATTACATAGATAATGTGTAAGAAAGATATGTTTAGAATTAATGTAGTAGTGTCAAATAGAAGCATTCCGATTCTTTACCCTTTGGTCCAGGCATAAAGAACATTGGCTAATCTATAGATCGGTTCAGGATGTTTTATTAGTAGAATGGGTTAATCTAGGCTCACACTACTAGATGTCCAAGGGTGGCTATGGTCGGCCCTACCAGTGACCCGTTCCCTTTCTATAGATCAAATTATTAGAATTTAGTCTGTCACTCTAAAAACTAATCAATTGTACGCCCAATAAACAATATCTCCATATTTATTTACACTGCCATTTCTAAAGTTCAGGACCAACCGCCCGTTCGACATTTCCCTGCAAAAAGACAAGGAAAAGGATCAGGGGCTGTACTAAGAACAAGAACATTAAGAAAATGTTTATTAAAGACACATTTTTTTATATTATATTTTTTTGTATTTTCAAATTTAACAGAATGAAGTAGGATAAGATCGGGGAAGAGATTTTGATTCGGAAAAGAAAACAAGGAAAACTTTATTATCATGATTTTATTTATTTTAGCACATTTTATTATTTTTGGGTTCGGACCCAATCATAAGTAATTACTTCGCCCGTGTTTCTTAGGGATGAAGAATTCATTCCTTCGAAACATCGAGTAGCGTAATACTTTTTCAAGTATCGTCCGTTGATCGAAGCATATGTCGTTCTCCCCGGCAATTCACTAGCCGGTAGGAACCTCCCGAGTATACCGCTTCAACCACAAACGGCCCTTCCCAAGTGGGTTCAAATTTTCCTCCTATCTTGCGGTGTGCAAGAATAGGTCTCTTCGAGAACGAGAACTAAGTCACCAACTTTCAAGGTTCTCGGGCGGACCCGTCTGTCATGGGCTCGAACCATCTTAGCTTCGGTATAGTTCTAAATTCCGTTGCGCTGCAAGTATTTTCCCTTCCAGAGCTTTCTAATTCTTCTAGTTGTAATTTGGCGTTCTCTTCTCGTCGTGATCTTGTTTGCAACTCGCAATTCGAGTGAAGGAAGCCGAACCTCTAAAGGTAACACTGCCTCGGACCCATACACCGAGCGTAAGGTGTAGCTTCGAGTAGGAGTTCGAAGGTTGTCCGGTAGGCCCATAAGGCTTCTAACAACTTCTCGTGCCAATTTCTCTTATTATCGTCCAAAGTTTTCTTTAAAATTTGAACGAGAGTTTTATTAAAAGCCTCAGCCGAGGCCGTTTGCTCTCGGGTAGTAAATTGTTGAGTATCGCCGGCCGATTCCGTGTCTCCCGACAAAATTGTTGATTTGCGTGCTTCGAATGCCGACTCATTATCCGAGATGATCCCGCGCGGCACTCCGAAACGGTAGACAACTTGGTTCTTGAAAACCGTAGCACGTGGTGTGCTTTCACTTCTCTAAGTGGAACCGCCTCCGCCCACTTGGAAAAGTAATCCGTAGCCGCAAGAATGAAGCGATGTCCTTTCGAAGATGGTGGTTCTATCGGACCCACTATATCTGTGCCCCAACATTCAAATGGCCACGACGCAATTGTCGGATGTAGCACATTTGGAGGTTGGTGTAGAACCACTCCGTGCACTTGGCATTGGTGACAGCTCTCGGCGATTTTCATGCAATCGGTCATCATCGAGGGCCGATAGTACCCTAGTCTTTTAATTTTCATTTTCATCTTCGGACCCGACCGGTGAGCGCCACGAGTCCCGAATGCACCTCTTTAACAATTTCACGGGCCTCGGACCCGCTTAGGCACCTTAGCCACATTTGATCAAAAGACCTTCTGTATAATGTGTTGTTTATTAATGCGTAAGACGCAGTTCTTTTCTTGATCCGATGGGCCAACGACCTATCGTCCGGTAGCTTTCCCGTTTGCATGTAGTCTATTAATGGTTGTCGCCAATCCTCTCGTGTTTTCTCGTCACCGTTGCAACCGATTCTTTTTCTTTTTCGATTTGTGTATTGTGTCTATGTCGAGCCGTGATAGGACCCGACGTCCGTGAACCGACACTTCCACCGATTCATCTTGCAAACAGCAAATTCTTTTGCGAGACGGCTAAAGCATCCGCTAAAGCATTTTCTTTTCCGGGAATTTTGTAGATCGTCACATTTGGAATTTGTTCCAACAACTCGTATGGCATACCGGAAGTATTGCTCGAGTCTTGGCTTTAAAATTTCGTACCGTCCGGCGATCTCGTTGAATGATTAACCGTGAATCCCCGTAGATGTTGATGTCCGTTATCCCCATTCGAATAGTTAATTCCAATCCCGTTATGAGGGCTTCGTATTCCGCTTCGTTGTTTGTACATGGTTCCGTTAAGTGGTAGGAGTATCTTAACATCCCCCGCTCCGGCGTTATAAAGATTAGCCCGATTCCCGCCTTACCGGCACTATCACTTGCGATTCTTCGTCTTTGTGTGCCGAAGATGCTCCGTCGAAATATAATTCCCAACGTCGATCATCGTGGTCTTCTAGGCTCATTATTTGTTCATCCGGCAAATCGTCATCGAGAGGAGATTCTGCCGGCAAAGGGTGTGCCGCGAGGAAGTCCGCTAAGACTTGTCCCTTTACGGCACGAAGAGGCACGAAAGTTATATCGAATTGCAATAATATCATCGACCATCCGGCAAGTCCGTCGGAAAGTGTTGGACGAGTCATCAAGTATTGCAATGGATTAAATTTCGAGATCAGAGTTGACCTTATGAGAAAGCATGTAGTGCCTGAGCTTTTGAGCGGCGAAGATCGTGGCCAAACAATGCTTTTCAATTGCGGGATACCTTACTTCCGTCGGAAGTAAACGACGGCTTAAGCAGTAAAGAGCATTTTCTTTACCCTCATCATCGACACTGGCTAACGAGGCTCCGAGAGAGTCGTCTAAAGCCGCGGTGTAAAGTATCGACGGTCTACCCGAGACCGGGGCTGCTAAGACAGGAGGTGTCGTTAAATATTGTTTAATGTCCTCGAAGGCCTTCTCGGCATTTCTCTTCCCAAATAAATTTGGCGTCCTTTTTAACTAGTGCCGAGAAAGGCCGACACCTACTCGACAAGTTCGAGATAAAGCGTCGAAGATATGCCAACTTCCTTGAAAAGATCGTAGTTGTTTTAAGGTTTTGGGAGGCGGCATTTCTAAGATAGCTTTAATCTTTTCCGGTCGATTTCAATTCCACGATGTCGGACAACGAATCCTAAGAATTTCCCGAGGTGACGCCGAAGGCGCATTTTAAGGGATTCATCTTAAGGTTAAATTGTCTTAATCGTTCGAAAACAATTCTCAAATCATACAAGTGGTTTTCCTTTACTTTGCTTTTGATGACCACATCGTCCACGTAGCATTCGACTTGATTGTGGATGAGATCATCAAAAATTCTTGTCATCGCTCTCTCGGTAGGTCGCTCCCGCGTTCTTCAGTCCGAATGGCATCACCGTGTAGCAATATACTCCGATCGGCGTTCGAATGCCGTAAGATTTTCATCTTCTCGGAGCCATTTTTATCTCGGTTGTATCCCGAAGATCCATCCATGAATGAGAATATCTCATGTGTCGAAGCAATGTCGATCATTAGTTCCGGGATCGGTAGAGGGAATTCATCCTTTGGACATGCCTTGTTTAAATCTCCGAAGTCCACACAAATTCCGATCCGACCATTCTTTTTCGACCGGCACCACATTGGCTAACCGAGTCGGGTATTGTTCTTCACGGACAAATTTGGCGTCTATTAGCTTTTTAACTTCGGCTATGACTTGTTGTTCGATTTCTAGACGCATTCTTCGGGACCTCGTCCGACCGGGACGAAGTAGGATCCACTCCTAGCTTATGGATCGCGACCTCCGGAGCTAATCTCGGCATCTCATCGTAGCTCCAAGCAAAACGAGCCTTTAAATTCCATTAATAACTCGATTATTTCTTCGAGTCTTCTTTATTGAGTAAGGAGCTAACAAAGGTAGGTCTAGGCTCTTCTCTAGTACCTAAGTTAACTTCCGTTAGTTCATCTATCGTAGATTTAATCTCTTCTTCGAATTCTGGTGGAGCGTCTCCAATTTGTAAATCTTCGAGTTCGTCTGTAGTTTCCATGCAGTTTTCATTAGATTCGTAAGTGACAACCAAGCAAAATTCAGTATCGTCAACTGATCCTACTGTGCCAAATCCGAGTCCATACTTTGAATTGGGTGGACGACCGGAATTATTCCATAATTTTTCAAAATGTTGTGATCGACCTTTTGTCCATTGTCGAGGTAAGAAACCACGTTGAATTAAACTTTGAACACAGTGGAGAGTACCACTCAAAAGGTAATTCCATTAATTCCGATGAAGTGACATCTTCAAATTGTACATTATTTTCAGCTTTGGAGGAAGAAGCACCACGGTAGAATTTGATTGGCTTTGACCGTCGCTACGTACCTCTTTGACCACCATACCCTCGATCTTATTAGAATGGATCGTGGTTAGGGTCATAGTATGTACGTAGTGGTTAATCTTCTCGTACATTGATTTGTATTCTTCATTCTTTTCATCTTCGAGGGAGATCTTGAATTGCGGCTTCTTCCGACTTATCGTTGCTGCTTCTTGCTTGATTTCTTTTTCTTCTTCAAAACTATCTTCCCAATCAACATTGATGGCTGGTTTCTCCGTCCAACTCGTCCTAACGTCTCTACCACGCGCCTCGTCCCCGCCTCGACCTCGGATGCGAGTTGTGGAGAAACCTTCACCATCTCGCCGGAAGGGAGTGGTGAGTGACTCGTTGGACTAGAACTTCAGTGTTCTTCGTTGTCCCGAACTTTCTTTGCTTCATTTGTTATGGTATCTCTCGGAGAAGATTGTTTTCTTCGGTGGTGCATAATAAGCCGTGTCTTCATGGATTCCAATTTCATGTACGGAGAATGGTTGTAAGTCACCTTTGATGCACTCGTTCCCCTCCATCGTAGTATTTGATGCACTCGATGTAGAGATGATGGTACCATCCCTGTTTTCATGTATCCATGGTCGGCCCGAAGAGCGTTGAACGACGTTTCCGAATCAATTATGTGAAATTTTGCGGTTGTCTTTGCTAAGTCACCGGTCTTCATTAGTAGTGTTATTGATCCGAGGGCTCTTTCTCCTTTCTGGTTGAATCCTCTTAATAACATTTTGTCGGCTTCGAGCTCACGAGCATCAATTTCCAAATATGCTAGTGTTCGAAGACTCATTATATTGATTGATGCTCCCAGATCCACCAATACTCCGGAGAGCGTAAACTTCCCAATTGTAACCGAAATGTACAACGGTCGGTCGTGATCTCGCCGTCCCAAGTAGTAGGTCATTGTCCGTGAAGGTAACACCTCGTCGTTCCTTTAACGAGCAAACCTCATCTAAGGAATCTCCGGCCATTCGAGCTAAGCAAATTTTCGGATCAAGTAAGGCCTCGATCGAGCTTCTCTCATCTCCTTTCGATAAGATGAGAGCGTCGTAAATGCTCGCCTTGGCCGGTAGTTTCCTAAGATGGGCTAGCACGTTGTAGTCCACTTTATTTCCATGTGTCTCGGCTTCTTCTCGAATGGGTATTTCTTCCGCTCGGGTTGGTTCTTCTTGAACAACCACCGCTTTCCTTTGTCCTTCGGACCCATTCTCGGAGGTAGAACTCTTCCACTTCTTAAGTTGACTTCGTAATTTCTTCGAATCTAGCGTCGAGCTTGCTCGGTGTTTCTTCCCGAATCGGAATGACAGTGTTCTTCCGGATTAGCTTCGCAGTCCGAAGGCTCTAACTCTATTGTGACTGGAGCTCCTCGAAACTCGCAGATAGATTCGTTGCTTGTTGAACTCTCGTAGCCTCCTTGATGGATGTCTTCTTCGTTATTTTGATCGTCGAGATTGTGTATGATTTGAGAATTGTCGTTGGTATCGAAATCGATGTCCGGATTGTCGCTAGTTACGTAATCGTTAGAAACAGATCAAAACGTAGCCAACGCCATCACCCTTATCATTATATGATCCCACCGAAGTGAGCAGATAATCATACGTAGTCGAGGTTCGAGGGATTTCTCCCCCGAATCAGAAACAACTATCCTAGGATAAGCAGCCCCTAGTCTAGCCTTAGGAGCCTCGATCCTCTCTTCTTCGTCGATTTTCTTCTTCTCTTCAATCGTCTCCTGTTGAGGTGGTTCTTCTATCGCAAGTGATAGTGCCGACTTGGCAGGTTTCGAACTCTGAATTGAAGCTCGCACCGAAGCGGTTTGGATGTCGTCTAAAATCTTTTCGAAGACCTTGTCCAAGCGGTAGTCCATCCATCGTCGGCCGTATAGGGATCTATCGGAATGATGGGATCAGCTGAGATAACATCGACGGAACCTCCTTTCCGGGGTTCCTTCATGTACTCCTTCGGGATTGTTATATTCCCTTTCCGAAGGTTGTCATCGAGCCAACTTTTGAAGGTAATGCAATCTTCTATCTTGTGTCCAAGCATCCGGTGATAAGGGCAAAAGTCGGGATCACTTTTCTTGTTGACTTCCTCCGGTCTCTTAGTGCTCCGGCAGTCGGAAATCCGGAGTCTTCATCAGACTACGAAACATTTTCGGCACTCGCTTCATTCTTGAATGGATATTCCCCGCTCGAAGCTCCCTTAATGTACGTTGCGGACGAGGCGGTTGTTCATACCGTGGAGATGACTCGATAGCCGGGTCGGGGTTGTTGATAATTCGTCGAGGTTGTCTGCGGCCGTTCGGACGATATTTGTATCGGTTGCTTGCCTTTGTCGACCGCCGCAACGATCCCGGATTTCTTTTCAAAAGTCTTCACTGTGCTTTTGCTTGTCCGTCTTGTCGGCGAAACTTAATTGCTTCGCCTCCTCTCGCAAGCTCCCGGCCTCGCTTAACAACTTCTCGAAAGTCTTAATAGTGAATCCTTCGAGGAGAAGTGCTATCGGCCGTGAATGCTTTTAAGTAAGATGCCGACCGCATGTTGTTCTTGTAGTTGTGGTTCACACTTCATGCTTAAGTTCCTCCATCGAAGTATGTAATCCACCAAAGTTTCGTTCGGCTTTCGCTTCTCTACCACTAAATCACCTATAGTGATGTGGTGCCGAGCTTCGGCGAATCGCTCGATGAAGAGGTTTTCTAGTTCCGAGAACGTCTTCACCGAACCATTTGGTAATTCCGCATACCAGCCGAAGGCGATCCCCGACGAGCCGCCGACGAACCGTCGGAAGAGTAATGCATCGCTCCCGCCGGCATTGCAACAACCGGCACGAAAGTGTGCAACATGCCGTCTGGGGTTCTCTGCTCCATCGAAGGTCTCGAACCAGCAGGTGGTACGAAGCCTTTCGGGTATCGGACATGCGTCGAATTCTTCCGGGTAAGGCTCTACCCGTCCGAATGGATGTCCCGCTCTTTGATTGTGCTAAGGCTTCTCGCACTCGCTGTTCCACCAAGCTCTTGATATCCTTTTCCGGAATCATACTTTCGTGTTGTATCTTTCTTTAGCTGATCATCCCCGTTGACGGATGTAATCTCCTTTCCTCCGTCTACAATGTGAATGACCTCTGGGGGTGTCTCTCTTTGGGGTTGCACTTGACTCTGGAGAGTGGCTAGAGCTACAGCCATCTCTTCCATCCTCTTCGCCATTTGGGCGATCGTGTCGTCTTTCTCTTGAAGCTGTCTTCTCATCACTTCGGCTCCTCTCTTTCGCGGCCGCAGGAGCACCTTGTGAAGCCGATGAAGCTCGTGTTTCGACCATGTTGATTTCTCGCATACTCATCGTCCATGAATTCCGATGAATCAATCTCGTCTCCGAATTTCTCTTCTTTCTTTTGCTAGTCATCGAATATCAGTCCTCAACTTTTCCATGGCGTCCTCTAGTGGTCTTTTCTGTGCATCTTCACAGTTGTCGTGTGATAGCTGTCGGGTTCCTTTCTCGCGAGTCCCCTTTACTGCAGTAGCACTTTCTTCAGATTCAAGTCTCCTGACGAGACTTTCCTTCTCAGGCTGTTGTTTCAATCTCACTGTCCAGGCAGTGGGACGCCATACCATCCTTCTAGCGACAGAAGGTCTAGGACCGCATGGTCCGTCACCCAAATGCCGGAAGGTGGTATCCTCCCTAATCCGTAATCCCGAAACGACGACGGGCGGACTAGCCTTCATCCTTTTACTCGGCTTTTCCGCAACGATGGCAGTGTTCTACTCGGGCCCAAGACGGGATTCGATCGGCACCCGCCCTATCCTTCGTAGAATCTCCGATACGGGGCATTTCTCTTTCTTTGCTAGTTTCTCGACTCGCGTCCGTAGTCGGGCAAATGGCGTGATCCTAGCCCTTTTCCTTTCGTTGTCATCGTAGTATGCCGGTCGAGGTAATGTAGAAGCAATCCTGCGCACATTTTCCTCGTCACTGCGGCGGAAAGGGGATGGAATCCGCTTCCTTCCAAAAAGGGTGTATCTTCGTGCAATGGTATATATTCGGTAGTGGTGTGTACTCGTGGATTTCCGGGATTTCCTCCAGAAAGCAACTTCGAGCAGCTCGGCCTTCCCGGCAATCTTCCTACTTTTGTTCCTTCTTTCGGGTCTTCGTTAGTGATGGAATTCTCGAGCTGGACCCGATTTCAAAAACGAAGGTCTCACAGAAAGTCCGTACCCTCCACGGTAACAATGTTCACCATAATTCGGATTTCCTTCCCCTTTAATTTGCGTAGAAGTCTGGGTAGGTGCGAAACAACTAGACCAAGTGGGGGTAGCAAGAACAGTCCTTCCTGTGGACAACGAGACTCCCTCTCGATCGGAATCTTTTGCAGGGAGGAAACTCTTGGGTCGACCTAAGGTCGAACTCGATCAACGGCTTCTTAGATTCAGATACTTTGTTTGTCATTGCGAAAAGGGAAACGTCGGTGATCTTGACATTCGTGTTCTCAAATCCTTGTCCAAACCGGATGATCCCATTGTCGGGCAGCTCATCCTTAGAAACAGCGAAGTCCAACCATTGGTGAAGGAGAAAATTAGCTTTGGGGCTTCCATTTCGCAGGTAGATTCTCGGTTGTCGATCTCAAGTTATGCTTCTTCTCTTTAGGACGAAAAGAAAGGAATTGAAAAGAGTCTGAACACATTCTTGTTCATGTATTTATAAGGAGTTATTTATTAAAAGAATCATTCATTAGAGGGTTTGTTTATTTAGAACGGAATGTTCAAAGGTGTAGAAAAGGTAAGGAATCCGATTCGTAGTTGGAAAGGAAAAGAAAGTCTTATGCAAGACTTCTCGACTCGAAGGATCACTCCTAAACTAACACCTATCGGGGTCCACCCCACCTCGTAAATGAGGTAAAGGATCTCGGAACCTCTCCGTTTAGGGGTGTCTAAACAAGTGGCTCCTAAATCCGAGAGAATGTTGGTTATACTTGTTCAAGGTAGAAATGAACATAGCATCCCAACGGAAAGAAGGGTAGTTTGACCCATTAAGGACATGGATACACTACCGATTTTTGAAAGCAGCACTATTCGATTAAAATGGAGAGAGGAATTGTCCTCAAATGGAGTCGCCGTAAGTTGTCGGCATATTTTTAGGTTATGTGTTTTATTTTGAAAAGGGGTCGCCTAACGAAGTTGTCGGTGAATTTTTAATTTAGTTTAAATAAATAATTTGAAAAGTAGTATTTGATTTTGAAAATAATTTTAAATTTGAAGATTTTAAGATATGAAATCAAACCGATCTCACATCCCGAATTGTTTATATAAACTAGCACCGCACCACAAACCGTGTATTTATCCCTAAGGATAGACACACTGCTTGACGGTGGGGCTCGATTAAATAAACTAGAAGATTTGTGACATCCGTTTGGTCTGCGAACCAAATTTTTTAAGCCGACAAATTCCCCGCTTAATATGAAAGCATTAAACAGGGTTTATATTACTCGGGTTCTTTAAAATTCCCTATAAGGGCAAGCCCCTATAGTTAATTACATCTTAAGTGACGGGAATCACCTAAGAAAACTCTCGATAATAATCAATAATTCTGCTCTCAAGAATTTCAATGTTTAAGTTTTCAAAGGATTGAATTTTGGAATTTCAATAGGGAATGGATCAAGTTTGGAACATTTTGTTTTGAGAATTCAAAGGAAGAAAGGTAGGAGAAATTACGGATTCGAAGTGAACTTCGGTAATTTCCCGACTATCCTATTGTTTGGCTTGAATTTAGGAAAGTCCTAATGTCTATTTAATGTTTTGATTTTGTCAATTTTAATTAATTAGGGCTTATATTTATATGATAGAATCATACAAACAGCCTCGAAGATGTGAGGGTTTATGTCGTATCGACGACTACCTCGGAATCCTAAGACCGGTTAGGGCTTAATTTGCAATGCAAATGCCTAACGAAGAGTCGAGGATTTATGTTGCACTAGGCAAACTACCTCGAAGTCCTATGGCTTCGTTATTTAATTCTAAGAAAGCTTCGTTGAAGTAGATTCGAGTTTTGCTGATGACGATGGCCGTGCTGCCCACCATGCTCCGAGCTCCTTGATGTTGCAGAGGTTTAGTTTTGGAAGTCATAAATCAGGAGATGAGAAAAGTGTTTTGGTTTAGAGAAAATCTTAATTTCCAAGTGTTTTCGATATTTTAATTAAAACAAATCTTAAAGTTGTTTATAACGACACCGGTTAAGATCCCACGGTTCCATCCTTCCGGCATCATTATTTTTATCGGATTCACTTAGTCTAGCATGAATTTACTAAACTCAACTCGAATGAGTTCCACACTTTCATTTAGACCGTGGAAATCCCGTTAGCAACACGTAGGTTACATCATCCGAGGTATTCCCGATCATCCAACATGACATTTTAATTTAGTTGTAATTGTAGTTTTGTGTTCGTTTGTGATTAAATTTTGAGTTGTTTTATATTTTGAAATGTTGTGGCGGTGAATTTTATCTTGCAATAACTTTTAACTTAGTTTTGGTTTCAGTTTTAGGGACTATCCTAAAGGTGTGGGTTTTCATGCAACAATTGTTTATCATGCAAGAAAAGTAAGTGCAATGCGGTTGAATAAATTGCAATAATGTAAATTGCAAGAAAGTAAATTGCAATAAAATAAAAGCGTACCTGGAGGGTCTTCCCGTCATCCCAAGCTGCACTTAAAACACAATTAGAATATTTAAACAAGTTCCTAGGTAAAGCTAAGGGAAGGGTTATGGTTTTCTACCAAGTTCCTAATCCTATAGCTAGTCATCTCTTATGACGTCTAGGTTCCTTGTGTTTTTGTTTGAAGACGATTTTCTTCATCAAAGAACAATTAAGTTCAATTATTCTTATGAACATCCTATCATATCGAGGAAGTGCTTAAGGCAAATCTTAAACATCTTTTCAATATTTCTAGGATTGTTTTAAGTCCAAATGAATTCAATTACACAAATGAATTAATCGTCCGAGGTTTAGTTAAGTTTTGTTATTATCTTACTCAGTGAACTAGGATGTTTGAATGTCCTATAAGTGAAGTAACATTTCATTTAATATTCTGTTTAGGAGTTATGATAACTAAAGCTTTCGAGGGTAAATTTGTGATTTAGTTTAAATTCAATTAATGGGTTTAAATTTGGAATAGTTGTTCAATTTACTTTATATTTAATTTCAATTTCTATGTTTTAGGTGATGTTATATTTAATTCAATTTAATTTTAATTTAATTTAATTTAATTTAATTTTAATTTAATTTAATTCAATTTAATTCAATTTAGTTTGATTTGATGTTAAATTAATTTAATTTGATTTGATTTAATTTCCTTTAATTTAATTTAATTTAATTTAATTTAATTTAATTTTAATTTAATTTAATTTAATTTAATTTAATTTAATTTAATTTTAATTTAATTTTAATTTAATTTTAATTTAATTTTAATTTAATTTGTTTTAACTTAATTTAATTTAAATTTGATTTTATTTATTTTATTTTATTTAATTTAATTTATTCATTTAATTTTATTTAATTTGTTTGTTTAATTTAATTTAATTTAATCTTTAATTTAATTCAACTTTTAATTTTAATTTAATTTAATTTAATTTAATTTAATTCAATTCAATTAATCTTTAATTTAATTTAATTTGATTTAATTTAATTTAATTCAATTTATTTTACTTAATTTAATTTAATTTTTAATTTAATTTTTATTTTTAACTTTAATTGGAATTTTAAAAGAGTTTAATAATTTAACTTTAGTTTAATGATTAAGTCTTTTAATATTTTAAATTTGAGTTATCACTTTAATTAAGAATTCAATATTAATGAGATGATTAATTTAGGGATTTTTAAATTAAAGAATAAATCTCTTCCCAAAAATATCCCTATTTTAATAATTCCAATTTTATTATTCTTCCCAAATTTAATCAATTATTTAATTAAGGTTTAATTATTTTAAATTGTTTAATGGGTTTCTACCCTTTAATTATTTAAATTTCAATCATCCAAATCAGATTAGGATCAAATATTTTACTTGTTAATTTTTTATTAAACCTAAAGTTTTAATTAAGGGTTAAAATTTTAATTACCACTTTGCCCTTTAAGCTTAATAATTTCATAACTCACTAAATTGAGCTCAAATGAACTTGAAATTTTTATGTGACTTCACTCATATGTCAATAAAGACATGAGAGGAGAAAATGTGATTTTTCTGTATTTAATTTATTTATATAATTATTTTTGGTAGAAAATAGAGATTTCCAAGGAAAATTTAATAACATGACCAAGGGAAAGTTTCTGTCCTTAAGAAAATTAGGGGACATTCCTAATGACCAGAGGACCACTTGGACCAATTTTGGTGATTTTTTGAATTATATTATTTTTATTATAATTATTCTAAGTTTTGGAGTGTTAATTAATTTAAAAATAAAATAAATGTTGAAAAATGAATTTTATATTTTTCAAAAATCTCTCTGATATCAAGGAAATCAGAGAATCAAATTTTGCAATTTTCTGATTTTTCTATGATTTATTATAATTATTCTAGTGAAAATGCTAGAAAATACATTTTTTTAATTTTAAAATTACCCTAGAGCTTTTAAAATTTAATATCTCATTAAATAGACCTAAGAAAAATATGGGGTTTGTTCCTAAGTGATTAAAATTCAAAATGTGACATTTTGGTGAATTTTATTATTTTTGTGATTTTTATTATTTTTTAATTATTAAAAATATTAAAATAATATTAAAAATCAACTTTTTTAGAAAATTGAAATTTTAATTTTCTTAAATTTCCCTAATATCAGAGAGGCTCCAAAACCAATTTGGTGAATTTTTGAAAGATATTTTGAAAGTTATGAATTTTTAAAGTTCAAATTGACTAAATGGCTTAATCAACCCATTTAGTAGGGCTAACCAAGTCCAATTGACCTCAAATTTTTATGGTGGGTTTCTCTGATCCTAAAGGTCAATGGAGAATTGATTTCAAGTCAATTTGATGTATGGTTAGCTCTAATTAATTAGGGATCCATTTTGGGTGTTTAAGCCAATTAGGGTTATTTTAAATGAACTAACTCAAAACCTATTTTTCCTAGTGGTCCTCTGGTCATAAGGAACATCACCAAATTTTCCTAGAATTTATTTCACAACATGCTAATTATTGGAATTAAAATACTCAAAATAGTAACATGAATTTGAAAAATCAATAACTTTTCATAGGGATGGCCTCCGACTTTGGAAAATTCAGGGAATGTTCCCAAATTTAGAGGCTTCAAAAGCCCTATGGTCTCATGCCATGGTGAATTGTATACATGCATGGAGAATTGAAAATGTGCAGAGAGTAAATAAATTATTAAAAATAAAATACTTGATGAAATTAAATGATTTCTTTTCCACATTATTCTCCTCTGTTCATTGAGCAAGAGGGTATTTTTATTTTATTTTTATGATTTTCCTACACAAAGTTATGAATTTTCCAAGTTTAGGGAATTAAATAAATAGAAAAATACCCTAATTTTCTATTTATCCACGCGGCGCCGCGTCAACCTCGGCAGCTCCGAATGCACACGCGTCGCGCTCCCATTCGACGCCGCCATCTGACTCAGCGCTCCGGGTCCCGCGGTTCACGTACCATCTCCTGGTCCGACGCCATCCGAGCCGTCCGTCCGCGCGTGTATTAAATGGACGGCATCCGTTCATCGTCCCCGAGCGTCCTCACCCGAGAGCCGTCCACACTAAATCCCTAAGATCTCACTCGATACTCGATGGATTTTCGTGTTCTTATGCTCTATGGATTCGTCTCGAGAAGACGAACACATCCATACGGATTATGTGGGATGAAATTTACGCAATAAAAATGGAGAATGTTCAGAAGCTCGGGAAGAAGAGTGAGGCCATACCTTTGCTCGCAGAAGTGTGGCTTCGATCCGAGGGTTGTTTCACCTTCGATTGGATCCCGACAAGCTCCGCATGAAGTCTCCCGGTCCGGTGAATTGCTCAGGTAGGATTTCGACCACGACCGATCACAAAGCTTGGAGGCTGGAGCAACTCGGGTGGCCTCGGAGATGGAGCTTTTGCCGGTGGACACCTTCCCTTGGTCCGGTGAAGGTGTAGAACCAATCAATTTGGGGATTGGCTCACTGTGGAGAAGTGTCCTGGTTTTGGGCTTGGATTTCAACTCTGAAATTGAGCTCACAGAGAGGAAATGGCAGGGGATTTCAGTGGGGATCAAGTGCTCTGTGTATGGGGAGTAGTCTGGAACAATTTTGGCGCAGTTTCCTTAAGGTTTGTTTCAGCACCTCTCATGGCCGAGAGGGGTGGTGTTTAAATAGGAGAGGGTGGAGGGCCTCCCGTGGAGAGTTAGGGCTTGGGATCACCTGCTCTTGGCAAGAGAAGAACAGCCACAATGGCCACCGGGGATGGGGCACTCAAGCAAGGGAGAATTCCAAAGTCGGCTCACATGTGAGCTCTCGGCCATGGTGTTTTCCGGCGGCCCGGTGGCCGGCCGGCTGTGCATGGGTCACCCTCAAGGTCAGGTGGGTCGTGGCCGGACTTGGTGCAAGCAATTGGCAATTGCCATGTGTAAAGGCTTTGATCCAAAGTAGAATGGGGCATGGCTAGTTTTGAGTCTAAATGGGTCAATCCACCCATTTGGGCTTGGTGCACCCTTCAAGGTGGCTTTGGATGCTGTGGGGGATCAAAGGGATCAGTTGGTTTGGCATGGAGAAGTCTCCATCCAAATATATTTGATTAAATTTAGGTTTAGGTGAAACATGATTAAGGCTAATGAGCTTTAGGGATTAAGGAAAGCCCTCCCTCTTCTTACCCAATATGGCATGGTGGAGTGTCCAAGGCTCTCATGGCTCACATGTGGCTCATGCATGGCTTCATGGCTCACCTTTGGCTTGGAAAAAGTTTGGTCAATTTCATGAAAATGGATTTTAGGAATTTTTGGTAATTTGATGGAAATTTGTATGAAACTTGATTTGGAATGATTTGATGATGAATTTAGGACTTATTTATTGAGTTTAATTGAAAGTATGATGAGGGGAAATGTCATATGGGCTTTGAGACCAATTTTTGGGCATTTGGATGTGGTAAAAGATGGGCTTTTAAAATGGTTTAAGGAATGGGCCTTTAAGTTTAAAAATGAATTTATGGATGGGAATTTTGTAAAGAGGTTGGGCCAAATAATTGTTGGGTTTAGCTCATGGATGTATCATGAGTGACTTGAAGCAAATTGGGGGTGATTTGGGTTTGAATTGGGTTGAATTTGGGCTCTTTTTGTGAATGGGCCAATATAGGTCAAGTGGGCCAAGTTGGCCAATATGGTCCAAGTGGGCCAAGTTGGGCCAATGTTGAGCTAGGGTTGAAATTGATGTAAAATTAATGTTGATAAATGTTTATGGGAGTGTTTCAAAGAGGTTTTGACTTTGGTTGGGCTTTGATTTTGGGGTTTGGGCTCATTTGGGTTAGGTTTGGGTTTAGGTCAAAATTGGGCCTTTTAGCTTTGGGTTGAATTTGAGTGGGGTTTGGGTCCAAATTTTGGGCAAATCATGTTAGTGTTTTGCTTGTGGGAATGCTAAGGAAGATTTAGAAAAGATTTGGGGTTAATTGGAGTTGAATTGGGTGAGTTTGGGTTAGGTTTCGGGTAATGGGCTCCAAATTGGGCTTTAAGGCCAAAAGTGAAATCGATCCAAATGTCAATCAAATTGGACTTGGATTTGGTCTAGATTGGTGTTGGGAATGTTGAATTAAAGTTTAGAATTGAATTGGACCAGAATTTGGGTCAATTGGGTAGGTTTGGTTTGACATTGGGTTCACTTAGGGTTAAAATGGGTCAAATTGGGGGTTTTGACAAAAGTAGGGTAAATTGAAAAAATTGGCCCATGGTGTAGTTGAACAAAATGAAATTGGGAATATTTGGGATTTTCTGGAATTTTCTGGGAATTTTCTGAATTTTTGGGATTTTGGGTTAAGAGGGGTATTTTGGGTATTTGGAGGGTATTGGGAGGTATTTTTGGAATTTTTGGTATTTTTGGGTATGGATGATCAATTTGAGTGATGTGGAAATGTTTGGGATTGATTTTGGGGAATTTTGGATGATTTGGAAATTTTGAAAAATTTGGGTAATTTCAAGGCTTGGGTAGTTAGAAGTGTGTAGGGTCCCGGGTCAAAAATTGAAAATTTGGAAAATTGAAGATTGGGTAAATTTGAGTGGAATGAAATCATTTTGGTTGAGCCATGAAGCCACATCAAGCCCACATGAGCCATGAAGGGACTCATTTGAGGCATTCACTATGTTGTTCCTAACCCTCTTAGCCAAGGGCTTAGGGGTTAAGGACCATCCATGTGAATCACCTACATGAGTCGGAGGTCGAGTTAGGTATGGGTGTGGTTTTAGGAGGTGTGTGAAAGTGTAGTGTATAAGTGTAGTGTGTGTGTAAGTCAGCCCCTTCACTGCACCGTGCCACCTGCAGGGCAGTCCTAAGGCCAAAGAGTCCTATAGGAACTCATCCTTTAAACTTCCACATTTGATTTCAACCCTCTAGGTGATTAGGGGTCTACAGTCAAGTTTGTGGAGTTTGCAGGGAGTTAAGAAGTGGTTTGAAATTCTAGGTGGTGGATCCCAATTCTAGTCCTCTAAGATAGTCAAAGGAAAAGCCTAAGGCTAGATCCTAAGTACTAAAAAGAAGAAGAGAAGACCTCATCAAAAATGAGGTCAACAGTTGTATGATGTATTTTCAGCAAGTTGGAATGAAAACGACTACGTCATATTTTGCCTTCACCTCTTTTTGTACAAATTGACTGGGAAACGCCATTAGAGTTAAATGAATTTTGAACGAAGAACAGAAAAGAAAAGAAAATAAATGATAACTTTTCCTAAAAATCTGAATATTAAAATGAACTTCAAATTCACATGAACACTAAATAAACAAAAACAAAATAAAATGGGATCGTTAAAGGACAAACAAAATGAATCTAAATCTCAAATTGAATTCCGATCTGAATCCTCTGATTTGAATATTTTCCTTGACTTATTGCTAAGTCAAGTCTTTTCAGCTTGGTACACTTACCTGCTCCTTTCAGTTCTCTTTCCTCTGTGTTTTAGAGGATCGACTAGTTCTATCGACACGGAGCCACGAACTTTGTTCGATTTGGTTCTGATGGCATGAGACTGGGTCCCTCTTCATACAGATAAATCTTCGAGACTGGAGCCTAACTTCCAGTTCTCTTCGAGGCTAAAGCCTAACTTCTAGTCCTCTTTCAAACTTTGGAGACTGATACCTAAATTTCAGCTCTCATTCTGGGATTAGTACTTAAATTCTGATTCCCATCTTTTTGAGATCGATACCTAAATTTCGATTCTCTTTCGAATTGATACCTAAATTTCAATTCTCAACTTTTGAGATTAGTACCTAAATTCTAGCTCTCATTCTGGGATTAGTATCTAAATTCCGATTCCCATCTTTCGAGATCGATATCTAAATTTCGATTCACTTTCGAATTGATACCTAAATTTCAATTCTCAAACTCTCGAGACTGGTACCTAAATTCCAGTTCTCATTCTGGAATCAATACCTAAATTCTGATTCCCATCTTTCCAAGATCGATACCTAAATTTTGATTCTCTTTTGAATTGATACCTAAATTTCAATTCTCAAACTTTCGAGACTGGTACCTAAATTCTAGTTCTCATTCTGGGATCAGTAACTAAATTCTAATTCCCATCTTTCCAAGATCGATACCTAAATTTCAATTCTCAAACTCGCGAGACTGGTACCTAAATTCCAGTTCTCATTCTGGGATCAGTACCTAAATTCTAATTCCCATCTTTCGAGATCGATACCTAAATTTCGATTCTCTTTCGAATTGATACCTAGATTTCAATTCTCAACTCTCGAGACTGGTACCTAAATTCCAGTTCTCATTCTGGGATCAGTACCTAAATTCTGATTCCTAACTTTCGAGATCGATACCTAAATTTCGATTCTCACTTGAATTGATACCTAAATTCCAATTCTAAATTTCCGAGACTGGTACCAAATTCCAGTTATCTTCCTTAGAGGTCGGTACCAAATTCTGACTCTCTTTCGAATTGATACCTAAATTTCAATTCTAAATTTCCGAGACTGGTACCAAATTCCAGTTCTCTTCCTTCGAGGACGGTACCTAAATTCTTACTCTCATTCGAGATCGATACCTAAATTTTGATTCTCTTTCGAGGTTGATACCAAATTTCAATCCTCTCTTTCGAGAATGGTACCAAATTCCAGTTCTCTTCTTTCGAGGTCGATACCTAAATTCCGACTCTCATCCGAATTGATACCTAAATTTCGATTCACAACTTTCGAGACTGGTACCTAAATTTCGGTTCTCATTTCGAGGTCGGTACCTAAATTCCGACTCTCTTTCCGAGATCGATACCTAAATTTTGATTCTCTTTCAGGTTTGATACTTAAATTTCAAATCTTACTCTCTCGAGATCGATTACTAAATTCGATTCTCATCCTTTTCCGTTGATACTTAAAGTCCGATTCTTACTCCGAGGTTGGTGCCTAAATTCCGGTTCTCTTCGCAATCCCGAGGTTGAAACCCGGGTTTCAATTCTCATTTCAAATCCAAATTTCAAATTCAAAATTTCCTTAAATTGATTTTAAATTAAACTTCAATCGAAATTGAAACTCAGAAAAAATCGAAATCTAAACTCAAACATTGAAACTTGAAATTTAAAAGTAAAATGAAATCTAAATCGAATTCTCCAGATCTTGTGATTTGGAGTTCACCTCATTTTCCATTCCCCAGCGAGAGTTCAGGAATCTCCAGTCTTGGAAATATACCTGGTACTCCCTAGCAGAAATTCTTCTACTTTGTCCTAAGTTTGTCACTTGAATATCTGTGTTGGTTTTGTTGATCTCTTCGATCAATGCCAATACACGCGGTGTGCTTGGTTAGCACATCACACCTAATGGGGGTCCATTTGTTGACCTCAATTTTGGTGAGGTCTTTTGCTTCTCTCTTTAGTACTTAGGATCTAGCCTTAGGCTTTTCCTTTGACTAATCTTAGAGGACTAGAAATGGAACCCACCATTTAGAAATTCAAACTACTTCTTAACTCCCTACAAACCCCATAAGCTTGATTGTAGACCCCTAATCACCTAGAGGGTTGAAATCAAATGTGGAGGTTTAAAGGATGAGTTCCCTATAGGACCTTTTAGCCTTAGGAATACCCTGGATGGCCTGGTCTGGTGAGGGTTGGCTTGCACATACACTACACTCTCACACACATTCCAAGTCCAAAAACCACACTCTCACCCAACTTGACTTCCTGATTCATGTGGGTAATTCATATGGATGGTCCTTAACCACTAAGCCCCTGGCTAAGAAGGTTAGGAACAACATAGTGAATGCCTCAAATGAGTCCTCTCATGGCTCATATGGGCTTGATATAGCTTCATGGCTCAACCAAAGTGATTCCATTTCACTCACACTTGATCAATCTACTTTTTTCCAAAATTTCAAGTTTTTGACCCCTGGGGCCCCGGACTTACTAAACCTACCAAATACCCTTGAAATGACCCAAAATTTGCAAAGTTACCTAAATTACCCAAGATCCCTCAAAATCAACCCAAAACACTTCCCACCACTCAAATTGACCATCTTTGGCCAAAAATACCAAAATTTCCAAAAATACCCCTAACCCCCCCCCCAAAATTACCAAAATACCCTTTTACCCAAAAATCCAAAAATTCTAAAAATTCCCAGAAAATTCCAGAAAATCCCAAATATTCCCAATTTCATTTTTGTTCAACTACACCATGGGCCAATTTTGACAATTTACCCTACTTTTACTAAAACCCCGATTTGACCCATTTTTAACCGAGTGAACCCGATGTCAAGCCAAACCACCCCAATTGACCTCGATTTTGGTCCAATTCAATTCTAAACTTCAATTCAATATCCCCGATATCAATTTAGACCAAATCCAAGTCCAATTTGATTGACATTTGGGCCCAATTTCAGTTTGAAGCCTAAAAGCCTAATTTTGGCCCATGACACAAACCTAGCTCGAACCAACCTGACTCAACCCCAATTGGCCCCAAATCTTTTCTAAAGCCTTCATAACATCCCCATAAACAAAACACTAACTTGATTTGCCCAAAATTTGAACCTAAACTCCACCCAAACCTAACCCAAAACCAAAATCCCTTAAATTGACCTAAGCCCAAACCTAACCCTAAATAGGCCCAAATCCCAAAATTAGAGCCCAACCAAAGTTGAAAACTCTTTGTAACACTCCTATAAACATTTCCCAACATTAATTTTACACCAAATTCAACCATAGCCCAACCGTAGCCCAAGTTAACCCAATTTGGCCCACCATGGCCCATTTACCAAAAAACCCAAATTCAACCCAATTCTACTCCAAATCACACCAAATTGATTCCAAACCACTCATGACACGTCCCTAAACCAATTGCAACATTTATTTGGCACAATCATTTACAAAATTTTCATCCTAAATTTACTTTAAATCCAAAAGCCCACTTCCTTAAACCACTTTAAAAGCCCATCCAAAATGGTTTCAAAAACCCCAAAATCAATCCAAAACCTACATGCCACTTTCATCTCATCATCCATTTAATTAAATCACTCCCTATGTTTCAAATTCATCATTGAATTTTTCTAAACTAGGCCATGTGCCAAATTACCCCCTAAATACCATAAATCCTTAAAATCTTTTTTTATGAAACAAGCCAACCTTTTCCAAGCAAAATGTAAGCCAAATGTGAGCCATTTACAAGCCATATGAAGCCATGAGAATTTTGACACCTCGCCATGTCATTTATGGCAAATGGAGGGGCCCCTTTCTTAAGCCTTCCTTAAGCTTTTTTAACCACATCCATGATACACACTAAACCAAGTTAGCCACCTAATCCTTGATTGAGACTACACCATTTCCTCTTGGCTAACCCAAATGAATCATTTCAGCCTAGATCCAGGCCTTGGGTGGTGCACCAAGCCCAAAACCATGGGTTGACCCATTTGAACCCAAAATAACCTTCTCCCCATGCCATTTCAATCAAACTCCTTTACACATGTCCAAAGCCAATTGTTGGCACCAAACTCAAGCCCTGACCTCTCTGACCCTAAGAGTGACCCATGCACTGCTGGCCGACCACCACAGCCGCCGGAAACCACTAGGCCGAGAGGCTTGATTTGAATCGAAAATTCAATTTGAATTAGGCGACTTGTCCCAACCTAAATGGCCATTGAAGTCGTTCTTCCCTTGCCTCGAGCGAGTGGATCTAAGCCATTAAACCCCCACGGAGGCCCTCCGGCCACCTCTATTTAAACCCACTCACCTCTCGGCCAAACAAGGTGATGAACCGGACCTTAAGGAAACTGCGCAAATTGCTCAGGGACCTTCTCCTAACCCGGAGCGGTTGATGCCCGAGTGTTCCTTTGCCACTAAACCCCATTAACGGAGCTCGATTTACGAGTTGAAAATCCACCCAAAAACGGGACACTTCACCACGGTGAGCCAATCTTCAAATTGATTAACCCTACACCTTCACCGAGACCGAGAGGAGAAGTTCCCAGGCAAAAGCCCCCTCACCGGAGCCGACCATTGCTTCCGACCTCCGAAGCTTTGTGATCGGCCTTGGTCACTTTCATACTTAGACGATTCCCGGAGCCGGGGACTTCATCCGGAGCTTGCTTGGACTCGATCGAAGGTGACACAACCCTCGGATCGAAGCTTCACTTCTCTGAGCAAAGGTATGAATTCATTCTTCCTCCCGAGCTTCCAGCAATTCTCCATTTTGTTTGGGTTAATTTCATAGCTTATAAACTATATGATGTGTTCTTCTCTTCAAGACGAATCGATAGAGTATAAGAACTCGAAAATCCATTGAGAATCGAGATAGATATTAGGATTTGAGTGTGAACGGTCACGGGTGCACACCAGTCGTAGACGATAACCAGGAGCCGTTGGATCGCGCGTGTATTGAGCGGACGGTCGAGATCAAGCCGGACAGCGGATTGTTACGTGAACCGTGGGCCCCTGGAGTGTTGTGTCAGTGGCGGCGCTGAATCACAGAGCGACACGTAGGCTTTCGATCCGCCTTAAGTTGACGCGGTGCCGAGTCAGATAAGTAGAAAATTAGGATTTTTTTTATTATTTAAATACCAAAACTTCAAAAATTCATATCTTTGCATAGAAAAATCACAAAAATAAAATAAAAATACCTTCTTGCTCAGTGAACAGGTTAGAATAATGTGGAAAAGAAATCAAGTTAATTAGATGAATATTTTATTTTTAATAATTTATTTACTATTTCTAATGTTTTGATTCTCCATTTACATAGACAAATTTCCATAGCATGAGACTATAGGGCTTTTAAATAATTTATTTACTATTTCTAATCTTGGGAACATTCCGTGAATTTTTCAAGGTCAGAGGCCATCTCTGTGAAGAGTTATTGATTTTTCAAGTTCATGTCACTGTTTTAGGTATTTTAATTCTAATAATTAGTATGTTGTAAAATAAATTCTAGGAAAATTTGGTGATGTTTCTTAGGACCAGGGGACCCTATGAAAAATATATTTTGAGTTAATTTATTCATGATAACCTTAATTGGCCTAAACTCCCAAAATTGAATTTGAATTAATTTGGGTTAACTACACACCAAATTGACTTGAAAACAATTCTCTATTGTTCTTTAAGGTCAGAGGAACCTTACATAAAATTTTAAAATCAATTGGACTTGATTAACCCTACCAAATGGATTGATTAAGCCTCATAAGCAATATGTAACTTTAAAAATTCATGACTCCAAAAATACTTTTTAAAAATTCACAAAAATGGTTTGGAGCTTCTCTGATATCAGGAGAGTTCAGGAAAATTAAAATTGGAATTTTCTAAAAAAGTTGTTTTTTCACAATATTTTAATATTTTAATAATTAAAAAATAATAAAAATCACAAAAATATTAAAAATCATAAAAATATTACATTTTGACTCCTAATTACTTAGGAACAAACCAAGTATTTTTTTAAGTCCCTAGGATAAGATATTGAATTTTAAAGGCTTAATGTAATTTTTTGATCTTAAAAAATGAATTTTTAACCTTTTTCACTAAAATAACACTAATAAATCAAGGGAAAATTTAAAAATTATAAAACTTATTTCTCTGGACTCCTTGAGGTCAGATAAATTTAAGAAAAATATAAAATCTATTTTTTAATTTTTATTTTATTTTAAAATTAATTAATACTCTAAAAATCAAAATAATTATAATAAATAAAATATAATTCAAAAAAATCACAAAAATTGGTCTAAGTGGTCCTCTAGTCGTTAGAAACATCCCATAATTTTCTTAAGGATAGAAACTTTACGTTGGTCATGTTGTTGAATTTTCTATGAAAACCCTTATTTTTTACTAAAAATAATTATATAAATAAAATTAATTTTAGAAAAATCACATTTTCTCCTCTAATGTCTTAATTGACATGTGAGTGAGGTGTCATAAAAATTTCAAATTCATTTGAGCTCAATTTAGTGAGTTATGAAATAAATAAGCCAAAAAGGGCATAAAAGGTAAATAAGAATTTTAACCCTTAATTAAAACTTTAGGTTTAATCAAAATGGAGGGTAAAATATTTGATTTTTTAACTTTCTCTTGGATGATTGAAACTCAGGGAAATTAAAGGTTAGAAACCCATTAAATACTTTGAAAATATTAAAATGAAACCCTAATTAATTAAATAATTTAAATTTTGGAAAGAATATATTTAAAATTTGGATTAATAAAATAGGTATATTATTAAGAGGACATTTATTCTTTAATTTAAAAATCCCTAAATAAGTCACTTCAATAATATTTAGTTCTTAACTAAAAATTAAAATAATAATTAAAATCAAATTTAAAATCTTGGAGCTAAATTAAATTAAATTAAATTAAGTCAAGTCAAAGTTTAAATTAAATTAAATTAACACCTTAACAATTAAATTTAATTTAATTTAAAATATTGAAACTAAAATTAAACTAAATTAAAATTAAATTAAATTGAAATTAAATTAAATTAAACTAAAATTAAAATTAAATTAAAATTAAATTAAAAGTTAAATTAAATTAAATTAAATTAAAATTAAATTAAAAATTAAATTAAATTAAATCAAATTAAATAAAATTAAATGAAATTAAAATCACTTAATAACAAACCCAGATGAAATCATTAAGAGTTAAATCAAAAAATATTAATAATTTCAACACCTCTTTCTATCTAAGTAAATTTAAAATATAAACATCGATACGAAATACTTAAGATAATTGAAAGTGTAAAGATTTAAATTGAATCTAAAAATAATTTGAACAACTATTCCAAACTTAAAATTATTAATTTAAACCCCATAATTAAATTAAATCACTTTAAATCATTAACTCAAACTTCAAATTAAGAATGATTAAAATTCTCGATAAACCAACTTGCCACTAAAGGCTTTAATTACTATAACTCTTAAATAAAGTATTAAATGAGATGTCACTTCATTCATCGGGAAATCAAATACCCGAGTTCATCGAGCGAGAGACAAAGTTTAACTAAACTCTGGATGATTAATTCACTCGTGCAACTAAATTTACTTGGACTCAAAATAATCCCAAAAGTATTGAAAAGATGTTTAGGAATTGTCCTAAGCACTTCCTCAATATGACGGGATGTTTTAGAAGAAAAATTGAATTTAATGAAGAAAATCATCCTTAAACCAAACCAAGAACCTAGACGTCATAGGAGATGACTTGTTATAGGATTAGGAATTTGGTAGACAACCAAAACCCTTCCCTTAGCTTTACCTAGGTATCTGTCGAAATATTTAAAAGACTTAACATGTGTTTTAAGTGCAGCTTGGGATGACGGGAAGACCCTCCAGGTACGCTTTTATTTTATTGTAATTTACTTTATTGCAACTTACTTACATGCACTGTACTTTACTTTTCTTGCATGATAAATAAGACTGTTGCATGAAAACCAAAACCTTTAGGATAGTCCCTGAACCGAAACCAAAACTAAATTAAAAGTCATTGTAAGATAAAATTCACCGCCACAACATTCCAAAATATAAAACAACTCAAAATTTAATCACAAACAGAACAATAAAACTACGATTGCAACTAAATTAAAATGTCTCGTTGAATGATCGGGAATACCTCGGATGATGTAACCCACGTGTTGCTAACGGGATTTCCCGCGGTCCGAATGAAAGTGTGGAACTCATTTAGTTGAGTTTAGCAAATTCATCCGGACTAAGTAAATTTGATGAAAATAATGGTGCGGGATGACGGACACGTGGGATCTTAATCGGTTCTGTTTAAACAACTTTAAGATTTGTTTTAATTAAAATATTAAAAAACACTTGGATTTTAAGATTCCCTCTAAACCAAAACACTTCTCTCATCTCCTGATTTATGACTTCTAAAACTAAACCTCTGCAACAACAAGGAGCTTGGAGCATAGTGGGCAGCACGGTCATCGTCGTCAGCAAAACTGGAATCTACTTCAACAAAACCCTTCTGAAAATTAAATAACAAAGACATAGGATTTCGAGGTAGTTTGCCTAGTGCAACATAAATCCTCAACTCTTCGTTAGACATTTGTATGATAATGTCATAAAAATTAAGCCCTAACTGGTCTTAAGACTCCAAGGTAGTCCTTTGATACGACATAAACCCTCACATCTTCGAGGCTATTTGTGTGATTATGTCATACAAATATAACACCTAAATAAATAAAAATGGCAGGATTGCAACATTAAATAAACTCCTAAATTAAAGCCAAACAATAAGATAGTTTGGGAAGTTACCAAGATTCTTCTTGGATCCTCAGCTTCTCCTACTTCTCTTTCTTTGGATTCTTAAAATAAACTGTTCCGAATTTGAGCTAATCCCTATAGAAATTTCCAAAACCCAATCCTTTGAAAACCTTAAACTTTGAAATTCTTGAAAGAAAAACCACTGATCATTATCGAGAGTTTTTTTAAATGATTCCCGTCATTTAAGATGTAATTAACTATAGGGGCTTGCCCTTGTAGGGAACTTTAAGAACCCGAGTAATATAAACCCTCGCTTAATTTCTTTGTATTAAGCGGGGAACTTGTTGGCTTATAAAATTGGTTCGCAGACCAAACGGATGTCACAAATCTTCTAGTTTATTTAATCGAGCCCCATCATCAAGCAATGTGTCTATTCTTCGGGATAGATACACGGTTTGTGATGCGGTGCTCTTTTATATAAACTATTTGGGATGTGAGATTGGTTTGATTTCATATCTTAAAATTTTCAAATTTAAAATTATTTTCAAAATCAAATACTACTTTCTAAATTATATATATATTTAAATTAAATTTAAAATTTAAAATATGCCGACAATTTATGTAGGCGACCCCCTTTTCAAAACACACAACCTAAAATATGCCGACAATCCATCTGGTTTGTGGGTGATAAGCAGTCCATATTTTATGAAGAATGTTAAAATTTTCTGCCAATTTCTGAATATATTTATTCCTAAAATGGGATCCTCCGTCAGTGATATTCACTCTCGGCATTCTGTATCTTGTAAAAATGTTTTTCATTAAAATTTTTGAAACACTCTTAGCATCACAAAGAGGTAAAGATTGTGCTTCAATCCATTTAGAAACATAATCAACAGCAACTAATATATATGAGTTTTCAAATGAAGGAATAAATGGTCCCATGAAATCTAATCCCCAAACATAAAAAATTTCAACTTCTAATATAAAATTCAGAGGCATTTCATTTCTTCTAGATATATTATCTAATCTTTGGCATTTATTACAAGTTTTAATATATCTATAAATATCTTTAAAAAGAGTAGGCCAATAAAATCTAGATTGTAAAATTTCATAAGCAGTTTTATCAGTTCCAAAATGTCCTCCAAATTCAGAATCGTGACATTTTTGAATGATTTGTTTAGTTTCTTCATAAGGCACACATCTTCTAATAATTAGATCCTTACATTGTTTATATAAATAGGTTCATCCCAAAAATACATTTTAGCATCGTGAATGAATTTTTTCTGTTGTTGCAGAGTTAGCATGGGTGGTAAAATATCACTTACAATATAATTAACTATAACAGCATACCATTGTATTTTCCACTCATTTATATTATAAAGTTCTTCGTTAGAGAAACTGTCTGTAATTTCATTGTCAGTATCAGATAATTCATTATATTCTAGTCTCGATAAATGATATGCAATTTGATTTTCAGTTCACTTTCTATTAATTATTTCAAAATCAAATTCTTGCATCAGTAATATCCATCTAATTAATCTTGGTTTGGTATCCTTCTTTTGCATTAAATATTTAATAGCAGAGTGATCAGTATGCACAATACATTTAGTTCTAATTAAATAAGATCTAAATTTATCAAAAGCATATACAATTGCTAATAATTATTTTTCTGTAACTGTATAGTTAATTTCAGCATGATTGAGAGTTTTACTAGCATAGTATATAACTTTAAAAATTTTATCATACCTTTGACCTAGAACAGCTCCTATAACATAATCACTAGCATCACACATAAGTTCAAACGGTTTCTCCCAATCAGGTGAAACTATTATAGGTGCTGTGATTAATTTATCTTTTAATAATTCAAAAGCATTTAAGCATTCTATAGTGAATTCAAATTTATTTTCCTTTGTTAAAAGTTGGCATAGAAGTTTAGTAATTTTTGAAAAATCTTTTATGTAGCGTCTGTAAAATCCGGCATGTCCAAGAAAACTTTGTACCTCTCTCACTGTAGTAGGAGGTGGTAATTTAGTTATAACTTGAATTTTCGCAGGGTCTACTTCCATGTCATTTTTTGAAATTTGATGCCCTAATACAATTCCTCTTGCAACCATAAATTGACATTTCTCCCAATTTAGAACTAAATTAGTTTTTTCGCATAGCTCCAAAACTTTTTTAAGATGATCCAAGCATGTTTCAAATGATGTTCCAAATACAGAGAAATCATCCATAAATACTTCTATTTCATCATTAATTAATTTACTAAATATAGACATCATACATCTCTGGAATGTTGCAGGTGCATTACATAGTCCAAAAGGCATCCTTCGAAAAGCAAATGTTCCATAAGGATCGGTAAATGTAGTTTTCTCTTGATCCTCAGGAGCAATAGGAATTTGATGATAGCCAGTATATCCATCTAAAAAACAAAAGTATTTGTGCTCGACTAGTCTATCCAACATTTGGTCTAGAAATGGTAAAGGGAAGTGATCTTTCCTAGTGGCTGCATTTAATTTTCTATAATCAATACATATACGCCATCCAGTAACTTATCTTATAGGTATTAAATTGTTATTTTCATTTGCTTCAACAGTCACTCCTCCTTTCTTAGGAACACAATGAATTGAGCTTACCCAAGCACTGTCTGAAATAAGATATATAATACCATTATCTAACCATTTTAATATTTCTTTCTTGACTACATCTTTCATTACTGGGTTTAATCTCCTTTGGGGTCAATTCTTGGTTTATGTTCATTATCCAAAATAATTCTGTGCATACATATTGAAGGACTAATTCCTTTAATATCTGCTAAGGTCCAACCAAAAGCTTTCTTATACTTTTTTAATCTGTCCAGAAGTTTTTGCTTTTGTGATTCATTTAATTCTACCGATATAATAACCGGTAAAGTTAAAGAGTCACCTAAAAATGCATACTTCAAATAAGTAGGTAAAATTTTTAACTCAAGTTCAGGAGGTTTAATAATCGACGGAACTATATTCTTTTGAGTGTTTTCCATAATATCCAACATCTCAAATCTTTCTTGTATATAATCTAATTTTTCATTTTCTGTTTCTTCAATTAATTATGTATTTTCTATTTCTTGTTTATCTTCAAAGTATTCTTTAAAATGTTCATTTCGTAGATGTTCAAGAATTTCCATTTGAAAACATTCATCATCTTTTTATATAGCAGGATATTTCATTGATTTTGCAATGTTAAAAGTTACTTCTTGATCGTTTACTCTCATAGTTAATTCTCCTTTTGAAACGTCAATCATAGCTCTTCCAGTAGCTAAGAATGGTCTCCCTAAAATTATAGGTATTTCTTTATCTTCCTCCATATCTAAAACAATAAAATCCACAGGGAAGATAAATTTATCCACTTTTACTAACACATCTTCAATAACTCCCTTAGGATATGTCACTAAATGATAGACTAACTGAAGAGTTACTGAAGTAGGTGAGACTTCTCCCAATCCTAATCTTTTAAAAATTGATAGAGGCATAAGATTGATGCTGGCTCCCAAGTCACATAAAGCTTTTCCATAAAATTTTTCTCCAATAGCACAAGGTATAGTGAAACTACCAGGATCCTTTAATTTCTCAGGAAGCTTTTTCTGAATAATTGCACTACACTCTTTGCTAAGTGTAACTGTTTCATTTTCTGTGAATTTTCTCTTCTTATTTAAAATATCTTTCATAAACTTCACATAATTATGCATTTGTTCTAATGCTTCTACAAAAGGAATGTTCACCGTTAATTTCTTCAGGATTGCAAGAAATTTAGAAAATTGCTTATCATTTTTATGTTGCTTTAATCGCTGAGGAAATGGTGGTGGTGGTTTCTCTACAGAAATTTTCATATGTATTAGTGGATATTCTAAATTTCAATCTTGCTGATCCTTTTTTTTTCAGTTTCCACTTTCTCATTTTCACTTGTTGTTTCTTTTTGTATTCTTGTTTCTAACTCTTTTCTACTTCGTAACTGTATCGCTTTGATTTGTTCTTTTCCTTGATCTTTAGGATTTATTTCCACATTACTAGGAAAAGTTTCAGGAATTCTATTATTAAGTGCAGTAGCGATATGTCCAAGTTGAGTTTCAATATTTTTAATTGCAGTTCCTTGATTTTGTAATTTGTTCCCTTGAATTTGTAGCTGATTTCCTTAATTTTGCAAATGCGGACCCATATTTAATATTAATTCTTCCATAGATAACTTCTTTTCCTTAAATTGAGAGTTATTATTAAATCCAGGTGGATAAGAAGGTTTATAATTATAATTTCCTTGGTTAGATGGATTTCCTAATGTGTTTACTGAGTTGTTCATCCATTGTTGATTAGCAGAGTTGTTATTCCAATTAAAATTTGGATGGTTCTTCCAACCAGGACTGTAATAATCTGCATAAGGATTATTAGGTCTATTATTAATAGCATTTAAAGTTTCATATGAAGTTTGAGCATGTATAAGTTGTCCAGATGAATTTTCTTCTATTATATTAGGAGAATAATTCATTCTAAAATGATCTAATTTCTTAGATATAGTAACAATCTGAGAAGCTAACATAGATATTGCATCAGAGTCATGTATACTAGCTATTTTTTTAGGATTTAACCTTTCAGAAAGCCATTGAAAATTGTCGGTAGCCATTTCTTCAATTAATGAAAAAGCCTCATCAAATGGTTTTAACATTAATGAACCTCCAGCAGCAGCATCTATAATAGATCTAAGATATTCTACTAATCCATTATAAAATGTTTGAATGATTAACCAATTTGGTAACGCATGATGTGGGCATTTCCTAAGAAGATTTTTAAATCTCTCCCAAGCTTCGTATATTGATTCTCCATCAAACAGACTAAAAGATGTTATGTCATTTCTAAGTTTCGTAGTTTTTGAAGGAGGAAAGTATTTGGACAGAAATTTTTGTGACAATTCTCCCCAAGTTCTAATAGATCCATGTGCTAACAAATTTAACCACATCTTAGCCGTATCCCTTAAAGAAAAAAGGAAAACGCGTAAGTCTAACAGCATTATTAGATACTCCGTCATATTTAAAAGTAGCACAAAGTTCCAAAAAACTAGTAAGATGTAAATTAGGATCTTCATTCGGTGAACCACTAAATTGATTATTGATCACAGCAAAATATGTTAAGAAATTCATAGCTATTTTTTAAGAAATTGCACTTTAAAGAAAGGTATTTTTTTATTTTATTACAGTGAACGAAGATTTATAAGTGATGGAAAAAAAAGCATAAAATAGAGCAAATTTGGATCAAAAAGGAAGAAATACATGCAAAATGAACTAAGTCGCCGACGGCGAAATCGTGCCCACCGACGACGAGATTATAAAGAGAATTTCTTAAAGGTTTGCTACTACCTCGCCGACAGCGAGCCCGAGCCCGCCGACAGCAAGCCCGAGCCCGCCGACAGCGAGATCGCATGGTTTGAAGACCTTCTAGAAGCCCCGCTGACGGCGAGGTCGTTTCTCGCCGACGGAGAGACTGTTCAAAAATGCCAGATACATTGAATCTGGATGCTTTTTGAAGAGGTGCTTAAGTACCCCTTGGACCTTTGTCTACCTCTATAAATAGAGGACGAATTTTAGTATGTAGTGTGTTTATTTTAGGAGTCTTAGAGTATTCTATTAGTGTGCTTTTGAGTCTAAGTTGAAGTTTAGTGTGAGTAAGTGTAAGTAGTGAGTTAAGAAGTGTGCTGTACTAGAAGGAAAAGTCAAAGGAACTTCAAAGAGTCTGCTTGGGGAAGAAATTGACATAAGCATCTTTGTTTATTGTTATTAACTTTAAATGAAATCCATGCTTTATTTAATTCTCATGCATTCTGAGTAGTTTTCTTAGTCTTTCTCCTTATTTATGAAATTATGTGAATTGATGAAATTAAATAGAAGTGCCTAATATATTAAAATAAATCGTGATAATCTTTTATTTAAAACTTAATTTACTTTCAATCCGGACAATCGAATTGTTAAAATATGTCGAATTATCAACTATAGTAAAGATTACATCCAATATTCGAGGAAGTCAAAAGCCTTGGAAGGAGGGTGCAAATAAATAGGGAAATATTATTTATCGGACGTAGAATCGGACATTTTAGTGTGACAGGACTAAAATATTCAATTTGGTCCTATTGTTTGAGAGTCGAAGTGTAGATGTTAGCCCTCAGTGAGGGGAATGTGGGAGCTCCGAAGTGGCACCAAGTATCCTCCTCAACTTCAGCGCGCATTCAGCAATCAAGCATAGGACTAGTCAATGTTCTTTCGCACCTGGACCAAAGGGTAAAGAATAGGAATGCTCCTATTTGTCACAATACAATAAAAAAATCTATTTTAATTCATCATTCACTTAAGTTTCTAAAAACAAGGGGAAGGATATTTTTTCTAAAATCTTTAAATCAATTTTATTTAAAGCATTAGTTTACTTTAGATCTCTTTAGTTAAGTATTCTAAATTTCGTATACTATATTAGTAAGTAAATCCTTTTAAATTTAGTCGTTACAAATCTTTTAAAACTTCCCCGTGGATCGATAACCAGTGACTCCACTAGAGCCCCGTATTACTTGATATGATACGTATACTTGGGTAGAATCCACATTATACATTCCATCATAAAATTAAATATATATTAAGCGGGATCAAGTTTTTGGTGCCATTGCTATTTTTGTAAACATTAAAAAGTGGATCAAGTTTTTGGCGTCGTTGCCGGGAAAGTAAAGAAATTATTTACTAGAGTAACGGACTATTTTAAAATTTATTTTAAAAAATTGTATGCGTAAATTTGGAAACGAAAATTTAATACCTTACGATTCAGAATTAGAGCGTACAATTAAAAGAATTAGAAAACAAAAAAGACAAATTATAAATTTAACATAAATGGCGAATATTCCTGAAAATAAAAATATCAATCAACAGAAACCATTAAGAGATTATGCCAACCATACATTAGATGAAATTCATTTAACTATTTAAAACCCTGATGTAGTTGCTAACTCATTTGAACTTAAACCTGCAATTATCCAAATGGTACAAAATAATCAATTTAGTGGTTCACCTAATGAAGATCCTAATTTACATCTTGATAGTTTTTTAGAACTATGCGCTACTTTCAAATATGAAGGAGTATCTAACGAAGCTATTAGACTTAGACTTTTTCCTTTTTTTAAGGGATAAGGCTAAAATGTGGTTAAATTCGTTAGCACCTGGATCTATTAAAACTTAGGGAGAGTTATCACAAAAATTTCTATCCAAATATTTTCCACCATCTAAAACTGCTAAGCATAGAAATGATATAACTTCTTTTAGTCACTTTGATGGAGAATCAATATATGAAGCTTGGGAGAGATTTAAAGAACTTCTTAGGAAATGCCCACATCATGCGTTATCAGATTGGTTAATTATTCAAACTTTCTATAATGGATTAGTAGGATCTCTTAGATCAATCATCAATGTCAGTCACTGGAGGATCATTAATGTCAAAACCATTTGATGAAGCCTATGCACTAATCGAAGAAATGGCTACCAATAATTTTCAATGGCCTGCTGATAGAATGAATCCGAAAAAGATAGCCAGTATTCATGAAAATGATGCAATATCTATGTTAGCTTCGCAAATCGCTGTTATATCTAAAAAATTAGATCATTTTGGAATGAATTACTCTCCAACTATATTAGAAGAAAACTCATCTGGACAACTTATAGAATCTCAACCTTCATATGAAACTATGAATGCTATTAATAACAGACCCAATAATCCTTATGCGAATTATTATAATCCCTGATGGAAAAATCATCCTAATTTTAATTGGAATAATAATACAACTAATCAACCATGGATGAACAACATAACACAACCATTAGGAAATCCCTCTAACCAAGGAAATTCTAATTATAAACCTAGTTATCCACCTGGATTTAATAATAATAACCCTCAATTTAAAGATAAGAAATTATCTATAGAAGAATTAATATTAAATATGGGTCAACATTTACAAAATCAAGGAAATCATTTACAAATACAAGAAAACCAATTACAAAATCAAGGAACAACTATTAAAAATATTGAAACTCAACTCGGACATATCGCTACCGCGCTTAATAATAGATACTCGGAACATTTCCTAGTAATGTGGAAATAAATCCCAAAGACAAAGGAAAGGAACAAATTAAAGCGATACAATTACGAAGTAGAAAAGAATTAGAACCTCGAATTCGTAAAGAACTCGAAAGTCAAAAAGAGGAAGTGGAAATCGAAAAGGAAAAGAATCAACAAGATCCGAACTTAGAAAATCCTTTAATACCAATGAAAATTTCGTTGAAAAACCTCCACCACCATTTCCTCAACGACTAAATCAACATAAAAAAGATAAACAAGCTCGCTAAATTCCTTGAAATTCTAAAGAAATTAACAATAAATATTCCTTTCGTAGAAGCTTTAGAACAGATGCCAAACTATGTAAAATTCATGAAAGATATTCTAAATAAAAAAGAAAATTTACCGATAATGAAACGGTCGCACTTAGTGAGGAGTGTAGTGCTATTATTCAGAAAAAGCTTCCTGAAAAATTAAAAGATCCTGGTAGTTTCACTATACCCTGCGCTATTGGAGAAAAATTCTATGGAAAAGCTTTGTGTGACTTAGGAGCAAGCATCAATCTAATGCCTCTATCAATTTTTAAGAGATTAGGATTGGGAGAAATTTCACCTACTTCAAGTAACCCTTCGCGTTAGCCGATCGTTCGTTACATATCCTAAGGGAGTTATCGAAGATGTTTTAGTAAAAGTGGATAAATTTATCTTCCCCGTAGATTTTATTGTTTTAGATATGGAAGAAGATAAAGAAATTCCTATCATCTTAGGAAGACCATTTTTAGCCACCGGGAAAGCTATGATCGATGTTCGTAAAGGAGAATTAACTATGAGAGTAAATGACCAAAAAGTTACTTTTAATATTGCTAAATCAATGAAATATCCTGCACTAGAAAAATATGATGAGTATTTTCGAATGGAAGTACTCGATCATTTACAAAAAGAACATTTTAAGGAATATTTTGAAGAAAAACTAGAAAAAGAAAATATCTAATTAATTGAAAGAGCTGATATAAATGAAGAACTAGATTATATTCAAGAGAAATTTAAATTTTTGGATAATACAGAAAACACTCGAAAAAATATAGTTCCATCGATTATTAAACCTCCCGAACTCGAGTTAAAAATGTTACCTAATCATTTGAAATATGCTTACTTAGGTAATTCTTCAACTCTACCGCTTATTATTTCATCTGAATTAAATGAATCTCAAGAACAAAAACTTTTAGATACCTTAAAAAATATAAGAAAACTTTTGGTTGGACTTTAGCAGATATTAAAGGAATTAGTCCTTCAATCTGTATGCACAGAATTATTTTAGATAATGAACATAAGCCTAAAGTAGATCCCCAAAGGAGATTAAACCCGATAATGAAAGAAGTAGGTCAAGAAAGAAATTTTAAAATGGTTAGATAATGGTATTATATATCCTATTTCGACAGGTGCTTGGGTAAGCCCAATTCACCGTGTGCCTAAGAAAGGAGGAGTGACCGTAAAAGCTAATGAAAATAATGATCTTATCCCTATAAGACAAATTACCTGGATGGCGAATATGTATCGATTATAGAAAATTAAACGCGACCACCAGGAAAGATCACTTCCCTTTACCATTTCTAGACTCAGCATGTTAGATAGATTAGCCGGACATAAGTATTTTTGTTTCTTAGATGGATACACCGGTTATCATCAAATACAAATTGCTCCTGAGGATCAAGAGAAAACTACATTTACTAGTCCTTATGGAACTTTCGCTTTTCGAAGGATGCCTTTTGGATTATGTAATGCACCTGCAACATTCCAGAGATGTATGATGTATATATTTAGTAAATTAATTAATAATGGAATAGAAGTATTTGTGGATGATTTCTCTGTATTTGGAACATCATTTGACACATGCTTAAATCAACTTGAAAAAGTATTTGAAGTATGTGAGAAAACTAATTTAGTTCTTAATTGGGAGAAATGTCAATTTATGGTTACAGGCGGCATTGTATTAGGGCATAAAATTTCGAAAAGGGCATGGAAGTAGACCCTGCAAAAATTCAAGTTATAGCTAAATTACCACCTCCAACTACGGTAAAAGGGGTAAGAAGTTTTCTTGGACATGCTGGATTCTACATACTTTATATAAAAGATTTTTCAAAAATTATTAAACCTCTATGCCAACTTCTTGAAAAGGACAAGAAATTTGAATTTACAACTGAATGCCCGAATGCTTTCGAATTATTAAAAGATAAATTAATTACAACACCTATAATAGTTTCACCTAATTAGGAGAAACCATTCGAGCTTATGTGTGATGCTAGTGATTATGCTATAGGAGCAGTTCTTGGGCAAAGATATGATAAGATTTTCAAAGTTATATATTATGCTAGTAAAACTCTAAATGATGCTGAATTAAATTATACAGTTACTGAAAGAGAATTATTAGCAGTTGTATATGCTTTTAATAAATTTTGGCCTTATCTAATAGGAACTAAATGTATTGTGCTTAATGATCACTATGCTATAAAATAATTAATGCAAAAGAAGGATTCTAAACCAAGATTAATTAGATGGATATTATTAATGCAAGAATATGATTTTGAGATCGTTAAAAAAAATGGAACTGAAAATCAAATTGTTGATCATTTATCAAGATTAGAATATCATGAATTATCTGATACTGATAATGAAATTATAGTACGCTTTTCCCGATGAACAACTTTATAATATAAATGAGTGGAAAATACATTGGTATGCTGATATAGTAAATTATATTGTAAGTGACATTTTACCACCTATGTTAACTTTACAACAACAGAAAAATTCATTCATGATACTAAAACATAATTTTGGGATGAACCATACTTATATAAGCAATGAAGATGCGTGCCTTATGAATAAACTGAACCAATTATTCAAAAATGTCATGATTCTAATTTTGGAGGACATTTTGGGAAAGATAAAACTGAGTATAAAATTCTACAATCTGGATTCTACTGGCCTACTCTATTTAGAGATGTATACAGATATATAAAAACCTGCGATAAATGCCAAAGAGTAGGAAATATATCAAGAAAAAATGAAATGCCTCAGAATTTTATATTAGAAGTTGAAATTTTTGATGTTTGGGGATTAGATTTCATGGGACCTTTTATTCCTTCATTTGGAAACTCATATATATTAGTAGTTGTTGATTATGTTTCCAAATGGATTGAAGCGCAAGCTTTACCTAGGTGTGATGCTAAAAGTATTTCAAAATTTTTAATGAAAAATATTTTTACTAGATTTGGAATGCCGAGAGTGATTATCACTGACAGATGAACTCATTTTAGAAATAAATATATTCACAAACTAGTAGAAAAATATAATATTATTCATAAGATATCAACTGCTTATCATCCACAAACTAGTGGATTAGCTAAAGTTTCTAATCGAGAGATTAAGCGTATTTTAGAAAAGTCTGTAAACCCTTATAGATTGGACTGGTCTATAAAAAGATACACTGCATTATGGGCATACAGGACTGCTTATAAAACTCTGATTGGAATGACTCCTTACAGGCTTATATATGGAAAAACTTGCCACTTACCAGTTGAATTAGAACATAAAGCATATTGGGCGATTAAAGAATTTAATTATAATATGAAAGAAGCTGGTGAGAAGAGATTTTTGCAATTAAATGAATTAGAAGAATTAAGGAATGAATCATATGATAATGATATGATTTATAAACAAAGGATAAAATTATGGCATGATCGGAAGATTAATCAGAGAAATTTTGAACCAGAACAAGAAGTTTTGCTATATAATACTAGATTGAAATTATTTCCTGGAAAATTGAAATCTCGATGGTTAGGACCTTTCACTATAACTGAAATATTTTTATATGGAACTATAGAAATTGAAGATCCAAAAACAGGACATAGATTTAACGTAAACGGACATAGATTAAAACCATATTTAGATGGTAGAAGACCAAAATTTAAAGAGGTTTTAATGCTTAGTCGACCTGATTACTAACTGAAATTAGGTCGGGCTGACGACGTTAAACTAAGCGCTTTATGGGAGGAAACCCATAGTAGTCTTTTATTTTAATTATATACAAATTAGTGAGTCTGTAATATTAAAATAAATATTACTATTCAATTTTTAATTAGAATCATCACAAATTCAAACCTATATGATGAGATCAGAAAATATTCGGACCAGAGCAAAATTGGGCAATTTACCGAATCTCGCCGACAGCGAGCTCGAGCCCTCCAACAGCGAGATCGCTTGCCAAATCTTTAAATCAGTTTTATAACTAGCTCACCGACGGCGAGGCAGTTAAAAAATTGGTCTCTTAAGTTTTATGTGCGGTTTTGGACGGTTCTAAAGCCATTTCTTTGTAGAAAACCATCCCAAATTCATTTTTACACTGTTTTCTTCCTAAGAAATGACTAGAGACCATTCCTTTCAATCCGAAATGGCCACCAAACTCTTAGAAACCACAAAAATCGGAGTTTTCAACCGAAAAAAATTCGTCAGTTCGGAGGCGCAGCGTATTTTCAACAAAGTTTTGATGAAGAAGCGACTTATTAAAGAAAGGGGATTTGTCAACAGAGGAGTAGAGAATTACACCACAAAAATTGAAGAAATGATCATGCAGTGGCATTGGGAAGTATTTTGCTATACGACATCCGCTGTAGTTATTCCTGTAGTTAAAGAGTTTTACTCTAATCTACATGCGATCAATAATGGAAGTGTCTACGTCAGAGGAAGATGGGTAACATTTACTCCTTCAAGGGTAACTGATTTATTTTCTATAGAGAATACCCCTGTATGTCATTATTCAAACTTTGTTCCTTCAAGATACAATATGAACGAGATTTATAGATACCTAACCAACGAACCTGATGATTGGGAGTTGCGCAAAGACAGGTATGTCAGTTTCTCTGCATCACTTCTTAACCCTGTGTCAAAGCATTGGCATTTCTTTATCTCATCAAAATTATTACCCACTATGAGGGTAAATAAAGTTTCAAAGGAATACGCTATATTAAATTATTGTATTCAAATTGGACTACATATCGATGTTAGATCAATTATAGTAAAGTCTGCATTGGGATTGATTGTGCATGGTCAGTTCATGGACTTGGACACCCATCGACTATATTTGCTTTATGCAGTCAATACCAAGTTTCTTATGAGGCGTGGGAAAAGGTACTTTTGCCATGTAAACCACTCGATCCTACAGATATGTTTCCAACTTTGGATAACAATGATGAGATTACCATTATTTCTGATAAATCATCACAAAACAATCTTTTAGTGAGGCCCCTTACTAATAAAACAAATTTCATTCTGAAAAAGATTAAAGGATTAGAGAAAGAATTGGAAAACGTGATGAATTCCATCGATAATATCTCTGATATGTTTGATCACATTGACTGGAGGATGAAGGAGCACTTTGATCATACTGGGACATCCGGAGGCCGGCTTTATTCATTTACCGAGACGAAAGGGTGGATTGATGAAGAATCTACTCGCAGAATTCCCTTTCGTGCCTTTCTACAATCTATTTGTGCACTCGCGTCACATCGAAATATTAGAGAGGATGTTAGTTCAGACACTGAGGAGTAGTAAAGATTTCTATCTTATGTTATATTTGTGTGTATATATGTGTTGATTTGGATTTAGGTTTTACTATGATTTAAACTTTAAATTTGATCATCTCAGATTTGATGAAATTATATGTATTTATTATGTCTCAGCATTTAGAGTGTTGTGGTGTGGATTGCAATGCTGAGTATTTATGAGAGTTTGAAGTATTGAAGTCTTTAGTGTTAGTGTTCAAAAGTATTAAGTTTGTAAGTATTATGGATTTCATATATAAAGTTATATTGTTTGTGTGAACTTTTTATGAGTATAAGTATCTAGTCTTCATACTAATTATCAAATTAAGTGATCAGAAGATTAATTAGGGCCAAATCGAGGTTGAAAATGATTGAAGAATTTTAAATATTTAAAATTTTTGGGAGCTCACCGACGGCGAGAATTATCTCGCCGACGGCGAGAATTATCTCGCCGACAGCGAGGGAAAGCCTGCTAACAGCGAGAACGATCTCGCTGACGGTGAGATTTTCCAAAAAGCCTTGGTAAATTAATTAGCTCGCCGAGGGCGAGAAAAATCTCACCGACAGTGAGATCGTGAAATATCCTATATTTGACCAGTCAACCGACACTATTCATCATCCCCTTCCTCAAAACTTCGAAAAAACCGACCTAGGGCTCGTGAGATCTTGGATTTGAGGCGATTTCAACACTTTTTGACACTGGATTTCATCTACCTTTGGTAAGTGCTTCACTCCTATGCAAATTTTTTTTATTTTCACCATGAATTTCTTCTACATTGGGAAATTTTGGAAAAGTTCAAAATATGAAGAAAATACTTGGAAGAAATTCATGGAGATCGATTTAAATGGATTTTAGTTATTATAGGAAGCCATTTTAGTAATAATTGGAAGTTTAGTTAGAATTTTTGTGATTTTCATAGATCAAAAGAAATGGCTCCTCGACAAAGACGAAGGTTGGATTACGACGAAACCCGATTCATAAATGCAAGAGCACAAACTCGATACTTTCAAAACATTCAAGCAAGAAAATGCATACAGGATCGAGTTTTCAAGAATCCGGGCAGAGAAGTGGAACGAATAATTAAGGAAAGAGGATGGGAAAATTTTTGCTACACCACAAACAGGGCTGTTGTAGAAGTTGTCAAGAAATTTTATGCAAATCTGACTGCAATTGAAGATGCACCGATCAAAGTAAGAGGATTTTTGGTTGAATTCAGTGCTGCTAGGATTAATTTGTTTTATGAGGTACGTGACCTGTATACCAGTGACTATGATACTTTTGGAATAATGGAAGGACCACTAGAAGAGGTGATAAACTTTCTCACTGACGGGAAAGGAGTTTGGAAGATAAAGCAGCGCGAAAGGGTAAATTTTCCTCTTTCAATGGTAAATGCATTATCTAAGGCCTGACACTACTTCATTTTTTCTACCTTCTTACCCACATATCGCTACAGTGAGGTAACAAGAGATAGAGCGATTCTAAATTATTGTATTCAGAATCACAAAAGTATAAATGTGGGAAATATTATTTATAAGAATGTATTAGCCACTGCACGAAGTGAAAGTAGAGGAGGACTAGGACACCCTGGTCTGATTTTTGTACTCTGCCAACTCTCTGGAGTTGAGGCTAGAGATGATGAGGAATGGGTAGAACCAATAAAGCCCATCACTCCGGCTAATATTAAGACGTATGAATCCCACGAAGGATGGAGATCGTGGACGAGGAGTTATATGCCTTCATCGAGTAGAGATATACCTTCTACTAGTTATGACCCCCTCAGTACACCACCCCTACCCTTCATGATCTGATGAATGAGTTGACCCTACATAGAAAGAGTTTTGAAAATTTTGGAGAGAACATGGAAAGGAAGTTTGAGCATATGGACCAAAGGATTCGAGGCTTGGAGAGAAGACATGATTATGACAGTGAATATCTCCAGCGACATTCAGAATACGAAATAGCATATTATGAGGCTGAACATCGTTATAGGAGAGGTGAATTAGATGTTGTCTTTCCTGAATGCCCCCGCTACACACAGTATCAGCCTTCTCAGCCTGGAGATCAGGGAGATGATATAGTTTGGGATTTTAATGCTGAAGATTAGAGACTTTATTTGGTTTATTTAGATTAATTGTTATTTTAATAACTTTATTACTTTGTGTGTAATTCTTATGTACTTTCTGTGGACTGTGGAGTTGGTGTGTTTGTTTTAAATTGCTTAAGCTGATATGTTAGACTTTTTATATATGTTAAATTAGTATGCAAATTCTCTTTAAGGTAGTATGTTAGGTTTTCTTTAAATGTGTTGTTTCAGTTTTATAAATTGTGAACTTTAATTTTAGATTGTTTTAGTAACCCAGTTGATTGGATGTGTAATAGTAGATTAAGTTTTAATCTGTTTGTGTTTTTACACTTATTTAAAAATTTCTTTACCCAAAGACTCTCTTTTAAATACTATATATATGGAAGAATACTAACAAGATGAGTTCTTTAAATAATAAAAAAGCCTGCAAAAATTTCAAGGAAAAGAAATACCTAAAGCTCAAAGGTATGATGTAAATTCATTGTATATTTTCCTTTTCAGCATTTAGAAATAGATAGAAAAATTTAAGTTTTGGAGAGGAAAAATACAAATTTAATTATTAAATTGTTCTCAATTTCTATGTTTTAAAAAATATATATATTATTATTATTATTTGATTTTTTGTAATAATTTTTAATTCAATAACTTGAATTAATTTATATAATTATTATAGAAAGTTGAATAGAATATTTCTAGAAATCCAAATTAATTTAATAGAATAAGATATTTGGTTAAAAGGAATAAGAATATAGTAAACTATTTAAAGTAAGGGAAATTATATTCTAAAATTGAAATTCTTAAGTATGTAGGTGAAAAAGAAGAGATTGAAACTCAATTGAAGTAAAGGCTATGAAATACATATAAGCAAAGAAATATTTTAAGTTTCAAATTTAGGAAGAGAAAGTTGAAGTTCAAAATTATTAACAGGTTATCCAGATACAGTAATCCTCACTTGAAAAAAAAAGAAAAAAGAAAAGAAAAGAAAAATAAATAAATAAATATAAGTGAGGAGAAGCTTGAGGAGATGCCTTATCAAAAATTGGCTTCAATGGAATCAACCTAAAGGGTAAAACTCAAAAATATTTCTAAACTTATATATATGGATTAGTATTTTACTAAATAGTGTTTTCTTGAACTTCCTATCATCTAAATATCTTAAGTAAATTACTCTTGTTAATATAGTCATTCTTGAAATAAATAGAGAGCTAGAAATCTTAGATCTGATAACTAAATAATCTTATATCTATAAAGTTAATTTAATTACTTAAAAATGTTTCTATTTAACTTTACTATAATATTATTTAAATTTAATTCATAGTTTATTTGAATTAAAAAAATTCTATTACAAGAATCATTATTTTTATTTAGTATAAAAATTACTTGAGGAAAAGTAATAATTAAGTTTGGGGATTTTGATCACAAGAAAATATGTTAAGAAATTCATACCTATTTTTTATGAAATTTCACTTTAAAGAAAGGTATTTTTTTAATTTTTTTGCAGGAACAAAGATTTATAAGTGATGGAAGAAAAAAGCATAAAATAGAGCAAATTTGGATCAAAAAAGAAGAAAAACATGCAAAATGAACTAAATCGCCGACGGCGAAATCGAGCCCGCCGACGGCGAGATTATAAAGAGAATTTCTTAAAGGTTTGCAACTACCTCGCCGACAGCGAGCCCGACCTCGCCGACAGCGATATCATGCAGTTTGAAGACCTTCTAGAAGCCCCGCTGACGGCGATGTCGTTTCTCGCCGACGGCAAGACTGTTAAAAAATGCCAGATACATTGAACCTGGATGCTTTTTGAAGAGGTGCTTAAGTACCCCTTGGACCTTTCTCTACCTCTATAAATAGAGGACGAATTTTAGTATGTAGTGTGTCTATTTTAGGAGTCTTAGAGTATTCTATTAGTGTGCTTTTGAGTCTAAGTTGAAGTTTAGTGTGAGTAAGTGTAAGTAGTGAGTTAAGAAGTGTGTTGTACTAGAAGGAAAAGTCAAAGGAACTTCAAGGAGTCTGCTTGGGGAAGAAATTGAGATAAATATCTTTGTTTATTGTTGTTAACTTTAAATGAAATCCATGCTTTGTTTAATTCTCATGCATTCTGAATAGTTTTCTTAGTCTTTCTCCTTGTTTATGAAATTATGTGAATTGATGAAAGTAAATAGAAGTGCCTAATATATTAAAATAAATTGTGATAATCTTTTACTTAAAACTTAATTTACTTTCAATCTGGCCAATTGAATTGTTAAAATATATTGAATTATCAACTATAGCAAAGATTACATCCAATATTCAGGGAAGTCAAAAGCCTTGTAATGAGGGTGCAAATAAATAGGGAAATATTATTTATCGGACATAGAATTGGAAATTTTTGTGTGACAGACTAAAATATTCAATTTGGTCTTATTGTTTAAGAGCTAAAGTGTAGATGTTAGCCCTCAGGTGAGGGGAACGTGGGAGCTCGAAGTGGCGATCAAGATCCTCCCGACTCTAGCCGTAGATTTAGTAATCAAGCATAGGACTAGTCAATATTCTTTGCACCTGGACCAAAGGGTAAAGAATAGGAATGCTCCTATTTGTCACAATACAATAAAAAAAAATCTATTTGAATTCATCATTCACTTAAGTTTCTAAAAACAAGGGGAATGATACTTTTTCTAAAATCTTTAAATCAACTTTATTTAAAGCATTAGTTTACTTTAGATCTCTTTAATTAAGTATTCTAAATTCTGTATACTATATTAGTAAGTAAATCCTTTTAAGTTTAGCTGTTACAAATCTTTTAAAACTTTCCTGTGGGATCGATAACCAGGACTCCACTAGAGCCCTGTATTACTTGATACGATACGTATACTTGCGTAGAATCCACATTATACATTCCATCATAAAATTAAATATATATTAAGCGGGATCTAGTTTTTGGTGTCGTGGCTATTTTTGTAAACATTAAAAAGTGGGTCAATAATCCTGTACCATTTGGATAATTGCAAGTTTAAGCTCAAATGAATTAGCCGCTACATCAGAATTTTGGATAGTTAAGTGAATTTCATCTAATGTAGGGTTAGCATAATCTCTTAAAGGTCTTGGTTGATTTGTATTTTCAATTACTGGATTATTTGCCATTTGATTTAAATTTATAATTTCTTTTTTCTGTTTTCTAATTCTTTTAATAGTGCGCTCTAATTTAAAATCGTAAGGTATTAGACTTTCGGTTCCAAATTTATGCATACACAACTTAAGTAGATTTTAAAATAGTTCGTTACTCTAGTAATTTTAATAATTATTAATTATTATTTTTTATTTTTTATTTTTACTTAATTATCTTTAATAATTACTTTACTTCCCTGGCAATGGCGCCAAAAACTTGATCCCCGATAAATATATGTGAGCCAAAAACTTGACTCCACACCAAATATATGTACTGATGATTTAGATATGAAAATTATAATTTTATAATATGGGATACTACGCAAGTATACGTATCGTTTATCAAGTAATATAAGACTTTCTGATTAAGCCCTAAGATATCAAACTCACAGAGAAGTTTAGAGATTAAGAACTAATTTCAGCAGATGCAATTACTATCAAGTATACGGAAATAAAAAATGCTTATAATAAACTCTATTACTTAATGAAAGATTGCAATTTAGAAAAAGTATTTCTTCCCTTGTTAAGAGAATTAAGTGAATGGATAATTAATTTAGTTAGAAATATATTGTGCCAAATAGGAGCATTCCTATTCTTTACCCTTTGGTCCAGGTATAAAAAACATTGACTAATCCTATGCTTGGTTATTGAATTTGTGCCTAGGCTGGGAGAATATCGGCTGCCACTTCGGAGCTCCAACGTTCCCCTCGCCTGAGGTCTAACATCTACACTTCAGCTCCCAAACGATAGGACCGAATTTGAAGATTTTAGTCTGTCACACTAAAATATCCAATTCTACACCCGATAAATAATATTTCCCTATTTATTTACACCCTCCTTTCAAGGCTTTTGATTTACCTAAATTTTGGATGTAATCTTTACTATAGTTCATAATTCAACATATTTTAATAGTTTAATTGGCCAAATTGAATGTAAATTAAGATTTAAGTAAAAGATTATCACAATTTTTTATTTAATATTTAAGACACAACTAATTCAATTTTCCATTTCACAAAATCTCAACAACAAGGAGAAATTCAGAGAAAACTGCTCAGAATGCATAGGAAGAATAACACAAAACTTAAATTTCATTTAAAGCTATAAAACAATAAACAAAAACTTATCTCGAATCTTCTCCCCAAGCAAACTCCTTGAAGTTCCTCTGACTCTTCCTTCTTATACAATACACTCAATTAAACTTACTAATGAACACTCACACACTACAAACTCTTCAGAATCAGACTCTCTAGACTCAGATTAAGACACACACACCAAAACAACACCCATTTTTAGCCTAGATTTGTCTCTATTTAAAGAGGGAGAAATATTTCCAAAGGTTGTCGACCCATGCTAAATATATGCATACTAAAAATTCAATCCCCGACAACGGTGCCAAAAACTTGACCCGCAATCCGCTGATGACAAATATAATAATTAATGCTTTCAAAATGTAATAGATAATAATAGCAGCTAGTGTATATAAATATAATTTTATAAAAAAATATTTTACACACTAGGGGTACTACGCAAGTATACGTATCGTATCAAGTAATATAGGGCTTTGAAACAAAGACCCCAAGTATCGATCCTACGAGGAGTGAGTTATGGATTTTTACATATTTTAATTTTATTTTTAAGTATTTCTTTTATAGTTATAAATTTGATATTTTTAATTTACTATATGCAATAATGAAGCAGTAATGAAATAATTAATGTAAATAGCAATAAGACAACAACTTTCTTCGTTTCAATTAATCCAAGATTTTCTAAGATAATGATAATATTCGTGGAGAATATAAATTTATGGCATTGTGCCAAATAGAAGCATTCATAATCTTTACCCTTTGATCCAGGTGTAAAGAACATTGGCTAGACTATAGATCAGGTCTGGATGTATTGTTAGTAGAATGGGTTAATCTTGGCTCACACTACTAGATGTCCAAGGGTGGCTATGGTCGGCCCTACTACTGACCCTTTCCTTCTCTATAAACCAAATTACAAGAATTTCGTCTGTCACTCTAAAAACTTATCAATTCTACGCCCATTATATAATATCTTCCTATTTATTTGCACTTCACCTTGAATAACCAGCACAAGGCCTTCGACTACCCAATGATTCATGTGATATCTACTAGTTAAGAATTCATCTCCTTTAGGTATCAAAACTCTTCAATAGATTTTAACAATTTAAATGGCCAATTTAAATAGTAAATTAAGATCTGGTATTAATATCATCACAATGTTTTAAAATATAAATAGTTTCTAATTCTCCAACTAATTTTATATTATCTTATTTATCTTTTCATAATTGAAAGGAGAAGTAAACTAACTACTCAGAACACATTGAATTTAAACAAAAAAACATGATAATAAAACTTTGAATAAAATTACAAATACTTATCTCAAGTGTTTCTCCTACTAAATCTCTGAATTCTTCTGACTCCAAAGCAAATAATCTTTAAAAGCACCAACTCTTTAAACTCTCAATACAAACTATAAATAAAATAACTAACTAATTTTTGAAGGATAGTAAAATGCGTCCCTAAATTATCTCTCTAATTCTCTCTCTATATAGGGCTCTAGATAGGGGGACTAAGTTGGGTGTTGGGCGTTGGGGCCTTTTTCTTTGAAGGAGTAGCCTCCTATTTATAGGCTTCAAGGGTTGCCTCAAGGCACCTCTTCAAATTTTGTTCACATTCAATGAATCTTCTAGAAGGTGTGTCTGGCGCCTAGGTGCCGGAATCTGGCACCTAGACGCCGGACTCTACGTCCAGTTCTTCGCACCTCTTCACTTTAGATCGCACCTCTTCGCGATTAAAACCTTTTCCAAGCGTCCAAATACCTTGTATCACATGTCCTATAAACCAGGAACAACTGTCAGTCTTCTAGAAGGTCCAATAACCGCTAACACCGTCAAAATAACTGTCCAGAAGTCATCAAAAATCTTGACAGATTCCGTATCGACCTGGCGCTTAGGCGCCGGATTCTAGCGCCTAGGCGCCAGACCAATAATTTTGACAATTTTACATTTTTACTCCATTTTTGCTCCTCTTTGCTTCTTTTTCACTTTTTTTTCTTCTTGAACATTTTTTCATCACCTATATCCAAAAACACAAAAATACCCTTCATTAAAGCATAATATCCTTAAAAATTTGATAAAAATCAAGGCATAAAAGTGAATATTTTTTTCATGGATCAAAATCCCCCAAACTTAAACGTTACTTGTCCTCAAGTAATCCTTTTTACTATATAAAATGTATAACATTTGGAATGAAAGATAAATATTTAAGACTCCTTATAATTTTTGATCTTATAAAGGCATTAGTAAATCATTAACCAAATTTCACTAACTAAGTTTAATTTTAAGAATTTAAATAATATTCAACTACCAAATCATAAGACTTCAAAAATTTTTCATTCATTTCAAAAATAATAGAAGTTTATTATATTAAGATCACATAAATTATTTACAAGAAAAAGATTTTCATAAAAAATCTTTCCTAAATAAAGATTCATGCATAAAAATTAAGTAAAGTATGTGACTAGTTTTCTTCATATAAGATAATTCAAGTGAAGCAAATTTTTTATTAGGCATATCCTCAAGCTTCTCCTCTTTTTTTTTCTCTCTCTTTTTTTTTCACAGTGAGGATTACTGTATCTGGATAGCCTGTTAATGATTTTGAACTTCACTATCCTTAACTTATATTTTCAAACTTTTACATTTTCACTTAATTATTATAACATGAATAGAATTTCAAAAAGACTTTCAATTATTTCTTTTTCAAGTTATAATTTTTTATTTCTTAATACTTCTAAAATTCAATTATTTCTATTATGAATAGAAAAATTTCTTAATCTTATTCTTCTTTAAGTTAAATAATTCTATTCTTAAAATCAATCAAAGTTATTAAAATTTTGGTTAAGTCCACTAAATTATTTATAATTTCAAAAATTTAAGTGATCTTAAATAGATTCTTCATTCCTTATGTTATGTTAAGATTTTTTTTAGAAAATATTAGTTTATTAAGGACAAATAAAATTTAAATTTGCATGTATTTTCCCTTCCCCCAAACTTAAGTTTTGGTATATCATAAAAAAAATAAAGTATGAGAGAAAGAAAAGTATAATTTAAAAAGGAATTTTATAAGCATGTAAAAAAAATTCTAGAAAGAAATATAATTTACTTCTACACATGTTTTTTATGAATATTACAGAAATAATGAAGCATATAAAAGTAAGCAGGCTCAAAAAAAATTTTATAGCAGTAGTTGAATTAAATAATTACATAATTAACAGAAATAGATTAACATTACTAACTATTCTAGAATACAAAACAGTAGGCTGAAACAAAAATAAACACAAATTCATTCAAATTTCAGTCTGCAACTAAATATCTAAAACAGCTTCAACATCAAACACTTCATACAATGTCTCATAAATAAATCTAAACTAGCAAACATCAAACAATAATCAGTACTAGCAAACAAAAACTAAACTAACAACAGACTCAGCACATCTCAGAGATAAATCAGGCTACTAATCACTGTCTGTAGCCTCGTCATCGTCATCACCAAAAGAAAACACCACATCCTTAGGATCAACATATGGTGAAAATCTAGGACAGGTGGGAAACGAATATCATGCCCACCCTTCAAGAATCTAACTAAAGACTCTGAATACTCAGTATCATACTCACTCTTCCTCTGGGTGTAATCAGATAGGTGATCAATTTTGTTATCCATAGTATTAACTTTGCAGTGAGTTAGAAATAACTCATTCTGCTCGCTCCAACGAATCGATCATGCATCGATTCCCAAAAACTAGATGGTGGCTCAGCAGTAGAAGTAGAAGGTCTGGAAGTAGAAGCTCTACCTGGAGTAGATGCAGAAGTAGAAGGGGTTGTAGATCTCATCCCACGAAGACGATCATAGATACTAACACTCTCCTGCCCAATTGGCTTGGTAGACTTCAACTTCTCCTCAAAAATATCAGCAGTGACTCCATTGTTCACACATAAAGTATAAATCAGGGATGGGAATCCTAATCCTACAGAAGTACTGGATCTAGCAGTAGACTCCACAAAATCATAAATAATACTGCCGACATCTATCGGCTTCCTCACCTGAATGCAGTAGTTTAAGATAGCTCTATCTCTAGTCACTTCGCTCAGGTGGTTGGAAGGTATAAGTCTTGCAGAAATAAAGTAATACCATGCCTTTGAAATACCATTTAACTTAGAAGATTTGAAATTTACTTATTTATTATTCCAGATCTTCCAAGCTCCAGTGTCGTTAGTCAAATAAGCAATAATCATCTCAAGATCTCCCTTAGATGGAGATAATCTAGAATAGTGCCACTCGATGGAAGGTTGCAGTCCATAAAAAACATTGATCCTTTCTAGAGTAAATCCTACTCCAACACCTCTGACGAAGACTTCGTAGTCTTCTGCATCCAAAAGTTAGCATAAAGTTCACGTAGGACTAGAATAACAGCAACAGTAGTGAAATAACAGAATCGTTGTCAGTTGTTCGCAACGATCGTGTTCTCGATCATTTCCCCAGGATTGTAAAAGCTTCGCTCTAAGATAAATTTTCTGGACGTCGCAAATTCGTGATATCAAAAATGCGCTGCCGCAGTCGCAAACTTGCTACTGTCAAAATTTCCTTGTGCCTTTCCTCGCTTAGATTTCGGTGTCATCTAAATGTGAAAGAAAACACAAATAAATTAAGGAATCAAAGATTTAAACTCTTTTCAAGCTTAAGAAACTTAAAATGAGTTTAGAAATTAATGGAGAAACATAAAAAATCAAAATTTTTCTCAAAATTTTGGTTTTTAGCCAAAAATAGGAAAAACTATGGTGAAAATAAAAAGTAAATGGATTAGAGTTTAGATCTGACCTTGAGATGAAGAAATCAAGTGATTTCAAGCTCAAAATCTTGATGTTTTGATCTCAAAATGGATTTGAAGGTGGGTTTTCACGAAAAGAGGAAGGGGATGAAGCTTAAGCGTTAAAAATGGCTAATGGGGGTTTAAATGGTGATTTTCGGGTAAGCAGTCCGAACCGGTGCCTAGGCGCCGAATTCTGGCGCCTAGGAGCCAGACTCGCCTTTCAAAAAAATCACTTTAAAAATTTTATTTTCCACTAAAATTCACAATTTAAACCTCTAATTACTCATATAAGAGTATTGCTTCAGTTTCCATCTTCCAAAATATTTTCCAAAAATTTTAAAAATTAAAAATTAAATCCACCAATTAAACACAAGTTTAAATCAAACTCTTCTAATTCCATTCATAATTTTTAATTTTGGGCTCAATACAATTCAGATAAGTATCATAACATGCTTCAAGTTCTAACAATGATCAAACAACACAAATTTGAAAGAAATACAACACACATTGAACATGAAAGTAAACACACAAACAAACACAATTGATTCACTAAATCAATACAACGACACACTAGATAAATCACAATCTCACCATATCACTATCTAATTCCCATTATCTTGGCAAGGAAAACTATTCAGCCCACTTGGAAAGAATACTAATGCTCTCGGAAAATCTGTAGTCATTTTCTCGTCGATCCAATTGTTCTTCGCATACATTTCCACTTGAGCATCTTGATAAGCGGCTAGATAATCAAATTGAAGTTTCGCCTGCCATTCCAGATGTTCAAATTGATGATACATCTCATGGAGGTGATCTCCAATGCTATTAAATTCTGCTTCAAACTTATCTAGATGACTAGAAATTTTCTCCAAACTTACAGCGATGAAACCATTGAAGTAGGGTTGAGGATCCTTTGAAACCTTGTCTCTAGCCTCTTCTCCAAGATTTCTCCTCTCCATTTCTTCAAAAAACCTCTCTAATCTCTCAAGAATGGAGTGTATGGGTTGAAATAATGATTGCATAGGGATTGGGGATGAAGATAGGGTCATTTATAAGAGTAAATCATGTGAAAAACTGAAGATTTTTGTTTTGACACGATCCAGTAACTGTGGCGCTTAGGTGCTAAATCTGGCGCCTAGGCGCCGGACCCATCGACACATAGTTTACTCTGGTGCTTAGGCGCCAAATCTGGCTCCTAGGCGCCGGAACCATGTTCGACTCCGTTTCGCCTAACGTCAAATTTCAAAGTTTCGTTCTCCAAAATAGGTAATTTAGAATGGTAAGATCAATATAGACTCAATAACACAAATTATAAGCAATCATAATGAAGTTTAACTTGATCTCCTTTTTACTCATATTCGAAATAGAGTGATCCAATGTCTAAACTTTATATACTTGGAGATAATTTTCAGCTTAAGTCAATAGAGTCTTATTAGCAACAATTTTTCTAAAGTAATATAAAAATAAACACGACCGAGGCATAACCTTACATTAAAAATGTAAAAGCACAAAAAACAACGAATAACTATGGGTTGCCTCCCACAAAGCGCTTAGTTTAACATCGTCAGCCCAACCTAATTAAGTTTTTAATCAGGTAGACTCAACTCATAAGCCTCTTTATAAATCTTTTTAATATCTCCAAAATAAGGCTTCAGTCTTAATCTATTAACTTTAAAATTTTTTCCCGTTTTGGGATCTTTAATATCCACAGCTCCATAATGGTATACTTTTTAATTATATACGGTCCTATCCATTTTGATCTTAATTTTCCAGGAAAAAGTCTTAAACGAGTATTAAATAATAATACTTCTTGTCCCGGCTCAAATATTTTTCCTGAAATCTTTTTATCATGTTATATTTTCATTTTCTCTTTATAAATCCTTGCATTTTCATATGATTCATTTCTTATTTCATCCATCTCATTTAATTGCAATAATCGTTTTTCTCCTACAGTATTCAAATCAAAGTTAAACTCTTTTATCACCCAATAAGCTTTATGTTCATGTTCAACAGGTAAGTGACAATGTTTACCATAAACTAACTGGTAAGGTGACATTCTGATTGGTGTCTTATAAGCTGTTCTATAAGCCCATAATGCAGAATCAAGTCTCTTAACCCAATCAGTTCATTTAGGATTAATAGTCTTCTCTAAAATTCTTTTAATTTCTCTGATTGATACTTCAGCCATTCCACTTGTTTGTGGGTGATATGCAGTTGCAATTCTGTTTTTGATTCCAAATTTTTTCAATAATGATTGAATTCTTATATTTCTAAAATGACCTCCACCATCTGTGATAATTGCCTTAGGCATTTCAAATCTTGAAAAAATCATCTTCTTTAAAAATTTTGAAACACTTTTGGGATCACAGCTAGGTAAAGCTACAGCTTCAATCCACTTTGAAACGTAATCAACCGCTAATAAAATATAAATTTTTCCAGATGATGGTACAAATGGTCCCATAAATTCTAAACCCCATATATCGAAAATTTCAACTTCCAATATATAGTTTAAAGGCATTTCATCTTTCTTGGATATATTTCCCATTCTTTGACATCGATCACATGTTTTCACATAATGTCTCACATCTTTAAATAAGGTTGGCCAATAAAATCCTGAATTTAAAATTTTAAATACAGTTTTATTTGTTCCAAAGTGTCCTCAAAATTCGGAATCATGACATTTTTGAATAATAGCATAAGTTTCTTCATAAGGTACCCATCTATGAATTACAGAATCTCTTCCTATTTTAAATAAATAAGGATCTTCCCAAATATAAGATTTAGCATCATTTTTTAAATTTCTTAATAAATTTGTTATCCAATCCATAAGGTAAAATATTGCTAACTAAATAGTTAACTATATCTCGCATACCAAGGTGTTTGGCATCCTTGAATAACATACAAATGTTCATCGGAAATTTCTCATTTATATTTTCTTCGATAATAACATCATTCTTAATTCTAGATAAATGATCAGCAATTTGGTTGTTCGTTCCTTTTCTATTCACTATTTGAAAAACAAACTCTTGTAGAAGTAAAACCCATCTTATCAGTCTAGGTTTAGCATCTTTTTTTAACATTAAATATTTAATAGCGGAATGATCAATATGAACTATGCATTTGGTACCAAGAAGATAAGGTCTAAATTTATCAATTGCATATACTATAGCTAAAAGCTCTTTCTCGGTAGTAGTGTAATTTCTTTGAGTTTCAGTAAGAGTTTTACTAGCATAATATATTACTTTGAAAATTTTCTCATATTTTTGTCCCAATACAGCTCCAATTGCAAAATCACTTGCATCACACATTAATTCAAAGGTTTATTCCAATTAGGTGCAATAATTATAGGTGCAGTTATTAATTTTTCTTTTAAAATATTGAAAGCTTTAACACAGTCTTCATTAAATTCAAATTTAGTTTCTTTTTCCAATAAATGACAAAGAGGTTTAGCAATTTTAGAAAAATCATTTATATATCTTCTATAAAATTCAGCATGACCGAAAACTTCTCACATCAGTAACAGTAGTAAGGGGTTGCAGTTCAGCAATAATTTTCACTTTTACTTGATCAACTTCCATCCCTTTTTGTGAAACTTTGTGACCAAGTACAATGCCTTATGTGACCATAAATTGACATTTTTCTCAGTTAAGAACTAAATTTGTTTCTTCACATCTTTTCAGAACTTTGGAAATATTTTCCAAAAAAGACTCAAAAGAAGTTCCAAAAACTAAAAAATCATCCATGAATACTTCAATTCCTTTGTCAATCAAATCACAAAATATTGACTTCATACATCTTTGAAAAGTTGCAGGTGCATTACATAAACCAAAAGACATTCTTCTAAAGGCAAATGTTTCATAAGGACTTGTAAATGTTGTTTTCTCTTGGTCCTTAGGAGCGATAAGTAATTGATGATAACCAGAATATCCATCCAGAAAATAGAAATATGAGTGTCCAGCTAATTTGTCAAGCATTTGATCTAAGAAAGGTAAAGGAAAATGATCCTTTCTTGTGGCGTCATTTAACTTCTGATAATCAACGCAAATTCGCAATCCAGTAACTTGCCTTGTAGGAATTAGTTCATTTTTATCATTGACAGTGACAGTTACTTCTCCTTTCTTCGGAACACAATGAATAGGACTTACCCATTGGCTATCCGAAATAGGATAAATAATTCCAGCATCTAACCATTTTAAAATTTCTTTTTTAACAACCTCTTTCATGATAGGATTTAATCTTCTTTGCGGTTTAATAGTAGGTTTAAAATTTTCTTCCATTAAAATTCTATGCATACAAATGGAAGGGCTTATTCCTCTTATATCAGCAATAGTCCAACCAAAAGCTTTCTTATAATTCTTTAACACTCCTATTAATTTTTCTTTTTGATCTAAACTTAGCTCGAAGAAATAATAACGAGTAAAGTTAATGAATTTCCAAGAAATGCATACTTTAAATGTGAAGGTAACATTTTTAATTCCAATTCAGGAGTTTTTTAATTGAGGGTAAAAGTATATCATTTTGAGTTGTGTCTAAAGTTTCCCAGTTATCTTTAATATAATGAGTTTCTTTAAGTAATTCTTCTTCTTTTAGTTCTTCATTTTCATTAGTTAAAAATTCAATTTCTTCTTCAGGAATGATTTTATACTTTTCTCGATAGTGTTTTTCAATTATAAAATCAAAATATCCATACAATAGCATTTTTCTTTGTCAGGGTACTTCATCGACTTAAGAACATTGAATTTAATCTCTTGATCATTAACTCTCATAGTTAATTCTCCTTTTTGCACATCAATCATAGCTCGTCCGGTAGCTAGAAAAGGTCTCCCTAAAATAATTAGTATTTCTTTATCCTCTTCCATATCAAGTACAATGAAATCCACAGGGAAGATAAATTTATCTACTATAGCAAGAACATCCTCTATAACTCCTTTAGGGTAACTGATAGATGACCCACTTTTTTATGTTTGCAAAATATGTTAATAGCAACGACAATAAAAACTTGATCCCGCTTAATATATATTTAATTTTATGATGGAATGTATAATGTGGATTCTACGCAAATATAAGTATCGTATCAAGTAATACAGGGCTCTAGTGGAGTCCTGGTTATCGATCCCACAGGGAAGTTTTTAAAAGATTTGTAGCAGCTAAATTTAAAAACTATTTACTTACGAATATAGTATACGAAAATTTAGAATACGTAACTAAAGCAAACTAAAGTAAAATAATGCTTTAAATAAAGTTGAATTAAAGATTTCAGAAAAAGTATCCTTCTCCTTGTTTTTAGAAAATTAAGTGAATGATGAATTTAAATAGATTTTTGTATTGTGACAAATAGGAGCATTCCTATTCTTTACCCTTTGGTCCAGGATGCAAAGAACATTGACTAGTCCTATGATTGATTACTGAATCATGCGCTAAGCTGGGAGGATACTGGCTGCCACTTCAGAGCTCCCACGTTCCTCTCACCTGAGGGCTAACATCTACACTTCAGCTCTTAAACAATAGGACCAAATTGAATATTTTAGTCTGTCACACTAAAATGTTCAATTCTACATCCAATAAATAATATTTCTCAATTTATTTGCACCCTCCTTCCAAGGCTTTTGACTTCCCTGAATATTGGATGTAATCTTTACTATAGTTGATAATTTAACATATTTTAACAAGTCAATAGGCTAGATTGAAAAGTAAATTAAGTTTTAAGTAAAAATTATCACAATTTATTTTAATATATTAGGCATTTCTATTTAATTTTATCAATTAACATAACTTCATAAACAAGGAGAAAGACTAAGAAAACTACTCAGAATGCATGGAAATTAAACAAAGCATGGATTTCATTTAAAGTTAACAATAATAAACAAAGATACTTATCTCAATTTCCTCCCTGACGGACTCATTGAAGTTCCTTTGACTTTTCCTTCTAGTACAGCACACTTCTAAACTCACTAATTACACTCTTAAACTCTTAAAATAGACACTAAGACTCTCTAAAATAGACTCAAATTAACACTCAAGAGACACACAAATGACACACCACATACTAAAATTCATCCTCTATTTATAGAGGTAGGCAAAGGTCCAAGGGGTGCTTAAACACTTCTTCAAAAAGTGTCCAGGTTCAATGTATCCAGCATTTTGAACAGTCTCGCCGTCGGCAAGAAACGACCTCGTCGTCGGCGGGCTTCTAGAAGGTCTCCAATCCGCGTGATCTCGCCATCGGCGAGCTCGGGCTCGCTGTTGGTGAGGTAGTTGCAAATCCTTCAAAAATTCTCCTCATGATCTCGCCGTCGGCGGGCTCGATCTCGCCGTCGGCTACTTAGTTCATTTTTGCATGAATTTCTTCCTTTTTTTGATCAAATTCACTCCATTTCATGCTTTTTGCTATCATCACTTATAAATCTTCATTCCTACAATAAAATAAAGAAAATACCTTTCTTTATAGTGCAATTTCATAAAAAAATGAGTATGAATTTCTTAATATATTTTCCTGTGATCAAAATCCCCCAAACTTAATTATTGTTTGTCCTCAAGTAATTTTAGTACTAAATAAAAATAATGATTTCTGTAATATAATTTTTCAATTCAGATATACTATGAATTAAATTTAAATAATACTATAGTAAAGTATAATAGAAATATTTTTAAGTAATTAAATTAACTTTATAGATATAAGATTATTTAGTTATCAGATCTAAGATTTCTAGCTTGCTATTTATTTCAGGAAAGACTATATTAAAAAGAGTAATTTACTTAAGATATTTAGATGATAGGAAGTTCAAGAAAACACTATTTAGTAAAATACTAATCCATATATATAAGTTTAGAAATATATTGAGCTCTACCCTTTAGGTTGATTCTATTGAAGCCAATTTTTGATAAGGCATCTCCTCAAGCTTCTCCTCACTTATATATATATTTTTTTCTTTTCTTTTTTTTTCTTTTTCTTTTTGGATTGATTTTCAATCCTTCTCTTTTTCTTTTTCAAGTGAGGATTACTATATCTGGATAGCCTGTTAATAATTTTGAACTTCAACTTTCTCTTCCTAAATTTGAAACTTAAAATATTTCTTTGCTTATATTTATTTTATAGCCTTTACTTCATTGAGTTTTAATCTCTTCTTTTTCATCTAAATACTTAAGAATTTCAATTTTAGAATATAGTTTCTCTTATTTTAAATAGTTTACTATATTCTTATTTCTTTTAACCAAATATCTTATTCTATTAAATTAATTGAATTACTAGAAACATCTTATTTAACTTTCTATAATAATTATATAAAGTAATTCATGATTATTGAATTGAAAAATTACTACAGAAAAATCATTTGATAATAATTTTTGAAAATAGAAATTAAGAACAATTTAATAATTAAATTTGTATTTTTACCTTCCCCCAAACTTAAATTTTTCTATCTATTTCTAAATGGTGAAAAGGAAAATATATATAGTAAAGTACATCATACCTTTGAGCTTTAGGTATTTCTTTTTCTTGAAATTTTTGCAGGCTTTTTTTATTATTATTATTTAAAGAACTTGTACTGTTAGTATTCTTCCATATATATAGTATTTAAAAGAAAGTGCTGGGATAAGAAATTTTAAATAAGTATAAAACACAACAAATGAAAACTAAATCTATTGCCACACCTATAATCAACTACCCTACTTTAAACATATTAAAACAATCTAAACATATTAAAAGTTCATAACTTATAAAAACTTAAACAACACATTAAAGAAAAACTAACATCCTATCTAAAATAAAAAATTGCAAACTAACTTAACACACACAAAAAGTCTAACGTTACATCATAAGAAAAAAAACAAACACACCAAATCCACAGTCCACAGAGAGTACAGAATAATTACACACAGAACAATAAAGTTTTCAACAGAACAATTAATCTAAACAAACTAAACAAAGTATTTAATCTTACACATCAAAATCCCAGGCTATATTATCTCCCTGATCTCCAGGCTAAGAAGGCTGAGCAGGCTGGTATTGTGTGTAGTGGGGGCACTCCGGAAAGACAACATCTAACTCACCACTCCTATATCGACGTTCAGCCTCATAATATGCAATTTCGTACTCTGAATGCCGCTGGAGATATTCACGATCATAATCATGTCTTCTTTCCAAGCTATCAATCCTGTGGTCCATATGCTCAAATTTTCTTTCCATATTCTCTGCAAATTGTTCAAAACTCTTTCTACTTAGGGTCAGCTCATTCATCAGATCTTGAAGGGTAGGAGTGGTGTACTGAGGCGGTTCATAACTAGTAGAGGGTATATCTCTACTTAAAGAATGTACATAGTCCCTTGTCCCAGATCTCCATCCTTCGTAGGATTCATATTTCTTAATATTAGTCAGAGTAATGGGTTTCATAGGCTCCACCCATTCCTCATCATCTCTTGCCTCTACCCCAGATAATTGGCAGAGTGCATAGATAAGACCAGGGTGTCCTAGTCCTCCTCCACTTTCACTTCTTGAGGTGGCTAATATATTCTTATAAATTACACTTCCCACATTAATACTTTTTTGGTTCTGAATACGAGAATTCAGAACTAGCTTCTATCTCTTGTTACCTCACTATGGTGGTAAGTAGGTAACAAAGTAGAACAAATAAAATAGTGTCAGGCTTTAGATGTTGCATTTAACATAGAAAGAGGGAAGTTTACCCGTTCTCGCTGCTTTATCTTCCAGACTCCTTTCCCGTCAGTGAGAAAGTTGATCACCTCTTCCAGTGGTCCTTCCATAGTTCCAAATGTATCATACTCACTGGTGTAGGTGTCACGTACCTCGTAATAAGCATTTATCCTTGCAGCGTTAAATTCTACCAAAAATCCTCTAACCTTAACTGGTGCATCTTCGACTTCGTGTCGGGTTCGCATAAAATTCCTTTACCACTTCTACAATGGCTCTGTTGGTTATGAAACGTAAATTTTCCCATCCTCGTTCCTTTATTACTCGCTCCACTTCTCCTCCTGGATTCTTAAAAACTCGATCTTGAATGCATTTTCTTGATTGAATATTGTGGAAATATCTTGATTGTGCCCTTCCATTCACAAATCGGGTTTCATCGTACTCCAACCATCGCTTTTGTCGTGGAGCCATTTCCGATCTGTGAAATTTGCAAAAAATCTAACTAAACTTCCAAATACTACTAAGAAGACTTCCTATAACATCTAAAATCCATTTAAATCAATTTCCATGAATTTCTTCCAAGTATTTTTTTCCACATTTCGACTTTTTTTCAAAATTTCCCAATGTAGAAGAAATCCATGGTGAAAATCAAAATTTTTTGCATGGGAGTGAAGCTCTTACTAAGGGAAGATGAAATCCGGTGTCAAAAATTGTTGAAATCGCCTCAAATCCAAGATCTCACAAGCCCTAGGTCGATTTTTTTGAAGTTTTGAGGAAGGGGATGATGAATAGTGTCGGTTGACTAGTCAAATATAGGTTTTTTCGCGATCTCACTGTCGGTGAGATTTTTATCGCCTTCAGCGAGCTAATTAATTTAACAAAGGCAAAAGTTTCGGGAAAAATCCGCGGTCAACGAGATTGTTCTCGCTGTCAGCGGGATTTTTCTCGCTGTCGGCGGGATAATTCTTGCCGTCGGTGAGATCCCAAAATTTTAAATTTTTAAAATACGTCAATCATTTTCAACCTTGATTTGCCCTTAATTAATCTTCCGATCACTTAATTTAATAATTTAGTAAGAAGATTAGATACTTATACTCACAAAAAGTTCACACAACACAAACAATATAACTTTATATATGAAATCCATGAGACTTACAAACTTCACACTAACAACTAACAACATACTTAACTTAAATGTCCAAATCCATAATACTCAGCATCGCAATCCAAACTACTATACACTAAATGCTGAGACATAACAAATACATATAATTTCATCAAATCTAAAATTCAAATCATAATAAAACCTAAATCCAAATCAACATAAATACACACACAAATATATCATAAAATAGAAATCTTTACTACTCCTCAGTGTCTGAAATAAAATCCTCTCTGATATTTCCGATGTGACGCAGTGTGCACAAATAGATTGTAGAAAGGCCCGAAAGGGAATTCTACGGTAGATTCTTCATCAATCCATCCTTTCTTTCTCGGTAAATGAATAAAGCTGGCCTCCGGATGTCCGAGTATGATCAAAGTGCTCATTCATCCACCGATCAATGTGATCGAACATATCGGAGATGTTATCGATAGAATTCATCGCGTTCGCAACTCTTTCTTCAATCCTTTAATCTTTTCGGAATGAAATTTGTTTTATCAGTAAGGGGCCTTGCTAAAGGATTGTTCTATGATGCTCTGTCAGAAATAATGGTAATCTCATCATTGTTATCCAAACTTGGAAACATATCCGTAGGATCGAGTGGTTTCCATGGCAAAAGTACCTTTTCCCACGCCTCATAGGAAACTTGGTACTTACTGCATAAAGCAAATATAGTTGATGAGTGTCCAAGTTCATGAACTGACCCATGCACAATCAATCCAAATGCAGACTTTACTATAATTGATCCAACATCGATAGGTAGTCCAATTTGAATATAGTAATTTAATATAGTGCATTCCTTTGAAACCTTATTTACCCTCATAGTGGGTAATAACTTTGATAAGATAAAGAAATGCCAATGCTTCGAGACAAGGTTAAGAAGTGATGCAGAAAAACTGACATACTCGTCTTCGCGTAACTCCCAATCATCAGGTTCGTCGGTCAGGTATCTATAAATCTCGTTCATATTGTATCTTGAAGGAACAAAGTTTGAATAATGACAGACAGGGATATTTTCTATAGAAAATAATTCATTTACCCTTGAAGGAGTAAATGTTACCCATCTTCCTCTGACGTAGACACTTCCATTGTTGATCGCATGTAGATTAGAGTAAAACTCTTTAACTACGGGAATAACTACGACGGATGTTGTATAGCAAAATATCTCCCAATGCGCATTGCGCGATCATTTCTTCAATTTTTGTGGTGGATTTCTCTACTCCTCTGTTGACAAATCCCCTTTTTTTAATAAGTCACTTCTTCATCAAAACTTTGTTAAAAATGCGCTGCGCCTCCGAACTGACGAATTTTCCTCTGTTGAAAACTCCAATTTTTGTGGTTTCTAAGAGTTTGGTGGCCATTTTGGATTGAAAGGAATGGTCTCTAGTCATTTCTTAGGAAGAAAGCAGTGTAAAAATAACTTTAGAATTGTTTTCTACAAAGAAATGGCTTTAGAACCGTCCAAAACCGCACGAAAAAAACTTAAGAAACCCATTTTTCAACTGCTTCGCCGTCGGTGGGAAGTTTCTTGTCGTTGGCGAGCTAGTTATAAAACTGATTAAAATTTGGCAGGAGATCTCCCTGTCGGCGAGAATCGACCTCGCCGTCTGCGAGATTTAGTAAAATTGCCCAATTTCGCTCTGGTCTGAATATTTTCTGATCTCATCATATATGTTTGAATTTGTGATGATTCTAATTAAAAAAATGAGTAGTAAGATTTGTTTTAATAATACAGACTCACTAATTTGTATATAATTAAAATTAAAGACTACTATGGGTTGCCTCCCATAAAGCGCTTGGTTTAACGTCGTCAGCCTGACCTAATTTCAGTTAGTAATCCGGTCGACTAAGCATTAAAACATCTTTAAAATTTGGTCTTCTACCTTGAAAATATGAGTTTAATCTATGTCCGTTTACCTTAAATCTATGTCCTATTTTTGGATCTTCATTTTCTATAGTTCCATATGAAAATATTTGAGTTATAGTGAAAGGTCCTAACCATCGAGATTTCAATTTCCCAAGAAATAATTTCAATCTAGTATTATATAGTAAAACTTCTTCTCCCGGTTCAAAATTTCTCTGATTAATCTTCCGATCATGCCATAATTTCATCCTTTCTTTATAAATCATATCATTATCATATGATTCATTCCTTAATTCTTCTAATTCATTTAATTGCAACAATCTCTTCTCACCGGCTTCTTTCATATTATAATTAAATTCTTTAATGACTCGATATGCTTTATGTTCTAATTCTACTTGGTAAGTGGCAAGTTTTTCCATATATAAGCTCGTAAGGAGTCATACCAATCGAGTTTTTATAAGCGATCCTGTATGCCCATAATACGATTGTCTAGTCTTATAGACCAGTCCAATCTATTAGGGTTTACAGACTTCTCTAAATATGCTTAATCTCTCGATTAGAAACTTTAGCTAATCCACTAGTTTGTGGATGATAAGCAGTTGATATCTTATGAGTAATATTATATTTTTCTACTAGTTTGTGAATATATTTGTTTCTAAAATGAGTTCCTCCGTCAGTGATAATCACTCTCGGCATTCCAAATCTAGTAAAAATATTTTTCATTAAAAATTTTGAAACACTTTTAACATCACACCTAGGTAAAGCTTGCGCTTCCTTCCATTTGGAAACATAATCAACAGCTACTAATATATATGAGTTTCCAAATGAAGGAATAAAAGGTCCCATGAAATCTAATCCCAAAACATCAAAAATTTCAACTTCTAATATAAAATTCAGAGACATTTCATTTTTCTTGATATATTTCCTACTATTTGGCATTTATCGCAGGTTTTTATATATCTGTATATATCTCTAAATAGAGTAGGCCAGTAGAATCCAGATTGTAGAATATTATATGCAGTTTTATCCGATCCCAAAATGTCCTCCAAAATCAGAATCATGACATTTTTGAATAATTGGTTCAGTTTCTTCATAAGGCACGCATCTTCTAATAATTAAATCCTTACATTGCTTATATAAGTTCGGTTCATCCCAAAAGTATGTTTTAGTATCATGAATGAATTTTTTCTGTTGTTGCAAAGTTAACATAGGTGGTAAAATGTCACTCACAATATAATTTACTATATCAGCATACCAAGGTATTTTCCATTCATTTATATTATAAAGTTGTTCATCAGAAAAATTGTCTATAATTTCATTATCAGTATCAGATAACTCATGATATTTTAATCTTGATAAATGATCAGCAATTTGATTATCAGTTCCCTTTTTGTTAATGATCTCAAAATCAAATTCTTGCTTTAATAATATCCATCTAATTAATCTTGGTTTAGAATCTTTCTTTTGCATTAAATATTTTATAGCAGAGTGATCAGTATGCACTGATACATTTAGTTCCTATTAGATAATGCCGAAATTTATTAAAAGCATATACAATCGCTAATAATTCTCTTTCGATAACTGTATAATTTATTTCGGCAACATTTAGAGTTTTACTAGCATAATATATAACTTTGAAAATCTTATCATATCTTTGCCCAAGAACTGCTCCTATAGCATAATCACTTGCATCACACATAAGCTTAAATGGTTTCTCCCAATTAGGTTAAACTATTATAGGTGTTGTAATTAATTTATCTTTTAATAATTTGAAAGCATTCAGGCATTCAGTTGTAAATTTAAATTTCTTGTCTTTTTCAAGAAGTTGGCATAGAGGTTTTGTAATTTTTGAAAAATCTTTTATATAACGTCTGTAGAATCCAGCATGTCCAAGAAACTTCTTACCACTTTTACCGTAGTTGGAGGTGGTAATTTAGCTATAACTTGAATTTTTGCAGGGTCTACTTCCATGCCCTTTTCCGAAATTTTATGCCCTAATACAATGTCGCCTGCAACCATAAATTGACATTTCTCCCAATTAAGAACTAAATTAGTTTTCTCACATACTTCAAATACTTTTTCAAGATGATTTAAGCATGTGTCAAATGATGTTCCAAATACAGAGAAATCATCTATAAATGCTTCTATTCCATTATCAATTAATTTTCTAAATATAGACATCATACATCTCTGGAATGTTGCAGGTGCATTACATAATCCAAAAGGCATCCTTCGAAAAGTGAAAGTTTCATAAGGACTAGTAAATGTAGTTTTCTCTTGATCCTCAGGAGCAATTTGTATTTGATGATAACCGGTGTATCCATCTAAGAAATAAAAATACTTATGTCTGGCTAATCTAACTAACATCTGGTCTAGAAATGGTAAAGGTAAAGGGAAGTGATCTTTCCTGGTGGCTGCGTTTAATTTTCTATAATCAATATATATTCTCCATCCAGTAACTTGTCTTATAGGGATAAAATCATTATTTTTATTAGCTTTTACGGTCACTCCTCCTTTCTTAGGCACACAGTGAATTGGGCTTACCCAAGCACTATCAGAAATAGGATATATAATACCATTATCTAACCATTTTAAAATTTCTTTCTTGACTATTTCTTTCATTATCGGATTTAATCTCCTTTGGGGATCTACTTTAGGCTTATGTTCAATATCTAAAATAATTCTGTGCATACAGATTGAAGGACTAATTCCTTTAATATCTGCTAAAGTCTAACAAAAAATTTTCTTATATTTTTTTAAGGTATCTAAAAGTTTTTGTTCTTGAGATTCATTTAATTCAGATGAAATAATAACTGGTAGAGTTGAAGAATTACCTAAGTAAGCATATTTCAAATGATTAGGTAACATTTTTAACTCAAGTTCAGGAGGTTTAATAATCGATGGAACTATATTTTTTTCAGTGTTTTCCCTATTATCCAAAAATTCAAATTTCTCTTGAATATAATCTAGTTCTTCATTTATATCGGCTTTTTCAATTAATTCAGTATTTTATTTTTCAAGTTTTTCTTCATAATATTCCTTAAAATGTTCTTTTTGTAAATGATCGAGTACTTCCATTCGAAAACACTCATCATCTTTTTCTAGTACAGGATATTTCATTGATTTAGCAATATTAAAAGTAACCTTTTGGTCATTTACTCTCATAGTTAATTCTCCTTTCTGAACATCAATCATAACTTTCCCAGTGGCTAAAAATGGTCTTCCTAAGATGATAGGAATTTCTTTATCTTCTTTCATATCTAAAACTATAAAATCTACAGGGAAGATAAATTTATCCACTTTTACTAAAACATCTTCAATAACTCCCTCAGGATATGTAACAGAACGATTAGCTAACTGGAGGGTTACTGAAGTAGGTGAAATTTCTCTCAATCCTAATCTCTTAAAAATTGATAGAGGCATTAGATTGATGCTTGCTCCTAAGTCACACAAAGCTTTTCCATAGAATTTTTCTTCGATAAGCGCAGGGTACGGTGAAACTACCGGGATCTTTTAATTTTTCGAAAGCTTTTTCTTAATAATAGCACTACACTCTTCACTAAGTGCGACAATTTCATTATCGGTAAATTTTCTTTTTTTATTTAGAATATCTTTCATGAATTTTACATAGTTTGGCATCTATTCTAAAGCTTCTACGAAAGGAATATTTATTGTTAATTTCTTCAGAATTTCAAGAAATTTAGCAAACTGTTTATCTTTTTTATGTTGATTTAGTAGTTGAGGAACTGGTGGTGGAGGTTTTTCAACAGCAATTTTCATTGGTATTAAAGGATTTTCTAAGTTCGGATCTTGTTGATTCTTTTCCTTTTCGATTTCCACTTCCGCTTTTTGACTTTCTAGTTCTTTCTGAATTCGAGGTTCTAATTCTTTTCCACTTTGTAATTATATCGCTTTAATTTGTTCATTTCCTTTGTCTTTGGGATTTATTTCCACATTACTAGGAAATGTTCCAGGTATTCTATTATTAAGCGTGGTAGCGATATGTCCAAGTTGAGTTTCAATATTTTTAATAGTTGTTCCTTGATTTTGTAATTGGTTTCCTTGTATTTGTAATTGATTTCCTTGATTTTGTAATTGATTTCCTTGATTTTGTAAATGTTGACCCATATTTAATATTAATTCTTCTATAAATAATTTCTTATCTTTAAATTGAGGGTTATTATTATTAAATCCAGGTGGATAACTAGGTTTATAATTAGAATTTCCTTGGTTAGATGGATTTCCTAATGGTTGTGTTATGTTGTTCATCCATGGTTGATTAGTTGTATTGTTATTCCAATTAAAATTAGGATGATTTTTCCATCCAGGATTATAATAATTCGCATAAGGATTATTGGGTATGTTATTAATAACATTTATAGTTTCATAATGAGATTGGGATTCTATAAGTTTTCCAGATGAGTTTTCTTCTAATATAGTTGGAGAGTAATTCATTTCAAAATGATCTAATTTTTTAGATATAGCAGCGATTTGTGAAGCTAACATAGATATTGCATCATTTTCATGAATACTAGCTATCTTTTTCGGATTCATTCTATCAGCAGGCCATTGAAAATTATTAGTAGCCATTTCTTCGATTAGTGCATAGGCTTCATCAAATGGTTTTGACATTAATGATCCTCCAGCAGCAGCATCGATTATTGATCTAAGAGATCCTACTAATCCATTGTATAAAGTTTGAATAATTAACCAATCTAGTAACGCATGAAGTTCTTTAACCAAGCTTCATATATTGATTCTCCATCAAACTGACTAAAAGAAGTTATATCATTTCTAAACTTAGCAGTTTTAGATGGTGGAAAATATTTGGATAGAAATTTTTGTGATAATTCTCCCCAAGTTTTAATAGATCCATATGCTAACAAATTTAACCACATTTTAGACTTATCCCTTAAAGAAAAAGGAAAAAGTCTAAGTCTAATAGCATCGTTAGATACTCCTTCATATTTAAAAGTAGCACATAGTTCTAAAAAACTAGCAAGATGTAAATTAGGATCTTCGGTAGGTGAACCACTAAATTGATTGTTTTGTACCATTTGGATAATTGCGGGTTTAAGTTCAAATGAGTTAGCGACTACATCGGGGTTTTGAATAGTTAAATGAATTTCATCTAATGTAGGGTTGGCATAATCTCTTAATGGTCTCTGTTGATTGATATTTTCATTTTCAGGAATATTCACCATTTGTGTTAAATTTATATTTTTTTTTCTAATTCTTTTAATTATACGCTCTAATTCAGAATCATAAGGTATTAAATTTTTGTTTCCAAATTTACGCATACAATTTTGCAAAATAAATTTTAAAATTGTCTGTTACTCTAGTAAATAATTTCTTTACTCTCCGGCAACGGCGCTAAAAATTTGACCCACTTTTTTATGTTTGCAAATTATGTTAATAACAACGACACCAAAAACTTGATCCTGCTTAGTATATATTTAATTTTATGATGGAATGTATAATGTGGATTCTACGCAAGTATATGTATCGTATCAAGTAATACAGGGCTGTAGTGGAGTCCTGGTTATCGATCCCACAGGGAAGTTTTTAAAAGATTTGTAATAGCTAAATTTAAAAAATATTTACTTACGAATATAGTATACAAAAATTTAGAATATGTAACTGAAGTAAACTAATGCTTTAAATAAAGTTGAATTAAAGATTTCAAAAAAATTATCCTTCTCCTTGTTTTTAAGAAAATTAAGTGAATGATAAATTTAAATAGATTTTTGTATTGTGAAAAATAGGAGCATTCCTATTCTTTACCCTTTGGTCCAGGTGCAAAGAACATTGACTAGTCCTATGATTGATTACTTAATCTGCGGCTAGAGTCGGGAGGATACTTGTCGCCACTTCGTAGCTCCCACGTTCCCCTCACTCGAGGGCTAACATCTACACTTCAGCTCTCAAACAATAGGACCAAGTTGAATATTTTAGTCTGTCACACTAAAATGTCCAATTCTAAGTCCAATAAATAATATTTCCCTATTTATTTGCAACCTCCTTCTAAGGCTTTTGACTTCCCTAAATATTGGATGTAATCCTTACTATAGTTGATAATCCAACATATTTTAACAAGTGAATGAGCCAGATTGAAAAGTAAATTAAGTTTTAAGTAAAAATTATCACAATTTATTTTAATATATTAGGCATTTCTATTTAATTTCATCAATTCACATAACTTCATAAACAAGGAGAAAGACTAAGAAAACTACTCAGAATTCATGGAAATTAAACAAAGCATGGATTTCATTTAAAGTTAACAACAATAAACAAAGATACTTATCTCGATTTCCTCCCCAAGCAGACTCCTTGAAGTTCCTTTGACTTTTCCTTCTAGTACAGCACACTTCTAAGCTCACTAATTACACTCTTAAACTCTTAAAATAGACACTAAGACTCTCTAAAATAGACTCAAATTAACACTCAAGAGACACACAAATGACACACCACATACTAAAATTCATCCTCTATTTATAGAGGCAGGCAAACGTCCAAGGGGTGCTTAAACACCTCTTCAAAAAGTGTCCAGGTTCAACATATCCAGCATTTTGAACAGTCTCGCCGTCAGCGAGAAACGACCTCGTCGTCGGCGAGCTTCTAGAAGGTCTCCAAACCACGCGATCTCGTTGTCGGCGGGCTCGGGCCCCCTGTCGGCGAGGTAGTTACAAATCCTTCAAAAATTCTCCTCATGATCTTGCCGTCGGAGGGCTCAATCTCGTCGTCGGTGACTTAGTTCATTTTTGCATGAATTTCTTCCTTTTTTTTATCAAATTCGCTCCATTTCATGCTTTTTGCTTTCATCACTTATAAATCTTCATTCCTGCAATAAAATAAAGAAAATACTTTTCTTTAAAGTGCAATTTCATAAAAAAATGAGTATGAATTTCTTAATATATTTTCCTGTGATGAATAGATCTATCAGCTAACTGAAGGGTTACAGTGGTGGGAGTAATCTCTCCTAAATTCAACCTTCGATAAATAGAAAATGGAATGAGATTAATGCTTGCTCCTAAATCACATAAAGCTTTTCTACAAAATTTTTCTTCAATAGCACAAGGTATAGTAAAACTTCCAAGATCTTTAAGTTTCTGAGGTAATTTCTTTTAAATTATTGCACTACATTCTTCACTTAATGCAACAGTTTCAAAAGCTTTAAATTTTCATTTCTTACTTAATATATCCTTCATAAATTTTGCAAAAATTGGCATCTGTTCCAAAGCTTCACCAAAAGGTATGTTTATAGTAAGTTTCTTAAAAATTTCAAAGAACTTAGAAAATTGATGATCAAGCTTCTGTTGTTTTAATCTTTAAGGAAAAGGTGGTGGTGGTTTTTCAACTTCGACATTAATAGAAATATTAGTTTGATCTTGATTAGGTGAAGGAGTTTCTTTAGGTTTTTCAATCTCTTCAACCTCAATCTCTTTTTCAATTTTATTCTGCATTCTTTCTTTTAATTCCTTTCCACTTCTAAGTTGTACAGCTATAACATGTTCATGTTCTTTTCGAGTTTCTTTTGGATTAATTTCAACATTAATAGGATGTGTTCCTGGAGGTCTGTAATTAATTAAATAAGCGATTTGTCCCATTTGATTCTCAATATTACGAATAGCAGTATTTTGATTTTGTAATTGATTACTCATTTGTAAAATTAATTCTTCTAATGATAACTTTTCGTTGATTATTAAATCCAGGTGGTTTATAATTTGAATTTACTTGATTATTCCAATTTCCAGTTGGATGGGATTGATTATTACCCCATTGTTGTTGTTGATTATTCCAGTTAAAATTAGGGTGATTTTTCCATCCAAGATTATAATGATTTGAATACGGATTATTTTTACTAGCAATAGCTTGTAAAATTTCAATAGTTTGAGAATCTTCAATATTAGATGAGTTGTTATGTGATATGTTGATGGCAAAATTATCTAATTTCTTAGATATTGCAGCTACTTGTGAAGCTAAGATAGAAAAGGCTTCGTTATCTTGAATACTTGACATTTTTTAGGATTAATCCTTTCAGAAGGCCATTGAAAATTATTGTTAGTTATTTCTTTAACTAAAGTATAAGCTTCTTCAAATGATTTAGACATTAAAGAACCTCGAGCAGCAGCATCAATAATTGATTTTAGTGATCAAATTAAACCATTATAAAATGTTTGAATAATTAACCAATCAGGTAAAGCATGATGAGGACATTTTCTTAATAGTTCTTTAAATCTTTCCCAAGTTTCATAAATTGTCTCCCCGTCAAATTGACTAAATGAAGTAATATCATTTCTTAATTTAGCGAGTTTTAGAAGGAGGAAAATATTTAGCAAGGAATTTTTGTGTCATTTCGACCCATGTTTTAATAGAACATGTTGCTAATGAGTTCAACCACATCTTTGCTTTATCTCTTAAAGAAAAAGGAAAGAGTCTAAGTCTAATAAACATCATCGAAACATTGTTATATTTAAAGGTAGCACAAAGTTCTAAAAAACTAGCAAGGTGTAAATTTGGATCCTCATTTTGTGTTCCTCCAAATTGATTATTTTGAACCATTTGAATGATAGATGGTTTAAGCTCAAAAGAATTAGCATCTACAGTAGGTATTTGAATACTACTATGAAGTTCATCAACTATAAGGTTAGCATAATCCCTTAATGGTTTGTAAATATTTTGTTCGTTAATTTCAATTGGATTTTGTAAATTGTTATGTAAATTAGCTATCTTTTGGATTTTTTTAGTTTGTTTTCTTTTTTTAATTCTTTTAATAGTTCTTTCTAATTCAGAATCTAAAGGTAATAATCCTTTAGATTCAGCACTACGCATAAAAAGTAAATTAACAAGAAATAAAATCTCTACTTATTAAAAATTTAAAAAAATTTTATATTTTTGGTATTTTATATTTTTGATAATAAAAGAAAATGAATAAAATAAAATAAAAAATATTTAAAATCTAAAGATTTGCCTCTGCTCCTCCCCGGGCAACGGCGCAAAAAACTTGACCCACGCTAAATATATGCGTACTAAAAATTCAATCCCCGGCATCGTGCCAAAAACTTGACTCGCAATCCACAGATGACAAATATAATAATTAATGCTTTCAAAATGTAATAGATAATAATAGTAGCTAGTGTATTTAAATATAATTTTATCAAAAATATTTTACACACTAGGGGTACTACGCAAGTATACGTATCGTATCGAAGTAATATAGGGCTTTGAAACAAAGACCCCGATATCGATCCCACGAGGAGTGAGTTATGGATTTTTAAATATTTTAATTATATTTTTAATTATTTCTTTTATAGTTATAAATTTGATATTTTTAATTTACTAGATGCAATAATAAAGCAGTAATGAAATAATTAATGTAAATAGCAATAAGACAACAACTTTCTTCCTTTCAACTAATCCAAGATTTTATAAGATAATGATAATATTCGTGGAGAATATAAATTTATGGTATTGTGCCAAATAGAAACATTCATATTCTTTACCCTTTGATCGAGGTGTAAAGAACATTGGCTAGCCTATAGATCAGGTCCGGATGTATTGTTAGTAGAATGGGTTAATCTAGGCTCACACTACTAGATGTCCAAGGGTGGCTATGGTCGGCCCTACGAGTGACCCTTTCCTTCTCTATAAACCAAATTACAAGAATTTAGTCTGTCACTCTAAAAACTTATCAATTCTACGCCCATTATATAATATCTTCCTATTTATTTGCACTTCACCTTGAATAACCCGCACAAGGTCTTCGACTACCCAAGGATTCATGTGATATCTACTAGTTAAGAATTAATCTCCTCTAGGTATCAAAACTCTTCAACAGATTTTAACAATTTAAATGGCTAATTTAAATAGTAAATTAAGATCTGGTATTAATATCATCACAATGTTTTAAAATATAAATAGTTTCTAATTCTCCAACAAATTTTATATTATCTTATTTATCTTTTCATAATTGAAAGGAGAAAGTAAACTAATTACTCAGAACATATTAAATTTAAACAACAAAACATGATAATAAAACTTTGAATAAAATTACAAATACTTATCTCAAGTTTTTCACCTACGAACCTCTGAATTCTTCTGACTCCAAAGCAAATAATCTTCAAAAGCACCAACTCTTTAAACTCTCAATACAAACTATAAATAAAATAACTAACTAATTTATGAAGGATAGTAAAATGTAGCCCTAAAGTATCTCTTTAATTCTCTCTCTAGATGGGGCTCTAGATAGGGGGACTAAGTTGGGCGTTGGGCGTTGGGGCCTTTTTCTCTGAAGGAGTAGCCTCCTATTTATAGGCTTCAAGGGTTGCCTCAAGGCACCTCTTCAAAATGTGTCTACATTCAATGAATCTTCTTGAAGGTGTGTATGGCGCCTAGGCGCCGGAATCTGGCGCCTAGGCGCCGGAATCTGGCGCCTAGGCGCCGGACTCTGCATCCAGTTCTTCGCACCTCTTCGCGATTAAAATCATTTCCAAGCGTCCAAATATATTGTATCACATGTCCTATAAATCAAGAACAACTGCCAGTCTTCTAGAAGTCCAATAACCGCTAACACCGTCAAAATAACCGTCCAAAAGTCGTGAAAAATCTTGACATATCGTAGTCTTCTTATCTTTCGCTCTCTACAAATATGAAATAATTTAGTTAAGAGTTTAATTTAGTATTGAGAACTTGCTTTTCTTCTTCCATAATTTGTGATGATACTTTACTGATCTTCATTTACATTGCAAACTTATACTTATAATGGTAAAATCTGGAGAATTCTTAAGATCTGTCGTGGGCTAAGATTTCTTAACTTGTATGTATCACATTTCTAGTGGAAAGGTAGATGGTAAATCCTTGAAGGGAGGTGCAAATAGATAGGAAGATAATCATTGAAGGAGCATAGAATTGAATATGTTTTTAGAGTGATAGGCTAAATTCTATCAATTTGGTTTAAGAGAGAATTGTGTGAGGTCACTAGTAGGCTTGACCATAGGCACCCTTGGGGGAATCTAGAAGTGAGCCTAGAATTCGTCCTTACCACTAACAATACATCTGATCCCGATTTTGAAAAACTAGCCAAATGTTATTTATACACTTGACTAGAGGGTAAAAAATATATATGATCCTATTTGTCCTGGCTCTACCTCATTCTCAAAGTTCTCGAAGCTAATTTAAATGTTTACTAATCATGAAATATTTTGTATGGGAAAGAATCTTTGTTTATTTTGTTAAAGCATTTAATTTACGTTCTTACTTACAACTACTACTTCGTAACTTGCATATTTTTACTTTTAGTTGATTAGCTTTTAAATAGATTTTCTTCTTTCTTTCTTAATTTTTACTTAGCCTTCCCCGTGGGATCAATATTTGGGGTTTTTAAAAAGAAAGCTCTATATTACTTGAAACAATATGTATACTTGCGTAGTACCCCTAGTGTACGATTTATATTTATTTACAAAAACTTTAATCTTTAAATTATCTTACATTGGCCGCTTAATCTGATTTGGGGTCAAGTTTTTGACCAAAATTTTATAAGTTATTTTACTTGCATAATTATGGTCGGGTCAAGTTTTTGGCGCAGTTTCTGGGGATCAAACCAAAACATAAATTAAAAAAGAAAGATAAACATTTTTATAATACATATTTTTAAAGTATATTTGTGTCCTATTATTAATTAAAATTATTTTCTAATTTCTTTTATGCGAAGTTCAGGATCTAAAGGATTAATACCCTATAATTCTAAATTAAAACGTATTGTAAGAAAAATTAGAAAAGAAAAAAGATTTCATAATTTGTAAGAAATGGCTAATATACCTCAAAGTAATATGGAACAAAATATTGCAGAAAATGATCATCAAAATTTACAAAGACCCTTAAGAGAATATGCTAACCCTATAGCTCATGAAATTCATTTAAGCATTCAATATCTATTTCATGCTTGACAAATTCATTTGAACTTAAACCTGCAATTATGCAAATGCTCCAACATAATCAGTTTGTAGGATCTTCTACTGAAGATCCTAATTTACACCTTGCTAGTTTTCTAGAACTTTATTCTACTTTCAAGTATAATAATGTTTCTGATGATGTTATTAGGCTTAGACTTTTTCTTTTTTCTTTAAGGGATAAGGCTAAGATGTGGCTAAATTCATTAGCAACATGATCTATTAAAACTTGGGGAGAAATGGCTGAAAATTTCTAGCTAAGTATTTTCCACCATCTAAAGCTGAGAAACTTAGAAATGATATAACCTCATTTACTCAATTTGAAGGAGAAACTATTTATGAAGCATGGGAACGATTTAAAGAACTGTAGAAAGTGCCCACATCATGCTTTATCAGGCTAAGTTAGTTATACAAATATTTTATAATGGAATAATAGGTTCTCTCAGATCTATAGAAGATGCTATTACTGGTGGTTCCTTAATGGCTAAGTCATTTGATGAAGCTTATGCTTTAATAGAAGAAATGGAAACTAATAATTTTCAATGGCCTTCTAATAGAGTAAATACTAAAGAGTGGTTGGTATTAAAGAAAATGAAGCCTTTTATTTAGTTTCTGTGAAAATTCTTGCAATATCTAATAAGTCTGGATAATTTATTTTCAATTATCGCATTTAAGTAATGATAATTCAGAAAGTACTGATGAATCTCAAACCTTAGAAACGTTGCAAGCTATCGCTAGCAAAACTAATAACCCATATTCTAATTACTATAACCCAAGTTGGAAAAATCACACTAACTTAAATTGGAATAATGTAATCCACAATGGGGTAATAACCAAACTAACCTAATAGGAAATTGGAATAATCAAGGTAATTCTAACTATCGACCTTCTTATCCTCCTGATTTTAATAACTAGCAATTTAAGGAAAAGAATTTGTTTATAGAAGAATTAATTTTACAAATGGGTAGTCAGTTGCAAAGTCAAAATGCTGTGATAAGAAATATCAGGAATCAAATAGGGTAAATTACAAATAAAATTAACAACAGATCACAAGGAACACTTCCAAGCACTGTTGAAGTAAATCCAAAAGAAAATGGAAAAGACCAAGATAAAATTAAAGCTGTATTACTTAGAAGTGGAAAAGAACTAAGGGATGGAAAAGAAAATAAAATTCAAAAGAGGCTGATGATGAGTTATCTAATGATGAATTTGAAAAAGCTTCACCCCCATTTCCACAACGACCGAAACAATAGAACTTGGATCAACAATTTTTAAAATTTTTTGAGGTATTTAAAAAATATTCTATTTGCTAAAACTTTGGAACAAAGGCCTAAGTATGCTAAATTTATGAAAATTATTCTTAATAAGAAAAGAAAATTTGAATATTTTGAAACTGGTGCACTAAGCAAAGAATGTAGTGCAATTATTCGGAAAAAGCTACCTCAAAAGCTTAAAGATCCTGGAAGGTTTACTATACTTTGTGCTATAGGAGATAGATTTCATGGAAAATCCTGATGTGATTTAGGAGCAAGTATTAACCTCATGTCTTTATCCATCTTGAAGAGGTTAGATTTAGGAGAAATATCTACTACATTTGTAACCTTACAATTAACAGATCGATCTACTACTCACCCCAGAGGAATGATAGAAGATGTATTGGTAAAGGTGGATAATTTCATTTTCCTTGTAGATTTTATAATTATGGATATGGAAGAATATGAAGATTCCTATTACTTTAGGAAGACTTGCTTTTCTTCTTCTTGGATGTCTTATGATAGATGTATAAAAGGAGAGTTAAGCAGCGAGTTAATGATCGAAGTAATATTTAATGTTCTTGGAAATCAATGAGGTATCTTATGAGGAGAAATATTCTGAAATGGATATCTTTGATTACATGATAGCACAACATCATCAAGTAAAATGTCAAATCATTTCTAAAGAACAAGAGTTTTTAGACCCTGAAGATTTAAGTGATGAAAATGATTCTGAAGAAGATGTAAAAGATATTGATTATATTAATGAAAATTGGGAAATATTGGATACAACTAAAAGTAATGAATTTAAACCATCAATTGAACAACAACAACAACAACAACAAAGCCTTAATCCCACTAAGTGGGGTCGGCTACATGAATCCTTTTTCTCGGAATTTACGTCACTGTTAAGTGTCGAATTTTCGTTTAATTAATAAATTAAGATCATTTTTTATGCAATAAGCCCAAGTTTTCCTAGGTCTGCCTCTGCCTTTTTTTAACATAGAAGTTGTATTTAAAACATCTACTCTCCTAATAGGATCATCGGAGTGGTCGACATTTAATGTGACCAAACCATCTAAGGCGACTCTCTCTAATTTTATCCATCAACGGTGCAACTCCAGCCCTTTTACGAATATATTCATTTCACATTTTGTCTCTAAGTGTAAAGCCACTCATCCACCTAATCATTCTCATCTCGGCAACACTTAACTTAACATTATGCTTCTCTTTTAAAGGCTACCAACATTCAGTACCATAGAGCATTGAAGGTCTCGCATGTCTTATAAAATTTTCCTTTCGATCTGACGGTACTTTTCTATCACACAATAGGCCAGGACATTCCTCCACTTCAACCAACCAACCTGAATTCTACTATTAACATCCCCATCTATATCACCTTCGCTTTGAACAATGGACCCGAAGACATCTAAATCGTTCACACCTTTTAATAATTTGATCACCCAGTTACGCTACGTCATGAACCTCACATTACTAAAATTACATTCCATGTATTCGAGTTTAGTTCTACTCAAACGAAGACCTTTAGACTCCAATGTAGACCTCCATAATTCAAGTTTTTCCTAGACTTTTTCTCATGTCTTATCCACAAGGAGGATATCATCAGCAAAAAGCATACACGAGGTACATCCTCTTGTAAATGCTAAAATTAAGACCATCCGCCAAATAAAGTAAAAGATATGGGCTTAAAGCCGATCCTTGATGTAAACCAACAGAAATAGTAAAATACTTGGTTAATCCTCCTTCAGTTCGAATTTACATGTAACAGCTCTAGCATACATATATTTAATGACTTGAATATAAGTCATATCGACGCCTTTCTTCTCGAAGGACTCTCCGAAGAACATCTCTGGGAACCTTATCGTAAGCTTTTTCTAAATCAATAAAAATCAAATGTAGATCCTCCTTATTATCTCTGTACTTCTTCATCAAACCTCGCAATAAATGTATAGCTTCCATGGTAGACCTGCCCGACATAAATCCAAATTGATTATGAGAAATCTTCATAATACGTCATAACTTTATGTTCGATTACCCTCTCCCTTAATTTTTAAAGTATGACACATCAGATTTAATTCCTCTATAATTTGCACACTCTTGTGCATCTCCTTTATTCATAAGGACCAAAATGCTCTTTCTCCCTCCTTAGGCATCCTTTTAGTTTTTTAAAATAATATTAAAAAGTTTAGTAAGCCGAAACCCCAAAATCGACATTTCCGCATACAATTGGGATATCATCGAGTCCCTGACTTTCCCCCTTGGTTTTCTTTAAGCCTCATCAACTTCTTTTTACTAATGCGACGGTAAAAATGAAAAGTTTTATTATTATTAATGATATTAAGATCACTAAGGTGTCCCGTACTTTCGGCATCATCATTAAAAAGTTTATCAAAATAACTCACCCACCTATGTTGAATATTTTCTAAGAAAAGCACTTTTTGATTTTCATCTTTAATACACTTTACTAGAGTTAAATCTGTACTTTTCTTTTCTCTTTGTTTGACTAGTTTATACATATATTTTCACCTTCCTTAGTATGTCCCCAACATGTTATAAAGATCACTAAAAGCGAATTTTTAGCATCACAGTTATTCTTTTACACTCCACAACGGAGCCGTTTTATATTTTCCCCGTTCTCTACGCTTTTACATTTAAACCAATTTTTATAACATAAATTCTTATATTTTATCTTTTCTTGCACATTATTATTCCACCATTATTCCTTTTTATTTATAGAAACTTTTCTTTTGATTCTCCAGGTACATCTTTAGCCACTTGTTTAATAGTATTAGTTAATTTTTCCCACATAATATTCGCGTCTTCATGAACATCCTCTCATTTGAAAAGGCTCCTAAATTGGAATTGAAGAAATTATCCTCTCATTTAAAGTATGCCTTTTTAAGGAATTCATTAACTTTACTGTTATTATATCTTAGCGAATTAACTACAAAACAAGAGATGAAGTGTGTGATTGAAGTGTTAAAATTGTATAAAAAAGTTTTGGATGGACAATAACGAATATTAAAGGAATTTGCCCATCAATTTGTATGCACATAATATTATTGGAAGATGACGGTAAACCCGTGTGTGAGCCTCGAAGGAGATTAAGCTTGATTATGAAAGATGTTGTTAAGAAAGAAATGTTAAAATGGTTGAATGTTGGAATTATTTATCCAATATTTGATAGTCCTTAGGTTAGTCCTATTCATTGCATTCCAATGAAATGAGGAGTGACTGTTGTTGAAAATGAAAATAATGAATTAACTTCTATATGACAAGTGGTAAAGTTTGTCTCTTTGTATTGATTACGGAAAACTAAATGCGCCACCGGAGAAAGATCATTTTCCTCTTCCATTCTTAGATCAAATGCTAGAGCGGAGACATTCATATTTTTGCTTTTTGGATGGATATTCTTGTTATCATCAAATATATACATAACTCCACGAGGATCGAAAACATGTTTACAAGTCCTTATAGAACATTTGCTTTTCGAAGAATGCCTTTTGGGTTATGTAATGCACCTGCTACTTTTCAAAGGTGTATGTTGGCTATTTTTTGTTACTTAATTGAAAAAGGAATTGAAATTTTATGGATGATTTCTCTGTATTTGGAACTTCTTTTGATTCTTGCTTACATAATTTGACTAAAGTGTTAAATAATATCAAGAAATAAATTTAGTTTTAAATTGGGAGAAGTGTCAATTTATGGTCACGGAAGGAATTGTACTGGGTCATAAAATTTCTAAAAATGGGATGGACGTTGATCAAGCAAAAATCCAAATTATCGCTGGATTACAACCCCCAACTAATATAATAGGTATAAGAAGTTTTCTTGGATATGCTGGATTTTATAGAAGATATATTAAAGATTTTTCCAAGATTACTAAACCTTTATGCCATCTTTAGAAAAAGATATAAAATTTGAATTTGATGAAAATTGCCTAAATGCCTTTAACTTATTAAAAGAAAATTTAATCACAACACAAATCATTGTTGCACCTAATTGGGAAAGACCATTTGAGTTAATGTGCTATGCGAGTGATTACGCTATAGGGGCAGCTTTAGGACAATGATATGATAAGATGTTTTGGAGTTATATATTATGCCAGTAAAACTCTTAATGAAGCTCAAATTAATTACACTACTGCTGAAAAAGAGTTATTGGCTATAGTATATGCTTTTGACAAATTTCGATCATATTTACTTGAGAATAAATGTATAGTACATACAAATCATTCTGCTATTAAATATCTGATGACAAAAAAAGAAGCTAAACCTAGATTGATTAAATGAATCATTCTTTTGCAAGAATTTGACTTTCAAATAGTTGAAAGAAAAGGAGCTAATAATCAAATTGCCGATCATCTATCAAGAATTGAAAATAATAAGGAAATGAATGATAAGGAAGAAATAGATGAATGTTTTTTTGATAAGCAACTTTATAATGTTTCTGATGGATTAATCCCATGGTATGCTGATATAGTTAATTATTTAGCTAGTAACATTATACCATATGGATTAGATCATCATCAAAAAAAGAATTTCTTACATGATGTGAAATTTTATTTTTGGGATAACCCCTTTCTATTTAAACACTGTAAGGATTCTATTATATAAAGATGTGTCCTTATGAAGAAACTTACGAGATTATTCAAAAATGCCACAACTCTGATTTTGGGGGGACATTTCAGAATTGATAAAACTGCTTTTAAAATTTTACAATCCGGATTTTATTGGCCTACATTATTTAGAGATGTTAACAATTTTGTTAAATCCCATGATCAATGTCAATGTATAGGCAATATTTCTAGGAAAGATGAAATTCCTCTAAATTTTAGTTTGGAAGTGGAAATTTTTGATGTCTGGAGTTTAGATTTCATGGGACCATTTATACCTTCTTCGGGAAAAATTTATATATTATTGGTTGTTGATTATGTTGCTAAAATGGATTGTGACGAAGCTTTACCTCGTTGTGATGCCAAAGTGTTGAAAAATTTTTAACTTTGAAAATATTTTTTACTAGATTCGGAATGCCACGAATAATTATCACTGATGGGGGTCACTTCAAGAGTTTTATAATTTAGAGATTACTGAGTAAATTTGGGAGTAAACATAGAATTTCAATAGCTTATCATTCCTAAACTAGTGGATTAGATGAAGTTTTAAATCGGGAGATCAAAAGAATTTTAGAAAAAATAGTTAACCCAAAACGAACTAATTGGGCTGATAGACTCGATGATGCTTTATAGGCTTATAGGGCCCTTTATAAAACTCCTATTGGGATGTCACCATATAGACTCATCTATGGAAAACTGTGTCATTTACTTGTTGAATTGTAGCATAAAGCTTATGTGGATTAAAGAGTTTAACTATAAATTAAGTGATGTTGGAGATAAACGATTATTGCAATTGAATGAACTTGAAGAAATTAGAAATGATTCATATGAAAGTGATCGAATTTATAAAGAGAAAATGAAGAAACTGCATGATAAAAGAATATTAAGAAAAACTTTGAGCATGGACAAGAAGTTTTACTATACAATTCCATATTTAAATTTTTTCTAGGAAAATTGAGATCCAAATGGATAGGGCCTTTTGTTGTTAAAATAGTTTATCCTTATAGAGCAGTGGATATAATAGATCTTAAAACAAATTAAACCAATTAAAGTAAATGAACAAAGATTGAAGCCATATCTTGGAGAAAGTTTGCCATTATTTAAGGATGTGCTATATTTAACCCATTTGGAGTAAACAATTGGTTATGTCGGGCTGCCGACATTAAACCAAGCACTTTGTGGGTGGCAACCCACATTATGATTTGATTTGTTTTGATATTGAGAGTGCTTTATATGTGACTTCACTTAGTTACATATCTTTTGATCTATTTTAGACCTAATTTGGTGTGAAACTTATGAAAAGGGTGACGAAGGCGAACTGTGATTTTGAGTTTTGCTGCATAGGCACCGGGGTGGGCGCCTAAGCACCAGACATCTAAAATCCTGGCTCCTAGGCGCCAGAACTAGTGCCTAAGCGCCAGACATTTGAAATCCTGGTGCTTAAGCGCCAAAATTAGGCCATAGGCGCCACAGTTCTGTATCGTGGAAAAGCCGCCCCATAGCAGTTTTTACCCACTCGAATCCCTATAAATCTACTTCTTCATCCCCTGACGTCGAGCCATCGGATTTTGATCTAAAACTATAGTTTTGAGAGAGAAAGAGATTTGTTGCTTTGATGGAGAGACTAAATATAGAGAATGGAGGGATGCTAAGTTTGTGCACAAGGATTCACAAACTTACTTTGAAAAACTACCTAGCCATAACATTGAAGCTATTTGGTCAACGAGAAGATTGAAGAAGAATTGGTGCATATTGGAGAACGGATGCCAAATGTATCATCGATATGAGCATATGGAATGGAAAATGAAGGTACAATTTGATCATTTGGCAGGCTTTGAAGACTATCGAGGTAACCATGTATGCTCGGAACAAATGGATTGATAAAAAGACGGCCTTGGAATTTCCTCGTGTCCCTTGCTTCCACTCCTTTATTTGTAGTGAATTACCTTGTGGAACTAACGAAGGTTCTGATGTGAATCCATGAAATTAGGCTGAATTTATGTGGAGAAATTAATTGTAATAGTCAAGTGTTAAGTGATTTGCTTAATGTTTTGTGTAAGTGATTTGTGTGATTTTTATATTTTTTTGTGAGATGTGAGAAGTTGTTTATTTATATTTTCTGTATTTTTGAACCTTATCTTAAAGATCTGAAATGGAATGAAGTAAAATTTGAGTTTGGAATGTATCAAGTTGTGTTTGGAATGTATCTTAAATTTGGAATCTATTTCAGACTTAAATATTTTATGGGAGATGATTGATGAATTTTATGATGTAATTTTAAGTTTACAAATGTTAGAATACCTAAATTACAAAATGTAAAAACTTGGGAATTTTTCAAAATTTTTGGCGTTTCTGGCGCTTAGGCGAGCCTAGGCGCTGGTTCACCTGAACCAATATTTATGCCTTAAAACCGAGCCCGTCACCATTAACACGCCTAAGCTTAATCTTCTTCCCCAAAACTCACAAAAACTGATCCTAGGGTTCCATTTTGTGCTTGATTCGTGAAGTTTCAAAGCTTAAAAACTCCAGATTTCAACTTCTCGAGGTTAGATCAACATTTTGGCATAGTTATTTTGAGTTTTAACCATGGATTTCTCTACATATGAATAGTGCCAAAAATTTGGAAGAAAAAATTGATTTTTAAGTGGAAAATCCATGGATCTAAGCTTAATTAAGTGTTTTAAGCTTAGATTTTGTGCCATGTTATTGATTTTATAAATTGTTTGAAATTATTTTCAAAATTATAGAATGGCACTAAAATCAAAGTGAGGAAAAGAGCGGAGCAAATTTGATCATTCAAGGTTTGCTAACGCAAGTGCTCAAGTGCGCTACAATGAATTCGCTTCGGCTCGCAAATTCATTGCGGAACGAAGTTTTTATCAACCCGACGGCTTAATAAAAAATATTATTGCTAATCGACAGTGGGAGCGGTTTTGTTATTTTTCTGCTATGGTCGTAATATCTGTTTTTCGGGAATTCTATGCAAATTTTCTGAAGCAGGTCAATAATGAAGTTTATATTAGGGGGATGGGAGTTGGCTCACTCTGAAGTCATGTTGACATGTTTATGGCCTACCTCTGCTGATAAGAAATTTTGCTTCTATGATGTTTTTACTCCATTTGAAGGAGAGACTGATGAGATTTTAACCTGGGCCCGGTGGAAGAGGATCTTGGAAAATCCAAAATAATAAACGGGTAAATGTGTTTCTCTTCACTTAATGCTACTTCTAAAGCTGACTACTTTGTTACGCTCGTATTCTCTCATCGAATCACACAGAATTTGTTGTGAAAGAATGAGTTATTTTAAATTATTGCATTCGAAATGAAGCGATAGATGTGGGAGCCATTATATCGTGTAATCAATATTTCACATGAAGGAAGTGTTATTTCTGGTTTAGGCTTCCCAGCTCTCATTTTCTCGATTTTAACGAGATCTTAAGGTATTACTTACTCTCATTCTAAAGAGATACTTAAGCTGAGGAAATAATTGGAAAATCTCATGTGGATACTTATGGAAAAATAAAAAAGTCGAGTTAGAAGCATTTAATTCTTCTATGCATTCTACGCTTTGCACCCAGACCTTCCACTTCACCTTACCGAGCCTCCAGTAGATGTGTGGAGCGTTTGTCGAGTACTTGAAGCATCAAAGTGATATAATCTTGATGTAATGCAAAGTAAATTGTATGGATAGTAAGATCGATCATGTGTCTGAGTATAAATAGAGGAAGAGTGACTATGATGGGGAATATAATGATGCTCTTGTAAAATTCTCGAAGGGTGATAAGAATATCGAATTTCCTACTTATCCTAAATTCACCCCTTGGATTAATCCCAGAAGTCCTATTCCTGATGATTCCTTCGATGACGATAGGGAAGTGAGGATGATTAAAATTTTATTTTTGCTTTTTAACATTTAACATGCACATTATGTGTATTTTTACCTTTTATTATTATTGCACTATATGAGTACTCTGTAGTAACTGGAGTTATATTTGCAGTTGTCGAATGCTTAGAACTTAATCTATTTATGCTCTTGTTGTTTTTAATGTTTAAATTGTAAAAAGTGTTAGTTTTCATATGTTATTTACTTTGCTACTCTTTTATATTGCTACTTATACCTATATTACTCTACTTGTTTTGAATACCTTAATTGTTATACCTTTTTTCTTTCTGCTTAGTTTAAAAGTTTCATAATACAAAATGTTTAAACCTATTTAAAAGAACTAAGTTTGGGGAAGAGAAAAGAACTTAAATTTAAACTTTACTTGTCCTTAGTAAACAATATTTTCAAAATTAATGGAAGAACAGTTAATTTAAGATAGATATGCTGTTGTTTTCATGAATATTATAATAAACTTATAAAAGTATTTTCTTTTATAACAAGGGATAATTCTAAAAATTGTAATTATTGTGAAAGAGTGTAAGAATTTTGATTGAATATCTAAACTTAAAAAAAATGTTGTATCTTTGAAAATATTAAGGAATCTAGATCTTTACTTGAGAAGATAGAATTGAAACTCTATGAAAAATATTTTTGCTAAACACATATTCATTAAGTGAAAATGTGTTAAGTCTTTAAATATAAGTTAAGGATAGTGAAGTTAAGAAATCGTGCTGAGGCTATCCGGATATAGTAATCCTCACTTTAAAAAAAGAAAAAAAAAGAAAAAAGAAAGGATTAGAAAGCAATCCCTGAAAAGAAAAGAAAAAAAAAGGATTGAAAAGAAAACACTCCAAATATGAAAAGAAAAAGAAAAAAGAATAAGTGAGGAGAAGCTTGAGGAGATGCCTAATCAAAAATTGGCTTCAATTAATTATCTTATAGGAAGAGACCTAATTACGTTTTTTTTACTCAAGTCTCATGTATAAGCATCCTTACTAGTAGAGTTATCATGAAAGTCATTTTCTTGTAAATTATCTACATGTTCTTAAAATGATAAATTGTAATTGCTTTTTGGTAGATAGGAGGAGTTCTTAACACTTAATTATTAAATATTTTACATATTTTTGGTTTTTAACCTAAGTTATTTAAAAAGCTTTTTAAGTTTCATTATTCTATTTATAAAACGAACAGTTATAGAATCTTAAAGAAAAATTTTCTTTCCATAGATTATTATTTTAGTAGTAAAGTTACTTGAGGACATGCAACGTTTAAATTTGGGGGAATTGATCCACCTTTGAATTACCTAAATTTTTATATCATTTTTAACTAATATTTTAAGAATATTACGCATTAATGAAAGGTATTTCTTATGTTTTTGGATGCAGGTACAAGAAAATCATTTTATAAAGAAAAAAAGTCAAAAAAGGAGTAAAAGGAGCAAAAATAAGTTAAGTAAAGAAAAGAAGGAAAAAAAACCAGATTCAGCAGAGGAATCTAGAGAATTTGTGGACAATTTTGTAACGGTTATTGATGAATCAGAAGAAATCTAGAAGTCTCTGGACAAATTCTCATATGTTATAAACGAATCTGATGAATATAAACCTGAAGGAACGAGTTATTCGACGAAGAGGTCCATTCGAAAACTGAAGAACACGTCCATTCGCGCGGGGAAGGCTGACACTGGCGCCACAATTACTTTCTAGAATATTCAACAAATTTGGACGAATTTTGAAGAGGTGCCTGAAGCAACCCTTGGTCATTTTGAGCTCTATAAATAGAGGACGATTCTACGGCTAAAACGTGTGGTTTTTGGAGTGGGTGTTGTAAGAGTGAAAAGAGGTGTGTATTCTCATTAAGTTAAAGAGTGTAGAGTGTTATTTACCTTACTTTAGTGAGAGTTTAAGTGTTTTTGATGTGATTGCTGGAGTTGGAGTCCTTGTGAAATCGGTCGAATTAGAAGAGAAACTTCAAAGGATTGCTTGGATATCATTCCGAATAGTATTTATAATTCGAGTTCATAAGTTTTGTACTTTGAATTTGAATTATATAAATATGGTTTGTGGTGTGAATCCTATGATTTACGAGTAGTCTTCTTATCTTTCTCCTACAAATATGAAATGATTTAGTTAAGGATTTAATTTAGTTTTGAGAACTTGCTTTTCTTCTTCCATAATTTGTGATGATACTTTACCTGATCTTCATTTACATTGCAAACTTATCACTTATAATGTTAAAATCTATGGAGAATTCTTAAGATCGGCGAGTGGGCTAAGGTGCCTTTACTTTTATGTATCACATTTCTAGTGGAAAGGTAGATGATGAAATCCTTGAAGAGGGGAGGTGCAAATAGATAAGAAGATATCTTTGAAGGGCATAGAATTGAATATGTTTTTAGAGTGACGAGGCTAAATTCTATCGATTTGGTTACAAAGAAGTGACGAGGTCACTAAGTAGGCCCGACCATAGGCACCCTTAGAGGAGAATTTAGAAGTGAGAGCCTAGGAGTCGTCCTTACTACTAACAATACATCTGATCAATTTTCTGACTTAATGAGAAATGTTCTTTTATACACTTGACCAGAGGGTAAAAAATATATATGCTCATATTTGTCACAATACCTCATTCTCAAAGTTCTCAAGCTAATTTAAATGTTTACTAATCATGAAATATTTTGTATGGGGAAAGAATCTTTGTTTATTTTGTTAAAGCATTTAAATTGCGTTCTTACTTACAACTACTACTTAAGTAACTTGTATATTTTTACTTTTAGTTGATTAGCTTTTAAATAGATTTTCTTCTTTCTTTCTTAATTTTTACTTAGCCTTCCCCGTGGGATTGATATCTGGGGTTTTTAAAAAGAAAGCTCTATATTGCTTGAAACAATATGTATACTTGCGTAGTACCCCTAGTGTACGATTTATATTTATTTACAACAAATTTAATCTTTAAATTATCTTACATTGGCAGCAATGCGATTTGGGGTCAGGTTTGACCATAATTTTATAAGTTATTTTACTTGCGTAATTGCGGTCGGGTCAACTTCCTTGGAGTCAGTATCTAAATTCTGGCTACCCTTGCTACACCACGTAATAAGAAGACATGCAATTTTTTTGGAGTCAGTATCTATATTACGGATACCCTTCTTTACCACATAGTGAGGAGACATGTATACTTCATTGGAGTCAGTATCTAAATTCTGGCTACCCTTGCTACTTCACGTAGTAAGTAGACATGCACTTTTCTTGGAGTTAGTATCTAAATTTTGGCTACCCTTACTATACCACGTAGTTAGGAGACATGCACTTCCTTGGAGTCAGTGCATAAATTATGGCTACCCTTGCTACACCACGTAGTAAGGAGATATGCACATATTTTGGGATGCTTGACTACGATCCCGTTATATGCAATTCTTTTCCATCACCTCTTAGGTTGGATGTGAGTTTTTGAGCTTTCCTTCTTAATGTGACACCCCCGCTACCTCTTGGCCTGGATGCGAGTGAATGAACTTTCCTTCCCAATGTACTAAATTTTCTCGGTTTGTTTTTTAGGTGGATGTGAGTCCTTGCGCTTTCCATCTCAATCCAGTTTTCTCGTTTTTATGAATTTGAAATTCCCTAAAATTAAAATCCTAATTCAAAATCAAAATCAAAATTGAAATTGAAATCAAAATTTAAATTGAAATTAAAATCAAAATGGAAAATGAAATTGAAATTAGGGCTCCAATGACAAAAATAAATCGAATCAAAATATGGAATAATTGAACTCGTGGTTCCTAATGTGAAAATTCACCGTTTAACTCCCCAACGAAAACTATTCTCCCTCTACTCTACATTCTATTCTAAGTACTTTACTTAGGTAGTATTATGTTAGCTTTTTGATATTTTTAAATTGTGGCAATCCCGCGCGGTGTGCCTCGGCACACCACGCCTATTGAGGATCTATTTGTTGACCTCACTTTCGTCGAGGTCTAGGTTCTTCCTTAGGATTTTGGATTCTAGCCTAGGGCCTTCCCTTTGACTATCCTAGAACCTTAGTATGGGACTCGCCTTATTTTTGAAGTTTTGAAACCACCTCGTCACTCTTTTTGGAGTCTCGTACGTAATTCTATACCTCTAGCCCATTGAAGGTTAAAATTGACGTGAGGAACTCAAGAGGAGTCTCCATAGGACCACCAGACCCTAGGACAACGTTGTGCAAATTTGTGACAACTACACTCACAAATTTCTTGAGTTGTGGCCTCGATACTTTCAAATACTCCGTAACAGATCGATGCTAAAGTGAGGATGTCAGGACGATCGACAATAAGACAAAATTTTAAATAAGATCAAATTTGACTCACTTTCAGTCCGATCGTCGATGAGTTTGTCCAAATGACTCCGGATCACGAAATTGATTGCGCCTACGCGTCTGGAATGTCAAATTTGCCTAAGAAGAACATATATTTTTCCGGGGTTTCGAGCGTGAAGGAACGACACAAAATTCAGCGCATTCAAATAAATTATATGATAATAACTTATATTTTATTTAATTATTTAACTCTCTCCCCCTTTAATTAAACCCTTTTATTTTTTCCATCCCCGAACTCGTTTGCTGATCCCACACCCTTATCCCCTTCCTCCCGCGGGTTCGTGCGCTCTTGCCCTAGCCCTGGTTTTGACGGAAATGGCCATGAGACTTGCCCAAATCCATCCTACTTGTGTCTTATGGCTCGTCCTCTGCGCAGAGGAGGGTACATTGCATGATACTCTCCCTGAGCTCCTTCTTTTTTACACTTTAAACTTTCCTCATTGGTTCTTGTGGGACTCCGACATCTACCTCTTTGTCATGAATAGGGAAGCTTTCTCTCCTTTCCAATATTCTCTTCTTCCTCTTCTCTCAATCCTTCTCCCTTTGTGTAGCTTGTTGCGACAGTTTGACTCGTCCCTGGTTCAGTAAAGCTTGGGTGAGTCCTTGGGTGAGTTTGGATGATTTTAGGTTTAGCTTGGCTCTTCCCCTCTCTTCTTACTATATAGCCCCTACTTTGAGGAATTCAAAGGGGTTGGACATTTTTTGTGGTTGGACATTTTTTTGGTTGTTGGACATTTTGTTGGCTGGGTTTTTCTTGAGAAGGAGAGGTGCTGCCTTTCTTTCCTTTTTTTTCTGTTCTTTGGTTTACTCACCGTGTACATATGTGTGAGAGGTTCAAGTGAGATAGAATTGATGCTGCCTATAATACATATTTTTGTACTATTAATTATGCATGTCATTTTAATCTTGTTTAGCGGCAATGATTAATCTTAAGTGCTGTTTGATTTAATTTTTTTTGTTGATATAATATTCTTTACGATTGGTGCTGACGTGGTTGTGGTCCTCGTGGCTGTCGGTCTCACTCTATTCTTCCAGCTTTTTGAACCATAATTGCATGAATAATTATTCAGATGCAGATACGAAGTTACGTCGAAAATTCAGTTGTAATTTAAAATAAGGTCATATTCTTTAAATGTTTTTGGCTGAGATCTAACATATGTGAATAAATTACTCATAGCATAACTCACGGAGGTCAAAAGCATATACAATATGTATACGGAGATTCTTGGTTAGATACGCAAAAATTGTTTTGATCAGAAATCGTGGTTCGATCGCCTCGGATCGTCATGGTCTGGATCTGAAAAGTTAGTCGACCCAACACATGCGAAGGATCCTTATCGGCAACCATGATTCGCCATCAAAGACCCTTATAGATTTGAGATACATGTTTCTCGATGGGGATAAATTTAGTTCGTATAGTTAACAAAAAATTGTGTCAATCAGACGCATACATATGGTTCACAAGTCAAAGGAAAAAAAGATGTTAAAGAACATATGGGTTGCGGCCTTAGTCAGAATATAATAGTGTTATTTGGCAGCAACCCCCCAGTCAGAGTACTCTGGTCGTAACTATCATATGGAGTCTTGGACGAACCACATGGACATAGGACTCGGTCACGTCCTTACAGACATGAAATTATTTTGAGTGTAAATATCATGGTACACTTAATGTGACATTAGCCTTTTATGAGCTGATAAATCAAAAGTGTCACCCTCGGCAAACTATTGTTAACGAATAGTATTGGATGAAATTTGTTATAAGACTCAAGTGATTTAGTTTTAACATGAGTATTTGATATAAAAACTTAGTTTGAATGTTGGTTTGAAATAAACCCCTATGGTTGAAATTTTCAGTCAACACGAACATCATCGAAGGTTTCACATTTAATACTTTGATATTTAAAATTCGTTTGAGTTTTGTCATTTTTGATATATTTAGAACATTAATCATGAAATGAAATGAACCCTCTGTGTGCTTGCTGTAGACAGCAAGGATAGCTGTTCGGGGATCCCTGCAGTGAGGAAAAGAGATGATGGAAGCGAAGAGACGGTTGCAGAGGGAGGAATAGTTGAGAGAATGGATGTTCCTACTATTTACTAGAGTTTCATCAAAACCAAAATATATTTAAGTTACAAACATGGTCAACAAAATAATATAAACTCTATTTTTATTTCAAATCAAAATGCAAAATGCAATGAACTTCACAGTAAACACTTGTTCAAAGAAAATTGGACTTAGTTTTTATAAAGGTTCTCTAATTACAAATACAAAAACACGAAAAAGTCATTATATAATAATAAAAAGTTAGAAGAAGTAGCATTGATCTAAGCCAAAAACTAAATCCACCCTTGATCACCTCTACTTTCATAATGACTCACATTCCTTCTGACTTTCACTCACATCACTCACTTTAAAATGGTACACTCTGTCATAAATAGCTCTCCCTATGTCCTCACATAATCTACAGACTCACTCATACACTTATACAATGTCAAAATTCATCTTAACCACACAATTATTCTCTATAACTCCCCTAGGTCCACTCCACAATAAAGAAAAAATTTGCACTATCAAGTAGTGGTGTTATAGTACTATCATGTGATGATGTGACATGTTGAAATCTCATTATAACACTAATTGGCCAAGTGTATTGCTGCACTCTCAAGTTTATGGACCCAATTACTAAATTTTCTAGCCTTGTAAAACTGCTTGGGCAGCACTACGGTGCTTTAATGATATCAATATGGTACTACGAATTAGCATTGTAGCGTCATGCTCTTAGTTATTGTAATCTTTGGTGGCCTCCTTCAACACTATTGTGTAGCAAATCTAGCTCCATGGCACTAAAAAGTTGGCATTATTGAGCTTAAAATTAACATTTCAATACTATTAAGAATATACCTTATATTTGAGGCTTTTGGAATTGCGAAATCACTTGTTTATTACTGTGGCATTGGATGTACTATTTTCTTTTTATCTCCAACTTGATTTCATGTTTGTTTCTTACAGAATATGTAGGTTAAAATATCATAAAATTATAAAATAATATAAGATTTACATAGAGATACACCTAGTTTATTATGCATTTGAACACTTAATAAAGTTCTCCAAACTTTATTTATTTGTCATCATGCAATCCTAACAATATAATTGTTTCCTTAAGTTCTTTGCTAACAAATAATTATTCAAATTTAATTTTATAAAAAACTAATTTAAATAATTTTAATTCTTACATATTCAATCATAAATAAAAATACTAAGTTATTGAATCATTGTCTAAATTTTTATTTTTATTGATATTCAGATAAGATGTAATTTCCCAGTTCTCTATGTGAATAAATTGACTTATAATAATTTTAATTAGCTAAGGGTTATAAAATTCTTTAACTTAAACCTTTTGAAATGAATATATAATTCATCATCTTTACTAAATATATTATGAGTAATTGTATTATGATAAAATTAATAATTTAATTTTTAAGAATATAGAAAGGCTTAAATGTCATTATCAGAACATAGCCTCAGGAAATTTTAAAATTTTTATATTCGATATATTTTTCATTTTAATGCACAATTGAATTTTATTTAATAAGCTAAGCTCTAAAGGATCAATGTTATTGGCTACAAAATTTTTTACTTTAATTTATAAGCTAATCTCTTCCATTTATCATCATTCAAATCAAATTTCATTGCATACACTATTGTTATGCCCAAACTGTTCTCTTATTATATCACCTGAATTGATTATGTGTTGGATTCATGTATTATTCTAATTAACTAAATCTATTTTGAGTTAATTAAGTGCTATGCTTTCAATGAGAAAATTATATTCTTTAAATCCTTTAAGTCTAATAAAATATTAGTAAAGATTTAGAGTTAATTATTTAACCAATTAATATATTTTTATTAAAGTTACATTTCTTTCATTTTTATTTAGAAATTTTAAAATTCATTCAGAATATTTTTCTAATAAAGCATGATTATATTGTAACTCTAAATTCTAATTACTCTAAAGACAATGTTATAGGAGTTTTCCTAGAACGAAAAACACAAATCAATCGTAAAGGACAAGCATTGCAACATTGAAAAGACAACACCATGGAACTGATAAGTTCATACCTCCATACATATATAACAAGAACTCGTGCTAAACCACATTTTAGTTGATATTCTTAAGAATAAAATTAATTTTAATAATATAAAATAAATATATGTACAAATCATTAATAAAAAATCCAATAAATTAATTTCTCATCAAGTAAACAAGATATAATTACCTTGCATAAATAATATTGAAAAATATAAACAACAATACTGAAATAAAGTATACTCATAATCAAAAGAAATTAAATTATAGGATATCATATGGAAATAAAAATCAATAAAAAAATTAACACAATCACTCCTCATCTCTCTCCTCCTCACTATGTCATCTTCATCCACCCTTATCAGCTGATATAGGGCCACATAATGCTCAAAATATGGGTTGTAGGGAATAGTGTATAGTTTAGATAAATGTTTATCTGGAAATGCTAAAGTATACCTACTAAAACTGAGTTCAAGTTAACAATATAATGATAATGCCCCTGGTGTTGAGCTATATAGTGATATATCTTCTACCCCTTCTCTTACTGCCACCTTTGGGGGTCTGTGATATGCTCCAAAAAATTATACATGTATTATGCTACAGAAGAAGAGGCTCTAGATCTTGAAGTAGAAGGGAGTACGAAATCTCACCTAACACGAGAAAGAAATCTTTGAAGGATATAATCTTATTCTAAGTAAACGTCATAATAGAAAAAAATTTTCTCTTTAGATATATCTCTAAGCCTCATAGCATGCATGCATGACCTATAGATAATAGAGGAAGGGGGGGGGGGTATTCTAATCCTACAGAGGAGCTCCCTTTGACCATTTTCAAAAGACCTAATGTGTACATCATTTTTTGCTCATACCATTACCAATACTTCTTGTAACACCTTAGAACTTTCTTTTTTGTCCTCTTAATGATTGCCTTAGCCCCTATAGTGAAAATGGTCTAGCATCATGGCACTTGAAATGACTTACAATTACGCGGTAATTTAGCTTTAAAAAAATGGCAAAAAATTTGACCCGGTTTATATTTAATGGCTAGTGTGCAAAATCGAATGTTATGAAATTTAGAAAAGAGTATACACACTAGGGATACTACGTAAGTATACGTATCATTTCAAGTAATATATAGTTTTCTTTTAAGTCCCCGGTATCGATCCCACCGAGATGCGAGGTAAGAATTCCTTAGGCTAATTCTAAAAAACTAATATCAGACTTAAGTTTAAAATTTTCAAAAAGTTGGTTTTCCTTAATTTACTATTTTACTATAAAATTAAAGTTAACTAAATTAACTAAAAAACAAATCTAAGGAGATTGGTTAAAATTTGGAAAGTTTTTATACGGTTAAACACCCTTTCCCCTTGTGATGAGATTATAATTAGTGTAAGAATCAAATGTATAAAGTTTAAAATGTTGTATTGTGACAAACGGGAGTGATCAACCTAAAAATACACTACTTTTTATGCTATATATTATAATGATATTTCACTTTAAAGGTATATTTTGTTGTGTTTTTTGTTGTAGGTACATCAAATCGAAGAATTTGGAGTGATTGGAGCAAAAGGAACAAAAAGGACCAAAATGGAGCATACTAGAGCAAAACGGTTCGAACCGGAGTATATCAGAGTAAAACAGGTCAAACAAAACACCTTTGACCCTATTTCTGGCGCTTAGGCACCACCAGTTGGCGCATAGCATCCAGGCAGTGGCGCCTATGGGCTAGAAATAGGCGCATAGCCGCTAGTGACAGTTTTTGGCATAACGTCTAGAAGAAACATCAGATTTGGATGGTTTTCGATGGGTTGTGAAGTGTGTCTCTTAAGGAATTCATTGGGAATGATAAAATCAACTTTATAGAAGAGTTTAGGTTGGTTAGAATGAGTTATTATGGAAGATATGTGTCTCTTGGAGTGAAAAGGCACTTAAGGCATCCTTTAGAAGTATCATTGAATGTATACTCTTTCTGAAAAGACAGTTAAGCATATCTTGGGAAATTTTAAAAAAACTCTTGAACTCTTGGAGAAAAAAGGATTTAGATTAGGAGAATATTAGAAGAGGAGAAGAAGGCTTGGAGAAGAAATGAATGCTTGGGCGTGAAACCAAGTGGGACGACATGGTGAGAGAGAAAGAGAGAGTGTGAGAGACTTCTTTCTTTTCTTTTCACTTTATTCTTGGAGAGAATTGGAAGGAGATTGCTTTTGATATACAAGGAGAGTTTGATTTCCATCAAAGAATATTTATTTTCATTGGATTTTTGTTTGAATTTGGTTCTTTATTTGTATAGATTCAAAGTGTTGTTCAATGAAAAGTTATTGTTGTTTCTCCTTGTGTAGTGAGTAATTTTCTTTACTCTTCCCTCTTACAATGAATAAATATGCATGTGTATGATATAGAATTTATTAGAGTGAGAATATATTGTGATGATTTTACTTTTATCTTCATTTACATGTAAACTTGATTAACTTGCATGTTAAAATCTGTTGTTAGAACATGTAAGAACTAATACAATATTGTATCAGCAAACTATTAGTAAAATCACATGATATTATATGGTTGAGAATGTAGTCCATATGTTTGAGTGCAAATAAATAGGGAGATATGCATGTTTAAGAGGTATAGAATTAGAGGACTTTAGGGTGACAGACTAAAGCCCCTAATTTGGTTTGATGTGAAAAGTTTTTTTATGAGATGTTAGCCCCTAGATGGAGGGAGAAGATGGAACTCTAGAGTGAGAGCTAGTATCTTCCCTGTCTAACCTATCTACAAGATTTCAAATCATCAAATTAACCTATGTTCTTTATAGAACCAAGTAAGGGTAAATAATATAATTACTTCTATTTGTCACAATCTATTTCGCTACTTGTTTTACTTTTACACATGTCACTAATTTTATTGCATGAGAAAGAGTACTTTTAATATATTAGACCCCATTTTCTGATTTTTACTAAGTATTTTAGTTTTGAAGTAGTATTGTAGTGATAATTGTTAAATATAGTCAAAACCAAACTTTTATCGACCTTCCAAGCTAAGGAGTGTTATTTTAGACTAGAACTTCTTTTGAAAGCCGCCATGATTAACCTCGATCTCCATGGGATCGATATTCGGGGCTTAATCAGAAAGCTTTATATTACTTGATAACGATACGTATACTTGCATAAAATCCATATTATTTAAAGACATAATTGAAATCTTAATTTGCTTTGTAGTCAATTTTTTGGCACCGTTGTAATGGAAGAAATTTAAACAAGAAAATTAAATGATTAAAATCACATATATTGTAATTTTGGATTAAGTTTTTAGCGCCATTGCCGGGGATCACAACGGTTGATCTTGAATTTTAGAAGGATTTTAGTTGAAGTATTTAGGCAATGGGGATCACAACGGTTGAACTTGAATTTTAGGAGGATTTTAGTTAAAGTATTTAGTCTTAAACTTAAAAAATTGTAGTGTCGTAATTTTTTTTTTGTGAAAAGTGTTTTTTGTATGAAAAAGTGTTGTAAAGAAACTGTTTGTGTGAAAAACGAGGTGTTTGTGAAAATATTTTCTTGTGTTGAAAATATTTTTTGTTTAATTATTAATGTATTGTTTAAATGTATACGAACTAAAGGATCTGCAGGACTTGTGCCTTAAAATTTTGAGTTAGAAAAAATTAAGAAAATAAAAAAACAGAAGTTACTTGAAATGCTAGAAATGGAAATGGAAAATATTCAAAGTAATAACATGGAAAATCATCATAAATCATTGAGGTATTATGTAAATCCTACGAAAGATAAAATTCACTCAAGTATACAAATCCATGTCGTAGAAGCTGACTCATTTGAACTAAATCCAGAGATGGTCCAACTGGTGCAGAACAACCAGTTTGGGGGAACTCTTTCGGAGGATCCCTATTTACACTTATCATGTTTTCTAGAACTTTCTGCTGGAATTCGTTATAACGGCATGTCAGATGATGTTGTTAGACTAAAGCTTTTTTCTTTCTCACTAAGGGATAAGACTAAAATGTGGTTATTCTCATTAGCACCTGGCTCTATTAAAAATTGAGAGGAGTTAACTCAAAAATTCCTAGCTAAGTATTTTCTACCTTCAAGGACTACTAAACTTAGATCGATATTATCTCATTTTGTCAGTCTGAAGGGGAATCAATATACGAAGCCCGAGAAAGATTTAAGGAACTTCTAAGAAAGTGTCCACACCATGCTCTGCCGGATTGGTTAATCATTCAAACTTTTTACAAAGGTTTAGTAGGATCCCTTAGGTCTATAATTGATACTGCCGCTGGTGGATCATTAATGTCAAAACCATTAGATGAAGCGTATGCGTTAATTGAAAGAATGGCTACAAATGAATTTGAATGACCCTCTGTAAGGGTAAATCTTAAAAAAGTAGCCAGTGTTTATGATACAGATGCGATTGTATTTCTTGCATCTCAGATTGTTGCAATATCAAGAAAGTTGGACCAATTTGGAATAAACCAGCCTCAATTTACTCCAGTAAGTGAGGAAAGTTCATTATGGAATCTGATTGATTCTAACTTATCATATAAGACTTTAAATATAATAAAAAACCGGTATTCTAACTTTTACAACCCAGGTTGGAAGAACCATCCTAATTTTATGTGGAATCATACTACTGGGGGTGGAAACTAACAATGGGAATAAAATCTTGCAAATCCTAATGGAAGTTGGAATAACCAGGGGAACACAAACTATAGATGTTCATATCTACTAGACTCTAACATTGATCAATAATTTGAGGATAAGAAGATGTCTATAAAAGAAGTGGTATTGCAAATGGGAAACCAGTTGAAAAGTTAAAATGCTGTTATTATAAACATAAAGAATCAATTGGGACAAATTGCTAATTCACTTAGAAATAAACCCCAAGGAAAAATTCCCGACAACACTGAGATCAACCCTGAAGAGAACACTAATAAGCAAGTAGAAGCTGTCTGATTAAGAAGTGGAAGAGAGATAGAGGATGTGGTTAGAAAAGAGAAGTTGTGAGAGAAACAAAAGAAAATAAAAAACCTAAAGAACATGATTCTATGGATCTCCAATTAAAATTAATTTAGAAAGATCACCACCTCCATTTCCTTAAAGACTTAGACAACATGTGTTGGATAAACGATTTTCAAAATTCCTGAATGTACATAAGAAGTTAACGATAAATATTCATTTCGTTGAAGCTTTGGAATAGATGCCAAGTTATGCAAAAATTATGAAGGAGATATTAAACAAGAAAATGAAACTTAGGGATTAAGAGGCAGTTGCACTAAGTGAGGAGTGCAATAGTATACTTCAGAAAAAGTTTCCTAAAAAACTTAAAGATCCTTGTAGCTTTACAATTCCTTATGCAATTGGAGAAAAATTATGTGGAAAAGCTTTATGTTATTTAGGAGTGAGCATTAATGTGATGCCTCTATCTATATTTAAAAGGTTAAGTTTAGCTGATATTTCTCCTATTACTGTAACCCTTCAATTAGATGATCGATCTATCATTTATCCAAAAGGGGTTATAGAAGTTTTGCTTGTTAAAGTGGATAAATTTATCTTTTCTTTGGACTTTATTGTATTAGATATGAAGAATGATAAAGATAATCCAATTATTTTGGGAAGATATTTCCTTGTTACTGGACAAGCTATGATAGATGTGCAAAAAGGAGAGTTGACTATGAATAGTAATGATCGGGAAGTCACTTTTGATGTATTAAAGACTATGAAATATCCAATTAAGAGAAAAGATGATGATTGTTTTTGGATGGATGAAATTGATTATCTAAGCAAAGACCATTTTCAAAAGATTTTTGAGAGTAAGTTAACACATGAGATCGAAATGAACTTTTACGATGAGTTGAAAATGTTGTATAAAAAAGATTGTATGTATGTTTAGGAGAGGTGTAATATAATGGATGTTACTGAAAATAGTAAATTTTTAATTCCATCTGTTAAAAATCTCATGAACTTAAGATGAATGTACCCCATACAATTTTAAAGCCTACCTATTTAGGGAATTCATCTACACCACCAATCTTTACATCTTAGGATTTGACTCAATCACAAGAAGAACCTGAATTGAATGATAAAATCAGTAAAAGATCTCCTAAGAAAGGGTTTTTCAAAATCACTGAATGGAATATTCTGTGGCATACAGACAAAATGAATTAGATTCTAATGCTAAATCAGCCAGAATAAACATTTGATACATCGGGAGTCAAACGCTTCGTGGGAGTCACCCATGGTTATCTTTGTTATCTGTTTAGTGTGATTATTGTTATGTTGGATTGGTTAATAGTGAGATGTTGGACTTTGATACTTGTTTGATGTGTAAGAGTAGTTGGGTTAATGTTGTGAGGTTATGCCTTGATCTTGACTAAATTTGTATATGACTTCTAGAAGTAGCTGGCTGACGAGTTTGCTACGACTTAGTTCTCAACCTCAGCTAAGCATTACCTTGAAGCATGTAGAGTTTGGACTTGGACCAGCCGATTTCAACTCTATTACTTCCTTTATCTGACTTTGTCTTTACTGAGTAAGTTCATGAACTTAGCGAACAACATTTAGATGAATTGCACTACTTTTATTTACCAAATTGTGTATACCTTATACTAAGAGTTAACCTGAAATTAGAAACACATGAGTTTTTATAATAGGGGAATTCTGGTCTAAGGGTGATAACCATATAAAAAATTTTATAATACACCCACGTTATTAGTGTAGTTTCTTCCTTTAGAAACTGAAACTAAGGAGGGGAAACATGAGTAGAAGGGAGATGAAATTAACCTCAGTTGTTGTTTGTTTATGAAATCTGTGAGTCTATGTGTTGGAGTTTGTGTGTCTATGTTTGTGAGTCAAGTTGAATGAGTCATCAGAGACAACAAAACTTATCTTAATATTTTAAAATTATTAGCATCCAACAATTCCTTTATAAAGTATAAAATGCGTTCCTATTTAATCTTCAGTTTGTACCTATTCTACAATTTAAAATTCATTTATAGTGTTATAACAAGCATGTTTAGGCTAGATTTACTTTTTACTGTAATATTCTACCAAGTGATATTTGTTGATAATTTTGTAGGATATGTAGTAAATTGTAAAAGTGATCTTTCTTTACCGCATATTTTTGTACTTCATTGTTACACATGTTTGACCTTAAGCTTGGGAGGGAAAGAAAAATATTTCAAATTTAAACCTTACTTATTTTCAAAACTACTACAAATAAATTTGTATTTTATTTCTAATAATTTTTGTTATGTGGAATCATCTTAAGAATGTTAGAGTTTTAAGTATATAAATTGAGTAGAAGAACTTAGTTGATATTTTTAGTGAAAATGGTGAACCTAGAGTTAAGTATATTTAGTGGAGAACATGGGAAAATGAATAACTATCTTTAGTAGGAAGAAATGCATTTTTTGAAAATTAAGGATTCTTAGAATTTTTATTTTTAAACATTTAAGGTTCTTTTAAAAGTATTTAAAAAATTATACATCTCTTCAAGTAAAGGAAAGTAATAAGTTTTAACTTTACAGGAGGATAGTGGAATTTAAAATTATTTAAGGACTTCTCCAGATATAGTAATCCTCACGTATAAAAAAAGAACAAAAAAGAAAAAAAGGATAAAAAAATCCTAAAAAAAAAAGAAGTGTGAGGAGAAGCTTAAGGAGAGGTCCTAATAAAAAATTGGTATCACTTGAGTCATTCTAGAGTAAGGAACTTAGAACAATCTTAAGCTTGCTTTATATACTTATATTAGTAAAAATTATTTTTAATAGAGTTCTTAAGTCTAGAAAGTAAAGTTCATAGGATCCGAAGTTTGAAATATCTGCATATTTGTCTGAATTAGATAGGAAAACAAATTCCAAAATTTAATGATAAGTATCTTAGACCATGGGCTAGTCTGATTCACTAGAAGTTCTTCTAGGTTGAACTATCCATTTTTAGAACAAAATTTTAGCAATTCTAAAGGGTGATCCATTAACTCTAATCTACAAAAATTATTTTAAAAGTGTAGTATTACTTAAGGACAAGTAATGTTTAAGTTTGGGGGTTTTTGATCTACCTAAAAATATACTACTTTTTATGCTATATTTTATAATGATATTGCACTTTAAAGGTATGTTTTCTTGTGTTTTTGGTTATAGGTACATTAAAATGAAGAATTTGGAGTGATTGGAGTAAAAAAAATAAAAATGGACCAAAATGGAGCATATCAGAGCAAAATGGGTCAAATCGGAGCATACCGGAGCAAAACGAGTCAAACCGAACACTTTTGTACTTGTGTATGGCGCCTAGTTGCCATAAGTTAGTGCATAGCCATCAGGCAGTGGCGCTTATGTGCCAGAAATCAGCGCATAGCCGCTAGTGACGGGTATTGCATAACTTCTATAAGAAACGTCGAATTCGAACTATTTTCAAAAAGTTGCGAAGTTTGTCTCTTGGAGAAGTAATTGGGAAATGATAAAATAAACTTTCTAGAAGAGTTTTGGGTTGGTTAGAAGGAGTTATTACGGAAGAGAAGTGTCTCTTGGAGTGTAAAGGCACTTAAGGCACCCTTTAGAAGATTCATTGAATGTGGACTCTTTTTGAAGAGACACTTAAGCATATCCTGGGAAATTATAAAAACACTCTTGAACTCTTAGACAAAAAAGGATTTGTATTAGGAGAAGATTAAAAGAGGAGAAGAAGTATTGGAGAAGAAGTGTAGGCTTGGGTGTGAGCCTAAGTGGGGTGACAAGGTGAGAGAGAAAGAGAGAGCGTGAGAGGCTTCTTTCTTTTCTTTCCACTTTATTATTGGAGAGGATTGGAAGGAGATTAGTTTTTCTATACATGGAGAGTTTGATTTCCATTAAAGATAAGTATTTTCATTATATTTTGGTTTTAATTTGGTACTTTGTTTGTATGGATTCAAAGTGTTGTTCAATGAAAAGTTATTGTTGTTTCTCCATGTGTAGTGAGTAGTTTTCTTTATTGTTCTCTCTTAAAATGAATTAGTATGCATGTGTAGGATATAGAATTGAGTAGAGTGAGATTATATTGTGATGATTTTACTTTGATTTGCAAAGTTTATGAAGGAGATATTAAACAATAGAAAGAAATTTGGGGATTATGAGACAGTTGCACTAAATGAGGAGTGCAGCGCTATACTTCAGAAAAATTTTCCTCAGAAACTTAATGATCCTTGTAGCTTTACAATTCCTTGTGCAATTGGAAATAGATTATGTGGAAAAGCTTTATGGGATTTAGGAGTGAGCATTAATGTGATGCCTCTATCTATATTTAGAAGGAAAGGTTTAGTCGATATTTCTCCCACTACTGTAACCCTTATGTTAGCTGATCGATGTATCATTTATCCAAAAGGAGTTATAGAAGACGTGCTTGTTAAAGTGGATAAGTTTATCTTTCCTGTGGACTTTATTGTATTAGATATGGAGGAAGATAAAGAAATTCCAATTATTTTAGGGAGACCTTTCCTTATTCTCGGACATGCTATGATAGATGTGCAAAAAGGAAAGTTGACTATGAATATTAATGACCAGGAAATAACTTTTGATGTATTAAAGACTATGAAACATCCAAGTCGAGAAAATTGATGATTGTTTTTGGATGGATGAAATTGATTATCTAAATAAAAACCATTTCCAAGAAAGTTTTGAGAGTAAGATAACAGATGAGGTCGGAATGGATTTTTATGATGATTCAAAAATGTTATTTAAAGAAGATTGTATGTATGTTCAAGAGAGGTGTGAAATGATGGACGTCACCAAAAATTGTAAACTTTTAAATCCATCTATTGAAAAATCTCATGAACTTAAGATGGATGTACCCCATATAATTTTAAAGCCTACCTATTTAGGGAATTCATCTACACAACCAGTTTTTATATCTTTGGATTCGACTCAATCATAAGAAAAACCTGAATTGAATGATGAACATGATAAAATTATTGAACTAAGACTTGAAAGAGAATTTGAGGATATATTTCAAAAGAACTTTGAGTTGCAAAAAGAGGATAAGGATATTGGAAGACCATTGGAAGAAATTCCTAAGGAATTAGAAAAACATATTTCCTCAACTAAGATAAATCCTCCATCATTTAATAATTATAAAGGGGAAGAATTGAAAGATAATTTGAAACATAAGAGTAATATAGAAGAATTTAATCTCGAATCCGAATTATCTAAAGAGAATCGATCCAAAATTTGGGAGATATTGAAGTATCTTATAAAGATCCATTTCTTATAAATTTCAAGGATGATATTAGAATGCAAATTCATAAAATAAATAAAAGAATATTGGATCTAGAAAGAAATATGAGAAAAAATTATCTGAATCAATCTGAATATGAAGAGCTAAATGAAAAATTAAAATTTGAAGATTTTGTAGGAATTCCTGGATCTGAAAAGGACTGAGCGATTGATCAAGGATTATTAAAATGGAATTTTGATCCAGGAGGAAACATTTATCGGGTCCACGACGTTAAAACCGAGCGCTATATGGGAGGCAACCCATAGCTATCAGTGTGCTTTGATTTAGTGTGCTTTCGAGTCATGATTGTTTATGTGTTGTTTTGTGTTTGCTTTAGTGCGGATTAGATTTGTGAGGTTATGCCTTGGTCTTGACTAAATTTGTATATGACTTCTGGTGGTAGTAGGCTGTCGAGTCTGTTATAAATCAGTTCTCAACTGGAGCTGAGCATTACCTTAAAGCATGTAGAGTTTAGACTTGGACCACTCCATTTCAACTCTGTTACTTCCTTTAACTGACTTTGTTTTCATTGAGTAAGGTCGCAGACTTATTTAGTAAACAAAATATAGATGAACTGCACTACTTTTATTAATACACCCACGTTATTAGTGTAGTTTCTTTCGTTAGAAATTGAAAGTAAGGAGGGAAAATGTGAGTGGAAAAGGAGATCAAATTAACCTCAATTGATATTTGTGTATGAATCTGCGAGTCTAGATATTTTAGTTTGTGTGTTTGTATTTGTGTTTATGTTACAACAATTTAGAGATTTGAAGAACACTTAAATATATTTTCCCATGCCAATGTTTATCATGCTTATTTAACCTTTCTTTAATTTAATTTTATTCTAGCATGTTAGTTTAGATTTACTTTCTGTTGCAAATTATTCTGTCCTGATGAATACATGTAGATGTTATTGATAAACAATTGTGGTAGATAGAATTTCTGAACTATTTTTCTTCCTGCTTATATTTTCTGTGTTGAATGCTATACATATTTAAATTCAAGTTTGGGGGTAGGAAGAAAAATATATTTTAAAGTTAGTATACTTTCTATTTAGTTTAATATTATTGTACGCATGTTTTAGGCTAGATTTACCTTCTCCTGCAATCATTCTATCCTAATTATGCATGTGTTTAAATTTGATAGGATGTTGTAGTAGTTAGTAGATTTAACTTTTATTTTTCTTCCTCCTAACTTTCTTGGAATTAATTGCAAAATATTTTAAAAAATTCAAGTTTGGGGGGAATGAAAAACAATTTTCAAAAACTTAAATTTTATTTGTCCTCAAAACTGCTATAAATAAATTTGATTTTGATTGAAAAATAATTATGTGTATGAAGTTATATTAAGGAAATAAAATTTTGAATATAGAAATAAGTAAGAGAATTTAGTTAAAATTTATAGTAGTGATGAAAAATTTAAAGTTAATTTTTCTTAGTGAAGAAATGATAAATATTGTGTAACCATCTTTAGTAAGAAAAATTGTATTTTTAGAAAAATAGAAGGACTAGACATTTGTTTTCAATATTTAAAATTCTTTTATTGAAAAATAATTCTCAAAACTGTTATTATATTTCTAAGTAAAAGATATATATCTACCTTATGTTTTAGGAAAGGAATGATGGAATTCAAAATTATTAGAGGCCTATCCAAATATAGTAATCCTTGCCTAAAAAAAAAAGAAAAAAAAAGAAAGAAAGAAAATGAAAAGAAAAAGAAAAAGAAAAATAAAAGAAAAAAAGAGTATATTATGTGAAAAAGGAAGGAGAAGCTTGAGGATTAAAAGGCCTAATCAAAAATTGGTTCCACACTTGAGCTTTTTAAAGTATAAGATTTGAGAAAATCTTAAGCTTTAAAATATAATATAGTTAGTATAATTATTTTTTAAAAAAAGATTTTTAAGTACAGAAAATAAAATGCCTAACCCCTATATTTTGAAAAATTTACAAGCATTTCTGAATTAGATAACAACACATATTTTCATACTCTTTCATCTAAGAGATTTCTAAACTTTAAATTGGTCTCATTTACTAAAATTTTTTCTAAATTGGACTACTATATTTCTAGAAAAAAATTTTAGAAACTCCTAAAGAAACTCATACACATGATTTGCTTATGTGATTTTTAATGATTATAGTGTTACTTGAGGACAAATAACATTTAAGTTTGGTGGAATTTGATCCACTTTAAAAAAGGTACCTATTTTTAGTGTTCATTTCATGCCCACTTTATGCATATTTTTAATGATATTACACTATAAAGGAAGGTATATTGCATAATTTTGCATATTTTTGTTTTCAAGTAGAAAAATATGATTTTAGAGAAAACGAAGCAAAAACTATGCAATTTTGAGCCAAAATGAGCAAGAAAGAAACTTTTGACTTAGCACATATCAATATGTCTTTCTATGCTTACTATATTTCATATTTATCACATGTTTTTGGATGAAATTATACTTTTGAGAAAGGTTGTTTTTATGTCTATCTTGTAGGTGAAGATGTTAGGAACGTAACGCAACTGAAATGGGGCGAAACAGAGTTGAAACAGAGCCAAATGGAGCAAAATGGTGGAGCTGCGCATAGGGTGGCGCCTAGGAGCCAAACCCCGGCGCCTAGGCGCCAGAATCATCCAGAAACGGTTATTGGACGGGATTTTGATCACTTTGGGAGTTATTTTGACGGTGTTAAGTAGTTTCTAGACCTTCTAGAAGCCTGGAAGTTATTCCTAATATATAGGACATGTGATACAATGAATCTAGACACATTGGAGCGGTTTAAATCACGAAGAGGTGCGAGCCAAAGTGAAGAGGTGCGAAGAACTGGACGCGGTGTCTGGCGCCTAGGCGCCAGAGACACCTTCTATAAGATTCATTGAATGTGGACACATTTTGAAGAGGTGCCTTGAGGCAACCCTTGGAGCCTATAAATAGGAGTCAACTCCTTCAGAGAAAATCGCACCCTATAGTCTCTCTCTTTCCCCTTAGTCATTTTAGTCATTTTAGAATCATGAAGATGTAGATTTCTATATCTTATGGAGAGGTTGGTGAGGGATTTTGAGATATTTATGTAGGGGATGTACGAGAGGCGCATCGATCGGTGAGAAACTTTGGTGGAGATAATTTCTTCTTTCTTTCAGAGGAAAAAGCTAAGTATCGTGTTCTTCATTTCTTTGTATTTGTTGTAAACACTTTCTAGTGGATTTTCTTTATTTTAAACCAAGTTTTCTGTCCTGAATTATCCCTATTTCGTAAGTGATTTCCTTTACTCTTTCTTTTAATATGAATTAGTGGCATGCGTAGGAAAATCATTTTTATGATAGAATTATCTATTAGATGCTTCAAGGTGACAGATAGTTGAATAAATATAATAGAATACTAATGAAATAAGTTCCTTGTTGGCACTTAAATTATTACATAATTCTATCAACCCTTTTACTTCTTATGACATTATTTTCATTTACTTTTATTTTGTAATGAAATAGATGCATGTTTAGGAATTAAGATTTGCTTAGATATTCTCTTATTAAATTATGGTGATGATATTCATACCGGATCTTCATTTACTTTACAAATTGATCACTTGTATTGTTAAAACTCGTTGAAGAATTACGAGACCAAGAAGGAGATGAATTCTTAACTAGTAGATATCACATGAATCCTTGGGTAGTCGAAGGCCTTGTGCGAGTTATTCAAGGTGAAGTGCAAATAAATAGGGAGATATTGTTTATTGGGTGCAAAATTGATTATTATTTTTAGAGTGACAGACTAAATTCTAATAATTTGATCTATAGAAAGGGAAAGGGTCACTGGTAGGGCCGACCATAGCCACCTTTGGACATCTAGTAGTGTGAGCCTAGATTAACCCATTCTACTAATAAAACATCCTGAACCGATCTATAGATGTACTTTATGCCTGGACCAAAGGGTAAAGAATAGGAATGCTTCTATTTGGCACTACTACATTAATTCTAAGCATATCTTTCTTACACATTATCTATGTAATTACAAGAGAAAGGTAATTTTTAATATCTTGAATTTCTCCAAACCAATTTATCCATAAGTTATCTTTTTATTTAAGAATTTAATTTAGGATTAGTTATTAGAAAACTCATTTTAATAGACATTCCAAATTTAGGCCTTATAGAAATAGACTAGAATTAGCCTAAAGGATTTCTTACCTCGCTTCTCTGTGAGATCGATACTGAGGTTATAATAAAAAACCCTATATTACTTGAAACGATACGTATACTTGCGTAGTACCCCTAGTGTGTAAAATATTTTCTAAAATTTTACAACATTTTGATTTTATACACTAGTCGCTATTTATAAATTGGGTTAAGTTTTTGGCCATCTTTTGGAAGCGAATATTACTGCGTTATTGCGGGTCGGGTCAGCCTCTCGGCCTGATCGACTATTCCTCATTGATTAACCGCCCACACTGGCTCGATTGACCACTTTCGTTCCATTTGTTCCATCAGCCTTCACCAATCCGATTGTCTCGACCGAACACTCTCCATCGATCAATCACCCTGACCTCATCGACCGTATCTTGTTGATTGACTGCACACATTGGTTCGATCAACTGCTTCTATATGCTCGGCCAATCAGACGCAACTGTCCTAATTAGCTCGACCAATCATTTTCATTGATCGGCCACCCTAGTCCGATCGATCATTCTTCACTGTTTAACATCCCACATTGGTTTAATCAATCGCTTTCAGTCAGTTCGATCGACCACCCTCTGTAAATCACAAATCTCGACTAGATTGAATATTTGTCATTGATCAACTACCTATGATGGTTCGATCAATCATAATTGTACTACTCAATCGATCGGCCACCATTGGCTCGATTAGCTCGATAAAACACTCTCTGCCAATCGGTTGCCCAGGTCCAATCAATTGCTCCACATCGATCGACCATCCATTATGGTTTGATTGAAAAATTTTGATCTAGTCGACTCTTTAGATGTCATCGGCTTGTTCGGCTTGACCAACCACTTTTTGTAGATTGGCTCAACCGTCCACTCTCCATTGATTAGTCAACACATCTCGACCAACCAATCCTTGTTGATAGATAACTGATGCCTAATAGATCGACCACTTCTGTCAGCTTGACTGATCGGATGCCACCAGCATAATCGACTCAACCAACCATTTTTATCGATCGGTTGCCTCAGCGCAATCGATCGTTCCTTGTCAATCGACTACACACACTGGTTTGATTGACCACTTTCGATCCATTTGCTTAATTGGCCACAACCAGCCTGATCAGCTTAATTGACCACTCTTTTTTAGTCAGGCAGGCCAGCCCAATTAATTATTCCTCATTGATCGACCACCCACACTAGTTCGATATACTACTTTCGTTCTATTCGACCAATTGGCCGTCACCAACTCGACCAGCTTGACCGACTACTAAGAATCGACTAAAAACCCTAGCTGAATCAAATTTTCCTCATCTATCAACCATCATGCTAGTTTGATCGATCACGTTCAATCCATTTGACTGATTGATTGCCACCGATCTGATCTGCTTGACTGACCTCTCTCCGTCAATTGGCTGCCACAACCCAATTAAAGCATGATCGGCTTAATTGACCATGCTCCATCGATTGGACACTCTAGCTAGATCTACCAATCCTTATCAATCAACCAACCATACTGGTTCGATCCACCACTTATGTTGACTTAATCAATCGGCTTCCATCAGCCTAATTGATTGAATCGACCATTCTCCATAGACCAGTTGCCTCAGCCTGATTGACTATTCCTAATCAATTGATGGCCTATGCTGGCCCAATCGACCATCTTTAGTCCATTCGATCAAAAGGTTGCCGATCGCCTGATCGTATCAATGGACTATCTTTTCTCTATTCTCCATACATGCCCGCTCAATTAACCTTTTCATTCAATTCAATTAATCGTTCGCTTGCGGTCTGATCATTCTGTCAATAATTTCTAGATGGTGTGTTGCATATATTGTAAGTTTTCTTCACATTACCTGTATTAGCACATCCACACTTGCACCCTGTGGTGCATTCATGAGCATATGCCCTCATATGCTCATGAAAGGTATTTATGCCTCCCATGGGTACATTACTCAACATATTTTCTTTGTGGCATCCTTATGTCACTTAACACTACATCACAAGAGGTTCACGCTCAGAATCTCCACTTTTGCAAGTTTTCTTGCATAGTACTTTGTTTGTCCATGATTTTCATGGTTGAAGTCTTCACAATTGGACTTGTGTCTTCACACACCCACCTAATACATTCACACATCCTGTGAGTGGATGGTTTGTCACCAAGCCCATCAGGAGTATAGCTCTCTCTAATGAGAATTACATTACCTTTCATCCTTCTATGACACTGCTCCAGACTGATGTAAGCATGTACGACTTATTCTTGGGGTTGTGTGTTTTATTTTGAAAAAAAAGGGGTCGCCTAACAGAAATTGTCGGCGAATTTTAAATTTTAAATTTAATTTAAATATATATATAATTTGGAAAGTGGCATTTGATTTTGAAAATAATTTTAAGTTTGAAAGTTTTAAGATATGAAATCAAACTGATCTCACATCCCGAATAGTTTACATAAACGAGAACCGCACCACAAACCGTATATCTATCCCGAAGAATAGACACACTGCTTGACGGTGGGACTCGATTAAATAAACTAGAAGATTTGTGACATCCGTTTGGTCTGCGAACCAATTTTATAAGCCGACAAATTCCCCTGCTTAATATGAAAATGAATTAAGTAGGGTTTATATTATCCGGTTCTTAAAATTCCCTATAAGGGCAAGCCCCTATAGTTAATTACATCTTAAGTGACGGGAATCACCTAAGAAAACTCTTGATAATAATCAGTAGTTCTGCTCTCAAGAATCTCAAAGTTTAAGTTTTCAAGAGATTGAATTTTGGAATTTCAATAGGGAATGGATCAAGTTTGGAACATTTTGTTTTGGGAATTCAAAGGAAGAAAGGTAGGAGAAATTACAGATTCGAAGCGAATTTCGGTAATTTCTCAACTATCCCATTGTTTGGCTTGAATTTAGGAAAGTCCTAATGTTCATTTAATGTTTTGATTTTGCCAATTTTAATTAATTAGGACTTATATTTGTATGATAAAATCATACAAATAGCCTTGAAGATGTGAGGGTTTATGTCGTACCAAACGACTACCTCGGAGTCCTAAGACCGGCTAGGGCTTAATTTACATGACCTGATCATGCAAATGCCTAACGAAGAGTTGAGGGTTTATGTTGCACTAGGCAAACTACCTCGAAGTCCTATGGTTTGGTTATTTAACTTTAAGAAAGTTTTGCTGAGGTAGATCCGAGTTTTGCTGATGACGATGGTCGTGCTGCCCACCATGCTCCGAGCTCCTTGTTTGTTGCAGGGGTTTAGTTTTAGAAGTCATAAATCACGAGATGAGAGAAGTGTTCTGGTTTAGAGAAAATCTTAAAATCCAGGTATTTTTTTTAATATTTTAATTAAACAAATCTTAAAGTTGATTATAACAACACCGGTTAAGATCCCACGGTTCCATCCTTCCGGCGTCGTTATTTTATCGGATTCACTTAGTCCAGATGAATTTGCTAAACTCAACTGAATGAGTTCCACACTTTCATTTAGACTGTGGGAAATCCCGTTAGCAAGACGTATGTTACATCATCCGAGGTATTCCCGATCATCCAACAAGACGTTTTAATTTAGTTGTAATTGCAGTTTTGTGTTCTGTTTGTGATTAAATTTTGAGTTGTTTTATATTTTGAAATGTTGTGGCGGTGAATTTTATCTTGTAATGACTTTTAATTTAGTTTTGGTTTTAGTTTTAGGGACTATCCTAAAGGTGTGGGTTTTCATGCAACAGTTGTTTATCATGCAAGAAAAGTAAGTGCGATGCGATTAAATAAATTGCAATAAAGTAAATTGCAATAAAATAAAAGCGTACCTGGAGGGTCTTCCCGTCATCCCAACCTGCACTTAAACACAATTTAGAATATTTAAGCAAGTTCCTAGGTAAAGCTAAGGGAAGGGTTATGGTTTTCTACCAAATTCCTAATCCTATAGCTAGTCATTTCCTATGACGTCTAGGTTCTTGTGTTTTGGTTTGAGGACAATTTTCTTCATCGAAGAACAATTAAGTTCAATTGTTCTTATAAACATCCTATCATATTGAGGAAGTGCTTAAGAAGAATCTTAAACATCTTTTCAATATTGCTAGAATTGTTTTAAGTCCAAATGAATTTAATTATACAAATGAATTAATCATCCGGGAATCCAAGTTTTGTTGTTATCTTACTCAGTGAACTAGGACATTTGAATATCTTATGAGGGAAGTAACATTTCATTTATCATTCTGTTTAGGAGTTATGACAACAAACGCTTTCGAGGGCAAATTGATGTTCAAATGGTTTGTGATTTAATTTAATTTCAGTTAACGGGTTTAAATTTGGAATAGTGTTCAAGTTGCTTCATAATTATTTTTGAATTTCTTTATGTCTTAGGTGATGTTATTTTTAATTCAATTTAATTTAACTTTAATTCAGTTTAATTTGGTTTAGTTTTAATTTTAACTTAATTTAATTTGATTTGATTTTAATTTTAACTTGATTTGATTTTAATTTTAACTTGATTCTATTATTTAATTTAATTTAATTCAATTTTAGTTTGATTTGACATGATTTAATTTAATTTAATTTAATTTGATTTAATTTAATTTGATTTAACTTACTTTAATTTAATTTAATTTAATTTAATTTAATTTAATTTAATTTAATTTAATTTAATTTAATTTAATTTAATTTGGTTTAATTTAACTTAATTTGATTTAATTTAACTTAATTTGATTTAATTTAATTTAAATTTATTTTTAATTTTAATTTAATATTTTATTTTTAATTTTAATTTAATATTTTATTTTTAATTTTAATGATGATTTAATTTTAATTGTTAAAGTATTAATTTAATTGAAATATTAAAAGAGTTTAATTTAAATAATTTAACTTTAATTTAATTTAATGATTAAGTCTTTTAGCATTTTAAATCTTAAATTTGGATTATCATTTCAATTAGGAATTAAATATTATTGAGATGATTAATTTAGGGATTCTTAAATTAAAGAACAAATCTCTTCCTAATAATATCCCTATTTTAATAATTCCAATTTTATTATTCTTCCAAATTTAATCAATTATTTAATTAAGGTTTATTTTAATTATTTTTAAATTATTTAGTAGGTTTCTACCCTTTAATTATTTAAATTTCAATCATCCAAATCAGATTAGGATCAAATATTTTACTCTTTAATTTTATTAAACCTAAAGTTTTAATTAAAGATTAAAATTTTAATTACCATTTTGCTCTTCAAGCTTAATAATTTCATAACTCACTAAATTGAGCTTAAATGAACTTGAAATTTTTATGTGACTTCACTCATATGTCAATAAAGACATGAGAGGAGAAAATGTGATTTTTCTGTATTTAATTTATTTATGTAATTATTTTTGGTGGAAAATAGAGATTTCCAAGGAAAATTTAATAATATGACCAAGGGAAAGTTTCTGTCCTTAAGAAAATTATGGGACATTCTTAATGACCAGAGGACCACTTTGACCAATTTTGGTGATTTTTTGAATTATATTCTTTTTATTATAATTATTTTTAGTTTTGGAGTATTAATTAATTTAAAAATAAAATAAAGGTTAAAAAATGAATTTTATATTTTTCAAAAATCTCACTAATATCAAGGAAATCAAAGAATAAATTTTTACAATTTTCTGATTTTTCTTTGATTTATTAAAATTATTTTAGTGGAAATGCTAAAAAATACATTTTTTTAATTTTAAAATTACCTTAGGGCTTTAAAATTTAATATCTCATCATATAGACCTAAGAAAAATATGGGGTTTGTTCCTAAGTGATTAAAATTCAAAATGTGACATTTTGGTGAATTTTATTATTTTTGTGATTTTTAAAATTAAAATAATACAAAAAATCAACTTTTTTAGAAAATTGAAATTTTAATTTTCTTAAATTCCCCTAATATCAGAGAGGCTCCAAAACCAATTTAGTGAATTTTTGAAAAGTATTTTTAAAGTTATGAATTTTTAAAGTTTAAATTGGCTAAATGGCTTAATCAACCCATTTAGTACGGTTAACCAAGTCCAATTGACTTCAAACTTTTATGGTGGGTTCCATTGATCCTAAAGGTCAGTGGAGAATTGATTTCAAGTCAATTTGATGTATGATTAGCTCTAATTAATTAGGGACCTATTTTGGGTGTTTAAGCCAATTAGGGTTATTCCAAGTGGATTAATTCAAAACCTATTTTTCCTAGGGTCCTCTGGTCATAAGAGACATCACCAAATTTTTCTAGAATTTATTTCACAACATGCTAATTATTGGATTTAAAATACTCAAAATAGCAACATGAATTTGAAAAATCAATAACTTCTCACAAGGATGGCCTCCGACCTTGGAAAATTCGGGGAATATTCCCAAGTTCGGAGGCTTCAAAAGCCCTATGGTCTCATGCCATGGTGAATTTCCTATATGCATGGAGAATTAAAACAATGCAGAGAGTAAATAAATTATTAAAAATAAAATACTTGATGTGATTAAATTATTTCTTTTCCACATTATTCTTCTCTGTTCACTGAGCAAGAGGGTATTTTTATTTTTTTTTTCTGATTTTCCTACACAAAGTTATGCATTTTTAAAGTTTAGGGAATTAAATAAATAAGAAAATCCCTATTTTCCTATTTATCCGAATCGGCACCGCGTCAACCTTAGCATCCCCGAACAGCCACGCGGCGCTTTCCCATTCGACGCCGCCATCCGACTCAGCACTCCAGGGGCCCGCTGTATCGTTCCGTCTCCTCATCCGGCGCGATCCTGGCCGTCCGTCCGCTCGTGTATTAAATGAACGGCATCCGTTCATCGTCCCCAAGCCTCCTAGCCCGAGAACCGTCCATACTAAATCCCAAATATCTTACTCAATACTTAAAGGATTTTTGTGTTCTTGTGCTCTATGGATTCTTCTTGAAGAGACGAATACATCTATATGGTGATCATGCATTGAAATTAAGGTATTTGAAATGGAAAATCTCCAGAAGCTCGGGATAAAGAGTTAGCTCATACCTTTGCTCAGAGAAGTGTGGCTTCAATCTGAGGGTTGTGTCACCTTCGATTGGGTCCCAGCAAGGTCCATATGAAGTCTCGTGGTCTGGTGAATTGTCTAGGTATGATTTCGACCAAGCCCGATCACAAAGCTTGGAGTCTGGAACAGATGGGTGGCCTGGAGAGGGGGCTTTTGCTGGTGGACTTCTTCCCTTGGTCTGGTGAAGGTGTAGGACCAATCAATTTGGGGATTGGTCCACTGTGAAGAAGTGTCCTGGTTTTGTGCTTGAAATTCGAACTCAAAATCGAGCTCGGCTAGAGGGAATCGGGGCTGGAATCCGAGTGGGGATCAAGTGCTCTATGTGTAGAAAGTTGTCTGGAATGATTTTGGCAGAGTTTCCCTAAGGTTGGTTCAACACCTCTCCCATGGCCGAGAGAGGGGGTGTTTAAATAGAGCTGGCTGGAGGCTCTCCCAGGGGGAGTTAGGGCTTGGGATCAGCTGCTACGGTGAGGAGAAGAACAGCCATGGTGGCCACCGGGTATGGGGCGGCTCAGCGAAGGTAGAATTTCGAAGTTTGGCTCACATGTGAGCTCTCGGGTGTAGTGTTTTCCGGCGGCCCGGTGGTCGGCCGGCCAGTGCACCGGTCACCATCTTGTTCGGGTTGGTCGGGGCGGGGTTTAGTGTAGGCGATTGGCAAATGCCATGTCAAAAGCTTGGATTAAGATGGCATGGGGGAAGGCCATTTTTGGCTTGATTTGGTCAAGTCCACCTTTTGGGCTTGGTTCACCTCCCCATGGCTGATTTGGGCTGAGGGAGGATCAGGTGAATCAACTAGAAAAAGGGTAGAGAAGTCACCATCCATGAATATTTTGATTAATCATGGATTAAGGTGAAGCATTAAAAGGGTTAAAACCTTTTTAAGGGGGCTTAAAAGAGGCTCCTCCTTTTTCCATTAATGGCTTGATCACATGTCAAACCTTCCATGGCTTCATGTGGCTTGTCCATGGCTTGCATGTGGCTTCATGACTTGTCTTTGGCTTGGGGAAAAGCTTGGTCAATTTCATGAAAATGGAATTTGGAGATTTTGGCAATTTAGTGAAAAATCTAGATGGTGCTTGATTTAGGTTGATTTGATGATTGATTTGGGACTTAGGAATTGATCCCAATTAAAGGGATGATGAGAAGGAATTGTCATGTGGGCTTTGGGCCTTTTGAAATTATTTTTGATGGGCTTTTAGGAAGGCTAAGGGGATGGATCTTTAGGTTTCAAAACAAATTTTAGGATGAGAATTTTTCAAAGGATTAGATCCAATAAGTGTTGAATTTAATTTAGGAATGTTTCATGAATGATTTGGAATAAATTTGAAGTGGTTTAGGCTTGAATTGGGTTGGATTTGGACCTCTTTGGTAAATGGGCCAATGTAGGTCAAATTGGGCTAACTTGGGCCAATGTTGGGCTAGGGTTCAAATTGATGTAAAATTAATGTTGGGAAATGTTTATGGGAATGTTTCAAAGAGGTTTTGACTTTGGTTGGGTTTTGATTTTTGGGTTTGGGCTTATTTGGGTTAGGTTTGGGTTTAGGTCAAAATTGGGCTTTTTGGATTTGGGTTGAATTTGAGTGTGGTTTGGGTCTAAATTTTGGGTAAATCATGTTAGTGTTTTGTTTGTGGGGATGTTAGGGAAGGTTTAGAAAAGGTTTGGGGTTAATTGGAGTTGAATTGGGTTAGTTTGGGCTAAGTTTGGGTCATGGGTTCAAATTGGGCTTTAAGGTCCAAAATGAAATTGGGTTCAAATGTCAATCAAATTGGACTTGGATTTGGTCTAGATTGGTGTTGGGAATGTTGAATTGAAGTTTAGAATTGAATTGGACCAGAATTTGGGTCAATTGGATAGATTTGGTTTGACATTGGGTTCACTTTGGGTTAAAATGGGTCAAACTGGGGGCTTTAACAAAAGTGGGGTAAATTGACAAAATTGGCCCATGGTGTAGTTGAACAAAATGAAATTGGGAATATTTGGGATTTTCTGGAATTTTCTGGGAATTTTTTGAATTTCTGGATTATTGGGTCAAGAGGGGCATTCTGGGTATTTGGAGGGTATTGGGGGGTATTTTTGGAATTTTTGGTATTTTTGGCTATGAATGATCAATTTGAGTAATGTGGGAATGTTTGTGATTGGTATTGGGGAATTTTGGGTGGTTTGGAGATTTTTTGAAAATTTTGGGTAATTTCGAGGGTTTTGGGTAGGCTAGGCGGGTGTAGGGTCCCCGGGGTCAAAAATTGAAAATTTAGAAAATTGAAGATTGGGTAAATGTAAGTGGAATGAAGTCATTTTGGTTAAGCCATGAAGCCATATCAAGCCCACATGAGCCATCAAGGGACTCATTTGAGGCATTCACTATGTTGTTCCTAACCCTCTTAGCCAAGGGCTTAGGGTTAAGCGACCATCCATGTGAATCACCTACATGAGTCGGGAGGTCAAGTTGGGTATGGGTGTGGTTTTAGGAGGTGTGTGAAAGTGTAGTGTATAAGTGTAGTGTGTGTGTAAGTCAGCCCTCACTGGACCAGTGCCACCTGTGGGCGGTCCTAAGGCCAAAGAGTCCTACAGAACTCATCCTTTAAACTTCCACATTTGATTTCAACCCTCTAGGTGATTAGGGGTCTATAGTCAAGTTTGTGGAGTTTGCAGGGAGTTAAGAAGTGGTTTGAATTTCTAAGTGGTGGGTCCCAATTCTAATCCTCTAAGATAGTCAAAGGAAAAGCCTAAGGCTAGATCCTAAGTACTAAAGAGAAGAAGAGAAGACCTCATCAAAAATGAGGTCAACAAATGAACCCCCAATAGGTGTGGTGAGCTGACAGAGCACACCGCGCGTATTGGTGTTGACCGAAGAGATCAACAAAACCAACACAGATGTCCAAGTGACAAACTTAGGACAAAGTAGAAGAGTTTTCGCTGGGGAGTGTCAAGTATATCTCTGAGACTGGAGATCCCTGAACTCTCGCTGGGGAAAGGGAAAGGAGGCGAATCCCAAATCACATGATCTGGGGGAATTTTGATTTAGATTTCATTTTGTTTTAGTTTAAGCATTGATGTGTGAGTTTAGATTTTAGTTTGAGTTCAAATTTAGATTGAAGTTTTGTTAAGATTAATTTGAAGGAATTTGAACTTGAAATAAAAATTGAAATTTTGTGTTTTTAGATGCAACATCTTCAACCTCAAAAGAAAATTGAATTGATTGGATTGAATCATTACAATGAGGAGAGATCTCAGAGCAATGCGGTATTGGATGTAAAATCCTTAACCTCAAGAGTTTGATTTTGATGTATTTCATTGCGATAGGGACGAATCCTAAAGCAATGCGATCTCGTATGTAAAATCTTCAACCCCAAGAATTTGATTTTTGATGTATTTTATTGCGATGGGGAAAGAATCCTAAAGCAATGCAGTCTCGGATGTAAAATCCTCAACCCCAAAAATTTGATTTTTGATGTATTTCATTGCGATAGGGAAAGAATCCTAAAGCAATGCAGCCTCGGATGTAAAATCCTCAACCTCAAAAGTTTGATTTTGATGTATTTCATTGCGATAGAGAAAGAATTCTGAAGCAATGCAGTCTCGGATGTAAAATCCTCAACCCCAAAAATTTGATTTTGATGTATTTCATTGCGATAGGGATAGAATCCCAAAGCAATGCAGTCTCGGATGTAAAATCCTCAACCCCAAAAATTTAATTTTGATGTATTTCATTGCGATAGGGAAAGAATCCTAAAGCAATGCAGTCTCGGATGTAAAATCCTCAACCCCAAAAGTTTGATTTTGATGTATTTCATTGCGATAGGGAAAGAATCCTAAAGCAATGCAGTCTCGGATGTAAAATCCTCAACCCCAAAAGTTTGATTTTGATGTATTTCATTGGGATAGGGAAAGAATCCTAAAGCAATGCAGTCTCGGATGTAAAATCCTCAACCCCAAGAATTTGATTTTTGATGTATTTCATTGCGATAGGGAAAGAATCCTAAAGCAATGCAGCCTCGGATGTAAAATCCTCAACCTCAAAAGTTTGATTTTGATGTATTTCATTGCGATAGGGAAAGAATCCTGAAGCAATGCAGTCTCGGATGTAAAATCCTCAACTCCAAAAATTTAATTTTGTTGTATTTCATTGCGATAGGGATAGAATCCTAAAGCAATGCAGTCTTGGATGTAAAATCCTCATGCCCAAAAATTTGATTTTGATGTATTTCATTGCGATAGGGAAAGAATCCTAAAGCAATGTAGTCTCGGATGTAAAATCCTTAACCCCAAAAGTTTTATTTTGATGTATTTTATTGCGATAGGGAAATAATCCTAAAGCAATGGAGTCTCGGATGTAAAATCCTCAACCCCAAGAATTTGATTTTTGATGTATTTCATTGCGATAGGGAAAGAATCCTAAATCAATGCAGCCTCGGATGTAAAATCCTCAACCTCAAAAGTTTGATTTTGATGTATTTCATTGCGATAGAGAAAGAATCCTGAAGCAATGCAGTCTCTGATGTAAAATCCTCAACCCCAAAAATTTGATTTTGATGTTTTTCATTGCGATAGGGATAGAATCCTAAAGCAATGCAGTCTCGGATGTAAAATCCTCAACCCCAAAAATTTGATTTTGATGTATTTCTTTGCGATAGGGAAAGAATCCTAAAGCAATGCAGTCTCGGATGTAAAATTCTCAACCCCAAAAGTTTGATTTTGATGTATTTCATTGCGATAGGGAAAGAATCCTAAAGCAATGCAGTCTCGGATGTAAAATCCTCAACCTCAAAAGTTTGATTTTGATGTATTTCATTGCGATAGGGAAAGAATCCTGAAGCAATGCAGTCTCGGATGTAAAATCGTCAACCCCAAGAATTTTAATTTGATGTATATGATCTTGTAAAGATCTGTAGTGTTGATTTGAAAAGTGTGGAATTTTGATGTTTCGAGAATTTCATGGAAGTTGTAAAGATTTTTTTTTGGAAAGAAACAAATTAGGAGGGAATATGTAGATGCTACATATCCCATTCAAAAGAGTTGATCAGAAGTCGCTGGTTTGGATTGGATACAATTCCTCGCCATCAGATTCGATCCGTGTCAATGGAATCAAACACTTTCATCCCAGACAAGGGAGAGAGTAGAACAGATTGTATTTCAAATTTGGAAGGTTGAGTTTGAATTTGATTGAGGTTTGATTTGAGATCTGGAAGATTGAATTTGAATTTGATTGAGATTTGATTTGAAATCTGGAAGGTTGAATTTGAAATTTTGATTGAGATTTGATTTGAAATTTTTGTTCATTTTGTCTGTCAATTAATGATTCAAATTTATTTTATCACTCATTTAATGTTCATGCGAATTTGGAGTTCGTTATTTTTTAGATTTTTAAGGAAAGTTTTCTTCTTTTATTCTCTTTTTTTTTCGTTTCTTTTCTGTTCTTTGTTCGAAGTTCATTTAACTTTAATGGCGTTTCTCAGTCAACTTGCAAAAAAGAGGTGAAGGCCAAAAATTTGACATGGTCAATTTCATTCCGATCATGTTGAAGATACATCATGCAACTCGATCTGGAATACATCTCATACAATCCATGTAGACTCAAAAAGGACTATGTATGATCTTTGTCGATCCATCAAAAAGGCATCTGTCAGAAATCCATGTCTGAATAGTGAAGTACATGGTCAATAACATCACCTTCCAAGCCATCCTTGGCAAGAATGCCGTATGGATGTACGTTGGAGGTGTGATATTTTCCATGTAACTCACAGCTCGTAAGGCCGGAGGCTTTCTAGCTCCGGGTCTGGCTGGAAGTGGTAAGGTGCTTTCCTGTCATCCATCCTTCTAAAAGTAACTGAGATCCGCTTCATTGGTACTCCCGGTATGCAATGTTTAGTGACATCTGCTCTGTTGCCCTTCAGTATCATGACGGAACCTACCGGTAATGGTATCTTTACTGGCCCGCGGAACTCACCTGGGCCTGCTATCCGGGGGTCAGATCCGAAAATGATATTACACTCGTTCGAAAAGAAGCCGTGCAAAATGGTCCGACAAAGTCGTGGTGATCTATGTGCGGGGGTATGCAATCACCCTTCTTGTAAATGTTAATGATGCAACTTTTGGGTATGCAATCTGCCGGCAGTAACCTCCATGTTATCATTCTCTTTACCATACTTTTGATGACTAATGACATTGGATCCACCTGGCCATGACAGAGTATCCCTGGTGGGTTTCCCTTCCTGTCTTCTGCGAAGTTGTAGCAGCATCCACATTGTGTTGTAATTCTCCCTTTCCCTGGCATCCATCTCCGGGGAATTTTGTAGATTGTCACATTCGGAATCTGATCCAACAGTTGTATGACATACTGGAAGTATTGCTCGAGTCTTGGTTTTAAAATTCTGTACTGTCCGGCGATCTGTTGAATGATTAACTGCGAATCCCCGTAGATGTTGATGTTCGTTATTCCCATTTGAATAGTTAATTCCTGTCTTGTTATGAGAGCTTCGTATTCTGCTTCGTTGTTTGTACACGGCTCTGTCAAGTGGTAGGAGTATCTTAACATCCCCCGCTCCGGTGTTATAAAGATTAATCCGATCCCTGCCTTACCGGGCACTATCACTTGCGATTCTTCGTCTTTGTGTGTTCGAAGATGCTCCGTCGAAATATAATTCCCAACATCGATCATCAGGGTCTTCTAGGCTCATTATTTGTTCGTCTGGAAAGTCGTCATTGAGAGGAGATTCTGCAGGCAAAGGGTGTTGTGCGAGGAAGTCTGCTAGGACTTGTCCCTTTACGGCACGAAGAGGCACGAAAGTTATATCGAACTGCAATAATATCATTGACCATCTGGCAAGTCTGCCGGAAAGCGTTGGACGAGTCGTCAAGTATTGCAATGGATTAAATTTCGAGATCAGGTTGACCTTATGAGAAAGCATGTAGTGCCTGAGCTTTTGAGCGGCAAAGATTAGGGCCAAACAATGCTTTTCAATTGCGGGATACCTTATTTCCGTCGGAAGTCAATGACGGCTTAGGTAATAAAGAGCATTTTCTTTACCCTCATCATTGACCTGGGCTAATAGGGCTCCGAGAGAGTCGTCTAAAGCCGCGGTATAAAGTATCAGCGGTCTACCTGAGACTGGGGCTGCTAAGACAGGAGGTGTCATTGGATATTTTTTAATGTCCTCGAAGGCCCTCTGGCATTTCTCTTCCCAAATAAATTTGGCGTCCTTTTTAACTAATGCCGAGAAAGGTTAACACCTACCTGACAAGTTCGAGATAAAGCGTCAAAGATATGCCAGCTTCCCTTAAAAAGATCGTAGTTGTTTTAAGGTTTTGGGAGGCGGCATTTCTAAGATAGCTTTAATCTTTTCCGGGTCGATTTCAATTCCATGATGTCGGACAACGAATCCTAAGAATTTCCGGAGGTGACGCCGAAGGTGCATTTTAAGGGATTCATCTTAAGGTTAAATTGTCTTAATCGTTTGAAAACAATTCTCAAATCATATAGGTGGTTGTCCTTTACTTTGCTTTTGATGACCACATCGTCCACGTAGCATTCGACTTGATTGTGGATGAGATCATCAAAAATTCTTGTCATCGCTCTCTGGTATGTTGCTCCTGCGTTCTTCAGTCCGAATGGCATCACTGTGTAGCAATATACTCCAATCGGCGTTCTGAATGCTGTAAGTTTTTCATCTTCCAGAGCCATTTTTATCTGGTTGTATCCTGAAGATCCATCCATGAATGAGAATATTTCTTGTGTCAAAGCAATGTCGATCATCAATTCTGGGATCAGTAGAGGGAATTCATCCTTTGGACATGCCTTGTTTAAATCTCTGAAATCCACACAAATTCTGATCTGACCATTCTTCTTCCTAACTGGTACCACAGTGGCTAACCAAGTCGGGTATTGTTCTTCACGGACAAATTTAGCGTCTATTAGCTTTTTAACTTCAGCTATGACTTGTTATTTGATTTCTAGACGCATTCTTCTGGGACCTTGTCTGACTGGGACAGAAGTAGGATCCACTCCTAGCTTATGGACTGCGACCTCTGGAGCTAATCCTGGCATCTCATCGTAGCTCCAAGAAAAAACAGTCTTTAAATTCCATTAATAACTTGATTATTTCTTCGGAGTCTACTTTATTGAGTAAGGAGCTAACAAAGGTAGGTCTAGGCTCTTCGCTAGTACCTAAGTTAACTTCCGTTAACTCATCTATTGTAGATTTAATTTCTTCTTCGAATTCTGGTGGAGCGTCTCCAATTTGTAAATCTTCAAATTCTTCTGTAGTTTCCATGCAGTTTTCATTAGACTCGCAAGTGACAACCAAGCAAAATTCAGCATCGTCAACTGATCCTACTGTGCCGAATCCGAGACCATGCTTTGAATTGGGTGGACGACCGGAGTTATTCCATAAATTTTCAAAATGTTGTGATTGCCCTTTTGTCCATTGTCGAGGTAAGAAACCACGCCGAATTAAATTTTGAACACAGGGAGAGTACCACTCAAAAGGTAATTCCATTAATTCGATGAAGTGACATCTTCAAATTGTACATTATTTTCGGTTTTGGAGGAAGGAGCACCACGAGTAGAATTTGATTGGCTTCGCACCGCCGCTACGTACCTCTTTGACCACCATACCCTCGATCTTATTAGAATGGATCGGGGTCAGGGTCATAGTATGTACATAGTGGTTAATCTTCTCGTACATCGATTTATATTCTTCATTCTTTTCATCTTCGAGAGGGATCCTGAATTGCGGCTTCTTCCAACTTATTGTCGCTGCTTCTTGTTTGATCTCTTTTTCTTCTTTAGAACTGTCTTCCCAATCAACATTGATGGTTGGTTTTCTCTGTCCAACTGTCCTAACGTCTCTGCAACGACCTCGTCCCCGGCCTCGACCTCGGATGCGAGTTGTGGAGAAACCTTCACCATCTCGCCGTAAGGGAGTGGTGAGTGACTTTTGGACTAGAACTTCAGGTTCTTCTTCATCCCGAATTCCCTTTGCTTCATTCGTTATGGTATCTCTGGAGAAGATTGTTTTCTTCGAAGGTGCATAATAAGTCGCATCTTCATGGATTCCAATTTCATGTACGGAGAATGGTTGTAAGTCACCTTTGATGCACTATTCCCCTCCATCGTAGTATTTGATGCACTGATGTAGAGATGATGGTACCATCCGGTTTTCATGTATCCATGGTTAGCCCAGTAGAGCGTTGAACGATGTTTCTGAATCGATTATGTGAAATTTTGCGGTTGTCTTTGCTAAGTCACCGGTCTTCATTAGCAGTGTTATTGAGCCGAGGGCTCTTTCTCCTTTCTGGTTGAATCCTCTTAATAACATTTTGTCTGCTTCAAGCTCGCGAGCATCAATTTCCAAATATGCTAGCGTTCGAAGATTCATTATGTTGATTGATGCTCCTGGATCCACCAATACTCTGGAGAGTGTAAACTTCCCAATTGTAACTGAAATGTACAACGGTCGGTTGTGGTCTGCTCGTCCCAAGTAGTAGATCATTGTCCGTGAAGGTGACACCTCGCTTGTTCCTTTAACGAACAAACCTCATCTAAGGAATCTCCGGCCATTCGAGCTAAGCAAATTTCCGGATCAAGTAAGGCCTTGATCAGAGCTTCTCTCATCTCCTTTGATAAGATGAGAGCGTCGTAGATGCTCAGTTTTGGCCAGTAGTTTCCTAAGATGGGCTAGCACATTGTAGTCCACTTTATTTTCATGTGTCTCAATTTCTTCCCTAATGGGTATTTCTTCTGTCGGGGTTGATTCTTCCTGAACAACCACTTGCTTTCCTTTGTCCTTTGGACCCATTCTCGGAGGTAGAACTCTTCCACTTCTTAAGTTGACTTCTGTGATTTCTTCTGAATCTAGTATCGAGTTTGCTAGTGTCTCCTCTTGAATCGGAATGACAGGTTCTTCTGGATTAGCATCGGAGTCTGAAGGCTCTAACTCTATTGTAACAGTAGCTCCTCGAAACTCGCAAATAGATTCATTGCTTGTTGAAATCTCGTAGCCTTCTTTATCATTGTGACCGTTGAGATTGTGTATGATTTGAGAATTGTCATTTGCATCAGAATCTATGTCCGGATTAGGTTGATTGTCGCTAGTTACGTAATCGTTAGAAACAGTCAAAACGTAGCCAACGCTATAACCCTTATCATTATATGATCCCACCAGAGTGAGCAGATAATCATACAGAGTCAGAGGTTCGAGGGATTTCTCCCCGGAATCGAAACAACTATCCTAGGATAAGCAGCCCCTAGTCTAGCCTTAAGAGCCTCAGTTTTCTCTTCTTCGTCGATTTCTTCTTCTCTTCAATCGTCTCCTGTTGAGGTGGTTCTTCTATCGCAAGTGATAGTGCCGACTTGACAGGTTTCGAACTCTGAATTGAGGCTAGCACCGAAGTGGTTTGGATGTGATCCAAAATGTTCTTCGAAGACTTTGTCCAAGCAGTAGTCCATCCATCATCAGTCGCATAGGGATCTATCTGAATAATGAGATCTGTCGAGATAACATTGATGGAACCTCCTTTCTGGGGTTCCTTCATGTACTCCTTTGGGATCGTTATATTCCCTTTCCGAAGATTGTCGTTGAGCCAACTTTTGAAGGTAATACAATCTTCTATCTTATGCCCAAGCATCCGGTGGTAAGGGCAAAAGTTGGGATCACCTTTCTTGTCGACTTCTTCTGGTCTCTTAGGTTCCGGTAGTTGGAAATCCGGAGTCTTCATCGGACCGCGGAACATTTTCAAGCATCGCCTCATTCTTGAATGGATACTCCCTCGCTCGAAGCTCCCTTAATGTACGTTGCGGACGAGGCGGTTGTTCATACCGTTGAGATGACCGATAGCCGGGTCGGGTTGCCGGTAATCTCGTTAAGGTTGCTTCGCGATCGTTCGACGATATTTGTATCGGTTGCTTGCCTTTATCGACTGCTGCAACGATTCCGGACTTCTTTTCAAAAGTTTTCACGGGCTTCTGTTTGTCTGTTTTGTCGGTGAAACTTAATTGCTTCGCCTCCTCTTGCAAGCTTCCGGCCTTGCTTAACAACTTCTCGAAAGTCTTAATAGTAAATCCCTTGAGGTTCCTCCATGAATGCTATCGGGCCATGAATGCTCTTAAGTAAAATGCCAATTGTATGTTGTTCTTGTAGCTGTGGCTCACACTTCATACTTAGGTTCCTCCATCGAAGTATGTAGTCCACCAAGGTTTCGTTGGGTTTCTGCTTCTCTACCACTAAATCACCTATAGTGATGTGGTGCTGAGATCCGACAAATCGCTTGATGAAGAGATTCTCTAGTTCTGAAAATGTCTTCACCGAACTATTCGGTAATTCTGCATACCAATCAAAGGCGATCCCTGACAGGCTGCTGACAAATTGTCGGAAGAGTAAAGCATCACTTCCGCCGGCATTACAACAACTGGCACGAAAATGTGCAACATGCTGCCGAGGGTTTCAGGTTCCATCAAAGGTCTTGAACAGAGGAGGTACAAAGCCTTTCGAATATTGGACAGCGTCAAATTCTTCGTGTAAGGTCTACCCGTCCGAATGGATGTCCCGCTCTTTGATTGTGCCAAGGCTTCTCGCACTCGTCGTTCCACCATGCTCTTGATATCCTTTTCCGGAATCAAGCTTTGTGTCGCATCCTTCTTTAATTGATCATCCCCATTGACGGACGTAATCTCCTTTCCTCCGTCTACTATGTGAATGACTTCTGGGGGTGTCTCTCTTTGGGGTTGCACCTGACTCTGGAGAGTGGCTAGGGCTACAGCCATCTCTTCCATCCTTTTTGCCGTTTGGGCGATCGTATCATCTTTCTCTTGAAGTCGCCTCCTCATTACTTCCGGCTCCTCTCTTCTGCTCTGCCGCAGGGGCACCTTGTGAAGCCGACGAAGCTCGTGTTTCAACCATGTTAATTTCTCGCATATTCATCATCCATGAACTCGACGAATCAATCTCATCTCCGAATTTCTCTTCTCTTTCCCTAGCTAATCGCCGAATATCGGCTCTTAGCTTTTCCATAGCATCTTCTAGTGGTCTTTTCGTACATCCTTGCGGTTGTCATGTGATAACCGTCGGGTTTCCTTCTCATGAGTCCCCTTTATCGCAAGTAGCACTTTCTTCGGACTCAAGTCTCCCGACGAGACTTTCCTTCTCAGTCGTTGTTTTAATCTTAATTGTCCGGTAGTGGGACGCCATACCATCCTTCTAGCAGCGAAGGTCTAGGACCGGATGGTCCGTCGCCCAAATGCTCGGAAGGTGGTATCCTCCCTAATCCGTAGTCCCGAAACAAGGATGGGTGGACTAGCTTTCATTCTCTTATTTGGATTCTCCGCGGCGATAGCGAGTTCCACTCGCGGCCCAAGACGAGATTTGGCCGCACCCGCCCTATCCTTCTTAAAATTTCTGATACAGGGCATTTTTCCTTCTTTGCCAACTTTTCTATGAAGGTTTGCAGTCGAGCAAATGGCGTAATTCTAGCCCTTTTCTTACGGCTATCGTTGTAATATATGGGCTGAGGCAATGTGGTAGCAATCTTGCGAACATTTTCCTCATCCTCTGCGGCGGAGAGGGGATGAAATCTACTTCCTCCCAAAAGTGGTATGTATTCAGGCAGTGCTGTATACTCGGGCAGTTCTGGGATTTCCTCCAGGAAAGCAACTTCAGCAGCTCTGGCTTCTCTAGCAATCCTTCTACTTCTGTTCCTCCTCTGAGTCCGTGTTAGTGGTGGAATTCTCGAGCTGGACCCAATTTCAAAAACAGAAGGTCTCATAGGAAGGTCTGTACCCTCCACGGTAACAGGTTCATCACAGTTCTGAATTTCCTTCCCCTTTAGTCCGGCGTGCGCCGGGGTAGGTGCGAGAGACAACTAGACCAGGTGGGGGTAGCAACAACTGGTCCTTCGTGAACGGCGAGTACTCCTCTCGGTTGGAATCTTTTGCGGAGGAGGGAATTCATGAGTTGACTTGAGGTTAAACTCGATCAACGGCTTCTCGCTTTCGGTACTTTGCTCGTGAGTGAAAAGAGATCGACGTCGGGGATTTTGATGTCGGTGTCCCCGAATCCTTGTCCGAATCGAATGATTCCATTGTCGAGCGAGTTCGTCCTTGAACACGGCCAGGTCGAGTCCGTTGACGAAGGAGAAGATCGGTTTTGGGGCTTCCATTTCTGTAGGGCAGATTCCAAGTGTTAGTCCCCGAATCGTGCTTCTTCTTGTCATAAAACATATGACGAAAAAGAAAGAGTCCGAACACATTTTCGTTTATCTTAGTGTATTTGTGATATTAAAAGAAAATTGTTTTTTCGAAAAGATTTGTCCGTTAGGAAGGAGAATTATTAAAAGAAGGAGAGTTGTAGGAAGAGTAAAAGGAATTGATTAGGAACTGGAAATGGAAGAGAAAGTCTTGTAGAAACTTCTCGACCAGCAAAACCGCTCCTAAACTAATACCTATTGGGGGTCCACCCCACCTCAGAAATGAGGTAAAAGGATCTCGGAACCTCTCTGTTTAGGGGTGTCTAAACAGTGGTTCCTAAATCCGAGAGAATGTTGGCTATACTTGTTCAAAGTAGAAATGAACATAGTATTTCAACGGAAAGAAGGATAGTTTGATCCACTAGGAACATGGATACACTACCGATTTTTGAAAGCAGAATTATCTGATTAAAATGGAGAGAGGAATTTTCCCCAGCGGAGTCGCCAGAAATTGTACGGCTTATTCTTGGGGTTGTGTGTTTTATTTTGAAAAAAAAAGGGTCGCCTAACAGAAATTGTCGGCGAATTTTAAATTTTAAATTTAATTTAAATATATATATATATAATTTGGAAAGTGGCATTTGATTTTGAAAATAATTTTAAGTTTGAAAGTTTTAAGATATGAAATCAAACTGATCTCACATCCCGAATAGTTTACATAAACGAGAACCACACCACAAACCGTATATCTATCCCGAAGAATAGACACACTGCTTGACGATGGGACTCGATTAAATAAACTAGAAGATTTGTGACATCCGTTTAGTTTGCGAACCAATTTTATAAGCCGACAAATTCCCCTGCTTAATAAAAATGAATTAAGCAGGGTTTATATTATCCGGGTTCTTAAAATTCCATATAAGGGCAAGCCCCTATAGTTAATTACATCTTAAGTGACGGGAATCACCTAAGAAAACTCTCGATAATAATCGATCGTTCGCTCTCAAGAATCTCAAAGTTTAAGTTTTCAAGGGATTGAATTTTGGAATTTCAATAGGGAATGGATCAAGTTTGGAACATTTTGTTTTGGGAATTCAAAGGAAGAAAGTTAGGAGAAATTACATATTCGAAGCAAACTTCGGTAATTTCTCAACTATCCTATTGTTTGGCTTGAATTTAGGAAAGTCCTAATGTTCATTTAATGTTTTGATTTTGCCAATTTTAATTAGTTAGGACTTATATTTGTATGATAAAATCATACAAATAGCCTTGAAGATGTGAGGGTTTATGTCGTACCAAATGACTACCTCGGAGTCCTAAGACCGGTTAGGGCTTAATTTACATGACCTGATCATGCAAATGCCTAACGAAGAGTTGAGGGTTTATGTTGCACTAGGCAAACTACCTCGAAGTCCTATGATTTGGTTATTTAACTCTAAGAAAGTTTTGCTGAGGTAGATCCGAGTTTTGCTGATGACGATGGTCGTGCTGCCCACCATGCTCCTAGCTCCTTGTTTGTTGCAGGGGTATAGTTTTAGAAGTCATAAATCAGGAGATGAGAGAAGTGTTCTGGTTTAGAGAAAATCTTAAAATCCAGGTATTTTTTTTAATATTTTAATTAAACAAATCTTAAAGTTGATTATAACAACACCGGTTAAGATCCCACGGTTCCATCCTTCCGTCGTCGTTATTTTATCGGATTCACTTAGTCCAGATGAATTTGCTAAACTCAACTGAATGAGTTCCACACTTTCATTTAGACCGTGGGAAATCCCGTTAGCAAGACGTAGGTTACATCATCCGAGGTATTCCCGATCATCCAACAAGACGTTTTAATTTAGTTGTAATTGCGGTTTGTGTTCTGTTTGTGATTAAATTTTGAGTTGTTTTATATTTTGAAATGTTGTGGCGGTGAATTTTATCTTGTAATGACTTTTAATTTTGTTTTGGTTTCAGTTTTAGGGACTATCCTAAAGGTGTGAGTTTTCATGCAACAGTTGTTTATCATGCAAGAAAAGTAAGTGCGATGCGATTAAATAAATTGCAATAAAGTAAATTGTAATAAAATAAAAGCGTACCTGGAGGGTCTTCCCGTCATCCCAAGCTGCACTTAAACACAATTTAGAATATTTAAGCAAGTTCCTAGGTAAAGCTAAGGGAAGGGTTATGGTTTTCTACCAAATTCCTAATCCTATAGCTAGTCATTTCCTATGACGTCTAGGTTCTTGTGTTTTGGTTCGAGGACGATTTTCTTCATCAAAGAACAATTAAGTTCAATTGTTCTTATAAATATCCTATCATATTGAGGAAGTGCTTAAGAAGAATCTTAAACATCTTTTCAATATTGCTAGAATTGTTTTAAGTCCAAATGAATTTAATTATACAAATGAATTAATCATCCGGGAATCCAAGTTTTGTTGTTATCTTACTCAGTGAACTAGGACATTTGAATATCTTATGAGGGAAGTAACATTTCATTTATCGTTCTGTTTAGGAGTTATGACAACAAAAGCTTTCGAGGGCAAATTGATGTTCAAATGGTTTGTGATTTAATTTAATTTCAATTAACGGGTTTAAATTTGGAATAGTGTTCAAGTTGCTTCATATTTATTTTTGAATTTCTTTATGTCTTAGGTGATGTTATTTTTAATTCAATTTAATTTAACTTTAATTCAGTTTAATTTGGTTTAGTTTTAATTTTAACTTAATTTAATTTGATTTGATTTTAATTTTAACTTGATTATATTATTTAATTTAATTTAATTCAATTTTAGTTTGATTTGACATGATTTAATTTAATTTAATTTAATTTGATTTAATTTAATTTGATTTGACTTACTTTAATTTAATTTAATTTAATTTAATTTAATTTAATTTAATTTATTTTGGTTTAATTTAACTTAATTTGATTTAATTTAACTTAATTTGATTTAATTTAATTTTATTTAATTTAAATTTATTTTTAATTTTAATTTAATATTTTAATTTTAATTTTAATTTGATATTTTATTTTTAATTTTAATTTAATATTTTATTTTTAATTTTAATGATGATTTAATTTTAATTGTTAAAGTATTAATTTAATTGAAATTTTAAAAGAGTTTAATTTAAATAATTTAACTTTAATTTAATTTAATGATTAAGTCTTTTAGCATTTTAAATCTTAAATTTGGATTATCATTTGAATTAGGAATTAAATATTATTGAGATGATTAATTTAGGGATTCTTAAATTAAAGAACAAATATCTTCCTAATAATATCCCTATTTTAATAATTTCAATTTTATTATTCTTCCAAATTTAATCAATTATTTAATTAAGGTTAATTTTAATTATTTTTAAATTATTTAGTAGGTTTCTACCCTTTAATTATTTAAATTTCAATCATCCAAATCAGATTAGGATCAAATATTTTACTCTTTAATTTTATTAAGCCTAAAGTTTTAATTAAAGATTAAAATTTTAATTACCATTTTGCCCTTCAAGCTTAATAATTTCATAACTCACTAAATTGAGCTTAAATGAACATGAAATTTTTATGTGACTTCACTCATATGTCAATAAAGAGATGAGAGGAGAAAATGTGATTTTTCTGTATTTAATTTATTTATGTAATTATTTTTGGTGGAAAATAGAGATTTCTAAGGAAAATTTAATAATATGACCAAGAGAAATTTCTGTCCTTAAGAAAATTATGGGACATTCCTAATGACTAGAGGACCACTTGGACCAATTTTAGTGATTTTTTGAATTATATTCTTTTTATTATAATTATTTTGAATTTTGGAGTATTAATTAATTTAAAAATAAAACAAAGGTTGAAAAATAAATTTTATATTTTTCAAAAATCTCTCTGATATCAAGGGAATCAAAGAATCAATTTTTACAATTTTCTGATTTTTCTTTGATTTATTAGAATTATTTTAGTGGAAATGCTTAAAAATACATTTTTTTTAATTTTAAAATTACCTTAGGGCTTTAAAATTTAATATCTCATCATATAGACCTAAGAAAAATATGGGGTTTGTTCCTAAGTGATTAAAATTCAAAATGTGACATTTTGGTAAATTTTATTATTTTTGTGATTTTTATTATTTTTTTAATTATTAAAATATTAAAATAATACAAAAAATCAACTTTTTAGAAAATTGAAATTTTAATTTTCTTAAATTCCCTAATATCGGAGAGGCTCCAAAACCAATTTAGTGAATTTTTGAAAAGTATTTTTAAAGTTATGAATTTTTAAAGTTTAAATTGGCTAAATGGCTTAATCAACCCATTTAGTACGGTTAACCAAGTCCAATTGACTTCAAACTTTTATGGTGGGTTCCATTGATCCTAAAGGTCAGTGGAGAATTGATTTCAAGTCAATTTGATGTATGATTAGCTCTAATTAATTAGGGACCTATTTTGGGTGTTTAAGCCAATTAGTGGTTATTCCAAGTGGATTTATTCAAAACCTATTTTTCCTAGTGGTCCTCTGGTCATAAGAGACATCACCAAATTTTTCTAGAATTTATTTCACAACATGCTAATTATTGGATTTAAAATACTCAAAATAGCAACATGAATTTGAAAAATCAATAACTTCTCACAAGGATGGCCTCTGACCTTGGAAAATTCAGGGAATATTCCCAAGTTCAGAGGCTTCAAAAGCCCTATGGTCTCATGCCATGGTGAATTTCCTATATGCATGGAGAATTAAAACAATGCAGAGAGTAAATAAATTATTAAAAATAAAATACTTGATGTGATTAAATTATTTCTTTTCCACATTATTCTTCTCTGTTCACTGAGCAAGAGGGTATTTTTATTTTTTTTTTCTGATTTTCCTACACAAAGTTATGCATTTTTAAAGTTTAGGGAATTAAATAAATAAGAAAATCCTTATTTTCCTATTTATCCGAATCGGCACTGCGTCAACCTTAGCATCCCCGAACAGCCACGCGGCGCTTTCCCATTCGACGCCGCCATCCGACTCAGCGCTCCAGGGGCCCGCTGTATCGTTCCGTCTCCTCATCCGGCGCGATCCTGGCCGTCCGTCCGCTCGTGTATTAAATGAACGGCATCCGTTCATCGTCCCCAAGCCTCCTAGCCCGAGAACCGTCCATACTAAATCCCAAATATCTTACTCAATACTTAAAGGATTTTTGTGTTCTTGTGCTCTATGGATTCTTCTTGAAGAGACAAATACATCTATACGGTGATCATGCATTGAAATTAAGGTATTTGAAATGGAAAATCTCCAGAAGCTCGGGATAAAGAGTTAGCTCATACCTTTGCTCGCAGAAGTGTGGCTTCAATCCGAGGGTTCGTCACCTTCGATCGGGTCCCGGCAAGGTCCGGATGAAGTCTCGTGGTCCGGTGAATTGTCCAGGTAGGATTTCGACCAAGCCCGATCACAAAGCTTGGAGTCCGGAACGGATGGGTGGCCCGGAGAGGGGGCTTTTGCTGGTGGACTTCTTCCCTCGGTCCGGTGAAGGTGTAGGACCAATCAATTTGGGGATTGGTCCACTCGTGAAGAAGTGTCCCGGTTTTTGTCTTTGAAATTTGAACTCAAAATTGAGCTCAGCTAGAGGGAATTGGGGTTGGAATCCAGTGGGGATCAAGTGCTCTATGTGTAGAGAGTGGTCTGGAATGATTTTGGCAGAGTTTCCCTAAGGTTGGTTCAACTCCTCTCCCATGGCCGAGAGAGGGGGTGTTTAAATAGAGCTTGCTGGAGGCTCTCCCAGGGGGAGTTAGGGCTTGGGATCAGCTGCTCTGGTGAGGAGAAGAACAGCCATGGTGGCCACTGGGTATGGGGCAGCTCAGCAAGGTAGAATTTCGAAGTTTGGCTCACATGTGAGCTCTCGGGTGTAGTGTTTTCCGGCGGCCTGGTGGCTGGCCGGCCAGGCACTGGTCACCATCTTGTTCAGGTTGGTCAGGGCTGGGGTTTAGTGTAGGCAATTGGCAAATGCCATGTCAAAAGCTTGGATTAAGATGGCATGGGGGAAGGACATTCTTGGCTTGATTTGGTCAAGTCCACCTTTTGGGCTTGGTTCACCTCCCCATGGCTGATTTGGGCTGAGGGAGGATCAGGTGAATCAACTAGAAAAGGGTAGAGAAGTCACCATCCATGAATATTTTGATTAATCATGGATTAAGGTGAAGCATTAAAAGGGTTAAAACCTTTTTAAGGGGGCTTAAAAGAGGCTCCTCCTTTTGCCATTAATGGCTTGATCACATGTCAAACCTTCCATGGCATCATGTGGCTTGTCCATGGCTTGCATGTGGCTTCATGGCTTGTCTTTGGCTTGGGGAAAAGCTTGGTCAATTTCATGAAAATGGAATTTGGAGATTTTGGCAATTTAGTGAAAAATTTAGATGGTGCTTGATTTAGGTTGATTTGATGATTGATTTGGGACTTAGGAATTGATCCCAATTAAAGGGATGATGAGAAGGAATTGTTATGTGGGCTTTGGGCCTTTTGAAATTATTTTTGATGGGCTTTTAGGAAGGCTAAGGGGATGGGTCTTTAGGTTTCAAAACAAATTTTAGGATGAGAATTTTTCAAAGGATTAGATCCAATAAGTGTTGAATTTAATTTAGGAATGTTTCATGAATGATTTGGAATAAATTTGAAGTGGTTTAGGCTTGAATTGGGTTGGATTTGGACCTCTTTGGTAAATGGGCCAATGTAGGTCAAATTGGGCTAACTTGGGCCAATGTTGGGCTAGGGTTCAAATTGATGTAAAATTAATGTTGGGAAATGTTTATGGGAATGTTTCAAAGAGGTTTTGACTTTGGTTGGGTTTTGATTTTGGGGTTTGGGCTTATTTGGGTTAGGTTTGGGTTTAGGTCAAAATTGGGCTTTTTGGATTTGGGTTGAATTTGAGTGTGGTTTGGGTCTAAATTTTGGGTAAATCATGTTAGTGTTTTGTTTGTGGGGATGTTAGGGAAGGTTTAGAAAAGGTTTGGGGTTAATTGGAGTTGAATTGGGTTAGTTTGGGCTAAGTTTGGGTCATGGGTCCAAATTGGGCTTTAAGGTCCAAAATGAAATTGGGTTCAAATGTCATTCAAATTGGACTTGGATTTGGTCTAGATTGGTGTTGGGAATGTTGAATTGAAGTTTAGAATTGAATTGGACCAGAATTTGGGTCAATTGGATAGATTTGGTTTGACATTGGGTTCACTTTGGGTTAAAATGGGTCAAACTGAGGGCTTTAACAAAAGTGGGGTAAATTGACAAAATTAGCCCATGGTGTAGTTGAAAAAAATGAAATTGGGAATATTTGGGATTTGCTGGAATTTTCTGGGAATTTTTTGAATTTCTAGATTATTGGGTCAAGAGGGGCATTCTGGGTATTTGGAGGGTATTGGGGGGTATTTTTGGAATTTTTGGTATTTTTGGCTATGAATGATCAATTTGAGTAATGTGGGAATGTTTGTGATTGGTATTGGGGAATTTTGGGTGGTTTGGAGATTTTTTGAAAATTTTGGGTAATTTCAAGGGTTTTGGGTGGGCTAGGCGGGTGTAGGGTCCCTGGGTCAAAAATCGAAAATTTAGAAAATTGAAGATTGGGTAAATGTAAGTGGAATGAAGTCATTTTGGTTAAGCCATGAAGCCATATCAAGCCCACATGAGCCATCAAGGGACTCATTTGAGGCATTCACTATGTTGTTCCTAACCCTCTTACCAAGGGCTTAGGGGTTAAGGACCATCCATGTGAATCACCTACATGAGTCGGGAGGTCAAGTTGGGTATGGGTGTGGTTTTAGGAGGTGTGTGAAAGTGTAGTGTATAAGTGTAGTGTGTGTGTAAGTCAGCCCTCACCGGACCAGGCCACCCGTGGCGGTCCTTAAGCCAAAGAGTCCTACAGAACTCATCCTTTAAACTTCCACATTTGATTTCAACCCTCTAGGTGATTAGGGGTCTATAGTCAAGTTTGTGGAGTTTGCAGGGAGTTAAGAAGTGGTTTGAATTTCTAAGTGGTGGGTCCCAATTCTAATCCTCTAAGATAGTCAAAGGAAAAGCCTAAGGCTAGATCCTAAGTACTAAAGAGAAGAAGAGAAGACCTCATCAAAAATGAGGTCAACAAATGGACCCCCAATAGGTGTGGTGAGCTGACAGAGCACACCGCGCGTATTGGTGTTGACCAAAGAGATCAACAAAACCAACACAGATGTCCAAGTGACAAACTTAGGACAAAGTAGAAGAGTTTCCGCTGGGGAGTGTCAAGTATATCTCTGAGACTGGAGATCCCTGAACTCTCGCTGGGGAAAGGGAAAGGAGGCGAATCCCAAATCACATGATCTGGGGAATTTTGATTTAGATTTCATTTTGTTTTAGTTTAAGCATTGATGTGTGAGTTTAGATTTTAGTTTGAGTTTAAATTTAGATTGAAGTTTTGTTAAGATTAATTTGAAGGAATTTGAACTTGAAATGAAAATTGAAATTTTGTGTTTTTAGATGTAACATCTTCAACCTCAAAAGAAAATTGAATTGATTGGATTGAATCATTACAATGAGGAGAGATCTCAGAGCAATGCGGTATTGGATGTAAAATCCTTAACCTCAAGAGTTTGATTTTGATGTATTTCATTGCGGTAGGGACAGAATCCTAAAGCAATGCAGTCTCGGATGTAAAATCTTCAACCCCAAGAATTTGATTTTTGATGTATTTTATTGCGATGGGGAAAGAATCCTAAAGCAATGCAGTCTCGGATGTAAAATCCTCAACCTCAAAAGTTTGATTTTGATGTATTTCATTGCGATAGAGAAAGAATCCTAAAGCAATGCAGTCTCGGATGTAAAATCCTCAACTCCAAAAATTTGATTTTGATGTATTTCATTGCGATAGGGATAGAATCCCAAAGCAATGCAGTCTCGGATGTAAAATCCTCAACCCCAAAAGTTTGATTTTGATGTATTTCATTGCAATAGGGAAAGAATCCTAAAGCAATGCAGTCTCGGATGTAAAATCCTCAACCCCAAAAATTTGATTTTGATGTATTTCATTGCGATAGGAAAGAATCCTAAAGCAATGCGGTCTCGGATGTAAAATCCTCAACCCCAAAAGTTTGATTTTGATGTATTTCATTGCGATAGGAAAGAATCCTAAAGCAATGCGGTCTCGGATGTAAAATCCTCAACCCCAAAAGTTTGATTTTGATGTATTTCATCGGGATAGGAAAGAATCCTAAAGCAATGCAGTCTCGGATGTAAAATCCTCAACCCCAAGAATTTGATTTTTGATGTATTTCATTGCGATAGGGAAAGAATCCTAGAGCAATGCAGCCTCGGATGTAAAATCCTTAACCTCAAAAGTTTGATTTTGATGTATTTCATTGCGATAGGGAAAGAATCCTGAAGCAATGCAGTCTCGGATGTAAAATCCTCAACCCCAAAAATTTAATTTTGTTGTATTTCATTGCGATAGGGATAGAATCCTAAAGCAATGCAGTCTTGGATGTAAAATCCTCATCCCCAAAAATTTGATTTTGATGTATTTCATTGCGATAGGGAAAGAATCCTGAAGCAATGCAGTCTCGGATGTAAAATCCTCAACTCCAAAAATTTAATTTTGTTGTATTTCATTGCGATAGGGATAGAATCCTAAAGCAATGCGATCTTGGATGTAAAATCCTCATCCCCAAAAATTTGATTTTGATGTATTTCATTGCGATAGGGAAAGAATCCTAAAGCAATGTAGTCTCGGATGTAAAATCCTTAACCCCAAAAGTTTTATTTTGATGTATTGCATTGCGATAGGGAAATAATCCTAAAGCAATGCAGTCTCGGATGTAAAATCCTCAACCCCAAGAATTTGATTTTTGATGTATTTCATTGCGATAGGGAAAGAATCCTAAATCAATGCAGCCTCGGATGTAAAATCCTCAACCTCAAAAGTTTGATTTTGATGTATTTCATTGCGATAGAGAAAGAATCCTGAAGCAATGCGAGTCTCGATGTAAAATCCTCAACCCCAAAAATTTGATTTTGATGTTTTTCATTGCGATAGGGATAGAATCCTAAAGCAATGCAGTCTCGGATGTAAAATCCTCAACCCCAAAAATTTGATTTTGATGTATTTCATTGCGATAGGGAAAGAATCCTAAAGCAATGCAGTCTCGGATGTAAAATTCTCAACCCCAAAGTTTGATTTTGATGTATTTCATTGCGATAAGGAAAGAATCCTAAAGCAATGCAGTCTCAGATGTAAAATCCTCAACCTCAAAAGTTTGATTTTGATGTATTTCATTGCGATAGGGAAAGAATCCTGAAGCAATGCAGTCTCGGATGTAAAATCGTCAAGCCCAAGAATTTGAATTTGATGTATATGATCTTGTAAAGATCTGTAGTGTTGATTTGAAAAGTGTGGAATTTTGGTGTTTCGAGAATTTCATGGAAGTTGTAAAGATTTTTTTTTGGAAAGAAACAAATTAGGAGGGAATATGTAGATGCTACATATCCCATTCAAAAGAGTTGATCAGAAGTCGCTGGTTTGGATTGGATACAATTCCTCGCCATCAGATTCGATCCGTGTCAATGGAATCAAACGCTTTCATCCCAGACAAGGGAGAGAGTAGAACGGATTGGATTTCAAATTTGGAAGGTTGAGTTTGAATTTGATTGAGGTTTGATTTGAGATCTGGAAGATTGAATTTGAATTTGATTGAGATTTGATTTGAAATCTGGAAGGTTGAATTTGAAATTTTGATTGAGATTTGATTTGAAATTTATGTTCATTTTGTTTGTCATTTAATGATTCAAATTTATTTTATCACTCATTTAATGTTCATGCGAATTTGGAGTTTGTTATTTTTTAGATTTTTAAGGAAAGTTTTCTTCTTTTATTCTCTTTTTTTTCGTTTCTTTTCTGTTCTTTGTTCGAAGTTCATTTAACTTTAATGGCGTTTCTCAGTTAACTTGCACAAAAGAGGTGAAGGCCAAAAATGTGACATGGTCAATTTCATTCCGATCATGTTGAAGATACATCATGCAACTCAATCTGGAATACATCTCATACAATCCATGTAGACTCAAAACGGACTATGTATGATCTTTGTCGATCCATCAAAAAGGCATCTGTCAGAAATCCATGTCTGAATAGTGAAGTACATGGTCAATAACATCACCTTCCAAGCCATCCTTGGCAAGAATGCCGTATGGATGTACGTTGGAGGTGTGATATTTTCCATGTAACTCACAGCTCGTAAGGCCGGAGGCTTTCTAGCTCCGGTTCTTGCTGGAAGTGATAAGGTACTTTCCTGTCATCCATCCTTCTAAAAGTAACTGAGATCCACTTCATTGGTACTCCTGGTATGCAATGTTTAGTGACATCTGCTCCGTTGCCCTTCAGTATCATGACGGAACCTACCGGTAATGGTATCTTTACTGGCCCGCGGAACTCACCTGGGCCTGCTATCCGGGGGTCAGATCCGAAAATGATATTACACTCGTTCAGAAAAGAAACTGTGCAAAATGGTCTGACAAAGTCGTGGTGATCTATGTGCGGGGGTATGCAATCACCCTTCTTGTAAATGTTAATGATGCAACTTTTGGGTATGCAATCTGCCGGCAGTAACCTCCATGTTATCATTCTCTTTACCATACTTTTGATGACTAATGACATCGGATCCACTCGGCCATGACGGAGTATCCCCGGTGGGTTTCCCTTCCCGTCTTCTCGCGAAGTTGTAGCGAGCATCCACATTGTGTTGTAATTCTCCCTTTCCCCGGCATCCATCTCCGGGGTTCCGAGTAAGTGTTTTCTCTTAGGCGGCCCGCTCGGCCCATTCTTTTCAAATCCCGGATGCGATCCACGATTTGTTGTTGTTCGTATTCCGAGAACACGTCCGTATGTAGCTCGAGGCCTTCTAAGTATATTGATCCTCCTCGCTCTCGATTCTCTCGAAGTATTCAAAAGTTTTCTTCTCGACATTCTGCATTCTTTCTAGCTTGTATTCTGGAATAATCTGCAAATTGCTAGGCCTGGTGACGTATTGTGGGATATATGGCTCAATCCCTTCACGTTCTCCTGCATACCTCGGGACATCCTCCGGGGTTGCTTCTGCAACAAGGTTATGCATTACTGGTGACTTTATCTGGTGGCGTGGTAGCCTCCCTTCTTCTGTTCTCCTTAAGATTTCCCTGGTCTCTTCTGTTATCCTCGGAGCTGGCCTCCTTTCTTCAGGTATCTGGTGAACTGGCGTCCTTGAAGTATATGTACTGGCAGTAGCAACTACCTCATCGCGCTGGTCCGTTGCTAGTTTGGTTAACATCTTGCGGATACAGTAATTTTTATTTCTTCGCTGAGTTGCTGTGAGAGTAGCTCTTCGTACTTCCTGAATTTCTATGGGCCCGACGCTGACAAGCCTGCCCTCTGCTGTAGCGACCACAGACTTGATTCTGTTGTATTCTTCAGTGCTTGTTTTCCTTTTCTTCGTCGCTAGAGTGGTGGCTTGGGCCACCCACTTTCATTATCGTCCGACCGGGCGGTTCCTCTCGGTCAACCGGGACCCGCTCACTTTCCTCGTATTGCGAGCTCCGTTGGTGCGAAGTCCGAGTCAATCTCTATTATCGCTCCATCTTTCAACCTCTTTTCGTCGAGTGCAAGGCTTACGCCATTTCTAAAGTTCAGGACCAACCGCCCGTTAGACATTTCCCTGCGAAAAGACAAGGAAAAGGATCAGGGGCTGTACTAAGAACAAGAACATTAAGAAAATGTTTATTAAAGACAAAGTTTTCTTTCTTTTTTTATTATTCCTTTTATATTTTAAATTCAACAGGAATGAAGTGGGATAAGATCAGGAAAGAGATTTTGATATGGAAGAGAAAACAAGGAAAACTTTATTATCATGATTTTATTTATTTTAGTACATTTTTTATTATTTTTGGGTTCGGACCCAGTCATAAGTAATTACTTCGCCCGTGCTTCTAGGGATGAAGAATTCATTCCTTCAAAACATTAGGTAGCGTAATACTTTTTCAAGTATCGTCCATTGATCGGAAGCATATGTCGTTCTCCTTGGAAATTCACTAGCTGGTATGAGCCTCCTGAGTATACTGCTTCAACCACAAACGACCCTTCCCAAGTGGGTTCAAATTTTCCTCCTATCTTGCGGTCTGCAAGGATAGGTCTCTTGAGAACGAGAACTAAGTCACCAACTTTGAAGGTTCTTGGGCGGACCAATCTGTCATGGGCTTGAACCATCTTAGCTTGGTATAGTTCTAAATTCTGCTGCGCTGCAAGTCTTTTCCCTTCTAGGCTTTCTAATTCTTCTAGTCGTAATTTGGCATTCTCTTCTGTCATGATTTTGTTTGCGACTGCGATTCTGAGTGAAGGAAGCTGGACCTCTAAGGGTAACACTGCCTCAGACCCATACACCAGAGCGTAAGGTGTAGCTTGAGTAGGAGTTCTGAAGGTTGTCCGGTAGGCCCATAAGGCTTCTAATAACTTCTCGTGCCAATTTCTCTTATTATCGTCCAAGGTTTTCTTTAAGATTTGAACGAGAGTTTTATTAAAAGCCTCAGCCAGTCCGTTTGCTCTTGGGTAGTAAATTGTTGAATACCGTCAGTCGATTCCGTGTCTCCTGACAAAATTGTTGATTTGCGTGCTTCTGAATGCTGACTCATTATCTGAGATGATCTCGCGGGACACTCCGAAACGGTAGACAACTTGGTTCTCGAAAAGCCGTAGCACGTGGTGTGCTTTCACTTCTCTAAGTGGAACCGCCTCGCCCACTTGGAAAAGTAATCTGTAGCCGCAAGAATGAAGCGATGTCCTTTTGAAGACGGTGGTTCTATTGGACCCACTATATCTGTGCCCCAACATTCAAATGGCCACGACGCAATTGTCGGATGTAGCACATTTGGAGGTTGGTGTAGAACCACTCGGTGTACTTGGCATTGGTGACAGCTCTTGGCGATTTTCATGCAGTCGGTCATCATCGAGGGCCAGTAGTACCATAGTCTTTTAATTTTCATTTTCATCTTCGGACCCGACTGGTGAGCACCACAGAGTCCTGAATGGACCTCTTTAATAATTTCACGGGCCTCGGACCCGCTTAGGCACCTTAGCCACATTTGATCAAAAGACCTTCTGTATAACGTGTTGTTTATTAATGCGTAGGACAGAGTTCTTTTCTTGATCCGATGGGCTAGCGACCTATCGTCTGGTAGTTTTCCTGTTTGCAGGTAATCTATTAATGGTTGTCGCCAATCTTCTGTGTTTTCTGTCACTATTGCAACTGATTCTTCTTCTTTTTCTGATTTATGTATTATGTCTATGTCGAGCTGTGATAGGACCTGACGTCCGTGAACTGACACTTCTACTGGCTCATCTTGCAAACATGCAAATTCTTTTGCGAGACGGACTAACGCATCTGCTAAAGCGTTTTCTTTCCTGGGAATTTTGTAGATTGTCACATTTGGAATCTGTTCCAACAGTTGTATGACATACTGGAAGTATTGCTCGAGTCTTGGTTTTAAAATTCTGTACTGTCCGGCGATCTGTTGAATGATTAACTGCGAATCCCCGTAGATGTTGATGTTCGTTATTCCCATTTGAATAGTTAATTCCAGTCTTGTTATGAGAGCTTCGTATTCTGCTTCGTTGTTTGTACACGGCTCTGTCAAGTGGTAGGAGTATCTTAACATCCCCTGCTCCGGTGTTATAAAGATTAATCCGATCCCTGCCTTACCGGGCACTATCACTTGCGATTCTTCGTCTTTATGTGCTGAAGATGCTCCGTCAAAATATAATTCCCAACATCGATCATCAGGGTCTTCTAGGCTCATTATTTGTTCGTCTGGCAAGTCGTCATTGAGAGGAGATTCTGCAGGCAAAGGGTGTTGTGCGAGGAAGTCTGCTAGGACTTGTCCCTTTACGACACGAAGAGGCACGAAAGTTATATCGAACTGCAATAATATCATTGACCATCTGACAAGTTTGCCGGAAAGCGTTGGACGAGTCGTCAAGTATTGCAATGGATTAAATTTCGAGATCAGGTTGACCTTATGAGAAAGCATGTAGTGCCTGAGCTTTTGAGCGGCGAAGATCAGGGCCAAAAAATGCTTTTCAATTGCGGGATACCTTATTTCCGTCGGAAGTGAACGACGGCTTAGGTAATAAAGAGCATTTTCTTTACCCTCATCATTGACCTGGGCTAATAGGGCTCCGAGAGAGTCGTCTAAAGCCGCGGTATAAAGTATCGACGGTCTACCCGAGACTCGGGGTCGCTAAGACAGGAGGTGTCATTAGATATTTTTTAATGTCCTCGAAGGCCCTCTGGCATTTCTCTTCCCAAATAAATTTGGCGTCCTTTTTAACTAATGCCGAGAAAGGTTGACACCTACCTGACAAGTTCGAGATAAAGCGTCGAAGATATGCCAGCTTCCCTTAAAAAGATCGTAGTTGTTTTAAGGTTTTGGGAGGCGGCATTTCTAAGATAGCTTTAATCTTTTTCGGGTCGATTTCAATTCCACGATGTCGGACAACGAATCCTAAGAATTTCCCGGAGGTGACGCCGAAGGCGCATTTTAAGGGATTCATCTTAAGGTTAAATTGTCTTAATCGTTCGAAAACAATTCTCAAATCATATAGGTGGTTGTCCTTTACTTTGCTTTTGATGACCACATCGTCCACGTAGCATTCGACTTGATTGTGGATGAGATCATCAAAAATTCTTGTCATCGCTCTCTGGTATGTTGCTCCTGCGTTCTTCGATCCGAATGGCATCACCGTGTAGCAATATACTCCAATCGGCGTTACGAATGCTCGTAAGTTTTTCATCTTCCGAGCCATTTTTATCCGGTTGTATCCCGAAGATCCATCCATGAATGAGAATATTTCTTGTGTCAAAGCAATGTCGATCATCAATTCTGGGATCAGTAGAGGGAATTCATCCTTTGGACATGCCTTGTTTAAATCTCTGAAATCCACACAAATTCTGATCTGACCATTCTTCTTCCTAACTGGTGTCGGCATATTTTTTAGGTTGTGTGTTTTGAAAAGGGGTCGCCTACAAAAATTGTCGGCGAATTTTTAATTTAATAAATAATTTGAAAAGGTAGTATTTGATTTTAAAAATAATTTTTAAATTTGAACATTTTAAGATATGAAATCAAACCGATCTCACATCCCAAATAGTTTATACAAACGAGCACCGCACCACAAACCGTGTATCTATCCCGAAGAATAGACACACTGCTTGATGATGGAGCTCGATTAAATAAACTAGGAGATTTGTGACATCCGTTTGGTCTGCGAACCAATTTTATAAGCCGACAAGTTCCCCTGCTTAATATAAATGAATTAAGCAGGGTTTATATTACTCGGGTTCTTAAAGTTTCCTATAAGGGCAAGCCCCTATAGTTAATTACATCTTAAGTGACGGGAATCACCTAAGAAAACTCTCGATAATAATCAATAATTCCGCTCTCAAGAATTTCAAAGTTTAAGTTTTCAAAGGATTGAATTTTGGAATTTCAATAGGGAATGGATCAAGTTTAGAACATTTTTGTTTTGAGAATTCAAAGGAAGAAAGGTAGGAGAAATCACAGATTCGAAGTGAACTTCGATAATTTCCCGACTATCCTATTGTTTGGCTTGAATTTAGGAAAGTCCTAATATTTATCTAATGTTTTGATCTTGCCAATTTTAGTTAATTAGGACTTATATTTATATGATAGAATCATACAAATAGCCTTGAAGATATGAGGGTTTATGTCGTACCCAAACGACTACCTCGGAATCCTAAGTCCGGTTAGGGCTTAATTTGCAATGCAAATGCCTAACGAAGAGTTGAGGATTTATGTTGCACTAGTGCAAACTACCTCGAAGTCCTATGGCTTTGTTATTTAATTCTAGGAAAGTTTTGCTGAAGTAGACTCGGGTTTTGCGATGACGATGGCCGTGCTCGCCCACCATGCTCCGAGCTCCTTGTTGTCACGGGGTTTAGTTTTAGAAGTCATAAATCGTGGGATGAGAAAAGTGTTTTGGTTTAGAGAAAATCTTAATTTCCAAGTGTTTTTTACGTTTTGATTAAAACAAATCTTAAAGTTGATTATAACGACACCGGTTAAGATCCCACGGTTCCATCCTTCCGGCATCATTATTTTTATCGGATTCACTTAGTCCAGATGAATTTGCTAAACTCAACTGAATGAGTTCCACACTTTCATTTAGACCGTGGGAAATCCCGTTAGCAACACGTAGGTTACATCATCCGAGGTATTCCCGATCATCCAACGAGACGTTTTAATTTAATTGTAATTGTAGTTTTGTGTTCGTTTGTGATTAAATTTTGAGTTGTTTTATATTTTGAAATGTTGTGGCGGTGAATTTTATCTTGCAATGACTTTTAACTTAGTTTTGGTTTCAGCTTTAGGGACTATCCTAAAGGTGTGGGTTTTCATGCAACAGATTGTTTATCATGCAAGAAAAGTAAGTGCGATGCAATTAATGAAATTGCAATAATGTAAATTGCCGTAAAGTAAATTGCAATAAAATAAAAGCTTACCTGGAGGGTCTTCCCGTCATCCCAAGCTGCACTTAAAACACAATTAGAATATTTAAGCAAGTTCCTAGGTAACGCTAAGGTAAGGGTTATGGTTTTCTACCAAATTCCTAATCTTATAGCTAGTCATTTCCTATGACGTCTAGATTCCTTGTGTTTTTGTTTGAAGACGATTTTCTTCATCAAAGAACAATTAAATTCAATTGTTCTTATAAACATCCTATCATATTGAGAAAGTGTTTAAGAAGAATCTTAAACATCTTTTCAATATTGCTAGAATTGTTTTAAGTCCAAATGGATTCAATTACATAAATGAATTAATTGTCCAAGAATCTCAAGTTTTGTTATCTTGCTCAGTGAACTAGGACATTTGAATATCCTATAGGTGAAGTAACATTTCATTTAATATTCTGTTTAGGAGTTATGATAACTAAAGCTTTTGAGGGTAAATTGGTGTTCAAATGGTTTGTGATTTAGTTTAACTTCAGTTAAAGGGTTTAAATTTGGAATAGTGTTCAAGTTGTTTCATATTTAATTTTCTTCATGCCTTAGGTGATGTCATATTTAATTCAACTTAATTTAATTTAATTTAATTTAATCTTTAATTTAATTTAATTTATTTAATTTGATTTTATTTATTTAATTTAATTTAATTTATTCATTTAATTTAATTTAATTTGTTTATTTAATTTAATTTAATCTTTAATTTAATTTAATTTAATTTAATTCAATTTAGTTTGATTTGATGTTAAATTAAATTAATTTCATTTGATTTAATTTTAATTTAATTTGATTTAATTTAATTTTATTTAACTTAATTTAATTTAATTTAATTTAATTTAATTTTACTTAATTTAATTTAATTTAATTTATTCATTTAATTTAATTTAATTTGTTTATTTAATTTAATTTAATTTAATCTTTAATTTAATTCAACTTTTAATTTTAATTTAATTTAATCCAATTTAATTTATTTAATTTAATTTAATTTTTAATTTAATTTTATTTTTAATTTTAATTGAAATTTTTGAAAGAGTTTAATAATTTAATTTTAGTTAAATGATTAAGTCTTTTAATATTTTGAATTTTGAGTTATCATTTTAATTAAAAATTGAATATTAATGAGATGATTAATTTAGGGATTTTTAAATTAAAGAATAAATCTCTTCCTAATAATATCCCTATTTTAATAATTCCAATTTTATTATTCTTCCAAATTTAATCAATTATTTAATTAAGGTTTAATTATTTTAAAATTGTTTAATGGGTTTCTACCCTTTAATTATTTAAATTTCAATCATCCAAATCAGATTAGGATCAAATATTTTACTTATTAATTTTTTTTAAACCTAAAGTTTTAATTAAGGATTAAAATTTTAATTACCACTTTACCCTTTAAGCTTAATAATTTCATAACTCACTAAATTGAACTTAAATGAACTTGAAATTTTTATGTGACTTCACTCATATGTCAATAAAGACATGAGAGGAGAAAATGTGATTTTTCTGTATTTAATTTATTTATATAATTATTTTTGGTAGAAAATAGAGATTTCCAAGGAAAATTTAATAATATGACCAAGGGAAAGTTTCTGTCCTTAAGAAAATTAGGGGACATTCCTAATGACCAGGGAACCACTTGGACCAATTTTAGTGATTTTTTGAATTATATTATTTTTATTATAATTATTTTAAGTTTTGGAATATTAATTAATTTAAAAATAAAATAAATATTGAAAAATAAATTTTATATTTTTCAAAAATCTCTCTGATATCAAGGAAATCAGAGAATCAAATTTTGCAATTTTCTGATTTTTCTATGATTTATTATAATTATTTTAGTGAAAATGCTAGAAAATACATTTTTTTAATTTTAAAATTAACCTAGAGCTTTAAAATTTAATATCTCACTAAATAGACCTAAGAAAAATATGGGGTTTGTTCCTAAGTGATTAAAATTCAAAATGTGACATTTTGGTGAATTTTATTATTTTTGTGATTTTTATTATTTTTAATTATTAAAATATTAAAATAATATTAAAAAATCAACTTTTTTAGAAAATTGAAATTTTAATTTTCTTAAATTCCCCTAATATCAGAGAGGCTCCAAAACCAATTTAGTGAATTTTTGAAAGATATTTTGAAAGTTATGAATTTTTAAAGTTTAAAATGACTAAGTGGCTTAATCAACCCATTTAGTAGAGGCTAACCAAGTCCAATTGACCTCAAATTTTTATGGTGGGTTCCTCTGATCCTAAAGGTCAGTGGAGAATTGATTTCAAGTCAATTTGATGTATGGTTAGCTCTAATTAATTAGGGATCTATTTTGGGTGTTTAAGCTAATTAGGGTCATTCCAAGTGAGTTAACTCAAAATATATTTTTCATACGGTCCTCTGGTCCTATGGAACATTATCAAATTTTCTTAGAATTTATTTCACAACATGATAATTATTGGAATTAAAATACCACAAACAGTGACATAAACTTGGAAAATACATAACTCTTTATAGAGATGGCCTATGATCTTGAAAAATTCAGGGAATGTTCCCAAGATCAAAGGCTTCAAAAGCTCCTATGGTCTCATGCTATGATGAGCTGTATACATGCATGGAGAATTGAATGATTGAAAACACTATTTAATTAATTAAAAATAAAATATGCATCAAATAAATAAAAAATCACTTCCACATTATTCTCCTCGTTTCAGTGAGCAAGAGGGTATTTTTATTTTATTTTTTTTGAGTTTTCTATGAAAAGTTATGAGTTTTTGAAGTTTAGGTTCAAAAATAAATCAAAAAAATGCATTTCCCGCTCAAATGACACGTGTCGCGCTGCTACTGGCTGGCGTGGTTGCCTGTTCACGGATAAAGCTGCCGTCCAACTCCATCAGCGCCGTCCATGGGATACATGCCTGATCGGACGGCTGCTGCTCCTCTTTCTTTGTTCTATTCACTCAAAACCGTCCAACTTCAAACCTTGATATCTCCCTCGATTCTCAACGAAATTTAATGAATTTTTTTTTAAAATGATCGTCTAATTGAGTAGCACACATCTATACGGTGATGATATACTTAAAACATGTGAATAAGTACAGAAAATTAAAACATGATCGGTTGGAGGAGAAAAAATTGATACCTTTGTCCAAGAGGTGAGGCCTCAATTGGAAATGATTTGATTGAACTTAGAAATGCTTGGAGAAGCTTTGGGAACAATTTGGCATAGTCTCCCCAAGATAAATCTTGCATCTCCTCCCCTTGATCATGGAGGTGGGGTTTAAATAAGGAAGGTTATGGTGGAGCTTGGGTGGCCATGAGGGTTGGCTTGGTTCATTCACCAAGGTTTTTTTGCTGAGAAAAACTCACATGATTGAGCTTGATCTTGGTGCAATCAATTGGGTTATGCCATGTGTAAAGTCAAGGATTTAAATGGCATGGGTGTAAGGAGCATTTTTTGTCCAATTTGGGTCAATTCATGGTTTTGGCTTGGTTCACTCACCAAGGCTTGATTTGGGCTGATGTGAGATCATTTGGGTCAGCCTCATATGTGTGGTGAAGTCCCCATCCAAGGTGAGGTGGCCAATTTTGGTTAAAGTGTATCATGAATGGGGTTAAAAAGGTTTAGTGAAGGCTTAGGAAAGGCTCCCCTCTTCTTGCCATAAGTTGCATGGTGAGGTGGAAAGGGCTCCCCATAGCTTGCATATGGCTTATTCATGGCTCCATGACTTCATCTGGCTTGCTCATGGCTTGGGAAAAGGTTGGCTCACTTGCATGGAAAAGGGTTATTTGGAATTTTGAAAACTTTGGATTCCATTGATGGGATTTGTCATGATGCTACAAATGGGTTGATTTCATGATGGTTTAAGAATTTGGTCAAATAGGATTATCAAAGGAATGATGAAGAAAAGGTTTCATGTGGGCTTGGTAATGGACTTTGGGCTTTTAAAATTTGGTAAATGTGGGCTTTTAAAATGGTTTAAGGGAATGGGCTTTTGAATTTTAAAATGGATTTTGGGATGAAATTTTGGTAAAGACTTGGGCTAAATAATTGTTGGGTTTAGCTCATGGATGTGTCATGAGTGACTTGAAGCAAATTAGGGGTGATTTGGGTTTGAATTGGGTTGAATTTGGGCTCTTTTGGTGAATGGGCCAATATAGGTCCAAGTGGGCCAAGTTGGGCCAATGTTGGGCTAGGGTTGAAATTGATGTAAAATCAATGTTGAGAAATGTTTATGGGAGTGTTTCAAAGAGGTTTTGACTTTGGTTGGGCTTTGATTTTGGGGTTTGGGCTCATTTGGGTTAGGTTTGGGTTTAGGTCAAAATTGGGCCTTTTAGCTTTGGGTTGAATTTGAGTGGGATTTGGGTCCAAATTTTGGGCAAATCATGTTAGTGTTTTGCTTGTGGGGATGCTAAGGAGGATTTAGAAAAGATTTGGGGTTAATTGGAGTTGAATTGGGTGAGTTTGGGTTAGGTTTGGGTCATGGGTCAAAATTGGTCTTTAAGGTCAAAAGTGAAATTGGATTCAAATGTCAATAAAATTGGGCTTGAATTTGGTCCAGATTGACATTTGGGATGTTGAATTGAAGTTTAGAATTGAATTGGACCAAAATTGGGGTCAATTGGGTAGGTTTGGTTTGACATTGGGTTCACTTGGGTTTAAAATGGGTTAAATTAGGGGTTTTGACAAAAGTAGGGTAAATTGACAAAATTGGCCCATGCTGTAGTTGAACAAAATGAAATTGGGAATATTTGGGATTTTCTGGAATTTTCTGGGAATTTTTTGAATTTTTGGGATTTTGGGTTAAGAGGGGTATTTTGGGTATTTGGAGGGTATTGGGAGGTATTTTTGGAATTTTTGGTATTTTTTGCTGTAAATGATCAATTTGAGTGGTATGTAAATGTTTAAGATCAATTTTGAGGAATTTTGGGTGATTTAGGAATTTTGGAGATTTTGAAGCTATTCGAGGCTTTTGGTAGGTTAGGAGGGTCCGGGTCCCGGGGGCCAAAAACTGAAATTTTGAAAAAATGAAGATTAATCAAATTTATGTGACATGGAATCGTTTAGGTTGAGCCATGAAGCCATATTAAGCCATATGAGCCATGAGAGGACTCATTTTGTGTATTCATTATGTTGTTCCTAACCCTCTTAGCCAAGGGCTTAGGGGTTAAGGACCATCCATGTGAATCACCTTCATGAGTCAGGAGGTCAAGTTGGGTATGGGTGTGGTTTTAGGAGATGTGTGAAAGTGTAGTGTATAAGTGTAGTGTGTGTAAGTCAGCCCTCACCAAACCAGGCCACCTGTAGGCGGTCCTAAGGCCAAAGAGTCCTATAGGAACTCATCCTTTAAACTTCCACATTTGATTTCAACCCTCTAGGTGATTAGGGGTCTACAGTCAAGTTTGTGGAGTTTACAGGGAGTTAAGAAGTGGTTTGAATTTCTAAAAGGTGGGTTCCATCTCTAGTCCTCTAAGATAGTCAAAGGAAAAGCCTAAGGCTAGATCCTAAGTACTAAAGAGAGAAGAGAAGACCTCATCAAAAATGAGGTCAACAACTGGTACCACAGTGGCTAACCAAGTCGGGTATTGTTCTTCACGGACAAATTTAGCGTCTATTAGCTTTTTAACTTCAGCTATGACTTGTTATTCGATTTCTAGACGCATTCTTCTGGGACCTTGTCGGACCGGGACGAAGTAGGATCCACTCCTAGCTTATGGATCGCGACCTCCGGAGCTAATCCCGGCATCTCATCGTAGCTCCAAGCAAAACGAGTCTTTAAATTCCATTAATAACTTGATTATTTCTTCGGAGTCTACTTTATTGAGTAAGGAGCTAACAAAGGTAGGTTTAGGCTCTTCGCTAGTACCTAAGTTAACTTCCGTTAACTCATCTATTGTAGATTTAATTTCTTCTTCGAATTCTGGTGGAGCGTCTCCAATTTGTAAATCTTCAAATTCTTCTGTAGTTTCCATGCAGTTTTCATTAGACTCGCAAGTGATAACCAAGCAAAATTTAGCATCGTCAACTGATCCTACTGTGCCGAATCCGAGACCATGCTTTGAATTGGGTGGATGACCGGAGTTATTCCATAAATTTTCAAAATGTTGTGATTGACCTTTTGTCCATTGTCGAGGTAAGAAACCACGCTGAATTAAATTTTGAACACAGGGAGAGTACCACTCAAAAGATAATTCCATTAATTCTGATGAAGTGACATCTTCAAATTGTACATTATTTTCAGTTTTGGAGGAAGGAGCACCACGGTAGAATTTGATTGGCTTCGCACCGCCGCTACGTACCTCTTTGACCACCATACCCTCGATCTTATTAGAATGGATCGGGGTCTGGGTCATAGTATGTACATAGTGGTTAATCTTCTCGTACATCGATTTATATTCTTCATTCTTTTCATCTTCGAGAGGGATCCTGAATTGCGGCTTCTTCCGACTTATTGTCGCTGCTTCTTGTTTGATCTCTTTTTCTTCTTTAGAACTGTCTTCCCAATCAACATTGATGGTTGGTTTTCTCTGTCCAACTGTCCTAACGTCTCTGCAACGACCTCGTCCCCGGCCTTGACCTCGGATGCGAGTTGTGGAGAAACCTTCACCATCTCGCCGTAAGGGAGTGGTGAGTGACTTTTGGACTAGAACTTCAGGTTCTTCTTCATCCCGAATTCCCTTTGCTTCATTCTTTATGGTATCTCTGGAGAAGATTGTTTTCTTCGAAGGTGCATAATAAGCTGCATCTTCATGGATTCCAATTTCATGTACGGAGAATGGTTGTAAGTCACCTTTGATGCACTATTCCCCTCCATCGTAGTATTTGATGCACTGATGTAGAGATGATGGTACCATCCGGTTTTCATGTATCCATGGTCGGCCCAGTAGAGCGTTGAACGATGTTTCTGAATCGATTATGTGAAATTTTGCGGTTGTCTTTGCTAAGTCACCGGTCTTCATTAGCAGTGTTATTGAGCCGAGGGCTCTTTCTCCTTTCTGGTTGAATCCTCTTAATAACATTTTGTACGCTTCAAGCTCGCGAGCATCAATTTCCAAATATGCTAGCGTTCGAAGATTCATTATGTTGATTGATGCTCCTGGATCCACCAATACTCTGGAGAGTGTAAACTTCCCAATTGTAATCGAAATGTACAACGGTCGGTTGTGGTCTGTCGTCCCAAGTAGTAGATCATTGTCCGTGAAGGTGACACCTTGCTGTTCCTTTAATGAACAAACCTCATCTAAGGAATCTCCGGCCATTTAAGCTAAGCAAATTTCCGGATCAAGTAAGGCCTTGATCAGAGCTTCTCTCATCTCCTTTGATAAGATGAGAGCGTCGTAGATGCTCAGTTTTGGCCAGTAGTTTCCTAAGATGGGCTAGCACATTGTAGTCCACTTTATTTTCATGTGTCTCAATTTCTTCCCGAATGGGTATTTCTTCTGTCGGGGTTGATTCTTCCTGAACAACCACTTGCTTTCCTTTGTCCTTTGGACCCATTCTCGGAGGTAGAACTCTTCCACTTCTTAAGTTGACTTCTGTGATTTCTTCTGAATCTAGTATCGAGTTTGCTAGTGTCTCCTCTTGAATCGGAATGACAGGTTCTTCTGGATTAGCTTCGGAGTCTGAAGGCTCTAACTCTATTGTAACTGTAGCTCCTCGAAACTCGCAAATAGATTCATTGCTTGTTGAAATCTCGTAGCCTTCTTTGTCATTGTGACCGTCGAGATTGTGTATGATTTGAGAATTGTCATTTGCATCAGAATCGATGTCCGGATTAGGTTGATTGTCGCTAGTTACGTAATCGTTAGAAACAGTCAAAACGTAGCCAACGCTATAACCCTTATCATTATATGATCCCACCGGAGTGAGCAGATAATCATACAGAGTCAGAGGTTCGAGGGATTTCTCCCCCGAATCGGAAACAACTATCCTAGGATAAGCAGCCCCTAGTCTAGCCTTAAGAGCCTCAGTCTTCTCTTCTTCGTCGATTTCTTCTTCTCTTCAATCGTCTCCTGTTGAGATGGTTCTTCTATCGCAAGTGATTGTGCCGACTTGACAGGTTTCGAACTCTGAATTGAGGCTCGCACCGAAGTGGTTTGGATGTGATCCAAAATGTTCTTCGAAGACTTTGTCCAAGCGGTAGTCCATCCATCATCAGTCGCATAGGGATCTATCTGAATAATGAGATCTGTCGAGATAACATTGATGGAACCTCCTTTACGGGGTTCCTTCATGTACTCCTTTGGGATCGTTATATTCCCTTTCCGAAGATTGTCGTTGAGCCAACTTTTGAAGGTAATACAATCTTCTATCTTATGCCCAAGCATCCGGTGGTAAGGGCAAAAGTTGGGATCACCTTTCTTGTCGACTTCTTCTGGTCTCTTAGGTTCTGGTAGTTGGAAATCTGGAGTCTTCATCAGACCGCGGAACATTTTCAGCACTGCCTCATTCTTGAATGGATACTCCCTGCTCAGAAGCTCCCTTAATGTACGTTGCGGACGAGGCGGTTGTTCATACTGTTGAGATGACTGATAGCTGGGTCAGGGTTGCTTGGTAATTCGTTAAGGTTGCTTCGCGATCGTTCGACGATATTTGTATCGGTTGCTTGCCTTTATCGACTCGCTGCAACGATTCCGGACTTCTTTTCAAAAGTTTTCACGGGCTTCGTTTGTCCGTTTTGTCGGTGAAACTTAATTGCTTCGCCTCCTCTTGCAAGCTTCCGGCCTTGCTTAACAACTTCTCGAAAGTCTTAATAGTAAATCCCTTGAGGAGAAGTGCTATCGGGCCATGAATGCTCTTAAGTAAAATGCCAATTGTATGCTGTTCTTGTAGCTATGGCTCACACTTCATACTTAGGTTCCTCCATCGAAGTATGTAGTCCACCAAGGTTTCGTTGGGTTTCTGCTTCTCTACCACTAGATCACCTATAGTGATGTGGTGCTGAGATCCGACAAATCGCTTGATGAAGAGATTCTCTAGTTCTGAAAATGTCTTCGCCGAACCATTCGGTAATTCGCATACCAATCAAAGGCGATCCCCGACGAGTCGTCGACAAATTGTCGGAAGAGTAAAGCATCACTTCCGCCGGCATTACAACAAGCGGCACGAAAATGTGTAACATGCCTTGCCGAGGGTTTCCGGTTCCATCAAAGGTCTTGAACGAGAGGTGGTACAAAGCCTTTCGGATATTGGACAGCGTCAAATTCTTCGGGGTAAGGTCTACCCGTCCGAATGGATGTCCCCTCTTTGATTGTGCCAAGGCTTCTGCACTTCGCCGTTCCACCATGCTCTTGATATCCTTTTCCGGAATCATGCTTTGTGTCGCATCCTTCTTTAATTGATCATCCCCATTGACGGACGTAATCTCCTTTCCTCCGTCTACTATGTGAATGACTTCTGGGGGTGTCTCTCTTTGGGATTGCACCTGACTCTGGAGAGTGGCTAGGGCTACAACCATCTCTTCCATCCTTTTTGCCGTTTGGGCGATCATATCATCTTTCTCTTGAAGCTGCCTCCTCATTACTTCCGGCTCCTCTCTTTCTGCTGCTGCAGGGCCACCTTGTGAAGCTGACGAAGCTCGTGTTTCAACCATGTTAATTTCTGCATATTCATCATCCATGAACTCTGACGAATCATTCTCATCTCTGAATTTCTCTTCTCTTTCCCTTGCTAATCGCCGAATATCGGTTCTTAGCTTTTCCATAGCATCTTCTAGTGGTCTTTTCGTACATCCTTGCAGTTGTCATGTGATAACCTGTCGGGTTTCCTTCTCATGAGTCCCTTTCTATCGCGGTAGCACTTTCTTCGGACTCGAGTCTCTCGACGAGACTTTCCTTCTCGAGTCGTTGTTTTAATCTTAATTGTCCGGTAGTGGGACGCCATACCATCCTTCTAGCAGCAGAAGGTCTAGGACCGGATGGTCTGTCAGCCAAATGCTGGAAGGTGGTATCCTCCCTAATCTGTAGTCCTGAAACAAGGATGGGTGGACTAGCTTTCATTCTCTTATTTGGATTCTCCGCAGCGATAGCAGGTTCCACTCGCGGCCCAAGACAAGATTTGGCCGGCACCCGCCCTATCCTTCTTAAAATTTCTGATACAGGGCATTTTTCCTTCTTTGCCAACTTTTCTATGAAGGTTTGCAGTCGAGCAAATGGCGTAATTCTAGCCCTTTTCTTACGGCTATCGTTGTAATATATGGGGTCGAGGCAATGCGGTAGCAATCTTGCGAACATTTTCCGATCCTCTGCGGCGGAGAGGGGATGAAACCTACTTCCTCCCAAAAGTGGTATGTATTCGAGCGGTGGTGTATACTCGGGCGGTTACGGGATTTCCTCCGGAAAGCAACTTCGGCGGCTACGGCTTCTCTAGCAATCCTTCTACTCGTTCCTCCTCCGAGTCCGTGTCGGTGGTGGAATTCTCAAGCCGGACCCGATTTCAAAAACAGAAGGTCTCATAGGAAGGTCCGTACCCTCCACGGTAACGGAGTTCATCACGATTCGAATTTCCTTCCCCTTTAGTCCGGCGGAGGCGGGGTAGGTGCGGAGACAACTAGACCGGTGGGGGTAGCAACAACGGTCCTTCGTGAACAGCAGTACTCCTCTCGGTTGGAATCTTTTGCGAGAGGAGGGAATTCATGAGTTGACTTGAGGTTAAACTCAATCAACGGCTTCTCGGTTCACGGTACTTTGCTCGTGAGTGAAAAGAGATTGACGTCAGGGATTTTGATGTTGGTGTCCCCGAATCCTTGTCCGAATCGAATAATTCCATTGTCAGGCAGTTCGTCCTTGAACACGGCCAGGTCGAGTCCGTTGATGAAGGAGAAGATCAGTTTTGGGGCTTCCATTTCTGTAGGGCAGATTCCAAGTGTTAGTCCCCGAATCGTGCTTCTTCTTGTCATAAAACATATGACGAAAAAGAAAGAGTCCGAACACATTTTCGTTTATCTTAGTGTATTTGTGATATTAAAAGAAAATTGTTTTTTCGAAAAGATTTGTTCGTTAGGAAGGAGAATTATTAAAAGAAGGAGAGTTGTAGGAAGAGTAAAAGGAATTGATTAGGAACTGGAAAAGGAAGAGAAAGTCTTGTAGAAACTTCTCGACCAGACAAAACCGCTCCTAAACTAATACCTATTGGGGGTCCACCCCACCTCGAAATGAGGTAAAGGATCTCGGAACCTCTCTCGTTTAGGGGTGTCTAAACAGTGGTTCCTAAATCCGAGAGAATGTTGGCTATACTTGTTCAAAGTAGAAATGAACATAGTATTTCAACGGAAAGAAGGATAGTTTGATCCACTAGGAACATGGATACACTACCGATTTTTGAAAGCAGAATTATCTGATTAAAATGGAGAGAGGAATTTTCCCCAGCGGAGTCGCCGAAATTGTACGGCTTATTCTTGGGGTTGTGTGTTTTATTTTGAAAAAAAGGGGTCGCCTAACGAAATTGTCGGCGAATTTTAAATTTTAAATTTAATTTAAATATATATATAATTTGGAAAGTGGCATTTGATTTTGATAATAATTTTAAGTTTGAAAGTTTTAAGATATGAAATCAAGCCGATCTCACATCCCGAATAGTTTACATAAACGAGAACCGCACCACAAACCGTATATCTATCCCGAAGAATAGACACATCGCTTGACGATGGGACTCGATTAAATAAACTAGAAGATTTGTGACATCCGTTTGGTTTGCGAACCAATTTTATAAGCCGACAAATTCCCCTGCTTAATAAAAATGAATTAAGCAGGGTTTATATTATCCGGGTTCTTAAAATTCCATATAAGGGCAAGCCCCTATAGTTAATTACATCTTAAGTGACGGGAATCACCTAAGAAAACTCTCGATAATAATCAGTCGTTCTGCTCTCAAGAATCTCAAAGTTTAAGTTTTCAAGGGATTGAATTTTGGAATTTCAATAGGGAATGGATCAAGTTTGGAACATTTTGTTTTGGGAATTCAAAGGAAGAAAGGTAGGAGAAATTACAGATTCGAAGCAAACTTCGGTAATTTCTCAACTATCCTATTGTTTGGCTTAAATTTAGGAAAGTCCTAATGTTCATTTAATGTTTTGATTTTGCCAATTTTAATTAGTTAGGACTTATATTTGTATGATAAAATCATACAAATAGCCTTGAAGATGTGAGGGTTTATGTCGTACCAAATGACTACCTCGGAGTCCTAAGACCGGTTAGGGCTTAATTTACATGACCTGATCATGCAAATGCCTAACGAAGAGTTGAGGGTTTATGTTGCACTAGGAAAACTACCTCGAAGTCCTATGGTTTGATTATTTAACTCTAAGAAAATTTTGCTGAGGTAGATCCGAGTTTTGCTGATGACGATGGTCGTGCTGCCCACCATGCTCCGAGCTCCTTGTTTGTTGCGGGGTTTAGTTTTAGAAGTCATAAATCGGGAGATGAGAGAAGTGTTCTGGTTTAGAGAAAATCTTAAAATCCAGGTGTTTTTTTTAATATTTTAATTAAACAAATCTTAAAGTTGATTATAACAACACCGGTTAAGATCCCACGGTTCCATCCTTCCGGCGTCGTTATTTTATCGGATTCACTTAGTCCAGATGAATTTGCTAAACTCAACTGAATGAGTTCCACACTTTCATTTAGACCGTGGGAAATCCCGTTAGCAAGACGTAGGTTACATCATCCGAGGTATTCCCGATCATCCAACAAGACGTTTTAATTTAGTTGTAATTGCAGTTTTGTGTTCTGTTTGTGATTAAATTTTGAGTTGTTTTATATTTTGAAATGTTGTGGCGGTGAATTTTATCTTGTAATGACTTTTAATTTTGTTTTGGTTTCAGTTTTAGGGACTATCCTAAAGGTGTGGGTTTTCATGCAACAGTTGTTTATCATGCAAGAAAAGTAAGTGCGATGCGATTAAATAAATTGCAATAAAGTAAATTGTAATAAAATAAAAGCGTACACGGAGGGTCTTCCCGTCATCCCAAGCTGCACTTAAACACAATTTAGAATATTTAAGCAAGTTCCTAGGTAAAGCTAAGGGAAGGGTTATGGTTTTCTACCAAATTCCTAATCCTATAGCTAGTCATTTCCTATGACGTCTAGGTTCTTGTGTTTTGGTTTGAGGACGATTTTCTTCATCAAAGAACAATTAAGTTCAATTGTTCTTATAAATATCCTATCATATTGAGGAAGTGCTTAAGAAGAATCTTAAACATCTTTTCAATATTGCTAGAATTGTTTTAAGTCCAAATGAATTTAATTATACAAATGAATTAATCATCCAGGAATCCAAGTTTTGTTGTTATCTTACTCAGTGAACTAGGACATTTGAATATCTTATGAGGGAAGTAACATTTCATTTATCGTTCTGTTTAGGAGTTATGACAACAAAAGCTTTCGAGGGCAAATTGATGTTCAAATGGTTTGTGATTTAATTTTATTTCAGTTAACGGGTTTAAATTTGGAATAGTGTTCAAGTTGCTTCATATTTATTTTTGAATTTCTTTATGTCTTAGGTAATGTTATTTTTAATTCAATTTAATTTAACTTTAATTCAGTTTAATTTGGTTTAGTTTTAATTTTAACTTAATTTAATTTGATTTGATTTTAATTTTAACTTGATTCTATTATTTAATTTAATTTAATTCAATTTTAGTTTGATTTGACATGATTTAATTTAATTTAATTTAATTTGATTTAATTTAATTTGATTTGACTTACTTTAATTTAATTTAATTTAATTTAATTTAATTTAATTTATTTTGGTTTAATTTAACTTAATTTGATTTAATTTAACTTAATTTGATTTAATTTAATTTTATTTAATTTAAATTTATTTTTAATTTTTATTTAATATTTTATTTTTAATTTTAATTTAATATTTTATTTTTAATTTTAATTTAATATTTTATTTTTAATTTTAATGATGATTTAATTTTAATTGTTAAAGTATTAATTTAATTGAAATTTTAAAAGAGTTTAATTTAAATAATTTAACTTTAATTTAATTTAATGATTAAGTCTTTTAGCATTTTAAATCTTAAATTTGGATTATCATTTTAATTAGGAATTAAATATTATTGAGATGATTAATTTAGGGATTCTTAAATTAAAGAACAAATCTCTTCCTAATAATATCCCTATTTTAATAATTCCAATTTTATTATTCTTCCAAATTTAATCAATTATTTAATTAAGGTTTATTTTAATTATTTTTAAATTATTTAGTAGGTTTCTACCCTTTAATTATTTAAATTTCAATCATCCAAATCAGATTAGGATCAAATATTTTACTCTTTAATTTTATTAAGCCTAAAGTTTTAATTAAAGAGTAAAATTTTAATTACCATTTTGCCCTTCAAGCTTAATAATTTCATAACTCACTAAATTGAGCTTAAATGAACATAAAATTTTTATGTGACTTCACTCATATGTCAATAAAGATATGAGAGGAGAAAATGTGATTTTTCTGTATTTAATTTATTTATGTAATTATTTTTGGTGGAAAATAGAGATTTCTAAGGAAAATTTAATAATATGACCAAGAGAAATTTCTGTCCTTAAGAAAATTATGGGACATTCCTAATGACCAGAGGACCACTTGGACCAATTTTAGTGATTTTTTGAATTATATTCTTTTTATTATAATTATTTTGAATTTTGGAGTATTAATTAATTTAAAAATAAAACAAAGGTTGAAAAATAAATTTTATATTTTTCGAAAATCTCTCTGATATCAAGGGAATCAAAGAATCAATTTTTACAATTTTCTGATTTTTCTTTGATTTATTAGAATTATTTTAGTGGAAATGCTTAAAAATACATTTTTTTAATTTTAAAATTACCTTAGGGCTTTAAAATTTAATATCTCATCATATAGACCTAAGAAAAATATGGGGTTTGTTCCTAAGTGATTAAAATTCAAAATGTGACATTTTGGTAAATTTTATTATTTTTGTGATTTTTATTATTTTTTTAATTATTAAAATATTAAAATAATACAAAAAATCAACTTTTTTAGAAAATTGAAATTTTAATTTTCTTAAATTCCCCTAATATCAGAGAGGCTCCAAAACCAATTTAGTGAATTTTTGAAAATTATTTTGAAAGTTATGAATTTTTAAAGTTTAAATTGGCTAAATGGCTTAATCAACCCATTTAGTACGGCTAACCAAGTCCAATTGACTTCAAATTTTTATGGTGGGTTCCTCTGATCCTAAAGGTCAGTGGAGAATTGATTTCAAGTCAATTTGATGTATGATTAGCTCTAATTAATTAGGGACCTATTTTGGGTGTTTAAGCCAATTAGGGTTATTCCAAGTGGATTAATTCAAAACCTATTTTTCCTAGGGTCCTCTGGTCATAAGAGACATCACCAAATTTTTCTAGAATTTATTTCACAATTTGCTAATTATTGGATTTAAAATACTCAAAATAGCAACATGAATTTGAAAAATCAATAACTTCTCACAGGGATGGTCTCTGACCTTGGAAAATTCAGGGAATATTCCCAAGTTCAGAGGCTTCAAAATCCCTATGTTCTCATGCCATGGTGAATTTCCTATATGCATGGAGAATTAAAACAATGCAGAGAGTAAATAAATTCTTAAAAATAAAATACTTGATAAAATTAAATTATTTTTTTTCCTCATTTTTCTCCTTTGTTCACTGAGCAAGAGGGTATTTTTATTTTATTTTTCTGATTTTCCTACACAAAGTTATGCATTTTTAAAGTTTAGGGAATTAAATAAATAAGAAAATCCCTATTTTTCTATTTATCCGAATCGGCGCCGCGTCAACCTTAGCATCCCCGAACAGCCACGCGGTGCTTTCTCATTCGACGCCGCCATCCGACTCAGCGCTCCAGGGGCCCGCTGTATCGTTCCGTCTCCTCATTCGGCGCGATCCTAGCCTTCCGTCCGCTCGTGTATTAAATGAACGGCATCCGTTCATCATCCCCAAGCCTCCTAGCCCGAGAACCGTCCATACTAAATCCCTAATATCTCACTCAATACTTAATGGATTTTCGTGTTCTTGTGCTCTATGGATTCGTCTTGAAGAGACGAATACATCTATACGGTGATCATGCACTGAAATTAAGGCATTTGAAATGGAGAATCTCCAGAAGCTCGGGATAAAGAGTTAGCTCATACCTTTGCTCGGAGAAGTGTGGCTTCGATCCGAGGGTTGTGTCACCTTCGATTGGGTCCCGGCAAGCTCCGGATGAAGTCTCTGGTCGCGGTGAATTGTCTAGGTATGATTTCGACCAAGCCCGATCACAAAGCTTGGATTCTGGAACAGATGGGTGGCCTGGAGAGGGGGCTTTTGCTGGTGGACTTCTTCCCTTGGTCGCGGTGAAGGTGTAGGACCAATCAATTTGGGGATTGGTCCACTGTGAAGAAGTGTCCTGGTTTTTGTGCTTGAAATTTGAACTCAAAATTGAGCTCAGCTAGAGGGAATTGGGGCTGGAATCCAGTGGGGATCAAGTGCTCTATGTGTAGAGAGTGGTCTGGAATGATTTTGGCAGAGTTTCCCTAAGGTTGGTTCAGCACCTCTCCCATGGCCGAGAGAGGGGTGTTTAAATAGAGCTGGCTGGAGGCTCTCCCAGGGGGAGTTAGGGCTTGGGATCAGCTGCTCTGGTGAGGAGAAGAACAGCCATGGTGGCCACTAGGTATGGGGCAGCTCAGCAAGGTGGAATTTCAAAGTTTGGCTCACATGTGAGCTCTCGGTTGTGGTGTTTTTCGGCGGCCTGGTGGCTGGCCGGCCAGGCGCTGGTCACCATCTTGTTCAGGTTGGTCAGGGCTGGGGTTTAGTGTAGGCAATTGGCAAATGCCATGTGTCAAAAGCTTGGATTAAGATGGCATGGGGGAAGGCCATTTTTGGCTTGATTTGGTCAAGTCCACCTTTTGGGCTTGGTTCACCTCCCCATGGCCGATTTGGGTGAGGGAGGATCGGGTGAATCGACTAGAAAAGGGTAGAAGTCACCATCCATGAATATTTTGATTAATCATGGATTAAGGTGAAGCATTAAAAGGGTTAAAACCTTTTTAAGGGGGCTTAAAAGAGGCTCCTCCTTTTGCCATTAATGGCTTGATCACATGTCAAACCTTCCATGGCTTCATGTGGCTTGTCCATGGCTTGCATGTGGCTTCATGGCTTGTCTTTGGCTTGGGGAAAAGCTTGGTCAATTTCATGAAAATGGAATTTGGAGATTTTGGCAATTTAGTGAAAAATTTAGATGTTGCTTGATTTAGGTTGATTTGATGATTGATTTGGGACTTAGGAATTTATCCCAATTAAAGGGATGATGAGAAGGAATTGTCATGTGGGCTTTGGGCCTTTTGAAATTATTTTTGATGGGCTTTTAGGAAGGCTAAGGGGATGGGCCTTTAGGTTTCAAAACAAATTTTAGGATGAGAATTTTACAAAGGATTAGATCCAATAAGTGTTGAATTTAATTTAGGAATGTTTCATGAATGATTTGGAATAAATTTGAAGTGGTTTAGGCTTGAATTGGGTTGGATTTGGACCTCTTTGGTAAATGGGCCAATGTAGGTCAAATTGGGCTAACTTGGGCCAATGTTGGGCTAGGGTTCAAATTGATGTAAAATTAATGTTGAGAAATGTTTATGGGAATGTTTCAAAGAGGTTTTGACTTTGGTTGGGTTTTGATCTTGGGGTTTGGGCTTATTTGGGTTAGGTTTGGGTTTAGGTCAAAATTGGGCTTTTTGGCTTTGGGTTGAATTTGAGTGGGGTTTGGGTCTAAATTTTGGGTAAATCATGTTATTTTTTTGTTTGTGGAGATGTTAGGGAAGGTTTAGAAAAGGTTTGGGGTTAATTGGAGTTGAATTGGGTTAGTTTGGGCTAAGTTTGGGTCATGGGTCCAAATTGGGCTTTAAGGTCCAAAATAAAATTGGGTTCAAATGTCAATCAAATTGGACTTGGATTTGGTCTATATTGGTGTTGAGAATGTTGAATTGAAGTTTAGAATTGAATTGGACCAAAATTTGGGTCAATTGGATAGATTTGGTTTGACATTGGGTTCACTTTGGGTTAAAATGGGTCAAATTCGGGGTTTTGACAAAAGTGAGATAAATTGACAAAATTGGCCCATGGTGTAGTTGAACAAAATGAAATTGGGAATATTTGGGATTTTATGGAATTTTATAGGAAATTTCTGAATTTTTGGATTATTGGGTCAAGAGGGGCATTCTGGGTATTTGGAGGGTATTGGGGGGTATTTTTGGAATATTTGGTATTTTTGGCTATGAATGATCAATTTGAGTAATGTGGGAATGTTTGGGATTGGTCTTGGGGAATTTTGGGTGGTTTGGAGATTTTTTGAAAAATTTGGGTAATTTCGAGGGTTTTGGGTAGGCTAGGCGGGTGTAGGGTCCCCGGGGTCAAAAATTGAAAATTTAGAAAATTGAAGATTGGGTAAATGTAAGTGGAATGAAGTCATTTTGGTTGAGCCATGAAGCCATATCAAGCCCACATGATCCATGAAGGGACTCATTTGAGGCATTCACTATGTTGTTCCTAACCCTTTTAGCCAAGGGCTTAGGGGTTAAGGACCATCCATGTGAATCACCTACATGAGTCAGGAGGTCAAGTTGGGTATGGGTATGGTTTTAGGAGGTGTGTGAAAGTGTAGTGTATAAGTGTAGTGTGTGTGTAAGTCAGCCCTCACCAGACCAGGCCACCCAGGGCAGTCCTAAGGCCAAAGAGTCCTACGGAACTCATCCTTTAAACTTCCACATTTGATTTCAACCCTTTAGGTGATTAGGGGTCTATAGTCAAGTTTGTGGAGTTTGCGGGGAGTTAAGAAGTGGTTTGAATTTCTAAGTGGTGGGTCCCAATTCTAATCCTCTAAGATAGTCAAAGGAAAAGCCTAAGGCTAGATCCTAAGTACTAAAGAGAAGAAGAGAAGACCTCATTAAAAATGAGGTCAACAATGCACCTTCTTGACTCACTGCTCATTTCACACTAACTTTTGATACTTTGGTATTTTCTTGAGTCCCTGCTCTCGCACACTCACCCCCGACACTCATGTGTCTTCCTTGAGTCACTGCTCCCCACACACTCTTTTCACTTCCTACGGAACTAATCCAGACTGCCATATGTATTTTTTCAGGTTGCTGCTCCTCGCACACTCATTTCCAACACTCATCTGTCTTCTTTGGGGATTGTTTGCATATGATGCCTACATGGTGTGTTTTTCTCTCTAGTGTGAAATACACCACCTCACTCCCATTATGTGTCTTGCATGCACATCATCACTTTTCCTATGGAATCACTTGCACATACCATTAGAATGCCATGTAATATCAGCTGGCATGGATCACACTTCAAAGGCCTTTAAATCCTCCAAGTATCCGATACGTGCCCATGTTGACACATGGCTACCACCTAGTATGGATCAGGCTCCAAAGGCCCCTAACTCCAATCAGGGTGCAAGTCATGTCGCCCATGACATCACCTCAATATGTCAAATGAATGTCATATGACTTGAGTTTCACACTTGCATTTATGCACTAGCGACACATTTATCATGGGTATATACCACCATATACTGATGAAAAATGTTTGCTATCCCGTGATTGCTCCTACTTCAATAGAGTGGTCACAACGCACTGGATCACTTCACATCTACATGTGCATTCTTAACTGTCTCCATGATGAATCCAGCTTGTTAGCTTAGTGACTTTCTGCTGGTCGTGTCGGGGTAGCGAGTATTACTTTATGGATGTCGCAATGGGGCAATAATTGCTACCACACCATGACTAGCAGGCGTATGTTTGTGCTAAGGTTCCAAAGGATTAAATAGATGCCACATTGACTTTTCATTTCTTAGGAACAATTTTAAAATTATAAAAATCTATATTATTTCCATGCATAAGCATGATATTTTCAAAACCTATTTTGAAACTATTTACATCTCTAGTTTAGAACATACATAAAATCACACTTTTGGAACTTTTGTTTTTTATTTATAAATCTTGCATCTTGTGGTACCTCTTAGAATCCTTGGATTTTTAGGATGGGGTTGGGCATGGTGACCCCATCAAACATATTCTAGCCTTTTTTTCTTAACTCGTCACTTACTTAGATGTTATGATAGGACACTCTATGCTAGATGATGTGTTAGGCTAGGACAAGGATGTTAGGTTAAGTCTTTTTGATGTCATGGCTATAGTTGTCTATTATATTAGTTTTTCTGGCCACTCATCAATTTGTATGCTACTTTTGTGTTTTTATGGGGGTTTGTGATATGTGTACTAGTATATTAGGGGTGATTTTCTTCCAGGGAATCATGTCCAAAATGGAGGAGCTGTAATGATTTATCTAATCATAGTTTCTACATGTGTTGTTTAACTCTCTTCCCACCTTTAATGGCTCACTATGTTACATACCTATAATCTGCTCTAACCCCTTTGTCTTGAAAGTTGAGTCTTCTTTTTTTGCTTTTATCATATACATTCTAGAGTCTTTGTGTATTATAAATAAGGTATGAGTATGGATTCAGAGGCACCAGACTGGAGGAGCGATGTGAAGAGGACCAGGAGCTGTACGCTCATGTCATGTAACCAACTTTTCTAGAATTTATATTTAGTGTCTGGTTACCTTTTTCTTATCTAGAATATGTTCCTAACCCAACGAAACCTGATTTTTTACTCTTTCATATTTGCCTTGCTTTACTTTCTTGTTTTCATGCATGTGCTTGCCAGTTATTTTTTTTTACCTGTGGATTCTTTGGAATCATTCAAATCACTTAATCTCATTAAGGACCTAAATTTACAATATTTTATACAAACTCCTAATAAAATATTAAGATTAATCAAAATTTAAGATTAAAATATTAACAATTTAAAAAAAAATTGTCTTTTCTTTCTTGCATGGTCTTCAGCTTAGATTTTAAATGTGTTGCATGCATGGCTGATCCACTGAAAATTTTGCTTACGATATATATATATATATATACTCCTTTAAATGATTTTATAATGTGGATATTACACAAGTATATGTATCGTTTATCAAGTAATATAGAACTTTCTAATTAAGCCCCAAGATATCGAACCCACTGGGAAAGTGATAAATAAATAAAATATCTTCTGATTTAGAAAAGGAAAATTAACTTTTTTACTTTTAGAAAAGATTTTACTCAAACTATAGATAATATTTTAGTACATGTAATTTGATTCTTTTTTTAATTTTATAATTTGCAATGAAAGTACGCAACTAATTTAACTAAACTTTTGTAAGATGAAAACTTATCCAAATGAAATATCTTTTTTTTTATGAATCACTAACAATTTATGAAGAATATTTATTGTGGAAGTATCTAAAATGTTAGTAGAGATGCTATAAATAATATAGGTTAACCTACTGTTTTAAAAATCATAAAGACGGGTCAAGCAGGAAAGATACTAGCTCTCACTCTAGAGTTTCCTCGATTCCCTCCACCTGTGGGCTAACATCTGTTATCAAAACATAAAACAATAAATCAATTTGGGGGCTTTAGCCTGTCACTCTAAATTCCTCTAATTCTACACCCATCAAAGTATATTTTCCTATTTATTTGCACTCAACCATATGGAATACATTCTCACTCATTCAATCTCATGTGATTCTTTCTAAATGTTGACTGAGAAAATATTGAACTTGATTTTACATATTCTCACAACAAATTTAACATCTTAATTGGCCAAATCAAGAAGTAAATAAAGTGCAAGATTTTGAATCATCACAACTTCTTCCAACATTTAAATCCTATACTTCACACAACATACTTCCATAACTTAATCACTTCATCTAAAGAAAAAGATAAAAAAAACTATGCATAATTCATGGAGAAAATTCAATCACAACTTGGTTTAAAAGTTGAAATCATAGTGAAAACACAAGAAGTCTTAATTAAAAATTAAATTTAATACAAAGATAAAGACTTATTTGTAAATCCTCTTCACAAAAATCTTGGAGTTCCTTTGAAAACTTTGCTTTCCCTTACAATACTCTTTAGAGGTTGGTGCCCAATTTCGTGGTCTCCAAATCTCAATTCTATTCCTAATTAAAACTATATAAAATAAATTAAAGATGGTGAAGTGGGGATGTGTGTTCTAAGATAAATTCCTAACATAAACCTCACTCTAACCACATCCTCTAACAACAACCATATTTCTGATCGTCAAGTACTCTTTTATACTTTTCCAAAATGTGTCTTCGCATGTTTGTAAATTGTATCCAGATTCAATGTATCTTACAAGAGATGCATCCATTCAGGAGTATTTTGAATTGAATTTTGCGCCCATAGGAAGTTACCCATGTTCTCGCCAAGAGGTGCTTCGAAAACCTCTTCAAAATGGTGCCTAAATTAAAATAACTGCTTATTTTAACTGCCACGCGTTAGCGCGAGGTACCGACAATTAGCCGCGAGTCTGTTAGCATGTAAGCTCTAGATTTGGGCGAATAGCCACGGGGCCTTGGCACGTAAGTCCAGGTTCTGGCGCTTAGCCGCTACCTTCCATTAAAGTGCAATATCATTAAAAATAGGTATAAAAATGTATGTAAAAATACTATATATTTTAGGTGTATCAATACCCCCCAAACTTGAAATGTTACTTGTCCTCAAGTGACACTTTAATCATATAAAAATCATACAACTAAATTATATGATGAGTTTCTTTAGGAGTTTTTAAAATTTTGTTCTAGAAAAGTAGTAGTCCAATTTTGAAAACATTTTAGTAAAGGAGACCAATTTAATGTTTAGAAATCTCATAAGTAAAGGTTAATGAAAAATACTAGTTCCTATCTTATTCAGAAATATTTATAGATTCTTCAGAATATAGAGCTTAAGCATTTTATTTTTTTTTACTAAAATATCTTTACTAAAATAATTATACTCACTATATTATATTTATAAGCTTCATAATTTTCATCAAATCTTATACTCTAAAAAGATCAAGTGTGGAACCAATTTTTGATTAGGCCTTTAAATCCTTAAGCTTCTCATTCCCTTCACATATACTTTTTTTTCACTTTTAAATTTTTTTATTTTCTTTTCTTTATCTTCTTTTTTTATGGAAAGAATTACTATATCTGGATATGCCTTTAATAATTTTGAATTCCACCCTTCCTTTCTTAAAGCATAAGGAAGATATATATCTTTAACTTAGAAATATATTAATAGTTTTAAAAATTATTTTCAATAAAAGACATTTAAGTATTAAAAATAAAAGTCTAATCTTTTAATTTTTTTATAAATTTTCCTACTAAAGATGGTTACCAAATATTCATCATTGTTTTACTAAGAAATTTTTAAATTTAAAATTTTCATCCTTACTATAGATTTTAACTAAACTCTCTTACTCATTTCTATATTCAAAATTTTATTTCCCTAATATAACTTCATACACATAATTATTGTTAGTCAAAATTATATTTTTAGTACATTTGAGAATAAATAAAATTTTAAGTTTTTAAAAATTATTTTTCCTTCCCCCCAAACTTTAAATTTTAATTTATAATGAAACATTTAAGCATAGTAACAGGATACATGAGTAGGAATAGAAAACTATAAATATTAAAGTTACAGGAATATTTAATATTCTAAATATGCAGGTATTAAAAAAATGAATGAAAATGACTAGATTCAAAATTTTAAATTTTTTTCTATAAAATATATTCAAAAGACTTCTAAAGTAGTGGAAGGCATAAAAGTAAATTCACACACTTAAACATAAATTCATAACTAAGACATATATGTGGTAGTAAATTGAAAAGTTAAGTATGAAATTTTAATTATTGGATTTTAGTAGCATTTTAAAACCTTCCTAAATAGTTTCTGTAAAGAGTACTAAACTAATAAACAAAACACACTAACAAATCACTAACACATTTACTACCACAAACATTCATATCATATATCACAAACACAACATCCATAACTAAAATAAACACAAACTCAAGTGTCTCAGTACTATTAAAACAAAATAAAAGAACATAAAGTAGTTCTCTTTAACTTCCACAAATGATAATAGACCACAATAAAACAATTAAAATAGAAATAGTTCACCATATATCACATCACAAAACATAACTCAAAATAAAATATCAATCCTAGTCATCTTCTTCCTTATCATCATCATCCCCTTTGTTCTAGGTACGGGTAAGCACATATGCGCTATAATGTGGATTAGTAGGTAGCACAACATGTGGATGAGTAGGTAGCACAACACTAAAGTCACCTCTAATCAATCTATCTATATAACTGTGACAATTCCCCTCATACTCACTATGTTTCTGAAGATATTCCTCTATATGGTCTACTTTTCCCTTTAAATCATGCACTCGATTTGCAGTTTAGTTAACATTATCTCTTATCTCATTCAAAAGCTCAGTTTGAGAATCAGAAAATTTACCTGAAGATGCTTGGGATGTGGAAGCACGAGATGTAGATGCAACAGAAGCAGATGCACTAGAACCCCTAGAAAATCCTCCTCTTCAGCCAAAAATTAAATGTTCTGCATAAGTCTTCAAATTTGAACTGGTAATAGGCTTATGAGGCTGAAGAACCTCTCCCCAATTCTCAGATCTAACACTACCCTGCTCACACAATGAATGTATAAGGGAGGCAAATCCCATACCTGCAATGGTGGCAGATCTGGCAGTACTCCAGATACAATCATAAATAATCTTTCCAATGTCTATCGACTTCCTCTTCTGAATATAGTAATTCAAAGTGGCTCTTTCTTTAGTCACTTCGCTAAGATGATTTGTAGGAAGCAGCTTGGGTGATATGAAATAATGCCATGCTTAGAGTTGGCATTCAACTTTGATGCAGGGATGTTAACTCTTTTTTCATTAGTAATTTTCCATATCCACCTCCCATCAGTCAAAGTAGAGATAATCTCATCAACTTATTCCTCAGTAGGATTGTAATTTGAATAGAAACAAAGCATACTAGGAGGCAGTAGCTAAAATCTGTTAATTACCTCAGGAGTAAAAAGTATCAGCTGTCCTCATACCCAAAGAAAGTTCTCATCTAACTCTGGGAGATTTACATAGAACTCCCTAACCACAGAAGTAACAGCTACATCATTAAAAAACAAAATTTATTCAAGAGGAGATTCATAAATAAGTCTTCAATTTCTCTTTATTAAATCCTAGCTCCTGAAAATACATGACTGTAATGCTTGCACATAACGATCTTGAGATTTACAACTGATGAACTTGTCATAATCTAATGTGGCTCTCGTTTTGCTCCTCTTTGGTGCCATTTCTAAAATTTACATAAAAATTTCTATAAATTCCACATTCAACTTAAAATCACTAAACTCAAGTCATAAATGCTTAAGCTACAAAATCCAAGTAATTTCTCAAGATTTTTCTCAAATTTTTACCATGAATCGGGATTTTTGAATCTCTAAAATATACTCAAAATATATGGTGACAATAAAAAAGTTTACTTAAGAGAAGTGCTCTTACCTCAAGAAGATCAAATCTTACAATTTTCACTTGAAACAGCTTAGGATTTGCAAATGTGTTGATGTCCTAGCCTCTAAAATCGCAAAATGCTGAAGGAAGGAGATGAAGGTGAGGAAAAAATTACAATTTTTGGGTTTTGAAAACCTAACAACCAATTTTTGCGAACTGGTGCATAAGCACGAAAGTATGGTGCTTAGCCGCGGAGCTCTGGAGCATAAGCGCGGGGTCTCAGCGCATAGCCACCAACTCGCTATTTTCAATATTTTCATTAAATACACATTCTTGCTCCTTTAATCAACCCTAAATTGATTTAATAGGTATCTCATCACCTTATAATCTTCTTATCTTCAGAATTACACATCTTTTAGATTAAAAATGATTCAACACAAGTTTTACACAAACACAAACTTTTACTTAATTAAACTCATACAAATTACAAGTATAAACCACAAGTCTTTAATAGAAGATGCTTGGATAAGATCTCACTTCTTTTCTACTCACAATAAAACACTCAAAAAAAAACCCTAAACACTAACATAAAACATAAAAACAAATAACACACTTAAATACATAAACATCAAACACTTTACACAATTAATTAAACACAAAACGCAAATAACTAACACTTAACACACAATAGAACTCAATTCCTGTCTTTAGTAGGTGAAACATATCCAGTACTGCCATTAGTTCCATCTGAACCATTTGGTATATTGATTTGACAGAATGGACGATTATGAAGACATCTGATAGAATCTTCTTCAATCCACTTATTTCTCAGATACATTGCCTTGTCTGCTTCTTCGAAATAAGTTATATAACTAAATTGCATTTTTAATTGCCACCAATGTGTTAGATGTGCATTATTTTCATTTACCTTTGCTTCAATTGATGCAACATTAGCCTCGATCTTTGCAATATTCTCTGCCATTTCTTGAATCTGTTATATAACTCTTGCACACTCTCACTAACAAACTTCATCTTGTTGGCATGCTCCTTCTTCTTCATTTCACTCTCCCAAGAAGACATTTCTCCAATTTAAACTCTTCTATAAGGTTCTTAGGATAGAAATTTAGAATGGGATGGATCTCCTTTTATTTGGTTCCTTTTTATAGAGTTTAGATGGCCTAAAATCGTCCCCCACATTCATAAACTGTCAAATAACGTGCCATGCAACTTCCCCATGATAATGGCTTATAGAAACTCATTTTTCACATTCTTCATAATCCGGCGCCTAAGCGCCAACTGCTGGCGCTTAGCCGCCAGTGCTTACTTTAGCACATGTCTACTAAACGTCTGAAATCACATTTTAACTCATCCAATTTATCAATTAAGGTCTCATTATTTTTCACTAACATAATATAAGCAAAATACTACCATATAACTCTCACTTCAAACCAAATAAAGCACAAAAAAAAAACTTAAAGCAAAACACACCGATAACTATGGGTTGCCTCCCACAAAGCGTTTAGTTAATGTCGTCAGCTTGACATACCCAATACTTAATTTTGGTTACCCATCATTAAATTTTCATCAGGTTTAAGTTAATCTACTGAGAAATAAGGTTTCAGTCTATGACCATTTACTTTAAATATTTTCTCAGCTTTAGGAACTTTAATGTCCACATCTCTATAGGGATAAACTTTTAGCACAATAAATGGGCCCATCCACCTGGACTTAAGTTTTCCCGCAAATAATCTCAACCTAGCATTACAAAACAAAACTTGCAGTCCTGGTTTAATAGTCTTAGTTAGAATCCTACGATCATGCCACTTCTTCATTTTTTCTTTATATATCTTAGAACTTTCATATGATTCATTCCTTTTCTCTTCAAGCTCATTTAATTGCAATAATCCTTTCTCACCAGCATCCTTCAAATTATAATTGAACTCTTTAATAGCCCAATATGCTTTATGCTCAAGTTCAACTAGTAAATGACAAGCTTTCTCAAAAGTTAGTTTATATGGGGACATTTCTATAGGAGCCCTGTAAGCAGTCCTATAAGCCCACAAAACAAAATCTAGTTTGATTGACCAATTCTTTTTGTTTGGATTAACATATTTTTTCCAAAATTATTTTAATTTCACGATTGGATAATTCAACCAAACCACTTGTCTAAGGATGATAAGCAGTAGCAATTTTATGGATGACATGGTATTTCATTACTAATTTCTCCATGATTGCATTTTTAAAAGGACTTTCCCCATTCGTTATGATTACTCTTGGTATTCCAAGTCTACAAAATATATTCTTTCTTAAAAACTTTGCAACACTTCGAGCATCACTTCGAGGTAAAACAACAGCTTCTATCCATTTAGATACATAGTCTACTGCTATCAATATGTATAAATTTCTGAAAGATGTTATAAATGGTCCCATGAAATCTAATCCCCAAACGTCAAATATTTCAACTTCCAACATAAATTGAGGGGAATCTCATTCCTTCTAGAAATATTGCTTACACGCTGACATTGATCACATTTTTGAATATAAGCTTTAACATTCTTAAAAATTTTAGGCCAATGAAATCCAGATTATAGAATTTTATAAGCCATTTTATCAACACCAAAATGTCCCCCAAAATCAGAATTATGACATTTTTGAATAATTTCATAAGTTTCTTCTAAAGGCACACATCTTTGAATAATAAGATCATTTCCTTGTTTATATAAAAACAGGTCATCCTAAAAATAAGTCTTAGCTTCAAGTAAAAATTTCTTCCTTTGTTGGTATGTCAATCTATAGGGTAATATGTCACCAACAATAAAGTTCACAATGTCTGCATACCATGGAACATGTCACTCATTAATAGTGAATAGTTTTTCATCAAGAAAATGTTCATTAATTTTATCAGAAAAGAGAGATTTTTCATTTTCAAGCCTGGATAGATGATCAACAATTTGATTATCTATACCCTTTGTATCTATAATCTCCAAATTAAATTCTTGTAAAAGAAGAATCCATCTTATCAGTCTTAGTTTTGCATCCTTCTTTTTCATTAAATACTTAATAGCAGAATGGTCAGTATGCACCACACTTTTAGTCCCAATCAAATATGATCTAAATTTATCAAAGCATATATTATGGCTAGTAACTCTTTTTCAGTTGTGTTATAATTGATTTGAGATTCATTCAGAGTTCTACTGGCATATTAGATTACTTTGAAAATTTTATAATATTTCTCTCCTAAAACAACTTCAATAGCATAATCATTTGCATCACACATTAATTCAAAAGGTTTTTTCCAATTTGGTGAAACAATAACCAGTGTAGTGATTAATTATTGTTTCAATACTTCAAAAGATTTTAGGTAGTCTTCATTAAAATTAAAAACGACATCTTTTTCCAATAATTGGCATAAAGGCTTAATAATTTTTGAAAAATCTTTAATATAACACATGTAGAATCCATCTTGTCCCCAAAATTTGCTATTCTCCCTTACATTTGTTGGGCAGGGTAAATTGGCGATCACTTGAATTTTTGTAGGTTCTACTTCCACATCTTTTTCTGAAAATTGATGTGCCAAAACAGTTCCTCCAGCTACCATTAATTGGACTAGATTTGTTTCTTCGCAGCGTTTAAGAACTTTAGATAAATGTTCTAAACATGATTCAAATGAAATTCCAAACACTGAAAAAATGTTCCATAAATACTTCAATTCATTTTTCAATTAAATCACAAAAAGTTACTATTATACATCTTTAAAATGTAGCATGGGTATTACATAAACAAAAGAGCATTCTTCTAAAAGCAAATGTACCATAAGGACTAGTAAATGTTGTTTTTTCTTGATCCTCAGGAGCAATTTTTATTTGGTGTAAACCAGTATATCCATCCAGAAAACAAAAGTATTTATGCCCAGCTATCCAACCTTTGATCAAGAAAGGGAAGTAAAAAGTGATCTTTCCTTGTGACAAGATTTAATTTTCTATAATCAATGCAAATTCGTCAGCCTGTAACTTGTCTTTTTGGTTATATCTCATTCTTCTCATTAACAGTTACAGTTACTCCTCCTTTCTTAGGAACATAGTGAATAAGACTAACCCACACACTATTTGAAATAGGGTAGATAATTCCAGCATCTAACCACTTTAAATTTTCTTTCTTAACTACTTCTTTCATAATAGAATTTAATCACCTTTGAGGATCAGCCCTAGGTTTGCATTTCTCTTTCATAAGGATTCTATGTATACAAATTGAAGAAATGATTTCTATAATATCAGCTATAGTCCATCCAAAAGCTTTCTTATATTTCTTTAAAGTTTCTAATAAACTCTCTTCTTCTTCAATAGTAAATTTAGAGGAACATATAATAAGAAAAGTTGAGGAATCACCTAAAAATGCATATTTTAAATGTTCAAAAAGTAACTTCAATTCAAGTTCAAAAGGTTTTTTAATTGATGGACTAAAAGATTCAACTTTGTTTGTCATGTCCAAAACTTTAAAACTTTCTTGAACATAATTTAAGTCTTCCTTAATAAGATCATCCAAATAATGTGTTTCCTCCTCTTACTCATATTCTAACTGTTTTCTTTCAAAATGTCTCTTCATATGTTGCTTTGAAATGACATTCACTCAAATATCTTATAACATCCATCTTGAAACATTTATCATCTTTACCTCTGGTAGGATATTTCATAGATTTTAAAATATTAAATGTCATAGTTTGATCATTAACACACATAGTTAATTCCCTATTATGCACATCTATCATTGCTCTTTCTATAGCTAGGAAAGGTCTCCCCAAAATAATTGGTATCTCTTTATCTTCCTCCATATCAAGCACAATGAAATCAACAGGAAAGATAAATTGGTCCACTATTACTAAAACATCTTATATAACTCTTTTAGGATATGTGATATAACGATTTCCTAACTACAGAGTTACAGTAATAGGGGTTATTTCTCCTAATCCCTGTCTTTTAAATATAGATAAAGGCATAAGGTTAATTCTTACACCTAAATCACATAATGCTTTTCCATAAAATTTTTCTCCAATTGCACATGGAATTATGAAGCTACCCAGATCTTTAAGCTTTTTAGGAAGATTCTTCTGAATTATTGCACTGCATTCTTCACTAAGTGCAGCAGTTTCATTATCTTCAAACTTCCTTTTTCTGTTTAAAATATCCTTCAAAAACTTCACATAGCTTGGCATTTGTTCTAAGGCTTTAGCAAATGGAATATTTATTGTAAGTTTTTTTAAAATCTTAACTTTAAAATTGCTTATCCAACTTTTCTTGTCGAAGTCTCTGAAGAAATGGTGGTGGTGGTGTTTCTAAATCAATCTTAGGTGGAGAAATAGGTTTTTCCAATCCCTTATAAGCTTCCTCTTTTGGCTCTTCAATCTCTTTTTTATTTGCTTCAATCTCTTTTTGCACTCTACTTTCCAACTCTCTTCCACTTCACAATTGAACAACTTTTACATGCTATTTATCTTTATCTCTTGGATTTATCTCAGTATTACTAGGAAGCATTCCATGGAATCTATTACTTAATGAATTATCTATTTGTCCCAATGGATTCTCAATATTTCTAATTATAGCTCATTGACTTTGCAATTGATTTCCTATTTGTAACACCACTTCTTCCAAAGAAACCTTCTTCTCCTTAAATTGTGAAGAATTATTAAAACAAGAAGGATAAGTAGGTCTATAATTACTATTCCCTTGGCTATTCCAATTCCCCAATGGGTTTACTTGATGGTTCCCCCATTGTTGAGTATTACCACCTTGATTATTGTTATTCTAGTTAGAGTTTGGATGACTCTTCCAACCTGGGTTATAATAATTGGAATATGGTTTATTGGGCTTATTTATGGCATTCAAAGTTTCTAATGATGTTTGTGAATCTACCATTTGGCCGAATGAACTCTCTCAATTGGTTGAGAAAAACTCATTCTAAATTGGTCTATCCTCCTTGATATTGTAGCAACTTGATTTGCTAACATTGCAAAAGCATCAGATTCATGAATATTGGCTACCTTTTTAGGATTTACCCTCTCAGAAGGCTATTGAAAATTATTTGTAGTAATTTCATCAATTAAAGTATAAGCATCATTAAATTGTTTAAACATCAATGAACCACCAGCAACAACATCGATAATAGATCTAAGAGATACAACTAATCCATTATAAAAATTTTTAATTATTAACTAATCTGATATCGAATGATGTGGACACTTTCTTAAGAGATCTTTTAAATTGGTCCCATGCTTCATAAATAGATTCCCCTTCAAACTGACAAAAAGATGTAATGTTATTTCTAAGCTCAGTAGTCTTTGATGATGGAAAATATTTAGCAAGAAATTTTTGCGCTAAATCTCCCCAAGTTCTAATAGATACAGGTGCTAAAGAATTTAACCACATCTTAGCTTTATCTCTTAATGAAAAAGGAAAAAATCTATGTCTAATAGCATCATCCGAAACACTATCATATTTAAATGTAGCACACAATTCTAGAAAATTGGCAAGATCTAAATTTAGATCTTCAGTTGGTGCTCCCTCAAACTGATTATTATATATCATTTGGATAATAGCAGGTTTAAGTTCAAATGAATTAGCCACTACAACAGGATTTTGAATACTTCTATGTAATTCATTTACTGTAGGGTTAGCATAATCTCTAAAAGATCTAAATTGTTGATGAATTTCAACATTTTGATTATTTTGATTTGCCAATTCTTGAATAATTTTATCTTTCTATATATATTTAATTTTTTTGATATTTCTTATAGTTCTTTCTAATTCAGAATAGTAAGGCACAAGTCCTTTAGAACCTGAACTACACATACACTACTATAAAACACAATAAAATAAAATTACACAACAAAAATAACAACTTCCTAAAATAAATCTAACAAGTTTAAATAAGTCTTCAAAAAAGAAAAAATAATTTTTCATTAAAAATTTTTTTTATTTTATTTCTTTCCCTGACAACTGAGCCAAAAACATGGTCCGCAGCGTATTTATGCTTACGTATATATATATATATATATATATATATATATATATATATATATATATATATGGCGGCAAGGAGTGCTCTGCTAGGGTTTGGGGGTCAAGGATGACCCCCTGGCAGCGCCGTCGCTTCTCCTGGACTGGTAAGTTCCCTCCTTCTAGTAGCCTGCCAGTTGTCTGTCTGAGGGTGTTTTGGGCCTCTGTGGCTTGGTTTGCTACTGTTTTCCCTCTTCCGGGCTCTCATTTGTTTGAATTTTACTGTTCCATTGTTGTTGGTGAGGTGGATTTCCCTCTACTGGCAGTGATTCCTTGTTTCTGTGATTGGCTTTCTATGTTTTTTGCTGGTTTTCTTCCTGGCATTATTGGAAAATTGGCTCATTCCCTTTTGACTGATTGTGGTTACTGCTTTCTTGTTCTGCCACTGTGGTGGCCTTTTGGTCATTGATGGGTGAATTTGATTATCTGTTTTTTCTTCTGTGTTGGAGTTTATTTCTGCTATGCTTTAATGGCTTCTCCTATGGAGCATTCTACCAGATTGGAGTGGGCCAAGGCCACCTATGCAATAGTGGTTGGCAAAGGACCCTCCCCTCTTAAAGATAATACCCAACTGGTCTTTCCTCAAAAGCTTCATGATGCTGCAGCTGGAAAGATCTCTTGCCCTTTTATCAATCCAATTGGTGTAAAAGATGGCTGCTCAGCTGTTATTTTTTTCAGACATTGAATTGGAAGCTTTAAATGATGAAGTCAAACTCACACTTATAGGGAAATGTTCCCTTGGCCATCCCAAAATGGAGTTGGTGAGAGCTTACTTTGATTCTTTGGCCTTCATTGGCAACTGGAAAATGGGACTTTTGGATGGAAGGCATCTTCTCATTCATCTCTCCACGGAGGAGGATTATGCCAGGCTTTTTGCCAAACAAATGGTCAGCATTGCAGGCAAGGAACCCCCAATTGTACCTATTTGGTTCCAATTTCCCAATCTCCCCTATAGATTCTTCAATCAAAATGCTTTTTTCCAGATCGACAGAGCTATTGGCACTCCTTTGAGGATGGATGCTGCTACCTTCAATAGAGCTCAACCTGAGGTTGCTAGGATGCAGATAGAGAGGGAAATCTCCTTATCAAAAATTAAAAGGATTTGGGTGGGTTCTGCTTTTGATGGCTGCTGGTAGGAAGTCATCATGCAGCAGAAACCTTACTATTGCTCCCACTATAACATGTTTGGTCAAACTTTAGATAAATGTTACAGACTCTACCCTCCTCCAAGGAAGATCAGTCCCAGAAATGGAGAAGGAACTGTTGCTAACAGTCAAGCTCCCTCATCTACAGGCACTGTTAATGTTCCTAGTGAAGTTCACTCTAGGATGAATAATCCTGTCTTATCCACTGATGGTATTTTCCCTCCCCAAACCCTGATCTCTAGCCCTACTCTAATCCCCACCTCTAATCCTATTCCTATTGTGGTTGGTCATGCTGTTAGCCCCACCAGAACCCCTTCTAAACCTGCTCCTATAACTCCTCCCAATTGCTCTACCCCCCCTCCAATTTTCCCCTCAAGTTCTCCTTCCAAACCCACTTCTGCCTTTCAACTTCTGGCTGGGGATGCTGACTCCCTGGAAACCCCCACTGATGAGCCCCAGGATACTGTTGAGGTAGTGGCCCCCTCTCCAGATATGTGCCTATCATTGCAAAATAAATTGGGGCTGAATGGCAAGTGCAGAAAACTAAAAGAAAAATAAGTTGGCCATTGGTTTGATGGAAACAGTGGTCCCCCCTACTCATACTGGTTCTCCACCAAGTTCTAGTAGGATCAAAACCAGATCTAAATCACATTCTCACATCCCAACCCCCACCCCTCCATGACCCCCTCATGTTTAACATTTTGTGTTGGAATATCAGGGGTGTTGCACACCCCTCCTCCCTCAAAAGACTCATTTTTCTGTTTAAAAAACACCATCTCTGGTGTATTGCCATCCTTGAGCCCTTAGTTCACCATAACCCCCACAAATATCTTACTAAACTCCCAGGCTGCTCTCTTTTCACTAATACTTCAAACAAGATTTGGATCATTTGGAGAAAGGAAATTCATTGGACTGTGACTTTGGATCATCCTTAATTTGTTCACTTGGCTTGTCGTCTGAATGGCCATGATTTTGCTGCAACATTGTATATGCTGGGTGCACTAGAAATGCTAGAAATGAGCTCTAGACTGAGCTACTGAACATCAGCTCTTCTATCAATTTTAGTTGGATTATTGGTGGGGATTTCAACTGTTTGGGGTCTTCTGCTGAGAAGATTGGGGGAAGGCCTCATGCCATCTCCACAATGACTGAATTCAATGACAACATTACTAATGCTGGCCTGTTTGATCTTGGGTTCCAGGGCCACCCTTTCACTTGGAGAAGAGGTAAGACCTGGGAAAGATTGGATAGGTTTCTGGCTAACAGTCTGTGGCACCAAAACTTTCTTCACACCTTTGTAACCCACCTGAACTTGGTTGAGTCTGATCATAGAGCCTTATTGATCACCATTACTGCTGCTGAAGATTCAATTAACCCCTCTCCTTTTAGATACCTTAACTGCTGGTCTGGCCATCCCACTTTCCAGGACATTGTTGCTGCTAACTGGTCTGGGTTCCAGAACCCAACCCTCTCAAATAACTAAAGATTCTACAGATCAAAGTGGGAAAGGCTCTTAGAGATTGGAGTTGGAATACTATTGGGGACATTGCCAAGAATGTTGAAAAGGCTAAGAAAGAGGATTATGAATTAGAAGCTACTATTATTGCCAATCATGATAAATATGGGGAACTGATTGCTAGTCAGGAGAAACTGCTGTTGGCTGTAGAGCTTCAAGACCATTTTCTTAGACATAAAGCTGCTATTTATAGATTTAAAGATGGGGATAGGAATATCAAATTTTACCATGCATATATTAAATACAAAAGGAAGCGTAACTCTATTCACTCTATCATGAATGAGATGGGGGTGACACTTCATAATGGAGAAGAGATTGCCAACAGTGCTATGGAGTATTTTAAGAAGCTGCTTACTCATTCCAAGGCTGATAGACCTTCTATTGAGGCTAGTATGTTTTCCAAGGAGCACCACCTTATCCACTCTCTCAATCTGATTGACCTCCCTACTGAAGAGGAAATATGGGAGGTCATTAATTCCATGGATGGGTCCAAAACTGCTGGTCCTGATGGGTTTACTGTTGAGTTCTATAAGAAGACCTGTGACATCTATAAAGGTGATGTGGTCAAGGCAATTTAGGGATACTTTAGGGGTTTTGAGATGCCCCATTATTTTTATGCTTCTACCATTGTTCTTATCCCAAAGTCTACTACTCCTACTGATTGGACTCACTTCAGACCTATCAGCCTTACCTCTATGATCAGCAAGGCCATCAGCAAGATTTTGCTGAGGAGGCTCCAACCTCACTTAAATCATATTATTTGCCCCAATCAAGCTGCCTTTGTGCATGATAGGTCCATTTCTGATAATGTGCTACTGGCTCAAGAGATGATGCTAGATATGGACAGACCTTGCAGGGGTGGGAATCTTGTGTATAAACTTGACATTAAGAAGGCTTATGACACTTTAGATTGGAATTTTATTTTGGAAATTCTCCAAGCTGGAGGCTTCCATCTGGATTTCTGTAGGTTAATAAAGAGATGGATTAATTATAACCAGCACTCTAATATGATTAATGGGAGATGCTGGGTGGGCTTCACTGCCACTAGGGGCCTCAAACAAGGGGACCCATTATCTCCCACCATTTTCAATATTGCTATGGATTTTTTTGTCTAGATTGCTGGATTTCCATATATCCTCCCTCCAGTATGCAAGATACCACCACAGGTCCAACATCCCTATCTCTCACTTAATATATGCTAATGATATTATTCTTTTTTTCAGAGCTAGTAAAAATGCTGTGAAGAAAGTCACCAAATGCTTGGAAAAGTTCCAATTGGTTTCTGGGCTTTCCTTCAGCCCTGAAGAATGCACCCTTATCTTCCTTGAGAAATGTCCTCCATCCATCTCCCACTGGATTCATAATCATACTGGATTTTCCAAAGCTAAGCTCCCTCTGAATTTCTTGGGGGTCTCTATCATTAAAGGTAGGCATAAGAAAATCCAGCTTGATGGCATCATTCACAAGCTTCAGACCCAACTGGCCAACTGGACTCATTCCTTTCTCTCTACTTGAGAGAGAATTACTTTACTGCATAACATTCTCACTACTTTCTCTTCCTATGTCATTCAAATGACCTGCATGAAGAAAAGTACCAGAATTCAGATGGAGAGGATCTTCAACAGATTTCTTTGGTCTGGAAATAGGAAGCAATTGTAGTGGGATAGTTGGCAGAAGTTAACTAAACCTGTTGAGGCTGGAGGGGTGGGTTTCAAAGGTTGCTTCAGCTGCAACAAGTCAATTTCTGCAAGCTCTGGGTTAAGTTTAGGTAGCAGAATTCTCTTTGGGCCAAATTTATGTAGGGGAAGTACTGTAAAAATATTCATCCTACTGCTGTACAAGACAAGCTGGGTTCTTCTAGAGTCTGGAAGCAGATGCTGAAATGCAGGCATCTTACCAATAAATTATTCAAATGGGATCTTGGGAGAGGGGAAATCCTTTTCTGGTAGGATCAATGGTGTCCAGCTGATATGCTCATCCCCATTCCTAATACTGAAAAAGCACAATTTCCTGTGGCTGATTGCTGGAATGGGGAAGATTGGTCCATAGATGCTCTAAGGCTTATCCTACAGGAAAGTTCTGTGGAGCATGTTTCCAGAATCCCTTCTAACAGAACTAAACCTGATACTATCAACTCGCATAATGGGATGTAGCATAACCTAACTAAGCAGATTTATAATGCCATTCACTCCTGGACCAAAGTCGATTGGGGTACTCAAATCTGGAACAATTTCATCTCTCCATCCATGTCTTTTCTTAATTGGAGGATACTATAGTGCTGCATTCCTACTGATGACATCCTGAAACTTAAGGGGTTGAGGGGACCTACTAAATGTTATCTCTGTGGAACTCATGCTGAATCAGTTTCTCACCTCTTCTTCAGATGCCAGTTTGCTCAAAAGGTCTGGAATGGAATTATTGCTCTTTTTAACATGGACACCATGCATCTGGATTGGCTTGATCTAGCCACCTGCTGGAAGTCTTGGCACCTGAAACTATTGGGAATCATTCCATTTATTATTTCCTGGTTCAGCTGGATGCATAGGAATAGGAGCAAATTTGAAGCCAAGCCTCCTTGTGTGCAGATTGTGGTGGGGAACTGCCATTCTTACATCTCCAAACTTATTAAACACAAAACGTTCCCCAATATTCTTACAGTTATCCCTCTAAGCATTCCCCCTTTGGTCAAAGTTATCCAAATCAAGTGGAACACTCTCCACCACCCATATGTGAAGGTTAACACTGATGGGGCTTTCACTGCTAATGGGGCTGGGATTGGTGGCATCTTCAGGAATGCCACTGGCAAATGCCTTTGTTCCTTCCAGGCCCCTGCTGATACTAGTGATCCTTTTGAAACTGAGCTCATGGCTGTCTATTGGGCCATTCAATTAGTTGTTTTAAACAACTGGCTTTACCTGGTGGTGGAGGGTTATTCACTGCTGTTGCTCAATCATTTGAGGAGAGACCTTCATCCCCCTTGGCATCACTCCTAGTGGATTAAAAGAATACATTCTTTAACTTCTTAAGCTTCTATCTAGTTCTCCTTTATCTACAGAGAAGGGAACAGGCCTGCCCACTGGATTGCTAAAAGAGGGCTCTGTTCTATGGATATTGTGGTTTCTGCTTCTCCTCTCCCCCAGCTATCCTTCTTGATTGAAGCTGATGTATATATAGCTCCTCACTTTAGAATTGTTAAAGCTTAGGGGCTTTTTTCTGTGGCTTTTGGCTCATGGAGGGTATTGGCTGTAGTTTGCCTTCCTCTCTGGCCCCTTTGTTTTTATGTTCTTTGGGGCTAGTTTTATTTCCTTTGGGGTTTTGGTATACTGGCTTGAGTTATACTATTTTTACCTTTTGTGATTGGTGGGGAACCTCTAGGGTGTTTGTAAGTCTTTTTTTTTCTTGTTTTAGTTGGGGTTACCCTTACCTAACAAGTGTAAGTGCTTTTGATGAATGAAAAGTAGGAGCCCTTGTGCTCCTTTTCTTTATATATATATATATATATATATATATATATGAATACTCCTTTAAATGATTTTATAATGTGGATACTACACAAGTCTTTGTATCTTTTATCAAGTAATATTGGACTTTTTGATTAAGCCCCAAAATATCGAAGCCATAGGGAAAGTGATAAATAAAGAAAATATCTTCTGATTTAAAAAAGGAAAATTATTTTTTTTACTTTTAGAAATGATTTTACTCAAACTATAAATAATATTTTAGGAAATATAATTTGATTCTTTTTGTATTTTTATAATTTGAAATGAAAGTAAGCAACTACTTTAACTAAACTTTTGTAAGATGCAAACTTATGCAAATGAAATATCCTTTTCCTTTTTATGAATCAGTAACAAGTTATGAATCATATTTATTGTGGAAGTACATAAAATGTGTTGTGCCAAATAGGAGAAATTATATTCTTTACCCTTACTAGAGATGCTGTAAAGAACATAGGTTAACCTACTACTTTAAAAATCTTGAAGACGGGTTAGGCAGGAAAAATACTAGCTCTCACTCTAGAGTTTCCTCGATTCTCTCCACCTGGGGACTAACATCTCGTATCAAAACATAAAACAATAAATAAAATTGAGGGCTTTAACTTGTCACTCTAAAGTCCTCTAATTCTACACCCATCAAAGTATATCTCCCTATTGATTTTCTCTCAACCATATGGATTACATTCTCACCCATACAATCTCATGTGATTCGTTCCAATTGTTGACTGAGATAATACTGCACTAGATCTTATATGTTCTCACAACAAATTTTAAAATCTTAATTATCCAAATCAAGAAGTAAATAAAGTGCAAGGTTTTGAACCATCACAACTTCTACCAACATTTAAATCCTGTACTTCACACAACATACTTCCATAAGTTAAGCACTTCATCACTTAAGGAAAAAGATAAAGAAAACTACTCAGAATTCATGGAGAAATTGCAATAACAACTTAGTTTAAAAGTTGAAATCATTGTGAAAACACAAGAATTCTTAATTAAAAACCAAATGTAATGCAAAGATAAAGACTTATCTATAAATCCCCCCCACAAAACACTTGAAGTTTCTTTAAAAACAATTCTTTCCCTTACAATACTCTTTAGAGGTTGGCACCCAACTCCGTGGTCTCCAAATCTTAATTCTACTCCTAATACAAACTATATAAAATAAAGTAAAGATGGTGAAGTGGAGAGGTGTGTTCTAAGATAACTTCCTAACATAAACCTCACTCTTAAACACTAACCACATCCTCCAACAACAACCATATTTCTGATCTTCAAGTCCTCTTTTTATACTTTTCCAAAAGGTGTCTTCATATCTCTTCAAATTGTGTCCAGATTCAACGTATCTTCCAAGAGATGCATCCATTCAAGAGTATTTTGAATTGAATTTTGTGCCAATAAGAAGTTACCCATGTTCTCACCAAGAGGTGCTTCGAAAACCTCTTCAAAATGGCGCCTAAATTAAAATAATTCTTCTTTTTTAACTGTCCCATGTAAGCACGAGGTATCGACGCTTAGCTGCGAGTCTGCTAGCTCGTAAACTCCAGATCTGGGAGCATAGCCGTGGGGCCTTGGCCCGTACGCACGTGTTCTGGCGCTTAGTCTTCACACATTTCTTTTTCAATTTTCTTCCTTCTTGCTCCAAATTTGATTCTTTTTCACTCTTTTAATCATATATATCCATTTAATCAAACCTGTAAGAAAAAAACAAACAAAATATTTTCCATTAAAGTGAAATATCATTAAAAAGGGTATAAAAATGTGTACAAAAATACTATATATTTTAGGTGTATCAATGACCATATCCTCAGTCATAACTAATAGTGCCTCGAAGCATATGACTTATTAGACAACTGCATCATTCTTGCATGTGTCGAGGATAAGGCTTCATGCTTCTCCAACTCGACTGACCCAACATAGATTTTTACTTAGGTGGTCGTCTAGTGCGCCTAGGAAGCTAAAGGCTTTCCCGACCTAGCCGTGTATTAAGCCCTTTGTTGAGAGTATTTTCAACATTGTAGCTGGACCTCTCTTCTCTTTTCACTCCAATGGCATCCTTGTAACTTTGATAAGTATAAGTCCCACCTCTACACTTTTTGCCCACATAGGGTCATAGGATTTAGAGTTTTCTTCTCTTGAAATTAGTGCAACCGAGGTCCCCCTTCGATGAGGCAATTCATGGAATGCTGATAAGGGATCTTCGATTGTGTTGGGTCAAATAACTTCATGACCAGATAGACTTTGGGTCCTAATAGTTTGAGATGATGGATCTGTGGTATCCTGATCTGACTATCTTTACTCAAGGATTACTCTTCCTCTACTTTGTTGCACCCCCTTTGGTCCATGTCGTGCCTTTTAACACTTTGTAGATGCCGACTCATAGGCCCTGATTACGGATAGGTCATCCCCCATTTGGGATTAAGTGATTCACCCTCTATCCATGTGGTCTGGTCAGGCTTTTGAACTAAAGTGTGGATCTTACGTGTTGACCGGGTTACTTCACGGGACTCATGCACCAATGAGCCGAAACCCATTTAGGATGTGAGAGATCTACTTTTTTTCATGTGGATTAACGAGTGCTTGGAAATCCATGAGATTTCCTATGAAAAAATCTTCTTATTTAACACCCCGTACTAGTCGTTAACTAAATGTAAGTAAAACTTCTCTAATCATGAGTATTCTTGGGTGTTCTTAAAGATATAATTAACCAAAAGGATTCGTTCTGTTGGGAGTTATTCTTGATCCTATAACAAAATGTTCTTTTAGTTCCATGGTTACTTGGGTAGCTTATGCAGGTATACTTCATGGATATCTGGTTCAAGGTGCCTTGATTCGATGTTTTTTGGATATACACACTTAATATCTTGCATTAGGTTTAACTCATAAAAGTTGTCCAGTTTTTTTTCAAACTTATGTGCTTAGTCTCCATTTTAATCCCATCTTTTCTGATCCCTCCTCCACTCTGAATCGTTCATACAATTTAAGTAAGAGGGCCCATTGGAAAAGGGAATGTTAAGGTGAAGACTAGATAGGCTGGTGAATCTGAATTACAAAAAGAATCAAAACACAACCAACGTAGATTTTGGAGACAAGAATGGAAACATTAATTAGTTTAAGTTCAAGGTGTAAAGATTAAGAATTGTCCGCTAAAGTTTTGACACCCAACTCCTTCTTCCATGGGAATGATATCTTCAAGTTACAGTTATAACCATATTTAAAACATCCTAAATTTCTGCCAGCTTTAAGAATGTTTCCTTCACTAATTAAAGGTTCAATAATGCCAAAGCATCTAATTTTGTGAATTTTACGAATAATAATAATCCTATTTGAGGCTTATAATGCCTCTCACATTCTAAATAAGAAATTTAACCATCAAGGATAAAAGCTCTCCCTCTAGTAATTATAGAAGGAGGACCATCATTTACATTAGTTATTGTACTAGCTGAAAATTCTCCCTAGATTGAATTATTGTTATTTTTTTAAAATAACTTAGCTCTCTATTAGAATGTTATATTCTTCTTCAAGTGGATTGCACCTACTGATCTATAAAAAAATACATATTTCTTTATATCTTAATTCTTATCAATTTCTAAGGATATTATGCTTTAATGAAAGGTATTTTTTGTGTTTTTGGATGAAGGTGATGTAAAAAGGTCCAAAAAGGAAAAAGGAGCAAAGAGGAGCAAAAAGGAGCAAAAATGGAGCAAAATACAAAAATAATAAAAAAAATGGCCTGGCGCCTAGGCGCTAGAAGTTGGCGCCTAAGCGCCAGACTCGATACAGAAACTGTCAAGTTTTTGATAACATTTGAACGGTTATTTTGACGGAGTGAGCGGTTATTGGACATTCTAGAAGACTGGCAGTTGTTCCTTGATAATAGGACATGTGATACATTGCATTTGGAAGCTCCAAAACGGTTTTAATAGCGAACAGGTGCGAGCCAAAGTGAAGAGGTGCGAAGAACTGGACGCGGTGTCCAGCTCCAGATTCCGGCGCCAAGGCGCCAGACAGACCTTCTAGAAGATTCATTGAATGTGGACATGTTTTGAAGAGGTGCCTCAAGGCAACCCTTGAAGCCTATAAATAGGAGTCCATTTCTTCAGAAAAACGTGCCCCCATTGTAACCCCTTTCTCTTATCTACTTTAGGATCTCTCATCCTTAGAGAGAGAAATAGAGAGAGATATTTAGGGCCACATTTGTTTAGTTTAGTGAGTTTATTTTCAAGTTGTTGCATCTGGAGTTCATTACACTGTGGAGTCAGTAGGAATCAGAAGATCTGTAGAAGGAATATTTGAGATAAGTATTTTATATTTGATTCAAAGTTTATTTATTATGTTTTATTGTTTATATTCAATGTGTTCTGAGTAGTTAGTTTACTTTCTTCCTTCAATTATGAAGAGATAAATAAGATAATAAAAGATTCGATGGAGAATTGAAATTCAAAATATTTTCAAAACATTGTGATAACATTAATACCTGATCTTACTTTACTTTTTAAATTGGCCATTTAAATTGTTAAAATATGTTGAAGAGTTTTGAGACCTCGAAGGAGAAAAACTCTTAACTAGTAAGTGTCACATGAATCCTAGGGTAATCGAAGGCCATGTGCGGGCTATTCAAGGTGAAGTGCAAATAAATAGGAAGATAAGATTTAAAGGGTGTAGAATTGATAAGTTTTTAGAGTGACAGACTAAATTCTTATAATTTGATTTATAGATTAGGAAAGGGTCACTATTAGGGCCGACCATAGCCACCCTTGGACATTTAGTAGTGTGAGTCTAGATTAACCCATTCTACTAACAATACATCCGGACCTGATCTGTAAATTAGCCAATGTTCTTTGCACCTAGATCAAAGGGTAAATAATAGGAATGCTTCTATTTGGCACAATACCATAAATCAAATTCTCCAACAAATATTAAATTATCTTAAAAATCTTAGATTAATTGAAGGGAAGAAAGTTGTTTATTTTATATAGTTTTCATAAAATCATTGTCTTATTATTGTTTTCTTTATTTGCATATAGTAAATTAATAGTAATTTATAGTTAGATTTAAATATAAAAAGATTTTTGAAATACAATATTTAGAAAATTTATTACTATAATTTTTCCCCGTGGGATCGATACTGGGGGCTTTGTTTCAAAGCCCTATATTACTTGAAATGATACGTATACTTGCATAGTACCCAAAATGTATATAAAATATTTACTTTTTAAAATTATATTTTGCTATATAAACATATATTTAAAAAGTTTTATTTGGTACACATCTATATAGCAAGTTATTCCAGGTCAAGTGTTTCGCGCCTTCGCCAGAAATTAAATTTTCTAACAGTGGTAACAAATTCTTGTATTTGGAAGTACAAAAACCGGTCAAGTTTTTGGCATTGTTGCCGTGGAGAAATAGAATAGTTATAATTTTTTTTAAAATATTATATTTCTAAAAATATATAAAAAAGATAAAAAATATATAAAAATATATATAAAAAAGATATATATATATATATATAAATTTTGTTTCTTGTTTTATACAAAGATTTGGTTCTGAAGGATTAATACCTTTAGATTCTGAATTAGAAAGAACAACTAGAAAAATTAAAAAGGGAAAAAAATTAAAAAATTTCAAGAAATGGTTACTTTACAAAATTCAATTGAACTTAATGATCTAAATGTTTATAAACCATTAAGGGATTATGCTAATCCTACAGTTGATGAACTTCATAGTAGTATTCAAATACCCACTGTAGATGCTAATTCTTTTCAACTTAAACCATCTATTATTCAAATGGTGCAAACAATCAATTTGGTGGAACACCAAATGAGGATCCAAATTTACACCTTGTTAGTTTTTTAGAACTTTGTGCGACCTTTAAATATAACAATGTTTCTGATGATGCTATCAGACTTAGACTCTTTCCTTTTTCTTTAAGAGATAAAGCAAAGATGTGGTTAAACTCATTAGCGACTGGTTCTATTAAAACATGGGCTGAAATGGCACAAAAATTCCTTGCTAAATATTTTTCTCCCTCTAAAACTACTAAATTAAGAAATGATATTACTTCGTTTAGTCAATTTGACGGGGAGACAATATATGAAACTTGTGAAAGATTTAAAGAACTATTAAGAAAATGTCCTCATCATGCTTTACCTGGTTGGTTAATTATTCAAACATTTTATAATGGATTAATTAGATCTTTAAAATTAATTATTGATGCTGTTGCTGGAGGTTCTTTAATATCTAAATCATTTGAAGAAGCTTACACTTTAATTGAAGAAATGGCTAATAACAATCTTCAATGGCCTTCCGAAAGGATTAATCCTAAAAAGATGGCAAGTATTCACGATAACGAAGCCTTTTTTATCTTAGCATCACAAGTTGCAGCAATGTCTAAGAAATTAGATAATTTTTCAATTAATATTTTACATAATAACTCTGCTAATATTGAAGATTCTCAAACTATTGAAACTTTACAAGCTATTGCAAGTAAAAATAATCCATATTCAAATTATTATAATCCTGGATGGAAAAATCAACCTAATTTTAACTGGAATAATTCACAACAACAATGGGGTAATAATCAATCTCATCCCACTAGAAATTGCAATAATCAAGTTAATCCAAATTATAAACCTCCTGGATTTAATAATCAATGGAAAAAGTTATCAATAGAAGAATTAATTTTACAAATGAATAATCAATTACAAAATCAAAATACTGCTATTCGTAATATTGAAAATCAAATGGGATAAATTGCTATTTTAATTAATAACAGACCTATAGGAACACTTCCTAGTAATGTTGAAATTAATCCAAAGGAAACTGGAAAAGAACATGAATAAGTTAAAGCAGTGCAACTTAGAAGTGGAAAGGAATTAAAAGAAAGAATGAGAATGAAATTGAAAAAGAGATTGAGGTTGAAGAGATTGAAAAACCTAAAGAAACTCTCTCTCCTAGTCAAGATCAGACTGTTATACCTGTTAATGTGGAAGTTGAAAAACCACCACCACCTTTTCCTCAAAGACTTAAACAACAGAAATTAGTTCATCAATTTTCTAAGTTCTTTGAAATCTTTAATAAACTTACTATTAACATACCATTTGCTGAAGCTTTGGAACAAATGCCAACTTACGCAAAATTTATGAAGGATATTTTAAGCAAAAAACAAAAATTTGAAGCTTTTGAAACTGTTGCATTAAGTAAAGAATGCAGTGCAATAATTCAAAAGAAAATACCTAAAAAGCTTAAGTATCCTGGAAGTTTCACTATACCTTGTGCTATTGGAGAAAAATTTTGTGGAAAAGCTTTATGTGATTTAGGAGCAAGTATTAATCTCATGCCATTTTCTATCTTTCGAAGATTGGATTTAGGAGATATTACTCCCACCACTGTAACCCTTCAGTTAGCTGATAGATCTATCACTTATTCTAAAAGAGTTATAGAGGATGTACTTGTTAAAGTGGATAAATTTATCTTCCCTGTAGATTTCATAGTACTTGATATGGAAGAAGATAAAGAGATACCTATTATTTTAGGGAGACCTTTTCTAGCTACCGGACGAGCTATGATTGATGTGCAAAAGGGAGAACTAACCATGAGAGTTAATGATCAAGAAATTAAATTCAATGTTCTTAAATCAATGAAGTACCCTGATAAAGTGAAATGTTATCGAATAGATATAATTGATTATTTAATTGCCAAACATTATCAAGAAAAATGTAAAGTCATTTCTGAAGTAAAAATTGAATTTTTAACTGATGAAAATGAAGTAGTAGAAGAAGAAGAGACTCATTTTATTAAAGAGAATTGGGAAACTTTAGACATAACTCAAAATGATATACTTTTACCATCAATTAAAAGAGCCCCTGAACCGGAATTAAAAATGTTACCTTCACATTTAAAATATGTGTTTCTTGGAAATTCGTAAAATTTACCTGTTATTATTTCTTCTGAACTAAGTAGAGATCAAGAAGAAAAACTACTAGGTGTGTTAAAGAATTATAAGAAAGCTTTTGGTTAGACTATTGCTGATATAAGAGGAATAAGCCCTTCCATTTGCATGCATAGAATCTTAATGGAAGAAAATTTTAAACCTACAATAGAATCACAAAGAAGATTAAATCCTATCATGAAAGAGGTTGTTAAAAAAGAAATTATTAAGTGGTTAGATGCTGGTATTATTTATCCTATTTCGGATAGTCAATAGGTAAGTCCTATTCATTGTGTTCCGAAGAAAGGAGGTGTAACTGTCATTGTTAATGATGAAAATGAACTAATTCCTACAAAACAATTTACTGGATGGCTAATTTGTATTGACTATAGGAAATTAAATAAAGCCACTAGAAAAGATCATTTTCATTTACCTTTCTTGGATCAAATGCTCGATAAATTAGCTGGACACCCATATTTCTGTTTTCTGGATGGATATTCTGGTTATCATCAATTACTTATTGCTCATGAGGACCAAGAAAAGACAACATTTACAAGTCCTTATGGAACTTTTGCTTTTAGAAGAATGCCTTTTGGTTTATGTAATGCACCAGCAACTTTTCAAAGATGTATGATGTCAATATTTTGTGATTTAATTGACAAAGGAATTGAAATATTCATGGATGATTTTTAAGTTTTTGGAACTTCTTTTGAATCTTGTTTGGAAAACATAGCCAAAGTTTTGAAAAGATGTGAAGAAACAAATTTAGTTCTTAACTGGGAAAAATGTCAATTCATGGTCACAGAAGGCATTGTACTTAGTCACATAGTGTCACAAAAAGGGATGGAAGTAGATCAAGCGAAAGTGAAAATTATTGCTGAATTCCAACCACCTACTACTGTTACTGATGTGAGAAGTTTTCTAGGTCATGCTGAATTTTATAGAAGATACATAAAGGATTTTTCTAAAATTGCTAAACCTCTTTGTCATTTATTGGAAAAAAATGCAAAATTTGAATTTAATAAAGAATGTATTAATGCTTTTAATATTCTAAAAGAAAAATTAATAACTGCACTTATCATTGTTGCACCTAATTGGAATAAATCTTTTGAATTAATGTGTGATGCAAGTGATTTTGCAATTGGAGCTGCATTAGGACAAAAATATGAGAAAATTTTCAAAGTTGTATATTGTGCTAGTAAAACTCTCATTGAAACACAAAGAAATTACACTACCACTGAGAAAGAGCTTCTAGCTATAGTATATGCCTTTGATAAATTTAGACCTTATCTTCTTGGTATTAAATGCACAGTTCATACTGATCATTCTGCTATTAAATATCTATTATCTAAGAAGGATTCTAAACCTAGACTTATAAGATGGGTTTTACTTCAAGAATTTGATTTTTAAATAGTAGATAGAAAAGGAACTGAAAACCAAATTGCTGATCATTTGTGTAGAATTAAAAATGATATTATTTCGGAAGAAAATATAAATGAGAAATTTCCTGATGAATCTTTATATGTTATTCAAGAATGCAAAACACCTTGGTATGCTGATATTGTTAATTATTTAGTTAGCAATATTTTGCCATATGACTTAGATAACAAATTTATTAAGAAATTTAAATATGATGCTAAATCTTATATTTGGGAAGAACCTCATTTATTTAAAATTGGTAAAGATTCTATGATTCGAAGATGTGTACCTTATTAGGAAACTTTTGCTATTATTCAAAAATGTCATGATTCTAATTTTGGAGGACACTTTGTCATAGATAAAACTGCATTTAAAATTTTAAATTCTGGATTTTATTGGCCTACCTTATTTAAAGATGTGCGACATTATGTGAAAACATGCGATCGATGTCAAAGGATGGGAAATTTATCTAGGAAGAATGAAATGCCTTTAAACTATATATTAGAAGTTGAAATTTTTTATATATGGGGTTTAGAGTTTATGGGACCATTTGTTCCATCATCTGGAAAAATTTATATTTTATTAGCAGTTGATTATGTTTCAAAGTGGATTGAAGTGCATTGCTTTACCAAACTGTGATTCCAAAAGTGTTTCTAAATTTTTAAAGAAAATGATATTTTCAAGATTTGGAATGCCTAAGGTAATTATCACTGATGGTGGAAGTCATTTCAGGAATATAAGAATTCAATCTTTACTACAAAAATTTGGAATCAAACATAGAATTGCAACTGCTTATCACCCATAAACAAGTGGAATGGTTGAAATATCAAATAGAGAAATTAAAAGAATTCTAGAGAAGACTGTTAATCCTAAAAGAACTGATTGGGTTGATAGACTTGATTCTGCATTATAGGCTTATAGAACAGCTTATAAGACACCAATCGGAATGTCACCTTACCGGTTAATTTATGGTAAACATTGTCACTTACCTGTAGAACTTGAACATAAAGCTTGTTGGGCGATAAAAGAGTTTAATTTTAATTTGAAAAAAAACAGGAGAAAAGCGATTATTGCAATTAAATGAGATGGAAGAAATAAGAAATGAAGCATATGAAAATGCGAGGATTTATAAAGAGAAAATGAAGATATTGTATGATCAGAAAATTTCAAGAAAAATTTTTGAACCTGGACAAGAAGTATTACTGTTTAACTCTCGTTTAAAACTTTTTCCTGGAAAATTAAGATCTAAATGGATTGGACCCTATATAGTTCAGAAAGTATACCATTATAGAGCTGTGGATATTAAAGATCCCAAAATAGGAAAAATTTTTTAAAGTAAATGGATTAAGATTGAAGCCTTATTTGGGAGATATTACAAAGATTTATAAAGAGGCTTATGAATTGAGTCAACCTGATTAAAGATTTACTTAAGTCGGGCTGAAGACGTTAAACCAAGCGATTTGTGGAAGGCAACCCATAATTATCTTTTGTTATGAGTGTTTTTGTGTTTTAATGTAAGGTTATGCCTGTATCTTGATTAATTTTATATTACTTTAGAAAAATTTGATGCTCTTAAGTCTTTGTTGACTTAGGCTGAAAATTATTTTGAAGTATGTAAGATTTAGAAATTGGATCACTCTATTCTGAATATGAGTAAAAAGGAGATCAAGTTAACTTTTATTATGATTGTTTATAATGTGAGTTATTGAGTCTAAATTACTCTTACCAGTATAATTTAACTATCTTGGAGAACGAAATTTTGAAATTTGACGATTAGGCGAAACGGAGTTGAACATAGTTCCGGCGCCTAGGCGCCGGACTCGGCGCCTAAGCGCCGAATCAAACTATGTATCAATAGGTCCGGCGCCGAATGCGGCGCCTAGGCGCCAGATTCGGCGCCTAAGTACCACGGTTACTGGGTTGTACAAAAACTGAAAATTTTCAGTTTTTTACACGATTTTGACCTTTAAATCAACCTATCTTCTTCCCTAACCATCAAGCAATCAAAATTACATCCCTTGCACTTCATTCTTGAGATTTGAGAAATTTTTGAAGAATATGGAAGAAAGAAATCATGGAGAAGAAGCTAGGGACGAGGTCTCAAAGGATCCTCAACCCTACTTCAATGGTTTCATCGCTGTAAGTTTAGAGAAAATTTATGGTCGTTTGGATAAGTTTGAAGTGGAGTTTAAAAGCATTGGAGATGGCCTTCATGAGATGTTTCATCAAATTGAACATCTAGAATGGCAAATGAAACTTCAATTTGATCATTTTGTGGCTTATCAAGATGCTCAAGTTGAAATGTATGCGAAGAATAAGTAGATTGATGAAAAGACGGCTACGGATTTCCCGAGAGCATTAGTGTTCTTACCAAGTGGAATACACAATTTCCCTTGTGAAGATTAGATTATTCTGGTAATGAGATAGTTATTATATGGTTTGTTGAGTCGTTGTATCGATTTACAGAATCGATTGTGTTTGTTTGTGTATTTGTTTTCATGTTCAATGTGTGTTGTTTTTGCTTAGAAATTGTTGTGTTTGAGTGTGTATTAGGAACTTGAATCAAGTATAATACTTATCTGGAATGTATTGAGTCAATATTGAAGATTATAAATGGAATTTAGTGAGTTTGATTTAAACCTTATGTTTGATTGGTGGATTAAATATTTAATTTTTAAAATTTTTGGAAAATATTGTGGAAGTTAGAAATTGAAGCCCTACTTTGATATGAGTAATTGGAAGTTGAATTTATGAATTTTGGTGGAAAATTAAATTTAAAAATAATTTTTTGTGAAAGGTGAGTCTGGTGCCTAGGCGCCAGAATTCGGCGCCTAAGCGCCAGTTCAGCCTATACCCAAAAATTTACTTAAATAACCTCCAAAAGCCATTTTTGACGCCTAAGCTTCATCTTCTTCCCCATTTTCACGAAATTACACCTTTTAGATCCATTTTGAGGTCAAAACATCAAGGATTTGAGCGCGAAACCACTCAATTTCTTCGTCTCAAGGTCAGATCTACACTTTAAACCATTTATTTTCGATTTTTACCATAGATTTCCCTAGTTTTGCTAAGAACCGAAATTTTGAAAAAAAAATTTGACTTTTAGTGATTACTTTGGATTTTTAAACTTATTTTAAGTTTTATAAACTTAAAAAGAGTTTAAATCTTTGATTCCTAAATTTGTTCTTGTTTTCTTTCACGTTTAGATGGCTCCAAAATCTAAACTTGGGAAGGCACGAGATAACTTTGATATCAGCAAATTTTCTACTACAGCTGCGCATTTTCGCTTCCATGAATTTGCGACGTCCAGGAAGTTCATTTCAGAACGACATTTCTGTCATCCGGTAGATATGATTGAAAACACTATCATTGCACACAATTGACAACGATTCTGTTATTTCAATGTTGTTGCTGTTATCCCTATTGTTCGAGAGTTTTATGCAAATTTTCTGGATGTCGAAGATTATGAAGTCTTTGTCAGAGGCATCGGAGTAGGATTTAGTCCTGAAAGAATCAATATATTTTAAGGCCCGCCACCAACTATTGAATGTCATTATTACGGATTATCACCATCCGAGGGAGATTTGGATATGATCATTGCTTATTTGGTCGATGATGCTTGGATCTTGGAAGATCGAGGAACGGAAAAAGGCTAAACTTCAAATCTTCCAAATTAAATAGTATTTATAAAGCATGACACTATTTTATTTCTGCAAGATTATTACCATCCAACCACCTGAGTGAAGTGACTAGAGATCGAGCGATCTTAAACTACTACATTCAGGAAAGGAAACCTATTGATGTTGGCAGTATTATTTATGATTCCGTGGATTCTACCTGCGAGATCCGAGCACTTCGGTTGGATTGGGATTCCCATCTCTGATTTATTCATTATGTGTTAGTAATGGAGTCACTGCTGATATTTCTGAGGAGAAGTTAAAGTCTACCAAGCCAATTGGGTAGGAGAGTGTTAGTATCTATGATCGTCTTCGAGGGAAGAGATCGACCGCTCCTTTTACTTCTGCACTTACTCTAGGTAGACCTTCTACTTCTCAACCCTCTATTTCTGCTGAGCCACCATCGAGTTTCTGGGAATCAATGCATGATCAGTTTTTAGAGCAGCAGCAGGAGTTATTTCAAACTCACTGCAGGATTGATACTATTGATAGGAAACTTGATCATTTATCTGATTATACCCAGAGGAAGAGTAGTTATAATGCTGAGTATGATGAAGCCCTAGTCAGATTTCTGAAGGGTGAACATGATGTTAGTTTCCCTATTTTTCCTAGTTTCACACCATTTGTTGATTCTAAGGACGTAGAATTTTGCTTTAGTGATGATGATGATGATGATGAGGCTACAGCTAGTGACTAGTAGTTATAGATCTTTATGATGAGCTACTCTGTTAGTTTGTTTTATTTGGATTGTTTGTTTAGTTTTGTGTTTGATGTATGTTGATTTGTTTAAATATCTGTGTGGATTGATTAGTGTTAAGATTCTGTTGTTAAAATATTCTTAGTATATTGTGTTGAGACTGAAGTTAGAGTTAATTTATGATATGTTTATTTTAGTCTACTGTTTAGTAATTAGTAATTTTGCTCTGCTTTTATTTTGTTTCAAATTTAGTATAATCATAAAAATTAGCCTGCTTACTTTTTATACCTGCTTCAATTTTATCTTAATTATTCATAAAAGCATGAGTAGAAGTTATTTTTTCTTTTTAAGATTGTTTTTACATACTTATAAAAATTCTTATGATTTTCTTTCTCTCATACTTTCAAATTGTCATAGTATACCAAAATTTAAGTTTGGGGGAAGGGAAAATACATTCAAATTTAAATTTTATTTGTCCTTAAAGAGCTAATATTTTCTTAAAATAAAAACTTTTTAACATAACTTAAGGAATGAAGAATCTATTTAAGATCACTTTTATTTTTGAAATTAGAAACAATTTAGTTAAATTAACAAAAATTTTAATAACTTTGATTGATTTTAAGAATAAAATTATTTAACTTAAAGAAGAATAAGATTATGAAATTTTTCTATTCATGATTGAAATAATAGAATTTTAAAAATTTTAAGTAATAAAAAAATTATCACTTGAAAAAGAAAAGATTGGAAATCTTTTTGAATTCTTATTCATGTTATAATAATTAAGTGGAAATGTATAAGTTTTGAAAATATAAGTTCAGGATAGTGAAGTTCAAAACCATTAACAGGATATCCAGATGTAGTAATCCTCTCTCTCTCTATATATATATAAATAAAAATAAAAAAAGAGAAAAAAAAGAAAAAAAAAGAAAAGAAGAAGAAAAGAAAAAGAAAAAAAAAGAAGAGAGGAGAAGTTTGAGGCAATGCCTAATAAAAAATTGACTTCACTTGAATTTTCTTATAGGAAGAAAACTAGTTACATATTTTACTTAATTTTTATGCATGAATATTTATTTAGAAAAGATTTTTCAAGAAGATCTTTTTCTTGTAAATAATCTATGAGATCTTAATATAATAGACTTCTATTATTTTTAAAATGGATGAAAAGTTTGAAATCTTATGATTTGGTAGTTAAATATTCTTTAAATTCTTAAAATTAAACCTAGTTAGTGAAATTGGGTTAATAACTTACTGAAAACATTATAAAATAAAAAATTATAAGGAATCTTAAAAATTTATCTTTTATTTCAAAGGTTATACATTTTATATAGTAAAAAGAGTTACTTGAGGACAAGTAACATTTATGTTTGGGAGATTTTGATCTATAAAAAAATACCTATTTCTTTATGTCTTAATTCTTATCAATTTCTAAGGATATTAGGCTTTAATGAAAGGTATTTTTTGTGTTTTTGGATGAAGGTGATGTAAAAAGGTCCAAAAAGGAAAAAGGAGCGAAAAGGAGCGAAAAGGAGCAAAAAGGAGCAAAAATGGAGCAAAATACAAAAATTATAAAAAAAATGGCCAGGCGCCTAGGTGCCAGAAGTTGGCGCCTAAGCGCCAGACTCGATACAAAAACTGTCAAGTTTTTGACAACGTTTGAACTGTTATTTTGACGGAGTGAGCGGTTATTGGACGTTCTAGAAGACTGACAGTTGTTCCTTGATAATATGATATGTGATACATTGCATTTGGACGCTTCAAAACGGTTTTAATCGCGAAGAGGTGCGAGCCAAAGTGAAGAGGTGCGAAGAACTGGACGCAGTGTCCAGCGCCTAGGCGCGCCAGATTCCTGCGCTTAAATAGGAGTCCATTTCTTCAGAAAAACGTGCCCCCATTGTAACCCCTTTCTCTTATCTACTTTAGGATCTCTCATCCTTAGAGAGAGAAATAGAGAGAGATATTTAGGGCCACATTTGTTTAGTTTAGTGAGTTTATTTTCAAGTTGTTGCATCCGGAGTTCATTACATCGTGGAGTCGGTAGGAATCGAAGATCCGTAGAAGGAATATTTGAGATAAGTATTTTATATTTGATTCAAAGTTTATTTATTATGTTTTATTGTTTATATTCAATGTGTTCTGAGTAGTTAGTTTACTTTCTTCCTTCAATTATGAAGAGATAAATAAGATAATAAAAGATTCGATGGAGAATTGAAATTCAAAATGTTTTCAAAACATTGTGATCACATTAATACCTGATCTTACTTTACTTTTTAAATTGGTCATTTAAATTGTTAAAATATGTTGAAGAGTTTTGAGACCTCGAAGGAGAAAAACTCTTAACTAGTAAGTGTCACATGAATCCTAGGGTAATCGAAGGCCATGTGCGGGCTATTCAAGGTGAAGTGCAAATAAATAGGAAGATAAGATTTAAAGGGCATAGAATTGATAAGTTTTTAGAGTGACAGACTAAATTCTTATAATTTGATTTATAGATTAGGAAAGGGTCACTAGTAGGGCCGACCATAGCCACCCTTGGACATCTAGTAGTGTGAGTCTAGATTAACCCATTCTACTAACAATACATCCGGACTTGATCTGTAAATTAGCCAATGTTCTTTGCGCTTGGCTCAAAGGGTAAAGAATAGGAATGCTTCTATTTGGCACAATACCATAAATCAAATTCTCCAACGAATATTAAATTATCTTAAAAATCTTAGATTAATTGAAGGGAAAAAGTTGTTTATTTTATATAGTTTTCATAAAATCATTGTCTTATTATTGTTTTCTTTATTTGCATCTAGTAAATTAATATTAATTTATAGTTAGATTTAAATATAAAAAGATTTTTGAAATACAATATTTAGAAAATTTATTACTATAATTTTTCCTCGTGGGATCGATACTGGGGTCTTTGTTTCAAAGCCCTATATTACTTGAAACGATACGTATACTTACGTAGTACCCAAAAAGTATATAAAATATTTTCTTTTTAAAATTATATTTTGCTATATAAACATATATTTAAAAGTTTTTATTTGGTACACATCTATATAGCAAGTTATTCCAGGTCAAGTGTTTCGCGCCTTCACCAGAAATTAAATTTCCTAGCAGTGGTAACACCTACCATTCTCTAATGATTTCTTCAGCAGCATTAATCGCCACTTCCTTATCTGAAGGTAATTCTCTCTACTGTAAATCTTGATGTTTATCAGCAACAGATGGATTTCCCTCAATTGGAATATTATTACTCAATATTCTATTACCACTTAAGTCAATTGTTAATGTCTCATATGGTTGTATAGATATTTCTTGAACAACAACATCCAACCCATTACCTATTGTCGGTTCAGGATCTAATAGAATATGCTCTTGTAGTTCATATTTCACATTATTTTCTACATAAGTTAACCTCTCTCAATCTTATATTTTTTTTTTGTCTGGATGCAAAAATAAGCAATTCTCCAAATTGTGGCGAAATATCCTGCATTTGTTGCAATATTTAGGAGTACACTCCACCAAAACTTTTTGCCAATATCTAGTGTTTTGTGTTCCCTACCAAACTTCATCTGTAATATGAGAAATAATATATCTTTCTGTAAGTATTCTAGCAGTTGAAGGCCTATTAGAGGTTAAGGTGGCTAAATCAACCTTTAATTATTTTCCAAAATTTGCTCTTAGAGAATAGAGCACTGTGTAATTAAAGTAGTGTAGTATCAAGCCAGGGAATGTTAGACAAACAGGGATATTACGAAGTTCACTTGAAGGGTTCAAAATTTGGAGACCATTTTAAAACCTTCATTTGAACCTTTTTAATAGACCAAAATTTACTTCCAAAGGGCCTTTCATAGCTTTCTTCTATATTTAATTTGATGATGATATGGCTTCCATTAAGAGCACTTACTTGCCATGTACCTAAAAGCTTCAAGTATTCAAAGAGCCTCCTAATGATGTCCATTTTAGGATGTCTATAAGAAAATTTACCTACAACAACAAATTTGAGAGGCTTAACCAATTTTGAAGTATCCAAATCTGAAAAAAATAAGGCAGGTTTCTCTTATTTCATTTTCGATTTCTTCAATAGGTCTTCATCTTTCCCACCGTTGAATTCTTCATGAAGATGATTCGACACCATGATTACCCTTTAAAAGCTTAGAAAAAGAAAGCATTGTTATTCTTGAACCAGAAAACCAATGTAATAGTGACATAAACCCAATTTTGAAAACAACTACTAATCAAAACTATCAAACCAACCGTAAAACTACTAGCGAACCAAATCATGAATGAAAACAAACGCTTAGATCTATCGAAACCCAAGAAACCCATAAAAAAAAATTCAAACCCTACAAGGGAGGGAAGGGCAGCAGATATTATCTTAATGTGTGTGTGCCTGTGAGTGTGTCTATATATATATATATATATATATATATATATATATATATATATATATATGTATGTTAAAGAAAACTTATATCCGACAGAGGCCAAAAAATTAGTTTTCCATTCGTATTTCTGCCCCCATGATGAGGGCCGCGCCATGTGCCTTGACATTTGATAGTGCCCGCGCCACGGTGGGATCGAACCTTTAGTCTAAGGGGACATACAGTGACCCCGCCACCAAGAGGTCAAGGCGAGCGACATATATATATATATATATATATATATATATATATATATATATATATATATATATATATATATATATATATATATAGACACACATACATACATACATACATATATATACTTAAACTAAAAATCCAAAAAAATAAGATTGCAAGTGACGATTAAGAAGCTTCTATTTTATAATAAGCAACAATTGTAGGTCTATACATTATTTAAGTGAATATATTTGCACAATTATTCAGAATAATTTAAATTCTTTCATAGCTCATTTCCCTTTATATGTGTGATAAAGTGGCCATGGGGATGAGAGCTCAAAACATAAGATCTTGAAAAGCTATTTCTATTTGAATTATAAGTTTCCCTTGTATATAGAATGCATGTCATTTCATAATTTTTCAGTGTGATTTAATTACTTTAGCCAAATTTTTTTAAGCACTATTTCAAATGACTCAAATTTATTTCATTAATCTTGATCATTCATCTTTTAAGAATCACAGTGAACTTAAATATGAGTGATCTTAAGTTCATCAGAAATCTCTCATTGAGAAAATTGATATGTGGAGATCATTTGACCTTTTAGATATTATCTTAATGTTTTCAATCAAATTTTTATTGCTTGATTTGATATTCTTGGGTTTTGATATGTACTTTAATTATCAATAAATTCTTTTTAAGACAATCTATTCAACTATAGTTTTATTAAAATTAAGAGTTCATTGGTTCCAAATTTTATTTTAAATGTTTTCAAATCAAATATTGCATAAAGATTTCGTTCAATCAAGTATTTTTTTCTGAGATCTCTTATATCTTACTTGAAGTTTTCTTCACTATGATATGAAAGCTTTCTTCACTATGCATAAGTTTAAAACACTAAAGTAAGATAAATGTAAATATAAAATTTTAGGTGCGAGATATATAAATAGATTTGAATTGTGTGATATGTATTTAAATTTCCATTTATTAGTATTTCCATATATGAAGTCTCACTTAGCTTATGTTAATGAATCTAAGTATTTGTATCTCCAAGCCTAATATCATGAAATAATTTATTGTTATAATATGGAAGAAAATTCTTGATAGAGAAATGAGAAATTAATATTCAATTCTTTATATAAAAAATCCGATACTCATAGAAAAAATAAGTATTTCATAGGATAAATTAGAATTTTATATGAAACCTTCAAAAAAGGAATGAATCATTCATCGAGCTTAGTCAATTAAAATATTTAAACCACATTTATCATATATTACAAATGATAACATTTTTCATAATTAGGAAATGCATTGGCACATTGTAGAATATATAAATAATGAAAATTTATGGATATAACTTTTAATCGAATGAAATTTATTATTGTTGAGTTTATCTCGTAAATGGGCTATATTTAACCATAAATTTATTTAAATTCAAGATCAAATGATCAAGAATTTGATTTAGAGAAGTTGTCCTATCTCAATATGCATTGAGATACTTGCTTGATCAAATGGAATCTGTGGTGAAGTATTAAAGATCACAATTTGATCAATCCTGTTTGTCTTTTTATATTCTCAAAATCTTTAACTAGTCCAAATAATCTATCACAATTTATAATGTTTAAAAATTACCATGCCATATATTTTTAATTTTTAATGCTCAGATGATAATTTTTTCATTGACTCAGTGGCTGGGAAAGCCCAATTTCCAATTGATAGCGACAACCAATGTGATTTTTTTTTTTTTGTAAATTTTCTTGTGATCTATTTCAAAATAAGGTGCCTTAAAATGTCTTCAGCTTGCAGCTTTGAACTGGCCATGGCTTCCAATTCAAAGCCCTCAATTTAACTCATCTATTTCTTTTTAATTTAATTTTGTATCATTAAAAGGGCGACAAAACTTCCGCTGATAACAATGCTATTAGATTTATCATCAAGACCAAATTTAATTTTATTATTATTGAGTGGAATTAATTTGCATAGCACACAAATTCTATTGTATTTACATTTCTAAGTCCTAAACATCATCGTATTAATATGCATAACACACATTGCATGCCAATAAAATCTTTAAGATCACATACAAAATATCACTTACCGCTGATGCATCATCAAGAATTTTTTAACATCTAGCACGACTCTCAAGATACTTTTAAGCAATAAATATTTCAAATTCTAAATCATGATCATTCAGTACCCTAATTTTAGCAAGTTTATAATCAAAATGAACATCTCGATAAGCAAACCCGGTGATACCAAAATTGGTCTATCCGGCTCTAATCCAATGTTTATCACACTTTCCATGATGCATGCACACTTTCCATGATGCATGCACGTGCCTTCCATATCGTGCGCTCGTGTCATTATATAGAGGGACAATGCACTCATGCTGCCGAGTTGCCCACCCCTATTGGTCTACCATGCAAGTTGCCCGGTCATGCAAAGTGATGAATTATGAAGCTTTTAATACCTAATTTGGAGCCCTAGTTGAGTACCTAAGTATATTATGTTGTTTTGTCATCATATAAGGGACACTTGGGCTGTTGGAGACTTCTTCTCTTGCGGTATAGTGAAGCCTTACCAACCCTAGGATTTTTTCTAATTGTTCTCTTTAGAGTAATTTCTATGATTGGTTTATTTGTGAGTTTTGAGAGTTTGTGAGGAGACGTTGCGTGCCATTGTCTGAGAGCTCTTAGAATAGCTTGCATCAAATGGAGAGGATTACAATATATTGTAAAGTGCAATTGGCTCGAGTGCGAGTTTTCTGTACCACATACATTGTATTTTGTTTTATGACCACAAAAAAGTTTTCTTGTTTTTTTATTTCAAGTTTTCTAGTTAATCTCATTTTCATACTCCTGTGATGTAAGACACGATTTTCAAAGGATTCTCTCTAAATAATTTTTCCATTGATGCATTTTCAATTCATGAATTTCATACGTTGAAGTGTTAACTTTCTGGTCTGGTTTTCTTCTAATAAGACATAATAGAATGTTAAAATTTATTGTGAACCAAGACTTCAAAATGTCACTCAAAGGAATAAGTAGGAAAACATACTATAGCTCAATGAACTATACATACTGTCTTAAGGAAATTGAAACATAGATAGGAAATTATAGGATTTTTGGGAAAAGTTGCATGGTTAAGTCCCATTAACACTATATGGTTTGAACATCTCTTAATACCTAAACATAGGTTTAGGAGAACATGTTCATTGTTGTCAACAATATCGTGAGTTAGAAAAATTAGTCAACCAATGTCACATGAGTATGAAACTTTCATATCTAAAAAAATTTCCCAAAACCAAGTTTAGTTTTTTTTTTTTCATTAAGATTTTAGAACTTTTCATATTTACAAACTGATTCTTTAAATTAAGCTTCATAGTTTAATAAACTAGAACTTTCTCTGTTAGAGATATTTTGACACTTTCATTGTGGAAATGTTTTGTGGACTCAAATTTTGTATATTAATTGACTACCACATATACTTGCATGGTTAGCCAACATGCCTTATAGCAATTTAAAGCTTCAATTTTTTGGTGGTATTGTCGGGAAAAGAAAATAATTTTTTTTTTACTATAGAAGAGATTTTGTTGAACAACATATAGTTTTTGTTTGAACCTTTTTTAAATCCTATTATTTATTTATTTATTTATCTTGCCTTATTGTGTTGTACTTGCGTGTTCATTGTCATTCTTGTTCCAGATACCAAAATGCCTAAAAGCTAAACAAAATTTTTACTTGAATATTTTTTATTCATTGCTTGTTGCCTTATGTCTTTTTTCTTATTTTTCAACTTAATGTCGCATTTCCTTTGTTAGCATATGAACACCCATTAGACACCCATCATCTCTTTAATAGTAGTAGCTTAGGTGAACATTTTCCATTAGAACTGGAATTCAAACAAACCTTTAGATAACTTAGGGGAACAAAAAAAACTGCAAAAGACACACTTATAGATGGCAAATCCTCAAGGTAATCCCATGAAGCCCCTTAGAGAGTATGTTATCCCATCACTATCTAAATTAACATGAGTCTTAAATACCTTTTCACAGAAAACCGTATATTTGAAATTAGTCTTGAGCTTATTTTAATGTGTTAAACCAACCAGTTTGGGGGCTCACCAACAGAAAACCCATACCTCTGTTTAGCTAGTTTTATAGAATTGTGTGCCACCTCAAGTATGGCGGTGTCTCCCTAAAATTTTTTTCATTAATTTTTTTCTTTCTCTTTTAGTGATAAAACCAAAAGGTGGTTATACTCTTAATCACTAGGACCAATTTCTATTTGGAGCAATCTAACCCAAAAATTCCTTGCTCAATACTTTCCTCTCTTCAAGGTTATACCACTTACGAAAGACATCATGTCCTTCAACCAATATGAAGAAGAGAAATTTTATGAAGCTTGGTAAGGGTTATACAAAATACTTAGAGAGTGCCACAAAATACCCTACCTAACTAGTAAATTTTCCAAATATTTTATAATGGATTGATAGGTCTTTGAGATTGATTATAGATTTTGTAGCTAGTGGTCCCTTATCCCTAAATCATTTAAGAAATCCTACTCATTGATTGAAGAAATGACTATGAAATAATTTTAATGGATATCATAAAGAGTTACTTCTATGAAGGGAGCTAATGGGCATAAAAATTAGGTAGCCTCACAAATTACTAACAAGTCGAGGAGAGTGAAAAACTCAGGAACTGGTTTTGTGCAAGGATTCCTACCTAGTGAAAAGATAGCTTATTGACCAAGATGTGATTCTAGCAACACTTCCCCGAATGGCATAAGAGCTAATTTCAATCACCGCTTTTCCAACAATTACAATCCAAGCTAGATTTCCTACCTAAACTTCAGTCAAGGTATTATAACACAAGTATAGAAAATTGGTAGTGGGGAAGCAGCTAATCCAATGTTGTAGAAAGTTAATATTTTTAACTCACTTCAAATCCCCAAATTAGGAATGATGACATGTCTTTGGATGAATTTGTAGTAAATATGAGGAATTAGTTATAAAACTATGCTGTATTAATGAGAATCATACAAAATTAAATTAAGCAGTTAGGTAACCATTTATACAATGAGCCCCATGGCACGCTACCTAGTCACACTGAAGTGAATGTTGTAAAAGAAAGTAAGGAGCAAATGCATTGTATAAATGTTGTGGTGGGGATTTCTTATCGTCATGTTTCTGAATCTAAAAAATTAGACCCTAAAGAGCAAGTTATGAAAGGTGAATTTAGTTGGATAATGATTAAGGAAGAATTTGTTCCTCAGTTTAAGGTGACCCCTAGAGCTGTTAGAAAGACTGTTGAACTTATGGACAACACTACCCAGAAAAAGAAGCTGGAATACAGTCTTATATAGGAGACCAACCCTCTAAAATTGGATCTTAGTCTAAAAACATAAATAAGAAACCAACCAAAAATTTCTTAGTGAACAATTTCTTGAAAATGGTGAAACAAATACTATTCTATCAAAAAAAATTTTAATTGGGAGAATCCTAAATCAATCCCTAAAATACCCTCAAGAAGATTATTATCAAAATGAGAGGAAAAGTTGGTAAGAAATTCTAAAGCATGAGGATTTAGGGAAAAATCAAGGAAAAATATAAGATTGGATGATCAATTAAGGATTATTAAAATGTAATTTCATCATAGAGGAGCACGTTTAGGTTAGAGTTGACCTTAGATCAGGTTGATGATCTACTTTAGAGACAACCCTAGTTTTATCTCATCTGTTCCTTGTTTATGTTGGTCCTTATCTTAATGTTATTGCTCTAATAATTTGTTTTCTTCATTTTGTGTGCTTAGAGTCGTTGGTTATGTCTTTGGAGTGTATCTTTATCCTAAATTTGAATTTTGGAGCCAGGCATGATGGTTATCCCGCCGAGATGGTTAACTTAATTTTATTGCTCTAACTATCAAGAAATAATAGACCGGCTCACCTACCACACTGCATAATAGATATTACGGGATGATAAATTTTGAATTTCTCAAATTTAACTTGGAACAAAGAATCAAAGGTGTGGCACTATTTTATATAAGCAAGACTCATGCTCACCATAAGATTAATAATGTCATCAAAGATAGGGTGGTTCTGAACTATTGTATTGAGAAGGTTAGGACCATAACTGTTAGCACAATCTTCCATTTTTCACACTTACACATCAACAACTAGTAGACCAACTTAAGAGTATTGTCATTATCTTATGCGCCAAAGTAGGAGTGGTTAGGGAGGGGTTGGAGGAGTAACTTAACGTTGTTAAACTAGTAGTCAAATCTATAATTTTCAATGAAAAACTCCATTGAAAACCAAAGAGAGAGGAGATAGCTCTTTTGGGCAACACACACTACAATATAGACCGACTCCAATGTGACCATAATTGGCTACACGCATGGACGACTATGCCACCACATAAGAGCTGATATGGTAGGTGGTAAACAATCTCCATAGGCTGGCCTGCTTCAATGTTGGCATATGAAATAATAGTTTGATTTCTTTCACATGCTTTTGGTCACTCAGAAGGAGTGGATTCGACATCAGGGGAGTGGTGGGCAAGACGTAGTACAGTTTTCAATGCTACTGGCCTTCAATTACAGGCGATAGAGTATATAGAGGAGGACAAAGAGGAAGATGATAATGATGCCGAGAAATTGAGCATTACTAGCCTTAATTCATGTGTTCGGATCCTATTTTTAGTGTAAAAATGTTAGCAATGTATTTTGTTTTGATACACCTTATATTGGAAATTTTCTTATCGTATTGTGTGAGCCTTACCATGATATTATGATGTACTGTAGATTGATGCAGACTTCATGATAAACATCTATGATCTGAGCCTTAAGTGTTTTCTATGAAATTTTTATGCCACAGTGCTTCATGATTATTTTTATTAACCATGTTGACTTTTTCTGTAATTCTATTCTTTGTGTTACTTGCTTTCTTTTTTCCAGTCTTATATTTTTTTTTATGTTGTGTTGTTGACCTCACATTTGTTGAGGTTTAGTCTTTCTTTAGTAGCCTAGGATAGAGTCATATGATTTCCTCATAACTATCTTAGAGGACTAGTGATCGAACCCTCCCCACTTGAAATTCAAAATGCTTCTTTGCTTCACTTGGAATTTCATATGCTTGCTACCAACCTCTAGCACTTAGTAGGATGGAGCCAAGTATAAGGAAATTCAAGAGGAGTCCTCTACAAGATGGTCAAGCCTTAGGACTAACCCAGAGTGGTCTTGTTTGAATAAGGCTTGCACACACATGTCGGTCGTTAAAAATTAAAAATTGTCGGCCGCCGAGATGGTTATCCCGACGCCCACTTTAAAATAGATTTAATTTAATTTAAAGTATATATAGTTTGTAAACAAAAATAATTTTGTATTTGAAAATATGAAATCGAATTAATCTCACATCCTCGTTAATTTAAATAAATGAGCACTACACCACAAGCTATGCATCTATCCCGATGAATAGACACATTACTTGATAATACATCTCGATTAAATAAACTAATAAATTTGTGACATCCGTTCTGGTCTGCGAACCTTTTATGTTGACCATCAAGTTCCCCTATTTAATATAAAAGAATTAAATAGTGTTTATGTTACCTGGGTCCTAAAGTTCCCTATAAGGGGAAGCCCCTATAGTTAATTACATCTTAAATGACGGAAGTCATTTAAGAAAACTCTCGATAAATATCAGTTCTGTTACTCTCAAGAATTTCAAAGTTTAAAGTTTTCAAGAATGAACATGGAAGTAACAAAAGGGAATGGATCAAATTTGGAACAGTTAATTTATTTTTTTTGGAATCCAAATGAAGAAAAGTAGGGGATGTCATAGACCCGAGGGATAACCTCTGGTGACTTCCCGGACTATCTTATTATTTAGCTTCAATTTTGGAGAGATATTCTTTGATGTTTCAATATTACTAATTTTATTTAATTGGGAATTACATTTGTATGACACAATCATACAAATGGCCTAGAAGATAGGATGGTTTATGTTGTAACGAACGACTACCTCGGAGTCCTAAGATGAATTATGGCTTATATTGCATAACATAATTATGCAAATGCCTAAAGATGGGTTGAGAATTTATGTTGCACTGGTAAAACTACCTCAAAGTCCTATGGCTTGTTATTTATTTTTAAGGAAAGTTGAGTTGATGTAGAACAGTTCTGCTGTTGAAGATGGCTGTGCTGCCCACCGTGCTTGCTTCAAGCTCCTTATTGTTGCAGAGGGTTTAGTTTAAGAAGTGACAATCAAGAGATGAGAGAAGTGTCATGGTTCAGAGGTCAAGTTTTCTAGTGTGTCAAATTCAACGTCTTAAGTTTTATTAGGGGAAATTTTAATGTTGATTAAGAGGAACTGGTTGAGATCTCATGGTTCCATCATCCCGACACCACTATTTTCATCGGATTCACTTAGTCCAAACGGATTTGCTAAACTCAACTGAATGAGTTCCACACTTTCATTTAGATCGTGGGAAACCCCGTTAGCAACACGTAGGTTACCTCCTCCGAGGGATTCCTGATCATCCAACGAGATGTTTTAATTTAGTTATGATTGTAGTTTTTTTTTTTTGTAATTAAATTTTGAGTTGTTTAAATAAGCTGTGTTATTTCTTTTGATAGTTTATCACAAGTATATCATGCAGGAAAAAGTAAAGCTTTTAATAAAGTAGTATAAATTGCCATAAACATAAATGCGTACCTGATGGGTCTTCCCATTATCTCCAACTAAAAACTCCAAATTCATATAAGAGCACTTATACTTGTAAGAAGCATTTACGTAAAGTAAAGGGAACATAGTTCTGGCTATCTACCAAATCCTAACCCTATCTTTGTGAGTTCTTAAGGTGTGTTAAGGATGATTTTCCTAGTCAAAGAATAATGAAATCTAATTGTCCTTCTTAAATGTCCAATTAGATTGAGAAACTGCTTAAGATGTATCATAAACATCTTTTCAATGCTTCTGGGATCATTTTGAGTCCAAATAAATTTCATTTTACTCAATAATCAATCATCCAAATTTAATTAAGGTTAAAGAGTGATTTATTCATTGCTCAGTGAACTGAGATGTTTTAATCATCCCTTGAGCATGGTAACATTGACTTGACGTTTCATTTAAGAATTATATGAGTGAGAGTCTTCAGGAGCAAATTGAATTATTAGGAAGCATAACCAATTTAATTAAGGTTAAGTTAGTTAATTTTCCAAATCAGTTATAATATTTTAAAATATTTCAAGTTAATTATATTATTTTGATTTAATTATATTGTTTTAAAATTTTGTTATTTTAAAATTATTTTAACTTAATCATATTATTTTAAAATTTGATTATATTGTCTTAGAATTGTTTTAATTGTATTATTTTTAATTATTTTTAAATTAATTATATCATTTCAGAATCACTTTCATTTGATTATATTATATTATTTTAAATTTCATTAATTAATTTCCTTAAGTTTTATGGGTGGACTTATAATTAGAGGTGACATTGAATTGAAATGAAATTTGATTAATTCATTAATTAGGAAGATTTAAATCAGTGAATTAAGATCTTCTAAGATTGAATCCTTTCACTTAATATCTCCTCTTTTAATTAACTTCCAAATTTAATAATTAAGGAAAATTATAAAATTTCTCTTAATGTTGAAGAGTGATGAATTGGTTTTTACCTCTTCTAATTCCCCATGTTTCAATCATCTTAGGAAATAATTTAAGATTATTTATTATCCATTACCCATAGTTATACCTAAATATTAATTAGGGCTAAATTCCATAATTACCATTTTGCTCCTTTAGGCTTGTTCAATTCATAATTCATTAAATTAAAGTCAAATGACTTAGAAATTTTTATGTCATCTAACTCACGGGTCAATTGAAATATCAAAGGAGAAAATGTGCTTTTTCTGAATTTAACTTAGCAAAGGCAAAGCCTCTTCCCTTGCAATTTTTACTGGAGGTAGACCTAGACAGTGGACGACTGAGACTAATTTTCATGATTTTTGAAAATTTAATTTATTTACTAAAATTATTTTAAATTCTAAAGTATTAATTAATTATAAAATATTTTAAAAGTGTAAAATTAAGTTTTATATTTTTCATAAACCTCTTTGAGGTCAGGTAACCTAGAGAAGAAAATTTCATATTTTTTTATTTTGTTTTGAATTTTTGAAATTACTTTTGTGGAAAATTAAGAAAATTCTTTTTTAACCTTTAAAAAATTATTTTAAGCCTTCAAAAATTAATATCTTCACTTAGGGACTTATGAAAATTATCTCAATTGCTCCCAAGTGATTAGGAGGCAATTTAGAACATTTTCATGAATTTTATTAATTTTTTGATTTTTATCATTTTTTAATTATTGTTCATATTTTAAAATTCAGTTTTAGGCTCAAAAATAAAATATTTGTTTTAATTATCATTTTATTTTTATAAAATTCTACTGGTCATGAGGAGCTCCTAAAACAAATTTCATAATTTTTTAACTTGTATTTTAATTATTAAAAATCATTTAAAGTCAAAGTTAGTAATTAACTTAGAAAAACAAATTTAGTAACCAAATGAATTCCAAATGACTTCAAATTTTTATTGGGTGTTCCCCTAACCATATACTTTAATATGGATTGGATTAGTTTTCATGATTTTTTGGATCGTATTTTATTTATTTGATTTTTCTTGAGCTTTAATGAGATAATTACATAAAGTGTTACTTTTAATTACTTAAATCCATTTTTCTTGGGTATTTTTATTTTTTTTAGGATTTTTATACACCAAGTTATGCATTTTTGAAGTTTATGTATTCATATAAAAAAAAAACACTGTATTGATTTATTTATACGCGTTGGTGCCGTGTCGACCTCGTCGTCTCCGATACCTAAGCTATTTTGCACCTAATGAGTCTAAGTTGTAGACTTGTTGGCATGTAAATATGTGTGTCGAGGGTAGTATGCATATGTAGTTTACAAGTCTGTGTTAAAAATATGAACATAAAATTTGAGTGATGTGCATATAATTTTCTAAAGTTTTGAGTGAGACACATGTGAGCTTATAAGAAAAATGTGGTAAACATGTAAATGTTCATGATTTGCATAGTAAACATGAGAACGGGGTGGTATGCACGTAAATATGCGAAGACCAAGACATGCATGAGAACTAAAACGATATGTACGAGAATAAATAAAATTTCTACGCGACGCGTGTGGATATGTAAGTTTAGGTGTTAAATGTGTAAATACATAACAATGAAGTGACATGCGTGTAAGTATTTAAGACTTGAGTGATGTGAATGTAAAAACAAGATATTTTGGTTGTTTGCATATAAATGTATGAGATTTGAGTGGTTTGTATGTAAATATATATGATTGGAACTGTGTACATGTATATACATAAGGTTAGTGTGAAATTCGTGTAAATACATTAAAAAAAAAAATAGAACCAAAGTGAGATGCCTGTAAAACAGTAGAGAGAGAGAGAAAGAGAGGCTACTCACCTGCTTTGCTTGGTTGGAGGTGTTGTTCTCGGGTAGCGAGTATAGGAAGCTTACGGTATGGGTGTAGAGGAGCTGCTGCGGGTTGAGGAGTTGGAGCCACTGCAAGAAAGGAGATGGGAAAGCGGTGGAAGAGTTGCTAACGGCTGGAAGTGTAGTGAGGTCTTCTTCCTTTTTTTTTTTGTTTATTTTTGGTTGGCTGATAAAGAGGAGAGGGGAGTGGAAAAAATGGAGTGTGTGGAGGCTGTTGGAGGCTTACGGGTTGGAAAATTGTATAGTGTGAGGTGGAGAAAAAAATAAACATAATTGGGAGCGGAGGGGGGTGGAGCGAGAGAGAGAGAGAGAGGGGGTGGGAGGAAAGAAAATAAAATATGAGAGAGAAAAAAATGGGGAGAGAGGGTGACGTGAGGGTTAATTAAGAATCGCACTCTCTCTTTTTTTTTTTTGTAAAAACCGTAAGCTTTATTATATATATATATATATATATATATATATATATATATATATATATATATATATATATATATATATTAAAATTTGCTCCTCTTCTCTTTTTTTATAAAAAAAGATTTAATATGTAAATTAATTCTATTATTATTTTTATCTTTATTTTATTGTATTTTATTTTACTTTTCAGGAAAAATTTGATTTTGTTTGGTGAGAATGGATTTGAGTTACTTTTTATGCACTTTTGGTCATTAACATGAAAATATCTGTCCTTATGCATCATGAGAATTAGGCTTTATGGGGGCTTGGGTGGTGATGACTTAATCATGGGGATTTTCAATTAGTTTAGGTTAGAGTGAGTCATGAGAGGGATTAATTGCTTTAAGTGGAATCATAAAAGAGATTCCACCTTTTGCCACTTGAGGAGTGGTGACATGGCATGGCTCATATGACATGCATATGACTTGGATGTGGCTTGCATGTGGCTTACAGGGCTTGTCCTAGACTTGGTCAAATTTCATGAGAAAGGATTTTAGGATTTTTGGCATTTTGGTGGGCTTTGTCATGAGGCTAAATTTGGTTGATTTAAATCATGAATTTAGAACTTTGGGTATTCATTTTAATTGAGTGGATGCTGAGGGGAAATTTTCATGTGGGCTTCAATTGGGCTTTTAAATTTAGTGTCATGGGCCTTTGAAAGTGCACATGGGTATAGGCTTTTAGCATGCATGATGGGCTTTTAAAATTGGGGGGTGGGCTTGGGCTTGAGTTTGGGTTGAGCTTGAGTCAATATTTGGATCAATTGAATATTGAGTTTGATGTGGGGGGTGTCATGAAGAGTTTAAAAGAGGTTCGGAGTGATTTTAAATTGAATTGGAAAGTCAATTTGGTGGACTTTGGTTATATGGTTAAATTTGGGGTTTTAGGCTAGCTTGGATATGGGTTAGGCTATATTAGGACTCAATTGAATGTTCAAAAAGGTCTAGGGGGGATGTTATGAAGAGTTTTTAACATTAATTGGATGAAACTCTTGGGGTTAGGGCATTCAATTTGGTGAATTTTGGACATGTGGTCAATTTAAGGTAAAATTGGGGATTTTGGTTTGAATTGGGCTTGGGTGAAACTTGAGCTTAAATTGAAATAAATTGGTGGTCAATTTTGGTTTAGGGGACTGTCATGAAGAGTTTTGGATATTAATTTTGGGAATTGATTGGCTCGTTGGGTTCAATTTAGGAGAATTGGGCCATATGGACAAAATTGGGGCCTTTGAGATTTTTGGTCTAAATTGGTCAATTTGGTCAAATTTGACAAATTTGGGATAATTGGATGGTATGGGGGAGTTTCAAATGTTTTTTAGGATTTAATCGGATGAAATTTGGATTTTTAAAATTTTAGGTATTTTGGGGGTATTTTGGTAATTTGGCCAATTTTGGTCAAAGTGATCAAAAGGCCGATTTAAAGGATTGAGGTGATTCAGGAAAAAATTTGGAGTCACATGATGGTGTCGGGGGCAATTTTGATCTATGTGGAAGATTTTATGAACCTCGAAGCATTTTTTAAGTATCTGTTATTTCAGTACCGAGGTGCCAAAAAGTTGTCCAGAGATATGACAAGTTTACACTCAAAATTCTTAGTGCGACACAAGGAATGTTTTGGTGTCATTTCCAGGACTTATTGGTCACTCTGGAAAATTTTGGGAAATTTTGGCTAAGGTGGGTAGGTAAGACATGAATCCATTTTAAACTCATAGGAGTCATATGAGGACTCATTTTGGACACTCAACATGTTATTCCTAACCCTCTTAGCTAGGGGCTAGGGGTTTGGGTCCACCCATGTAAGTCTTCCAAAGACTTAGAAGGTCAAATCAAGATATGTGCAAGTGAGTTCAAGGTTTGGGGTGTGTGAGAAGGTGTGGTGTGTGCAAGCTGACCTAACCAAGACCAGACCACCAGGGTTAATCCTAAGGCTTGACCATCCTATGGGGGCTCATACTTGACCTTCCAAACATTGGACTTAACCTTCAAAGTAGCTTGGAGGTTCATGATCATCTATGTGGAATTCTAAGGAAAGCAAGGAAGTGGTTTGAATTTCTAAATGGTGGGTTCCATCTCTAGTCTTCAAGGATAGTCAAGGAGAAGTCCTATGGCTAAATCCTAAGCACTAAGAGGAAGGAAAGACATCACCAAAAATGAGGTCAACAACTCACACCAAAATACCTCACTTCCACTCCTAATCCAAAATCCTAAACCAAGCATGCACAACCTTGGTTCCCTACTCTTTTAGAAACTCATGTGGATTATTCCCCAAGCTGTTAGCCCTAGGCTAGGGTTTAACTAGGACCAACATATGGAGGATAGAAAATAGGACTTTCCTTTGGTCCATGGCTCAAATGGGTTAATATCATGATTGACGTCCTTAATCCCAATTTCATCAAATTCTCAATTTTGACCCTTTTTAGCCCAAACTTCACCAAAATTACCAAATTGGCTCTACAACCCTAATTTTTCCCAAAATTGCCCAAATTCTCAAATTTCCTTCAAAAAGCATTTCAAAAGATTTCAAACCACACATTTTGACCAAAATCCACCAAAATGCCCTTCATGCTCCAAAAAATCTCAAATTATCCAAAATCATTCTAAATGTCCACAAAACCAATTTGAACCACTCCTTGAAGCCCAAATTGACCAAATTGACCCGATCTGACCAAATTTCACCGAAATTGACCAAATTGACCCAAATTAACAAAAATCCCCAAATTGCCCTTAAAGGCCCAAATTCCTGAAATCACCCTTAATTTCCACCAAATTGACTTCAATCTCCCCCAATTTCAATTACAAACTCAAATTCATCATTCCAATCCTAGTTGAAACCAAATCCATGCCTAATTGAACCTAATTTCAAGCCCAATTGCGAGCCCAATCAAAAATCCTCAATTTAGCCATACACTTAAATTCCCCCAAATTGAACCCCGTAATCAAATCAATTTCCCCAAATTTGAATTCTAAATTTTTCACGACACTTCCCCAAATCAGTTTGAATAATCAATTGACCCAAACTTGATCTCAAAGCTCACCCAAATCTAACCTAAGCCAAAACTCCTAAATTTGACAATATCCCAAATCCCACCAAATTGAATCTCCTAACCCCAAAATCTCCACCTAATTAGTATCTAAAACCCTTCATAATAATTTTTTAAACCAATTAGAACCATCAATTAAACCAAATCCAAAATCTGGCCCAATCCAAACATAAGTCTATCCTAAATGCCCCAAAATTTACCATGAGCCAAATTCCCCTAAATTGAACCTCCAAATTAATCAAAATCACCTAACTCGTTTTCAAAACTTCTCATGACAATTATCCACACCAATTTGATCAATCACTTGACCCAATTTCTAACCCAAAACTAACATTGACCTAAGTTTGACCTAAAGCCCTAATTTTGAACCCAAGCCATAAATTTGATCAAATAAACCCAAATTGACCAACCCAAGCCCACCACAACAACATTTGGACCCTAAGACCCAATCTAGATTCACCTAGCCCAACCTAGTTGAACCATGGACCAAGGGTCACTTGATTTGGGGGATCTCTTTCCAAATTTAGTGAGAACCACAAAATCGAAAGCCACCCCATCTTAAACCAAACCCATTACACCCATCCAATGTGTCTAGCTCGAATTGATAATTGGAACCGTTCAGCCCTCCACATAAGCAGTTGATTGCACCTTAATTGAAGCCCAGCTAGCCACCTTAAGTTCCTCTATTTAAGCACCATCCCTCCATGAACAACTACGAAGAACACACTGAACGTAGGGGAAACTCTGTCAAATTGCTCCAAGAGACTCTCCTAACCTTGCTAGCTCATAGCAGGCATTTTCCAGCTACTTCCACCACTGTCTGAGCTCAATTTCAGAGCTCAAAATTATGTCAGAAACAGAACACTTAACCACACTCCACCAAACCTCAAATTGACCATTCCCTGAGCTACCTCAGAGCTAGAGAGGAAGCTTTCCACTGAAATCCCCATTTCCTTACACCTTTACACCATACATTCTCCTCAACCTTACCACCTGTATGAAGAATTCTTGCATAGACAATTCACATTAGCCCATTAACACTTCCAAGAGGTTCGTCGGAGTCCTCTGAAGCTTCTGCATGCACTTGATTGAGGCTACACCTCTCAGGAAAAGGTATTGAATTCTTCTCCCCAAATTGAGCTCGGTTTGTTCTTTTATGAAGAAAAGTTTAATTTCATAGTTGATAAACTGCATGGATGTGTTCGTCTGGACTAGATGAAGGAGTACAAACAAACTTGAAGTGATTTGATTGAGTCTAGGTAGTACTCTTAAGGTTTTAGTGTGGACGGTTTAAAGGTTAGGTTAGTTAGGGACGATGAATAAGGACCGTCAGATCGTGCGTGTAAAGGATGAAGGGCTAGGATTGTGTCAGACGATCAGATGATACATGAACCGTGGGATGCATGACCGCTGTGTCAGATGGCAACATTGAATGGAGGAGCGCCATTCAAAGCTTTAGAGCTGGCTATATTGACGCGGCGCTACGTTGGATAAATAAAAAAATATGAGATTTTTCATTTATTTAAATCAGAAAACCTTTAAAAATGCATAACCTGGTTTAGAAGATTCATAAGATTAAAAGAAAAATACCTTGATGCTCAGTGAATGTGGAAATAAATTCAAAAATATTTCACTTATATTTATTTTTAAATTATTTAAATAACCTAAAACTTGTTATATACATTTCTCCTTGGCATGGAATTTAGAGGGTTTGTTCACGATGTGGTTATGGATCTTCTCTAATTCTTTCGAGGTCAGAGGGCATCTCTAGCCAAAGATCCTAATTTTCAAGTAAAACTCTCTATTTTGTTTAAAAAATTATAATAATTAAAATATAAATCACAAAAATATAAAATTAGGTTTAGTAGGTTTCCTGCGGTCAATGGACCCTAGGAAAAGTATTAAATGGATTTAAGTAATTAAAAAAATGACATTTTAAGTAATTAACTCATCAAAATAATTAAAAAAATAAATAATTAAAATATAAATAAAAAATGACAAAAAATCTTTTCACACTGTAAATAATAATCATGTTAATTCTTCATAAAAATTTGAAGTCAATTGGAATTGGTTTAATAACAAAAATGGATTTTCTAAGTAAAATAACATTTTTGGCACTAAATTAATTAGAATAAATAAAATATAATTAATAAAATTATAAAATTAGTTTTGGGAGTTTCTAGTGACTAGGGGGACTTAATAAAAATAAAATTGGAGTTAAAATAAATATTTCTTTCTTAAGCTATATTTTAAAATTTAAATATTTAAAAATAATTAAAATTACAAAAATTACACAAATATAAAAATGAACCAAAATATTACATTTGGTTCCCTGGTCACTTGGGAATAATTAAAATAATTTTCCTAATTTTCTAAGTAAAGTTATGAATTTTTTAAGGCTAAAAATCAATTTTCCTTATTGTTTCACTACAATAATTATAATAAATGAAATAAAAATCATATAAAATGAAATTTACTTTATTGAGTTTTCTAAATTTAGAGAGATTTAAGAAAAATATAAACCTTAATTTTTCACTTAAAAATATTTTATATTTAATTAATATACAAAATAAAAAAAATATAATAATTCAAATAAAACTAAAAAAATAATGAAAATTGCCCTAGGTGATCCTCTGACCTAAGCGAACCTCTAATGATTTTCTTAAGGATCGATAATTTTTTTTGACTAACTTAATGTATTTACTTTGAAAATACTTATTTTTGCCATAAAATACTTATAAAAATAAAATAAAAATTAGAATAATCACATTTTCACCCCTGATATTTTAATTAACTTATGAGTGGAGTAACATAAAAATATCTTCCCAAGAGCTTCTGTTTTGAATGGATATTCTTTATTCATTCATTCAGTCATTGATTTCTTATCTATCAATAGTGGAGTTGATTGTTGAAATTATAGTTGGAAGGTGACTGTTCTAATGGTTGACTTATATTTTTGTCATTACTTCTTCTGCTCGGGTTGGATTTGTATCACTTGCTTACCCTTTTCTACAACATTTCTAGATTTCTTTTCAAATGTCGTAACCAATTTTGTCTTCTCTGACTTTTCTGTTACACTCATTTGCTTAGCTTCTTTCTTAAGATTGGCAGCTTTACTGAGTAACTTTTCAAATGTCTTTATCGTAAATCCCTTATGCATGAATGCTATATGACCATGAATATTCTTAAGCAGAATTTTAATTGTATGTTGTTCTTGGAGTTGTGGTTCATATTTCATGCTAAGATTTCTCCAGTGCAAAATGTAATCTATAAGAGTTTCTCCTAGTTTTTGTTTTTCCACCACCAGGTCTCCAACTGTTATATGATATTGTGCCCTAGCAAATCCTTGAACGAAGAGATTCTCAAGTTCCATAAAATTTTTAACTGACTCATTAAGAAGTTCTGCATACCAATCGAAGGCAACCCCTGTGAGGTTGTTAACGAATTATCAGAATAAAAGAGCATCACTTCCTCCCGCATTACAACAACTTGCTCTGAAGTGTGCAAGATGCTAACGTGGGTTACCAATCCCATCAAACATTTTAAAGAGAGGTGGAACAAAGCATTTGAGGTATTGGACAAAATCAAACTCCTCTAGACAGGGTCTACCCTTTGGAATTAATGATCTGACCCTCACCTGAGCCTTGTTTCTTTTATTTTTTGTTCCACTAGCTGTATAATTTCTTTGGAATTCCACTCTCGGAGGAGTCCTTTTTCTTTTAAGTTATTTAATCAATTTATGTTGATTATTTTTTATCTTCAAGAATGTGCATTGCCTCTGGCCTAATAATTTCAATGGCGGGCAATGGAGTTTGTGGAAGATTATGTAAAGCTGTCAACATTTCTTCATTTTTTTTGTTAAATATAATTAATCTGTTTATCTCGTTGTTGGATAACTGTTCTTAATTCTTCTGCCATATTTTATTCTTTTGATGAATATATTTCTCATGCTGAGGGAGTGGCTCATTTCTCTACCACATTTATTTCAGCAAATTCCGCATTTGGAATACTTGAAGAATTTTTCTTTCTTCGTATTGAGAATTGTTTGATATTAGCTTTTAACTTTTTCAACTTTTCTTCAAATGATTTTACATGATATCCTTCACAAGTCTTTTCCTGAGAACCATCTACAATAGTTCTGACAACATCGGAGAATCCTTCTGATGACTCACATTTCCATACATTATTTTTGAGTTTACGACGAGATATTATAGGAAGTATATCATCATGTTGTGAGTAAGAACAACCTCCATCTTGCAATAATTAGACAAGAGCTCTCATTTTAACACATGTCTCTTCTACTTCTGATATTAATTTGTCATATTTTGTTCTATCTTTTGAGATAGTTATATCTTTCACTCTTGGCACCAAACGGAGTTTAACTGGTACTTGTTTATATTGAATTTCCAATGGGAATTATTGATCCAATTTTTGATAGGTAGGATTTTCTTTTGCAGTAAGTTTTCTTTTCATTGTTGTAGATAATGCACATCAAATTTTGTCTAAAAGTCGAGAAAATGAACATCTGTTGTTTCGTGCTAATCTTTTGAACATGAAATATATAGTTTAGATTGATGAAGAATTTTCTTCTTGAAATGAGTGGAACGTATTATCCACAGATACTGCATAAAACTTGTTTTCATTTAAGAAGGAAGGGTTCCTGAAAAGGATTCCGGAAAACACTCACCTCAAATTCAGATGTTTCAAAATCATTGTCTTCATTCCACTTCTTTTTTTCTTTTAAGAGAAAGAGTTTTATTTCTCTACTGGCTATGTTTTTGTCGCACACTTTTGGAACAAGATCCAACCTCATATACATATAGTGACAAATTATCTTTTTCTTGATTGATATAAATTTTCTTTCCTTTTTGGTCAACCACTTCTTCTATTTCCTTATAAGAGATTTGTTTTATGGGAGGCTCTTGAGGTAAATCTTCGGTAAAATGGACAAAGTTTTTGTAAGAGTCCAAATTAAGCTCCTCAAAGGGTTGTATACCAGCTTGGTATGGACTACTAAATGCAAATTCAGTTTCATCAAATAATCTAAAGTCATTCTGGTAAAAGTAAGCGGCTTCATTAGTCGATGAGTTAATTTCTTGCATATAGGAAAATATTGAGTCTCGAGATTCCATTGTAATTTCTTAAAATTCAAGGAGAAAAAAGTTCATAGACTCGCTTTATAAACTGGGAATTCATTATATTACAACATTTTGTTTTGTCGTTATGAAATGTCAGGAATAACTCCTTTAAGTGTTAGATTTGAAAGAGATGATACTATTTGTGTAAAGATGGAACATCTTTAGAGAACGAGTTATTTAACAAAAGATGATGAGAAAAAAAATTCTCAGCGGAGTCACCACTCTCTTGATGGCACCCGGAACCAGTCGGTGCCATCCACACAATCAATTCTCTTGTGTATTTTTATGAAATGTTAGTTTATCTGTCAGTATTATTGTCAAAGTTGAGGAGTCACCACTCTGTTTATCTCTTATATTGACCTAACCTCCAAGTAATCTTATTCTTTTAGATCATGTAAAGGATCCTTAGATATTAATAAACCTGAAGAAGAAAATAAGGGCTGATAAAATAGAATACAGTAGAAGGAAATGTCAATGGTAGTCCTTATGGGAAGGAATTCCAGAATGCCTTATTCTGGATATTTCTATGTAAGGATGACCACATGAAAAATTTGATAACAAGAGATATTAGGTATGATACATATTCTAACTTTTTTATACTCCTATAAGAGCAAGCTCCTAAAATTAATTTCATCTTAAACATTTAGGATTGTCTAAGAAAACTCTTGATTAACGTTAATACTCGCTCTCTATGAAAATTTTTTTAATTATCAAGCTCAAGGAGAAACTTCAACGTTCAATCTTATGGGTAATAATTTTTTAATTGTCACATACTACCCTAAAGGTTTTAATTTTGTTTTGTTTTGATATCAATTTAGTTTAGTTTTATTTTGAATGTTGTTATTTTGATGTCATTTTATTTTTGTTCTCATTATGTCGTTATTTTGATGTCATTTTAGTTTTCTTTTTATGTAGTAATTTTGATGTAGTCTGGTTTTGTTTTATTTTTTTTAATGTCATTATTTTGATGTAGTTTTGATTTTGTTTTTTTTAATGTTGTTATTTTGATGTCATTTATTGCCTTATTTTCATAATGTCATCCTGCAAACAGAGTTAGTACACCCTAATAACATGCGAAATAAATCTAAAATGGAACTCATCTTCAACCTGCAAGAAAAATACTGTCAGATTTATAAAAGAAATAATGTTGACTCCATTTTTTAATTGTTAATTTACTTAGTTAAATTCTAATTTTTAGACAACCCGGTCAGGATGTCCCTGGCTCCGTCATCTCAGAGTAGTCGGATGCCTTGTCTACTTAATCTGAAAGGTTTTTAAACATGGACTGGAAGACTTCCGTCAACAACTACAATTGCGTGGTCAAGAAATCTTTGTAGATTAAGAACGTATTGTGTTTCATGTTGCATTCAGTGATCTTTGTTGATTAAAGTTTCATTTAGTTTTAGTATCATTTTTCAAATTTTAAAGGCTCAAATATTTTATGTTATTTAGGATTTATTAACCGAATAAATTTTATGATTTTTGTCATTTATTTTTATTTTTGGTTCCATTTATAATTTTGTCATCTAACAAAAGTTAAACTTTAGAATTTTAGATTCAATGTGTTTTGAATCTAAAGATATTTGGGTTAAGCTTGATATAAATTAGACTTAATGTTGGCTAAAATCTAACATAAGTTAGATCATAGGGTTTTAGATTCAATGTCTATTGAATCTAAAAATATTTTGGGTAAGCCTAATATAATTTAGACTTAAAAAAATCTAACATAAGTTAGATTTTAGGATTTTACATTCAATGTCATTCGAATTTAAAGATATATGTGGTTAAGCTTAATATAAATTAGAATTACAAATGGGTAAAAGCTAACATAAGTTAGACTTTAGGATTTTAAATTCAATGTCTTTTGAATCAAAAGATTTTTGGGTTAAGAAGTTTGGTTTTAAATCTAATGTGGGTTAGACTTAGACTTTCGGGTCCAATGTAATATAATCCTGAGGAAGTTTTATTAAGTGTGGTCTAGATTAGGCTTGAAGTTTTAAATCTAATGTTCACTAGATTTGATTTGATTAAGATTAACTAGACTTTAAAATTGGATTAGGCCTAACTTAAATTAGACTTAAGTTTTTAGATTCAGTATTCCTTGAATCTAAAATATTTTTAATTGAGTCACATAGGCCTATGTAAGGCTTAAGGGTTAATAAAGTCTAACTAGAGTTAGACTTAATTAGTTTTAAAGGTCACTTAGGCCTAATCTAAGTAAGTCTTAACAGTTAATTAAATCTAATTAGAGTTAGACTTAATCAGGGTTTAAAGGTCACTGATCCATGAAAAAAGGTACCTATTTTTAGTGTGCATTTCATGCTAACTTTATGCACATTTTTAAAGATAATACACTTTAAAGGAAGGAATTTTGTATATTTTTGTCTTCAAGTATGATTTTATAGAAAATGAAGCAAAAAATATGCAATTTTGAGCCAAAATGAGCAAGAAAAACAAATTCTAAATTAGCACATATCAATATGTCTTTCTATGCTCAATATCTTTTACATTTATCACATGTTTTGGATGAAATTATACTTTTGAGAAAGGTTATTTTTATATCTATCTTGTAGGTGAAGATGTTAGGAATGCAACGCAACTGAAATGGGGCAAAACAGGGTTAAAACAAAGCCAAACGGAGCAAAACGGTGGAGCTGTGCAAAGGATGGCGCCTAGGCGCCAAACCCGGCGCCTAGGCGCCAGTGACGATGAGAAAACGGCGCCTAGGCGCCAGAATCAAGGCCTAGGTGCCAGAATCATCCAGAAACGGTTATGTGACGGATTTTTGACTTTGGGAGTTATTTTGACGGTTTTAAGTAGTTTCTAGGCTTTCTAGAAGCCTGGAAGTTATTCCTAATATATAGGACATGTGATACAATGTATCTGGACACATTGGAATGGTTTTAATCGCGAAGAGGTGCGACCCAAAGTGAAGGGGTGCGAAGACTTGGTCAACGGAGTCCAACGCCTAGGCGCCAGATTCCGGCGCCTAAGCGCCAGAGTTAGTTTCTAGAATATTAATTGAACATGGACACATTTTGAAGAGGTGCCTTGAGGCAGCCCTTGAAGCCTATAAATAGGAGGCCACTCTTTCAGAGAAAATGGCACCCTATAGTCTCTTTCTTTCCCTTTAGTCATTTTAGTCATTTAGAGTTATGAAGATGTAGATTTTTACATCTTATGGAGAGATTGGTGAGGGATTTTGAGATATTTATGTAAGGGATGTACGAGCATCGCATGGATCAGTGGGAAACTTTGGTGGATAGATCTTCTTCTTTCTTTTAGAAGGAAAAGCTAAGTATTGTGTTCTTCATTCTCTTGTAATTGTTGTAAACACTTTCTAGTGGATTTTCTTTGTTTCAAACCAAGTTTTCTGTAGTGAATTATCCATGTTTCGTAAGTGATTTCCTTTACTCTTTCTTTTAATATGAAGTAGTGGCATGCGTAGGAAAATCATTTTTATGATAGAATTATCTATTAGATGCATCTAGGTGACAGATAGTTGCATAAATATAATAGAATACTAATGAAATAAGTTCCTTGTTGACACTTAATTTATTATGTAGTTCTATCAATTCTTTTACTTCTTATGCCATTATTTTCATTTACTTTTATTTTGTAATGAAATAGATGCATGTTTAGGAATTAAGATTTTCTTAGATATTCTCTTATCAAATTATGGTGATGATATTCATACCGGATCTTCATTTACTTTACAAATTGATCACTTGTATTATTAAAACCTGTTGAAGAATTCTGAGACCTAGAAGGAGATGAATTCTTAACTAGTAGATATCACATGAATCCTTGGGTAGTCGAAGGCCTTGTGCGGGTTATTCAATGTGAAGTGCAAATAAATAGGGAGATATTGTTTATTGGGCGCAGAATTGATTAGTTTTTAGAGTGACAGACTAAATACTAATAATTCGGGTCACTGGTAGGGCCGACCATAGCCACCCTTGGACATCTAGTAGTGTGAGCCTAGATTAACCCATTCTACTAATAAAACATCCTGAACCGATATATAAATTAGCCAATGTTCTTTATGCCTGGACCAAAGGGTAAAAAATAGGAATGCTTCTATTTGGCACTACTACATTAATTCTAAGCATATCTTTCTTACACATTATCTATGTAATTGCAAGAGAAAGGTAATTTTTAATATACCATTTTTGATCCCAACACCTTGAACTTGTAATTGGTTTCCCATATTCAAAATCATTTCATCTGTAGACAACTTCTTATCCTTAAACTGTGGGTTATCATTGAATCCAGGAGGATAAGATGGTCGAAAGTTAGTATTTCCTTGGTTGTTTGAGTTTCCAACTGGGTTTATAGAATTGTGCCCCCATTGTGGGTTCACATTAGCATTATTATTAATCCAATTAGAATTTGGGTGATTCTTTTAACCTAAGTTATAATAATTCGAATAAGGGTTATTAGGTCTATTAATCGCATTTAAAGTCTGATAAGGTGTATGAGATTCAGTTATCTGCCCAAATGAATTTTTCTCTAACACTCGGGGTGGTTGAGAATAATTCATTCCATATTGATCTAATTTCTTAGAAAGTGCTGCTATTTGAGAAACTATCATAGTCATCATATCAGAATCATGAACACTATCTACTCTCTTAGGGTTTACCTGTTCAGAGGGTCATTGAAAATTATTAGTAGCCATCTCTTCAATCAATGAATATGCTTCATCAAATGGTTTTGACATTAATGATCCACCAGCAGCACCATCATCAATTAATCTCATTGATCCCACTAATCTGTTATAAAAAGTTTGAATTATTAACCAATCTGGCAAAGCATGATGTGGACACTTCCTAAGAAGATCTTTAAACCTCTCCCAAGTTTCATATATTGACTCTCCTTCAAACTGACCAAAAGATGTGATATCATTTCTTAATTTAGCAGTTTTTTATGGAGGGAAATATTTTGATAGAAACTTTTGAGAAAGTTCTGCCCAAGTTCGAATAGATCCAGGTGCTAATGAGTTTAACCATGCCTTAGCATTATCCTTTAAGGAAAAAGGAAAAAGTCTAAGTCTCACAGCATCACTCGACACTCCGTCATACTTAAAAGTAGCACACAGTTCTAAATAACTAGCGAGATGTAAATTTGGGTCTTCATTAGGTGTTCCTCCGAATTGATTATTTTGTATCATTTGGATAATAGTATGTTAAGTTCAAATGAATTAGCAGCAACATCATGATTTTGAATAGTTATATGAATTGCATCTGCTGTTGGGTTAGCATAATCTCTTAAGGGTCTTGGCAAATTTCCAACATTAATATTCTAATTCTCTTGATTATTCGCCATTTTGCAGTAATTTTTAATTTATTTTTGTTGTTTTCTAAATTTTCTAATAGTACGCTCTAACTCTGAATCGTAAGGTATCAAACCTATAGATCCACTACTACGCATACAAAATCACACTAAAAAGTAAATAAGCACACAAATATACTACAAAGTAAAGGTTTTCAGTTACTATAATATCTATAAATAAGTACCGTTTATCTAACTTCCCCGACAATGGGGCCTAAAACTTGACGGCGACTTTATATATGCTTAAAAATGTAAGAATTTATGAATTCAGATTTATATATTTATAATGATTTAGTAAAGTCACAAATTCAACGCAAGTATACGTATCGTATCAAGTAATACAAGGCTCTAATGCAGTCCTGGTTATCAATCCCATAGGGAAGGCAATGTTCCTTAAATCAGATAATATAACACTAAAATGCAATACCAACTATAACAATTGCTCAAGTGTACTACAACTAGTGAATGCATAGTATGGTAATAATAAAGCTACTACAATTACTTCTACTTACTAAACTAATTTAACTAACACACACTAACTTATGTGATTTATAAGATACTTTTATGTGAAAAGTGTCTTTCTTCCTGCATAAAGATTATGATGTGTGAATGATGAAGAATGGTAATTTTCTGTATTGTGCCAAATAGGAGCATATTTGCTTCTTTACCCTTAAAAGAGTACCTCCTCTTCCAAGCATGTTAAGAAAATTGACATAACTTAAATTTAGTCACTAAATCTATGGCTAGCTAGGAGGATACCAACTCTCACTACAGAGCTCCCACTCACCCTTCACCAGAAGGCTAACAATAGGCTTTAGTTCCCAATCTTAGGACCAAATTGGGGATCCCATTCTATCACCATGAAACCTCCAATTTGAAGTCCATCCAAACTCAATCCCCTATTTATTTTCACTCAATCCCCATGAACTACGTAATTCATTCATGGACATTGAATGGGTTCTTCATTCTTGTTGTAGAACATTCAATTCTTTTGGAATTAATGTTCCTCAACATATTTTAACAAATCAATTGGTCGGATTGAAAAGTAAATTAAGTTCCAAATGAAAGGACCATCACAACTTTTATAACACTTTAAGGGCACATCAATTCCACATCACCACATCATCACTACTTTATGCAAGAAGAAAGGCAAAGGAAACTACTCACAAATCATAGAGAAGATACAATAAAACATGGATTTTATATATAGAAGAAGAGTCATACAAACCACAATAGCAAATACCACTTATCTCCTTCTCTTCCCCAAGCAAATTCCTTCAAAGTTCCCTTAATTCCTTTTCTATTCCTTGCAACACTTGATTTCCTCCTTGGAACAAAGATGAAGAAGCAATCTCTCACTTTACTCCCTCTTCTCCCCTCCTTAGAGAAGAATCTCTCTTCAAATCACAAACCCTAACTCTCACTCACACTTTCCTTACACTCTCTACAATAATCCACTTCTTTTTTTTTGTTTTGAACACTTAATTTTATATTAGTAACGGATTCCCCAAGAGTTTCTTCAAGCACCCCTTCAAAAATCTACTAAAACTCTTCAATTTGCAATGAACCAACATAAGGCGCCACGGCGCCTGATAGTGGCACCGGCGGTGCCCTATCCTGGCAATAATTGCTGAAGTTTCTGGAAGAGGGTGCCGGCGGCGCCCATTCTGGAGCCGCTGGCGCCAGAAGCTGTTTTCCTCCAAATTGCTCCATTTTGCTCCAAATTCATTCCTTTTTGCATCTTTTCTCTCCAATCACCTATAATTATCATACCCGTAATAAATCATGAAAAATACCTTCCTTTAAAGTGCAATATCACCAAAAATAGTTATAAACATATAGCTAAAAGACTATATATTTTTGGTGCATCAATAGACTTGTTGGACATAAGTACTACTACTTTCTGGATGGACATACTGGTTTCCATCAAATATCTATTACTCCTGAGGATCAAGAAAAGACAACATTTACTAGCCCTTATGGAACCTTTGCTTTTTGAAGAATGCCTTTTGGACTGTGTAATGCACCTACAACATTTCAGAGGTATGATGTCTATCTTCAGAAGTATGATAGATAATGGAATAGAAGTTTTTATGGACGATTTCTCTGTATTCGGGACTTCATTTGAAATTTTCCTGGAAAACTTAGCAAAAGTTTTGGAGCTCTGCGAGAAAACAAATTGAGTTCTGAATTGAGATAAATATCAATTTATGGTTGCAGGAGGAATTGTGCTTAGGCATAAAATTTTTGAATATGGTATCGAGGTCAATCCTGCTAAAATTAGAATGATTGAGAGATTGTCGCCACCCACTACCATGAGAGAGGTGAGGAGTTTCTTAGGACACATTGAATTTTACAGGCGATATATTAAAGATTTTTTTAAAATTACCAAACCTTTGTGCCGACTTTTAGAAAATGATAGAAAGTTTGATTTTAATGATGAATGCTTGAGTGCTTTTGAATTATTAAAAGAGAAATTAATCACTGCACCTATAATTGTTTCACCATATTGAGAGAAACCATTTGAACTTATGTGTGATGCGACTGATTATGCGATCGGATTAGCATTGGGGCAAAGGCATGATAAAGTTTTCAAAGTCATTTATTATGCTAGTAAATCTCTTAATGAGACTCAAATTAATTATACCACTACTAAAAGAGAGTTATTAGCTATAGTATTTGCTTTTGAAAAGTTTATACCTTATTTAATTGGAGCTAAACGTATTGTGCATACAGACCATTCGGCTATCAAATACTTAATGCAAAGATAGAATGCGAAACATAGATTAATTAGATGGATACTTCTTCTGCAAGAATTTGATTTTATGATAGTTGATAGAAAGGGAGCTGATAACCAAATAGCTGATCATCTATCAAGATTAGAGTATGAAAAATTATCTGAATTTGAGAAGGAAGTTACAAAAACTTTCCCTGATGAACAACTTTATACTATTGTGTGAAGCAATATACCTTGGTATGCTGATATTGTGAATTATATTGTAAGTGATATTGTATCATCTGATTTAACCAGACAACAACAAAAGAAGTTTAATTATGATGCAAGATTTTATTTTTTGGATGAGCCCTATCTATATAAATAGTGTAAAGAATGATTATTAGGAAATGTGTGCCACAAGAAGAAACAAATTTGATTATTGCACGATGTCATGATTCTGAATTTGGAGGTCATTTTGGTGCTGATAAAACTGCTTTTAAGATTTTACAATCTGGATTTTTTTCGCCTAATCTTTTTAGAAATGTTTATAAATATATTAAATCAAGTGATCGACGTCACAGAGTATGTAATATTTCTAGAAGAAATGAGATGCCTCTAAATTATAATTTGTTAGTTGAAATTTTTGATGTATGGGGATAATATTTTATGGGACTATTTACTCCTTTATTTAGAAATTTATATATATATATATATATATATATATATTGGTTGCCGTTGATTATGTCTCAAAATATATTGAAGCTATTTCTTTACCTATATGTGATGCTCGGAGAATTTCAAAATTTTTAAAGAAAAATATATTTACAAGGTATGGAATGCCGATAGTGATCATAACTGATGGTGGAACCCATTTCAGGAATAATCAAATTAAGAGATTGATTGATAAATATAATATTATTTATAGAATCTCTACTGCTTATCATCCCCAAAGTAGTGGTTTAGCAGAAGTATCTAATCATGAAATTAAAAGTATTTTGGAGAAAATTGTGGATAATTATAAATTAGATTGATCTGCTCGATTAGATACTGCTTTATGGGCTTATAAGACTGCTTTTAAAACCCCTATTGGAATGTCTCCTTATAGATTAGTGTTTGGTAAGAATTGCCATTTACCAGTTGAATTGGAGCATAAAGCATATTGAGCGATAAAAGAGTTGAATTTTAATTTGAAAAATGCTGGAGAAAAAAGATTTATGCAATTGAATGAATAGAAGAGATTAGAAATGCATCTTATCAAAATGACAGGATCAATAAAGGGAAAATGAAATTGTGGCATGATGGGAAGATATTAAGAAAGAAATTGGAATTTGGACATAAAGTTTTGTTATACTACACAAGATTGAAGTTATTTCCTAGAAAGCTCAAGTCTAGATGGTTAGGACCTTTTAGAATTATAAAAGTTCATTCTTTTGGAGCTGTTGATATTAAAGATCTTGATACTGGAAAGATTTTCAAAGTTAATGGACATCGATTAAAGCCTTACTTTGATGAGTTTCAACCTGACTTCAAAGAGGTTTTAATGCTGAGTCATCTGTATGGTTTGTCGGGCTGACGACGTTAAACAAAGCACTTAATGTGAGGCAACCCATATGTATCTATGTGGTATGTTTGCATGTTTGTTGTAGTTGTGTTTTTTAGATAGTTATTTTTGAACCCTAATTACTCTCAAATATTTTTAAATTTGATAAATGTTGGATCAAATTGAGATATTGGAATATTTTGGGCCAAATGAAGTTCGGTGGGAATTTTTAACCACTGGCGCCGCCAGCGCCCAATCACAGAGATGTTGCTGAACTTACAGGTTTGAGCGCCGTCGTCGCCCTATCGAGCGTCGCCGGTGTCCAAAACCTGTTGAAAGTTTTTGGAGTTTCAAAATGCTAGTTTTGGCAGTTTTGAGCGGGATCTTCGCCCTTATAAATCCCTAAAGTCCATTTTAGACTTCCTAACTCCAGAAAAATGAAAACTACCATTCCCAATTCGCATCTCATGGATTCCTACTCTGTAGAAACCCCTCGATCTCGCATTTTTAACTGAAGGAAGTTTATAAGTTTAAAGGCACAATGATTGTTCAACAAAGAGATGATGATGAGGAGGATTATCAAGGAAAGATGCTTCATAAATTGAGGTATGGATAATCCTACTACTAGAATTGAAGAGATAATTAAGGAGAGACGTTGGGAAGTGCTTTGCTACACTACCGCTGCCGTAATTATTCCGGTCGTGAAAGAATTCTATGCAAATCATCACGAGATTAAGCAAGGGCTCGTATTTATGAGAGGTAGGTTTGTGGAATTCACTCCTGCAAGAATTAACGATCTCATTATGATTGAGAATGTACCTATTTGCCATTATTCTAATAACAACGCCACAAGTGATAATATGAATAATGTGTATTGTTATTCAACGTATTAGAATGAGGATTGAGAAATTAGAGAAAATGGATATATTAGTTTCCCATCTGCATCTCTAAATCCAGTGTAAAAGCAGTGGCATTACTTTATTTCGGCAAAGTTATTTCCAACATTGAAGATTAGCAAGGTAACCATGAAAAGTGCCATTTTGAATTTATGTACTCAAACTGGGAGGCCGATTGACATTGGTAATATAATTATGAAATCAATTTTGGGATTAATTGTTCATGGATCTAAATATGGGCTTGGACACCCATCCACCATATTTCTGTTATGTAGTCAATCACCAGTTCCATATGAGAGTTGGGAAAAGGTTCTTCTTCCATGGAGGGCTATTGATCCAACTAATCCTTATGACTACCAAACAGTGGGAGATGAAGATGATATGAATTTGCTTGCTAATCAACCAACACAGACTTCACAACTGATTCAACCCTGTTTTCCTGAAAGTTCCAAAAGGATATTGAAGAGGATCAAACATTTGAAGAAATAGGTATAGAACGTTATGAATGCAATCAATAACATTTCTGATTTATTCGATCATATTGATTGAAGGATGAAGGAACAATTTTATCACACTGGTCGAATTGAGATGGGCTTGATTAAGAAGAATGCAGTGAGGATTCATCTGACGAATTCCTATTTCGTCCATTCTACAATTTGTTCGTGCATCAGCAATCAATTGGAGACATCAGAGAAGAAGATAGTTCTGAAACCGATGTGGAGTAATTATTGGATTCTACTTATGTTTGTTGTGTGCTTAGTGTACTTTGCTTAATTTTGCTTGGTGTGTGTGGTATTTACTTTGCTTTGCTTTGTAATGAACTTGGATTTAGATATGTTTACTTTCATTGCGTGCTTAGATTTTAGTGTTTTCTTATCATAGCGTACTTGCAATACTAAACATCTAAGAGTTGTTGTTTGAATGAACATATTTGGTGTTTATATTGTAACTTGGATTTTATATATAAAAGTATGTTGTGTATTTGTTGTGTAAAGAATTGTGTTAATTATTGCTTGTGAGATGAGGTAGATGCTTATTGAAGTGTTAAACATCATTGTGGAAGTCGAAACGATCAAAATTATGAAAGAATTTTGGACTAGCGCCGCTGGCGCCCAAATCCAGAGAGTTTGGAATTTTTATAAAATAGAGCGCTGCTGGCGCCCAAGTACAGAAAATCTCTGAAAACCATTTATTTCATGATTTTGACCCCGGGATCCGCAGATTTTTCCATTGCTTTCATCTTCCTCCTCCATTTTCAAGATTTTGAAGACCTAGAGCTTGCTAGATCTCAGATTTGAAGTGATTTCAAAGCTTTTCGAGACCGCATCTACACTTCTCTTGGTAAGAGCTTAACTTTAAGTTAAAATTTTTTTATTTTCACCATGGAAATCTCTCACATTGCTTAGGTTGGAATTTTTGGATTTTTAAAGAGATTTTGATATTTCCATGATGAAATTTGCTCTTACTTGTTTAGAATAGTATTTGGAGTTTATTACATTGTGAATTTTGAATTTATTGGAATTTTCTTGAAAATTTTAGAAATTCACATGGCTCCAAGGATGAGTAAATGGGAAGAGAAAATTGGATTTTTATGAAGAAAAATTTGTTAATATTAAAGCCCAATTTCGCTTTAACTCTTACCTCTACAATAAGAAGTGTATCCAGGATCGAGCTTTTGATAATCCTAGTGGATCTGTTAAACAGTTAATTGCAGAGCGGAAATGGAAATGATTTTGTTATTTTACTGCGAATGCTATTATGGGAGTTGTTTGAGAGTTCTATGAAAACGTGCCATGGACTGAGACTAAGTATGTGTTAGTTAGAGGAAAAATAGTTGAGTTTACTCCTTAACGTATTAATGCCTTCTATCAGACTCTGGAATCATTTGTTTTTTAATATGAAAACTTTGATACTCTAGAGGCAAATATGAGAGAAATAATTACTTTTCTAACGGATGGAAGAGGGGAATGGAAAATAAGTCAAAAATAGATGATTAACTTTTCTGTTTCCACATTAAATGTTGAATCAAAAGTTTGGCACTATTTTATCTTTGCAAGACTATTACCTTCTTATCACCACCGTGAAGTTATAAGGGATAAAGTAATTTTGAACTATTGTATTCAGAAGATGAGAAAGATTGATATTGGAACTAGTGTCTACAAGAACATTCATGTTATTGCTAGAGGCGAGACCACTAGTGGATTAGGGCATTCTGCCTTAGTTCATGCCCTGTGTGTTCAGTCTGGAGTGGAGTTCAACAATCTTGAAGAAATAGCTATAACGCTGTCAGTATATTTTTAGATTTTAAATTTAATTTAAGTATATATATATATAATTTGGAAAGTAGCATTTGATTTTTGAAAATAGTTTTAAGTTTGAAAATTTTAAGATATGAAATCAAACTGATCTCACATCCCAAATAGTTTATATAAACGAGCACCGCACCACAGACTATGTATCTATCCTGAGGGATAGTCACACTGCTTAACGATGGGGCTCGATTAAATAAATAAAAAGATTTGTGACATCCGTTTGGTCTGCGAACCAATTTTATAAGCCGACAAGTTTCCCTACTTAATATAAAGGAATTAAGCAGAGTTTATATTACCTGGGTTCTTAAAGTTCCCTATAAGGGCAAACCCCTATAGTTAATTACATCCTAAATGACGGGAATCATTTAAGAAAACTCTCGATAATGATCAGTGGTTTTGCTCTCAAGAATTTCAAAATTTAAGGTTTTCGAAGGATTGAATTTTGGAATTTCAATAGGTAATGGATCGAGTTTGGAATAATTTATTTTAAGAGTACAATAGAAGAGAAGTAGGAGAAGCTGAAGATCCAAGAAGAATCTTGGCAACTTCCCAAACTATCCTATTGTTTAGCTTCAATTTGGTAGTTCATTTAATGTTCATCTTGCCTGTTTTAATTAATTAGGACTTATATTTGTATGACACAATCATACAAACAGCCTTGAAGATGTGAGAGCTTATGTCGTACCAAACGACTACCTTGGAGTCCTAAGACCGGTTAGGACTTAATTTGCATAACATGATTATGCAAATGCCTAACAAAGAGTTGAGGATTTATGTTGCACTAAGCAAACTACCTCAAAATCCTATGGCTTAGTTATTTAGACTAAGGAAGGGTTTTGCTGAAGTAGATCCGAGTTTTGCTGACGACGATAGCCGTGCTGCCCACTATGCTCCAAGCTCCTTATTGTCGCAGAGGTTTAGTTTTAGAAAGTGAAAATCAAGAGATTAGAGAAGTGTTCTGGTTTATAAATGTCTTAGAATCCAAATATCTTAGTGTTTTAATTAAAACAAATCTTAAAGTTGATTAAACAGAACCGATTAAGATCCCACGGTTCCGTCATCCCGGCACCGTTATTTTCATCAGATTCACTTAGTCCCATTGAATTTGCTAAACTAAACTGAATGAGTTCCACACTTTCATTTAGACCGTGAGAAATCCCGTTAGCAACACGTGGGTTACATCATCCGAGGTATTCCCGATCATCTAACAAGATGTTTTAATTTATTTAAAATTCTAATTTTTGTTGTTCTGTTTGTGATTAAATTTTAAGTTGTCTTATATTTTGAAATGTTGTGGCGGTAAATTTTATCTTGCATGACTTTTAATTTAGTTTTGGGTTTCAGTTTTGTGACTATCCTAAAGGTTTGAGTTTTCATGCAACAATCTTATTTATCATGCAAAAAAAAGTAAAACGCAGTGCAGGTAAATAAATTGCATTAAGGTAAATTGCAATAAAGTAAAAGCGTACCTGGAGGGTCTTCTCATCATTCCCAGCTGACACTTTAGTATTGCATTGCATAGAGGTGTTTATAATTTTGCAGAAATTAAAGTATGCCAGAAAATAGGAAGAAGTAGGACTAACAAGCAGTAGCTACTCAATCCTATGATGTCTATGTTTAGATCCTGGTTGTCTACCAAGTCTTATGATGTCTATGTGAATTTTTATGTTGTGTTTCAATGAACTTTGTTAATTTAATTGAGGATGGTTTCGTTAAGCAGACATATTAAGTTTAATAGACCTCGAGAGGTATCCAACATGATCAAAGAAGGATGCAGGTTCATGCATCCCTCTCATATCCTGATGAAAAGTCCCGGGCTCATTTAGACTTATTATGTTGCTTAACAATTCACCCTACCTATACCCTTATGCTTAATGAACACATTTGTTCAAGGTAAATTGGGGAAAATGGGTTTAGGTGTGATTTGAGTTTGTATTTGGTGGTAACTGGTAGTTTGATTTGGACTTATGGGAGTGCTGTGAAGAGTTTGTGGTTTTTTTTTAATTGAGTTTGATTTTAGTTTCAGGATTGGAGGATTTGAATTTAGTTTGTGTTTGTATTTGGTTTGGGGTTGAACTAGGTTTAGTTTTGGTTTTTGGTTTGAATTTGGTTTTGATTTTTGGTTTAGGTTTAAATTTGAGTTTGGAATGTGAATTGGGAAGTTTGTGTGGACACCGAGTAAAGTATGGGTTACTCCATGCATTCACTAAGCATAAGGGTATTCTTATTATGTTTTCTACACCAAGTTGTGATTTCCTAGGGGACTTTATAAAGGGAAAAAATGAACCATGACTCAGGAGGCCTATCCTAGGTTTGATTATTATCGTGTTGGTATTGTATTGTGGTCGGGATTGTTGTTCTTGTTGTGATTTGTGATAGTTGTGTTATTTATATATTATCATTTTATTATGTTATTATTGTTTATGTTGTTATGTGTTATTATTCTTTGCTATTGTTTATTATCTATGTGTTGTTATGTTATTTAAAAATTATTATCTTTTATGTGTAATTAAAATTATTATTATCTTTATGGTTTATTTAATTTATTATTTATTATCTTATGTGATTTATTTACTTGATCATTATTTATTTTTTTATTTTATTTTACTTTAACTTGATATTTATTTATTTAAATTATAATTTTAGTTTTAATTTATTTTATTTTTTTATTTAATTTAATTTAATTTAATTTAATTTATTATTATTTACAATTATTATTAGTTTAATTTAATTTATTTATTTAATTTAATGTAAAGTATTATTGTTTAATTTAATAAAATTTAATTTAATTTAATTTTATTTATTTTATTTAATTTAAATTGCTATTTATTTACATTATTATTTAATTTAATTTAATTTAATTTAATTTATTTAAGTTATTTAGTTTAATTTCGTTTATTATTTATTTACATTATCAATTTAATTTTTTTAATTTATTTATTTAATTTATTTTATTTAATTTTTATTTATAATATTATTTAATTTAATTTAATATGATTTGATTTATTTAATTTAATTAATTTAATTTAATTTATTATTATTTACAATTATTATTTAACTTTAATTTAATATTCGTTTTTCATTAATTTATTTAACTTAATTTAATTAATTTAATTTAATTTTAAATTATTTATTTATTTACATTATCCTTTAATTTAATATAATTTTGATTTATTTAATTAATTTAATTTAATTTAAACTATTATTTATTTAATTGTTTTCAATTTAATTAATTAATTATTATTTTATTTAATTATTAATTATTTTTTGGTTTTATTTAATTTTAACTATTTAATTTTAATTTAATTTAATATTCATTTATATTATTCTTTATTTAATTATAATGCTTTTCATTTTCTCTCTCCTAGATTATTTTTTTATTTATTTAAAGTTATTATCATTTATATTAGGTTATTATATATTAAAATTATTATTTGACATATATGTATTTACATTTTAAAAGGGTATTTTTATTTATTTATTTTCATTATTTATTTAGGTTTATAGTTATTTATTTTATTATTTATTTTTATCACACTATTCTTTTATTATTTACATTAATTTACATATATATATATATATATATATATATATATATATATATATATATATATATATATATATATATATATATATATATACTTATTAGACTTTCAAATGAGGAGGACTATGCTAAGATTTTTGGCAAGCAGTCCATTTTGATTACTGGTACATTTATGAAACTGTTAAAATGGACACCAGACTTTGATCCTTTAAAGGAGCCACCAATAATCCCTATTTGGTTCAAATTTCCTAACCTGCCAATTCAATTATATGACCAAAATGCTCTTTATAATATAAGTCAAGTCCTGGGAACTCCATTAAAGACTGATACACATACATTTGATTTAGCTAGGCCGGCTGCGGCCAGAGTCTTGGTAGAAAGGGATATCACACTCCGAGACATACAGAAACTGTGGGTTAGAACTGATGAAGATGTACCTGAAGAAGGTTTCTGGCAGGAGGTCGAACTGGAATTCAAACCTCATTATTTCTAACATTGCAGAACGTTTGGTCATGTGAGGGAGAATTGTTAGAGGCTACATCCACCAATGAGAAAGAAAACTGCGGGGGCAAATAAGGCTGTTAAACAGGAAGCAGCTACTACCTCAAAAGAAGTACAGGTAGCCATTAATTTGGAGCTTTTACCTAGGGAGGTTTTGAATCTAGACCCCCCGGATGATGAGGGAGGCAAGAATATTACAGAAGGCAGTGAGTTGGAGGCTACAATTGTAACTACTCCTCATGATATTTATGAACCTGAACCTGAAGTTGTTCCCATCCCAATGGGGTGTCCTCCACGAATGGACCTGTCAGGGGGGAAGATCCAGGTGGTGGTAGATGAAATGCAGACTGGATGGCAGACTCAGAAGAACAGTAAAAGGAAGAAAAGTAAAACTGAATTACAAGGGTTACTTGAATCCCAGAATTTAGGAGACCCTCCTGAAAGCCCCTCTCTTGCCCCTAGGACTAGGGGGAAGGGGAAAAACCAATCTTTATGATCAATTTTATGTGTTGGAATATAAGGGGGGCTGCTCACCCTTCTTTCGTGAATAGAATTAAATATCTTGTTAAATTTCATAAACTGTGGTGTTTTGCCCTTCTAGAACCCATGGTTAATAAGAACATAAATAATATCATTAAGAAGTTTCCTAACTTCCACTGTTTTATTAGTTTGAGTAACAAGATTTGGGTTTTCACTAGAAGAGATATGCAATAGTCTATTCTGGTGGATCATTATCAGTTTATGCACTTACAAGTGTCCATTGGGGATCAAATGGGATTTGTTACTTTCATTTATGCTAGTTGTATTCCTGTTTACCAACAGGTTTTATGGAATGCATTGGTGAGTACCAAACAAAATATTAATTCATTTTGGATTGTTGGGGGAGATTTCAATTGCTTAGCTTCTGCTACTGAGAAGAAAGGTGGTGCTGTTCCTAGCCAGTCCTCTTTGGCTAGGTTTAATCAATTCATTGCAGATGCTGAACTTTTTGATTTTGGTTTCACTGGCCCCTCCTTCACATGGAGAAGAGGTAAGACATGGGAAAGACTTGATAGAATACTGGTGAATTCTATTTGGCTCCAGAAATTTCCATACTTTGTTGTTACTCATTTACCTATGGCTGGATCTGATCATAGACCCTTGCTCATCTCCATCAAGAATTCTGATTATAGTTATGGTGGCATGTTCAGATTTCAAAATATGTGGACCCATAACCTTGATTTTCTAGATGAACTGAGGAAGGTATGGGTACCATTAATGGGCAGTACACCTTGGGGAAATCTTTGGGCTTTACATAAACAGGTTGCCAAGCACTTTAAAAGGTGGAACTGGGTAGTTTTTGGTAATATCTAGGAGAACATTAAGAAGGTTGAAGCTTCTGTGGCTACAACAGAGGCTGGGTTTATTAATGGGGAATGTAATGAAGAGGTTTTGTACTTTGGTAATGAACATTTACTAGCACAGATCAAATGTCAGGAGGAATTTTATAGACAGAAGGCTGCTATTGCCAAATTTATTGATAGTAAAAGAAATACTAGTTATTATCATGCTTACATAAACTTCAAAAGAAAATATAACATGATTCTCTCCATTACTAATGATGCTGGGATTAATCTAACTAATGCTGATGATATTGCTATGGATGCTGTTAACCATTTCACCAAAATATTCTCCCAGGTTCCTAGAAGTGCTACACACATTCATAACAGCCTCTTTCAGGATAATCTACTATATGTTCGGAATCTGAATCTTACTGATACTCCTGATGAAACTGAAATAAAAAATGCATTAGATTCCATTGATGGTGCAAAAGCTGCAAGTCCTGATGGCTTCTCTTCCACTTTCTACAAGGCTAGCTGGTCTATCATTGGCAATGATGTTCTTCAGGCTGTGCAAGCCTTTTTTCTGGGTATGGACCCCCCTAAGTATTTTTCATCTTCCACTATTGTGTTGATCCCCAAAAATAAATTGAGACAAAATTGGGGTGATTTTAGACCTATTAGCCTTACCTCTGTTATGTCTAAAATTCTGAGTAGAATTATTATGGCTAGATTACAGCCACACTTGAAAAAGCTGGTAAAAACTAATCAGGCTGCCTTTGTGAAAGGGAGAAATACTTCTGATAATATTCTGCTGGCACAAGAATTATTATTTGATTTAGATAAGAAGTGTAGAGGAAATAATGTCATATTCAAGCTTGACATTAAGAAGGCTTATGATACAATCAGTTGGGATTTTATTCTAAACACTTTAATTGCAAGAGGTTTCCAGCCCAACTTTATTCAGCTCATCAAGAGGTGGTTAAGTAACAATGCCCACTCTGTTATGGTTAATGGAGGATGCCACAGGTTCTTTTGTGCATCAAGAGGTATCAGGCAAGGGGACCCTCTTTCTCCTACAATTTTTATCCTTGCTTTTGACTATCTATCCAGAATTTTAGATCTTGCCTTTACTCAAGCACCCAAGTTAGCTTATCACCATAGATCCAACATTATAATCAGTCACTTATCCTATGCAGATGACATAATTATTTTCTCTAAGGCTTCTAAGGCTGCTGCGAAGACATTGTATAAGACACTTGAGCATTTCAAGGAGGTCTCTGGGCTGGAACTTGATTTACAGAAATGACAATTTTTTCTTAGCAAGAATGTTAGCCTTATGTTGAAAAACTGGATTGCTGCTTACACTAGATTTCATTCTGCTGTTCGTCCTATCAATTATCTTGGTGTTCAATTGACTAAGGGAAGAGCTAAGCAAACACAATTTCAGGAAGTTATAGACAAGATAAAGTTGCAGATTTCTTGTTGGTCCAATTCTTTTCTATCTAATGGTGGAAGGTTAACCTTGCTAAAAAGCATTTTATCTGCCCTCCCTGCTTATGCCTTACAGATGTTCACCATGAAAAGGAGCACCCAAGTACTTATTGGAAGAATTTTCAACAAATTCTTGTGGGCTGGACAACATAAACAGACTCATTGGCTGCCTTGGCAACAGATCTGTAAACCCCTACAGGCTGGTGGATTGGGTTTTAAAAGCTTTGAACATCTAAGTTTCATCAATCTGTGCAAGCTATGAGTTAGATTTAGAGCTAATGATACTCTTTGGGCTCACTTTATGCATGGCAAGTACTGCAAATATGACCATCCTTCTATGGTGCTACCCAAATTGGGGGACTCAAGGCTTTGGAGAGCTATGAAAAAAATTAAAGATCAAGCTGAGCAAATTTTCATTTGGGAGCTAGGGGATGGCTAGATTAATTTCTGGCTGGATAATTGGGCTTGGGGAGGGGAGAAACTCTCTTCTCCACAGAATAATGTCCCTGCTAACAGCTGTGTTAATGAGTTCTGGTCTGAAAACCAGTGGAACTGCAGAATTCTGAGCAATATTTTAACACCTGCCCAGATGCAACAGGTTATCTTGACTAATTTTCATCCAGGGCAGAGAGATAGGCTGGTCACTATGAACAAGCATTCCCAAAAGCTGTCTTCATTTATTTATCAAAAGTTTTATTCCTGGGATCCGATTATATGCTATGGAGTAAGTTTCTGTCCCCATCAATGTCTTTCTTTTGTTGGAGAGCAAGACACATGCTGTTACCCACTGATGATATACTAAAGTTAAAGGGAATTAGAGGGCCTTCCTGTTGTTCTTTGTGTCAGCAAGCTGAGGAATCTTGGTCCCACTTATTTTACAGTTGTTCCTTTTCTTAGGAGGTGTGGAAGAACCTCATCAACAGACTCAATATAGACACACTGAATTTAAGCTGGCTCAATCTTAGGCAGTGCTGGGTGGACTGGAATGAGGTGGGTCTCCTAATGGTTCCCTGTGTGGTGGCTTGGTTTATTTGGATGTGTAGAAATAAGGTAAATTTTGAGGGATGCTCCTCCTCAGCCTTACTGGTTGCTGCACATTGTTTGGTGTATATTCAGAAACTCATTAAATATCATAAGTTCAGGGACATCTGTCAGCGGGGCCATGTGGGGTTAACTTCTTACTCACAGCCTTTGGTATTTGGCTGGTCCCCTCCCATTGCTGGTTGGATTAAGGTGAACACTGATGGAAGCTTTTCTAATCTGCAGGCCGGGTTTCGGGGAATATTCAGAAATGGCCTCGGCGGTGCTTCATGTTCTTTCATTCACCTACTGATGCTTGTGATGCTTTGGAGGCAGAGATGATTGCCATATTTTGGGCTATCAGGATTGCTAGTTTATGTGAGGTGGGATTTCTTTAGGTGGAATCTGACTCTTGTAATTGTATCAACTTCCTCCAACATTCCGAACCTGCTCCTTGGTATATTAAGAGATGGATGAATAGAATGATTAATTTGACAGAAAACATGGTTGTGAAGTTCTCTTATATACATAGAGAGGGAAATGCCCCTGCACATTGGTCGGCTTCCTGTGGATATAGTAATGATGTTATTAATGTAGGGGTCACCCCCCCACCTCCCCTGGGAGTCTTGATACATGGGGATAGTTTGGGTCTTCCTTTTGTAAGAAGAGAATTGTAATGTTTACAATTTTTAATATATTACTTGCCTTTTAGGCAAGTCTTTTGAATATATATATATATATATATATATATATATATATATATATATATATATATATATATATATATATATGTTATTATTCATTTAGGTATTTATATTTTAGTAGTATTCATTTAAATTTAATATATTATAGTTATATTATTTTAAAGTTAGTGTAGTTATTTTCATTTAAAATTTAGTATGGTTATATTTTATGTTTTAATGTTTTTAGGTTTTTAAAATTTTAATATAGTTATTTTATTGAAATTTAGTAAATTTATTTTATTTAAATTTACAATTATTTTATCACTTATGTTTTTATATTGGTTATTTATTATTTATTTACTTTATTTAACATTAGCTTATATATTATTTACATTTATATTACTTACATATATGTAATTTATGTAGTTATTTTATTTGTATGTTATATGTTATTTTGTTATTATATGTTATTAAAAAAAATTATTTCATTCCCTTTTATTTATTTTATCCTTATGTTTATTCCTCTTTTCATTTTCATTTCCTTTAATATATATTTGTTTCTTTCAAATTTTAAAACTTATTATTTTATTTTTTAAGTTAGTGAAACTAAGTGGTAGTTTTGTAAATATTTAAAATTAGTAAAATTAAATAGCTAAATAACTTTGCATAAAAGAAGAATTCCTAAGCCTAAACATGGAAAAATTTTAAAAAAAACTAAATAGCTTGCATGAAATATAACCTTAAGGCTAAGCATGGAAACATTTAAAGAAGATAAATGAAGATTTAAAGAAAAATTGAAGGACTTGTATGTAAATTTAAAAATCTTTGTAAAGGAAGAGGAACATTAAACACCAAGCATGCATGTAAGTATGGGGTCTTAGGTTAAGCATGAGAAGGATGAAGAAAAATTTTTATAAGCTTAAGTATTCAAAAAAATAAAAAGGAGGGGGAAGAAACTCACCTTTCTTGGAGGAGGTGATGGAAGAACTTTTGAAAAGTCCCTTGTTGAAGTTAACAGCTAGGAAAGGTTGGGATTGGGTGTGGTTTGCTTGGAAGAAGAAGAAGAAGGGGAAGGGAGGCTCACGGCTAGGAGGTTGGGAGAGAGTGGGATGGTGAAGTAAGGGAAGTGAGTAAGTGTGTGTAAGAGAGTGTGTAAGTGAGATTATGGGGGGATTCATGGAGAGAGGCTCACGGCTAAGAGTGAATGGGGGAGTGAGGATGAGGTGAGCTGGAGGTGAGGAGGAGGTGTGGTGAAGGTGTGGTGAAGGTGAGGAGAGTAGGGTGAGGTGGCGGGTAGGGTGAGGGAGAGGTGAGGGAGAGGAGAGGGAGAGTGAGGGAGAAGTGAGAGAGTAGGGTGAAGGGAAGAAAAAATATTTTTTTTTGTTATTTTTTATTTTTTTTTCTTTGTTTTACCATGAGATCTGAGAGGGGGAGAATGTGGGTGTGTGTTTGAGTGTATTTTAGTTTGGTGAGTTTTTGATTTTGGGTCCATTTTAAGAACATTAGGCTAACTTGATTTTAGATTTGGCTAGAGCTTGAATGAAGCCCAAGTGCCTTGATCAATATTGTCCACATGATTGTAATGAAGATCTTTCATGAAGACACAAAGTGGTTTTAAGCTCATTTGGAGGTTCAATTTTGGCATGGATTGGATTTTTGAGTATTTTGGATCATGTTGGGTTCGGGTCAAGTTATCTTGAGTTTGAGTGGGAATGGGGTTCAGAGGTCTTCAACAATAATGTAGATATGGTTGTTTGAAAGAATTTTCATGAAGACAAAAAATGGTTTTGACAAGGTTTAGAGGGTCAATTTTGTGGATTTAAAACATGTGTTCAACTTGGGTCAAAATTTGGGTTTCTTTGGTCCAAAATGGATTTGGGTAAGACCTAAGCTCAAATTATGGGAAATTGATGATCCAATTCAGTTTACAAAGGTGTTATAAAGAGTTTGGAATTGAAATTTGGGAGGAATTGATTGACATTGGGTCACTTTAGGAGTTTTGGGTTATTTAGGCAAAATTGGGGATTTTGATTTCAAGTGGAATTAGATTCAAAGGTAGGTCACATTGGACTTTAATTTTGTCTAGATTGATATTGGGGATGTTTAATTTTGGTTTAGAATTGAATTTGATGAAAATTGGGGTCAATTGGGTCAAGATTTGGTTTGGTTTAGGCACCTTTAGGTTAAATGGGCCAAGTTGGGATTTTGGATTGAAAGTGTATTAATTTGGCCAAATTGGCCCATAGTGTAGTTAAACAAAATGAAATTGGAGATTTTTAGGATTTTCTGGAATGTTTTGAGAATTTTTTGGAATTTTTGGGCAAAAAGGGTATTTTGGGTATTTTGAGGGTATTTGGGGATATTTTTGGAAATTTTGGGTATTTTTGGGTAGTTCAGGGTTATTTAGGGGGAAAAGGGGCCAAAAATTGAAATTTTGGAAATTTGAAGGTGGCTTCATGGTGAGCAGGATGTAATGACCAAGGGTCACTTACATTTGGTCCTCTATGTGTTGGTCCCTACCACTTAGTCATAGACTTAGGGCTGGCCTATCCACATGAGTTTCCAAAGATTTCAGGGTTGAAATTTGGATGTGCAGTGTGTGTATGTTGTGAATGTGAAGTGTATGAGTGTTGATCTCCAGATCTCCCTCAGGGCAAATCCTAAGGTCTGACCACCTATAGGAGACTTCTCCAAGGATTCCTTATGCTTGCCTTTTCCTATCAAAAGGTAGAGGTTAGGCCTTAAGCATATGAAAACCCCCTAGTGAAGTAAGAAGAGTTTTGAATTTCTGTGGGGAGGGTTCCATAACTAGTCCTCTAAGAAAGTCACCAGAAGAGTCCTATGGCTAGACCCTAGGCTATTCTAAAGAGAGACTAGACCTCAACTAAAAGGGAGGTCAACAATTGGACCCCCAATAGGTGTGGTGTGTTGGGTAGGCACCCTACACGTATTGGTGTTGACCAAGGAATATCAACAAAATCAACACAAAGTCGCCTAAGTAAAATACTTAGGGCAAAACGCAGAATTGAGAGAGTTGTTTCCGCTGGGGAAACAAGAGGAGGAATTTTCAATTTAAGAGTTGCAACTTTAATTTTCATATTTCAAATTTCAAATTTGGATTTGATTTAATTTGCTTTTCTTTCGACTTTAATTTCAATTTGATCTTGATTTCGATTTTAATTTCAATTTCAATTTCAATTTTGGTTTTATGCGGAGAAAAGAGTAGGGCTAAGGCCCACCCAAATGCATTCATACGCTGATAAGGATGTAGGGCTGAGTCTACTCCATACGTGTATGCTGAGAAAGAATAGGACGGAGCCTATACAAAATGCAGAGTGCTTCAATTTCAATTGCAATTTCAATTTTAATTTTGTGCTGGGAAAGGAATGGGGTGAAGGACTACCCCGAATGCAGAGAATATGCAGTGAAGGGAGTAGGACAGAAGCCTATCCCAAATGCTAAAACTGTTTTGATTTTAATTTCAATTTTAATTTCAATTTTGATTTTGTGTTGATAAGGTTGAATGTTGAGATCGCTGAGAAAAGAGTAGGACTGTGCCTATCCTAATGTGGAGAACTGCTAAGAAGGGAGTAGGGCGGAAGCCTATCCTGAGTGCTGAGAACTGCAGAGAATATGCTAAGATGGGAGTACGGTGAAAGCCTATCCCGAATGCTGAGAATATGCTGAGAATTGCTGAGATTGCTGAGGAATGCTGAGAAATGCTGAGATTGCTGAGAATTGCTGAGTGTTGAGAATTGCTGAGAATTACTGAGAATGCTGAGAATTGCTGAGAATTACTGAGAACTGCTGAGAATATGCTGAGAATTGCTGAGAATTGTTGAGAATTGCTGAGAATATGCTGAGAATTGCTGAGAATTACTGAGAATGCTGAGAATGCTGAGTGCTGAGAATTGCTGAGTGCTGAGAATTGCTGAGAATTTACGGATGCATAGACCGTGAAGAATTTTGCTGAGATCTATTTATGTAGAGATTCAAAAAGATTTCGTTGATATTTGGGAATGCAGAGACTGAACATGTTGCTGAGATTTATGAATGCAGAGATTGTGAAAACATATTGTAAAGTGCAGAGAATGTTTGTAGAAGTTCATGCAGTGCTTAATTTTATTGAAATGTCTGTGCAGAGATTTTTTTTAAAAAAAAATTTACAAGGTGCAGAGTTCTTTTGTTTTGTTCAAATGTTGACTTTTATTTTGTTTGATGCTGAGTTTTATTTAGTTGCATTTGTTTTAGGATTTGGACCCAATTTTAGACAAGTGAGGCATCAGTGCTTCGTAGAATAAGACTTTGTCTTTGAAATGTTGTGATGTACAACACTTCTTAAGGTATTGTTCACTGACTAAGGACCAGTGCTAGAAAATAACTCACTCTTTAAGGTGCTATCAAAATCACATTCTTTCAAGTACCTATAAAGGTGTGTTATCTCTAAAGACATCATTGCTGAAAAGGACAAAAATTTGTAGCTTCGTTTGTAGCAGTCATCATTTGATTTGTTGCAGATTCTGTAAAAGTTGTTGAAGTTGTCTTCTAGAAGTTGATCTGACGTTCTTCGAGTTGAAGTTGGAGTTGTATTTGCTGGACACTGAAAGATACGACTTCAGGGTCAAATTTCTATTAATTGCCAACAACGTGACCACCCTTTCTTTAATTCTTTCTTCCCAGGCCTAAGCAGATTTCAAAATTTATGTTCATGTGAGTAAAATATTTTTCACTGTTCAAAGATATTTCTGAGCCAATTAATGACCGACCAAAAGGCATGAAATCACTTGACTCTTTTCAAAGCATAATATCGGAGGAAACTTCTTAAGGTTGCATTTCAAGTTTTATTAATCAGAGGAGGATTAAGACACCAATTTTTTATTATATGCTTGCCTCAAGCTTCTTCTCAGGGAGTCTTTTTTGTTTCCTTTTCTTTATTGAGCTTTTCGCTCTCTCTTTTTTTATTGAGGATTACTATATCTGGTGGAGCACATGTTAAAGATTTGGATGCCTGAATTGGGGCACAAATTTTTGATTTTGTGCTCACCTCTAGCTTCTCCTCAGGAATACTCTTTTTTATTCGCTCCTTTTATTTTCTGATAATTACTATATCTGACAGTGCATATTTCTGTTAAAGATTATGAATGTCAAAACTCCCCTAATTAATAATTCTGAAATGCTCCTTAACGTGAATCCTGGGATATTATAACTTCTCAGAAAGTCCGGACCCAGTCACATAGCAAGAAATTAAAAAGGCCCATGATATCCCGAATCAATTACTCGTATTTCAACCACACTATTTCATTTTGAAATCCACTTAGGACCCAGTCCAAATTCCTTAAAGGGAAGGACCCAGTCATTAGGGCATTAACTTCATTCTTCCTGAGGTCGAAGTCTTAGCAAAATATTCCCATTTGAGTTTTTTCCAAATATTGAGCAATTCTGGACAAAAACAAACTCCTTTTTCTTTCATTCATTGTGATAGAAGAGATAGTATAGCTTAATACTGATCATGCTGAGCAACAAAAGTAGTACAATAGTAATCAAAAAGTGTCCCGTCCGTTGTCAGCTGCGTAGGAATCAATCGAAGCAAACAAATCACCGAAATCATATTGATAGAACCTCTTCAAGTTCTTTTCAAATATTCATCAGGAATACTCTTTTTTATTCGCTCCTTTTATTTTCTGATAATTACTATATCTGGCAGTGCATATTTCTGTTAAAGATTATGAATGTCAAAACTCCCCTAATTAATAATTCTGAAATGTTCCTTAACGTGAATCCTGGGATATTATAACTTCTCAAAAAGTCCGGACCCAGTCACATAGCAAGAAATTAAAAAGGCCCACGATATCCCGAATCAATTACTCGTATTTCAACCACACTATTTCATTTTGAAATCCACTTAGGACCCAGTCCAAATTCCTTAAAGGGAAGGACCCAGTCATTAGGACATTAACTTCATTCTTCCTGAGGTCGAAGTCTTAGCAAAATATCCCCATTTGAGTTTTTTCCAAATATTGAGCAATTCTGGACAAAAACAAACTCCTTTTTCTTTCATTCATTGCGATAGAAGAGATAGTATAGCTTAATACTGATCATGCTGAGCAACAAAAGTAGTAAAATAGTAATCGAAAAGTGTCCCGTCCGTTGTCAGCTGCGTAGGAATCAATCGAAGCAAACAAATCACCAAAATCATATTGATAGAACCTCTTCAATTTCTTTTCAAATATTCATTTCTTCTCCAACCATTCTTTGAAACTGATACAACCTTCAATGGTGTGCCCAAGCATTCTGTGATATTGGCAATAGTTGGGATGATTCTTCTTGTTAACCTCCGCCGGCTTATTTGCCTCAGGCAATCATAACTTGGGTTTCTTAATCAAATTTTGGAACATCTTTTCTATTGCTTCATCATTGAAGGGATATACTTTGTTCAACAAATCGGTCATAGATCGACCTTGAGTTCCATCCGTCCGGAGTGGCCTCTGCTGGGATGACTGTTGACTGTGTTGCAGATTGTACCGCTGACCGTACTGTTGGACATGCTGAATATACTGCGGTGGGTGTTGAACGTAATGCTCTGGTGGTTGAACATACTGTTGTGGGTGTGGAACATACCACTGAGGCGGCTGACTGAACTGAGAAAGTGGCTGACTGTACTGCTGTGAAAACTGATCATACTGAGGCTGCTGGTGCTGCTGACTGTATTGAGGTAACTGCTCGGTCTATATCGGCTGCTTTCCCTTGTTGACTGCTGCCGCTGTCTCTGATATCCTTTTAGATATCTTTTCTGGCTCCACCCTATCCTCTTTTTTGATGAATTCAGTTTGTTTGACCTCCTCTTGCAGGCTTGCGGCTTTGCTCAGTAGTTTCTCGAATGACTTGATGGTGAGTCCTTTAAGCATGAAAGCTATCTGCCCATGGATGCTCTTGAGTAAGACCTCAATCTCATGTTGCTCCTGCAATTGGGGCTCGCACTTCATGCTCAAGTTTCTCCACCGTAGAATGTACTCCACCAAAGTTTCATCTGGCTTCTGCTTCTCTTCCACAAGACTGCCTATAGTGACGTGGTGTTGAACCCCGGCAAACCGCTTGACAAAAGGATTCTCCATTTATGCGAAAGTCTTCACTAAACCATTTGATAAGTTTGCGTACCAGTCGAAGGCGATTTCTGAAAGGTTACTCACAAATTGTCAGAGCAGTAGCGCATCACTAGCGCCGCGTTGCAGCAACTTGCTTGAAAGTGTGCAACGTGTGGCTGAGGGTTTCCAGTGCCGTCGAAAGTCCTGAACAAAGGTGGTACAAAACCCTTAGGGTATTGGATGGTATCAAACTCCTCCAGGTAGGGCCTACCTTTCGGAATTGATGTCCCTCTTTTTGATTGATCCCGGGTTTCTCTCACCTGTTGTTAAACCATTCTCTTAATGTCTTTTTCTGGCACCATATTCTGAGTTGAATCTTTCTTTGGCAGCTCATCTCGGTTTGCAGAAGCGACTTCCCTTCTTTCATCGGTAATATGGACCATCTCTGGCTGGTTCATCTCCGGGGATGCCACTTGCTGTGAATGCGACTGTCATTGCATTATAGCCATAGCAGTCATCATTTCTTCAATTTTCTTCTCGAGACGGCTGATATGTTCATCTATTTGTTGAACGGCACTCTGCCACTCATCCGCGGTGTTCTCCTCACAAAAAGGAGTGTCACTCATAGCTAACATGACTCAGGTCTCGACGACGTTGATTTCAACGAATTCACCTTCCATATAATCTGTTAGGTTGTAATCTTCATCTTCAAAGTCTTCTTTTTGATCTTTAGACAGTCGTGCAATGCCAGCTCGGAGCTTTTCCACAGCGGACTCAATTAACTTTCCTTTGAGAACTTTAAGGTCAATTGGAGGTTCTTGAGAAACATCACTTATTTTCTCAAGCAGCGGTGTCGTCGTGCAGAAGCTAATCGAATCACATGAAATCATATTTATAGAACCTTTTTCAGGTTATTTTAAATACTCATTCGGGATCGTTAAGTTTCCACTTCTAAAATTCTTCTCAAGCCAATCCTTGATGCTGAAGCAGTTTTTTATGGTGTGACTGAGCAACCGGTGATATGGACAGTACTGGGGATGATCTTTCTTGCTAGCCTCCTCTGGCTTCTTTGGCTCCGGTATTCTGAATTCTGCCTCTTTATCAAGTAACGAAATATCTGCGACACTGACTCCTCTTTGAACGGGTATACCTTCTTTAACCGTTGATTCATTGTCGGACCCTCTCTCCCATCTATCTGGTATGGTCTCAACTGGAACAACTGTTCTTCAGACCGATGCAGTTGCTTGACTTTTAGAATTCCCTGATTACGCTTCCTTTCCTGTGCCTTTGTCATTTGTACGGACTCTGAATCAGACTCAATCTTGAATTTAGAAGACGACACAACACAAGCATCGACTGACTCTTCCTCATGTAGAATATGCTTTCCTTTAGTCAGCGGAGCGACTGGTACAGCGGTAGTGAATCCGACAGTAGGAGCAGAAATAGCCTTGGGAGACGTCCCAACGCTTGTAATGACAACAGAGTTCTTTTCAATCCATTCCTTCTTTGGTATGGGGAGTTCCTCAACAGACTTCAGGTTGGACATTACAATAGGCTTAACGGACTTGCTCATTTCAAACGTTGACACTGCAATGGCCACATCCCCGAACTTGGATTCAATATCATCAAATCCTTGTCTGAATTTGATGACTGCCAGATTAGGCAACTCATCCCTATTAACTGCGAACTCTACTCCGGAGGCGAAAGAAAAGATTAACTTTGGCAAAAACATCGTTCCTAGCATTTAAAGAATTTTTGGAAGTCAGTAACGTCCGTGCCTTGTAGTTTCAACAGAAGTACTCAAGCTACCGCACTTGTACATCAAACTGGGCAATTCTCTTAGTTTTCTTGGTGTTTTCACCTTACTTTATTTTTATTTTTTGGCTTTTATATTTGTTAACATTGTTCGTTTAATTTCAAAATTTAAGTGAAAGGTACGAAAGTAGAAGTTTGGTTTAATTTGCCGATAAGAAATCAAACCCGAGAGACACGGAGCAAAAGTGAAATTCGAGACCCGACTCTGGGCTGAATTCACAACGCACATTGCCTAAGTGGAATCAATCCACCAACACACCTATTGGGGGTCCGAACCCACCTCTTTAGAGAGGTAATAAAAGGAGGATTTCGGAACCTCTCTATTTAGGGGTGTCTAAACAGTGGCTCCAAAATCTAAGGAAAGTTGATCATACCTGTTCAAGATAGAAATGAACAAGATATGTCAACGGAAAAATGGTAGTTTGATCCACTAGGGGCATGGATTTACTACCGATTTATGAAAGCAAAACCGTCTGATAAAAATGGAGAGAGGAACTATTCCCCAGCGGAGTCGCCAGAAGCTGTCGGTATATTTTTAGATTTTAAATTTAATTTATGTATATATATATATATATATAATTTTGAAAGTAGCATTTGATTTTTAAAAATAATTTTAAGTTTGAAAATTTTAAGATATGAAATCAAACTGATCTCACATCCCAAATAGTTTATATAAACAAGCACCGCACCACAAACTGTGTATCTATCCCGAGGGATAGTCACACTGCTAGACGATGGGGCTCGATTAAATAAACTAAAAGATTTGTGACATCCATTTGGTCTACGAACCAATTTTATAAGTCGACAGGTTCCCCTGCTTAATTTAAAGGAATTAAGCAGGGTTCATATTACCTGGGTTCTTAAAGTTCCCAATAAGGGCAAGCCCCTATAGTTAATTACATTCTAAATGACGGGAATCATTTATAAAAACTCTCGATAATGATCAGTGGTTTTTCTTTCAAGAATTTCAAAGTTTAATGTTTTCAAATGGTTGATTTTTGGAATTTCAATAGGGAATAGATCGAGTTTGGAACAGTTTATTTTAAGAGTCCAATAGAAGAGAAGTAGGAGAAGCTGAAGATCCAAGAAGAATCTTGGCAACTTCCCAAACTATCCTATTTTTTGGCTTCAAATTGGGAGTTCATTTAATGTTTCATCTTGCCTATTTTGATTAATTAGGACTTATATTTGTATGACACAATCATACAAATAGCCTTGAAGATGTGAGGGCTTATGTGGTACCAAACGACAACCTCGGAGTCCTAAGACCGGTTAGGACTTAATTTGCATAACAAGATTATGCAAATGCCTAACAAAGAGTTGAGGATTTATGTTGCACTAAACAAACTACCTCAAAATCCTATGGCTTTGTTATTTATACTAAGGAAGGGTTTTGCTGAAGTAGATCTGAGTTTTGCTGATGACGATGGCCGTGCTGCCCACTATGCTCCAAGCTCCTTATTCTCGCAGAGGTTTAGTTTTAGAAAGTGAAAATCAGGAGATGAGAGAAGTGTTTAGGTTTAGAAAAGTCTTAGAATCCAAATAATTTAGTGTTTTAATTAAAACAAATCTTAAAGCTGATTAAACAGAACCGATTAAGATCCCACGGTTCCGTCATCCCGACACCGTTATTTTCATTGGATTCACTTAGTACAAATGAATTTGCTAAACTCAATTGAATGAGTTTCACACTTTCATTTAGACTGTGGGAAATCCCGTTAGCAACATGTGGGTTACATCATCTGAGGTATTCCCGATCATCCAACGAGACGTTTTAACTTAATAAAAATTGTAATTTTATTGTTCTGTTTTTGATTAAATTTTGAGTTGTCTTATATTTTGAAATGTTGTGGCGATAAATTTTATCTTGTACGACTTTTAATTTAGTTTTGGTTTTCAGTCTTGTGGTTATCCTAAAGGTTTCAGTTTTCATGTAACAATCTTATTTATCATGCAAAAAAAAGTAAAACGCAGTGCAGGTAAATAAATTGCAATAAAGTAAAAGCGTACCTTAAGGGTCTTCTCTTCATTCCCAGCTGAAACTTTAGTATTGCATTGCATATTGGTGTTTATATTTTTACAGAAATTAAAGTATGCCAGAAAATAGGATGAAGTGGGACTAACAACCAGTAGCTACTCAATCCTATGAAGTGTATGTTTAGATCCTGGTTGTCTACCAAGTCCTATGATTTTTATGCAAATTTTTATGTTGTGTTTCAATGAAATTTGTTAATTTAATTGAGGATGGTTTTGTTAAGCAGACATAATAAGTTTAATAGACCTCAGAGGTATCCAAACAGTCAAAGAAGGATGCAGGTCCATGCTTCCCTCTCATATCCTGATGAAAAGTCTCTAGCTCATTTAGACTTATTATGTTGCTTAACAATTCACCCTACCTATACCCTTATGCTTAATGAACACATTTGTTCGAGGTAGGTTGGGGCAAATGGGTTTAGGTGTGATTTGAGTTTTTATTTGGTGGTAACTGGTAGTTTGATTTGGACTTATGGGAGTGCTGTGAAGAGTTTGGTGTTTTTTTTAATTGAGTTTGATTTTAGTTTGAGGATTGGAGGATTTGAATTTGGTTTGTGTTTTGTGTTTTGTTTGAGTTTGAACTAGGTTTGGTTTTGGTTTGAATATTGTTTTGATTTTTGGTTTAGGTTTAAATTTGAGTTTGGAATGTGAATTGGGAAGTTTGTGTGGACACCGGGTAAAATATGGGTTACTCCATGCATTAACTAAGCATAAGGGTATTCTTATTATGTTTTCTACACCAAGTTGTGATTTCCTAGGGGTCTTTATAAAGGGAAAAAAATGAATCATGCCTCAGGAGGCCTATCCTAGGTTTGATTGTTATCGTGTTGGTATTGTATTGTGGTCGGGATTGTTGTTGTTGTTGTGATTTGTGATGGTTGTGTTATTTATATATTATCATTTTATTATGTTATTATTGTTTATGTTTTTATGTGTTATTATTCTTTGTTATTGTTTATTATTTATGTGTTGTTATGTTATTTAAAAATTATTATCTTTTATGTGTAATTAAAATTATTATTATCTTTATGGTTTATTTAATTTATTATTTATTATCTTATGTGATTTCTTTACTTTATAATTATTTATTTATTTAATTAATTGTTATTTATTTATTTTATTTTACTTTAACTTGGTATTTATTTATTTAAATTATTATTTTAGTTTTAATTTATTTTATTTTGTTATTTAATTTAATCTATATAAATTTAATTTATTATTATTTACAATTATTATTAATTTAATTTAATTAATTTATTTAATTTAATGTAAAGTATTATTGTTTAATTTAATAAAATTTAATTTAATTTAATTTAATTTATTTTATTTTATTTAAATTACTATTGATTTACATTATTATTTAATTTAATTTAATTTAATTTATTTAATTTTATGAGTTTAATTTAATTTATTATTTATTTACATTATCAATTTAATTTATTTAATTTGTTTATTTATTTTATTTAATTTAATTTTTATTTATATTATTATTTAATTTAATTTAATATGATTTAATTTATTTAATTAATTTAATTTAATTTAATTTATTATTATTTACAATTATTATTTAACTTTAATTTAATATTCGGTTTTCATTAATTTATTTAACTTAATTTAATTTATTTATTTAATTTAATTTAATTTTAAATTATTTATTTATTTACATTATCATTTAATTTAATATAATTTTGATTTATTTAATATATTAAATTAATTAATTTAATTTAAACTATTATTTATTTAATTGTTTTCGGTTTAATTAATTAATTTTTATTTTATTTAATTTGTTTAATTTAATTATTATTTATTTTTTTGGTTTTATTTAATTTTAAATATTTAATTTAAATTTAATTTATTATTCATTTATATTACTATTTATTTAATTATAATGCATTTCATTTTCTCTCTCATAGATTATTCTTTTATTTATTTAAAGTTATTATCATTTATATTAGGTTATTATATATTAAAATTATTATTTACATATATGTATTTACATTTTAAAAGGGAATTTTTATTTATTTATTTTCATTATTTATTTAGGTTTATAGTTATTTATTTTATTATTTATTTTTATCACACTATTCTTTTATTATTTACATTAATATATATATATATATATATATATATATATATATATATATATATATATATATATATATATATATATATATTATTTAGTTAGTTATTTATATTTTAGTAGTATTCATTTAAATTTAATATATTATAGTTATATTATTTTAAAGTTAGTGTAGTTATATTCATTTAAAATTTAGTATGGTTATATTTTATGTTTTAATGTTTTTAGGTATTTAAAATTTTATTATAGTTATTTTATTGAAGGTTAGTAAAGTTGTTTTATTTAAATTTACAATTATTTTATCACTTATGTTTTTATATTGGTTATTTATTATTTATTTAATTTATTTAACATTAGCTTATATATTATTTACATTTATATTACTTACATATATTTAATTTATGTAGTTATTTTATTTGTATGTTATATGCTATTTTGTTATTATATGTTATTAAAAAAAATTATTTCATTCCCTTTTATTTATTTTATCCTTATGTTTATTCCTCTTTTCATTTTCATTTCCTTTATGATATATTTGTTTCTTTCAAATTTTAAAACTTATTATTTTATTTTTTAAGTTAGTGAAACTAAGTGGTAGTTTTGTAAATATTTAAAATTAGTAAAATTAAATAGCTAAATAACTTTGCATAAAAGAAGAATTCCTAAGCCTAAACATGGAAAAATTTAAAAAAAAACTAAATAACTTGCATGAAATATAACCTTAAGGCTAAGCATGGAAACATTTAAAAAAGATAAATGAATATTTAAAGAAAAATTGAAGGACTTGTATGTAAATTTAAAAATCTTTGTAAAGGAAGAGGAACATTAAACACCAAGCATGCATGTAAGTATGAGGTCTTAGGTTAAGCATGAGAAGGATGAAGAAAAATTTTTATAAGCTTAAGTATTCACAAAAATAAAAGGGAGGGGAAGAAACTCACCTTGCTTGGAGGAGGTGATGGAAGAACTTTTGAAAAGTCCCTTGTTGAAGCTGATGGCTAGGAAAGGTTGGGATTGGGTGTGGTTTGCTTGGAAGAAGAAGAAGAAGGGGAAGGGAGGCTCACAGCTAGGAGGTTGGGAGAGAGTAGGATGGTGAAGTAAGTGAAGTGAGTAAGTGTGTGTAAGAGAGTGTGTAAGTGAGATTATGGGGGGATTCATGGAGAGAGGCTCACAGTTAAGAGTGAATGGGGGAGTGAGGATGAGGTGAGGTGGAGGTGAGGAGGAGGTTTGGTGAAGGTGTGGTGAAGGTGAGGAGAGTAGGGTGAGGTGGCGGGTACGGTGAGGGAGAGGTGAGGGAGGGTGAGGGAGAAATGAGGGAGTAAGGTGAAGGGAAGAAAAATTATTATTTTTTTTGTTATTTTTATTTTTTTTCTTTGTTTTACCGTGAGATATGAGAGGGGGAGAATGTGGGTGTGTGTGTGAGTGTATTTTAGTTTGGTGAGTTTTGGATTCTGGGTCCATTTTAAGAACATTGGAATAACTTGAGTTTAGATTGGGATAGAGCTCGAATGAAGCCCACATGATTGTAATGAAGATCTTTCATGAAGACACAAAGTGGTTTTGAGCTTATTTGAAGGTTCAATTTCGGCATGGATTGGATTCTTGATTATTTTGGATCATCTTAGGTTCGGGTCAAGTTATCTTGAGTTTGAGTGGGAATGGAGTTCAGAGGTCTTTAACAATAATGTAGATATGGTTGTCTAGAAGAATTTTCATGAAGACATAAAATGGTTTTGACAAGGTTTAGAGGGCCAATTTGGTGGATTTAAAACATGTGTTCAACTTGGGTCAAAATTGGGGTTTCTTTGGTCCAAAATGGATTTGGGTAAGACCTGAGCTCAATTTATGGGAAATTGATGATCCAATTCAGTTTAAGGAGGTGTTATAAAGAGTTTGGAATTTAAATTTGGGAGGAATTGATTGACATTGGGTCACTTTAGGAGTTTTTTGTTATTTAGGCAAAATTGGGGATTTTGATTTGAAGTGGAATTAGATTCAAATGTGGATCACATTGGACTTTAATTTGGTCTAGATTGATATTGGGGATGTTTATTTTTGGTTTAGAATTGAATTTGATGAAAATTGGGGTCAATTGGGTCAAGATTTGGTTTGGTTTAGGCACCTTTAGGTTAAATGGGCCAAGTTGGGATTTTGGATTGAAAGTGTATTAATTTGGCAAAATTGGCTCATAGTGTAGTTAAACAAAATGGAATTGGGGATTTTTAGGATTTTTTGGATTTTTTTTGATATTTTTTTGGAATTTTTGGATTTTTGGGCAAAAAGGGTATTTTGGGTATTTTGAGGATATTGGGGGGCATTTTTGGAAATTTTGGATATTTTTGGGTAGTTCAGTGTTATTTAGGGGGAAAAGGGGCCAAAAATTGAAATGTTAGAAATTTGAAGGTGGCTTCGAGGTGAGCTGGATGTAATGACCAAGGGTCACATACATTTGGTCCTCTATGTGTTGGTCCCTCCCACTTAGTCATAGACTTAGGGCTGGGCTATCCACATGAGTTTCCAAAGAGTTCAGGGTTGAAATCAGGATGTGCAGTGTGTGTATGTAGTGAATGTGAAGTGTATGAGTGGTGATCTCCAGACCTCCCTCAGGGCAAACCCTAAGGTCTGACCACCTATAGGAGACTTCTCCTAGGATTCCTTATGCTTGCCTTTTCCTACCAAAAGGTGGAGGTTAGGCCTTAAGCATATGAAAACCCCCTAGTGAAGCAAGAAGAGTTTTGAATTTCTATGGGGAGGGTTCCATAACTAGTCCTCTAAGAAAGTCACCAGGAAAGTCCTATGGCTAGACCCTAGGCTCTTCTAAAGAGAGACTAGACCTCAACCAAAAGTGAGGTCAACAACTGCTGAGACCAATTACAAAGACTAATATCCATACTTATGACTCTCATGTGGGAGCCCAAGTTGAGAGTAGGAGTACTGATATTCCTAATACGAGTTATGAAGTTCCATCTACATTTGAGTCGCCTACCTTATCTGATATTATGGAGTAACTGAGATTACAAAGTGCTAGTGTGGATAGACTCCATGGTAGGATGAATGTATTTGATGCTAGGAGTTATGTGAATGAATATTATTTGAAGAGGAGAGTTGAGTTTGGTATTGCCTATTATGATGCTTAGGTCATATTTATGATGGGGGAGTCTGAAGTGATATTTCCTACATGCCCCAGCAATACACCGTATAGACCTGACCCTGCTGATGACCCTGCTGATGATCCTGGTGATGAAGATTGGTAGATTGTTTGTTTCTATTTCTATTTTCTTGTTGTGTTGTGTTGTACTATTGTGATGTAGTAGTTATTTGCTTTTCGTGTGATGTTTAACCCTGTTGGTGTACTGATATGTTGTATTGAAAAAAATGAAATCGTTAAATTAATTGTGTAGTGATGTAATAGTTTGTTTAGTATTGTGATGTTTTGTTGGATGTTTAAATGTTTAAAGTTAATTTGTCTTCGCCTTGCAAAAGTTTTAAATATTTATATATCACTGTTACTAATTATTTCATGCCAGCTAATTGTAAATTTTGACTAATACCAGATAGTTTTTGAAGATTTCAAGATCCCATCACAAAAAGGTTAGTTTTCTTTTACTCTCTAGTGTGTCAAATTTATTTAAAAAATTAAGTTTGGGGGAGGGTAGAGAAATATTAACTCTTATTTGTTCTCAATTATTATATTTTCAAAATTTATTAGCATAACTTCTGGCAGTTGAACCTTACTATATGTAACTAAAACTTTTTGCTTCAGTTGAATATTATGGAAGGATTGGATGAAATTTTTTAGTATTAAAGGTTAATTTTATAAGGGTAAGATATTTGGTATGAAAGGATTTGCTTATAGTTAACTATTTAAAATAAATAAAATTGTATTTTTGAAATATTAAGGGACTAAAAGTATTGTTTGTTAAGAAAATATTGTGACTTTATGATGAATAATAAAGCTTGTACCTAATTATAAAGAAAGGAGGTTTCTCAAGTTTAAACTTTAGAAAGAGGAGAGTGAAGTTCAAAATCATTAAAGGCTATCCAGATATAGTAATCCTCATTAAAAAAGAAAAAGAAAAGAAAAGAAGGATTGAAAAACAATCCCAAAAAGAAAAGAAAAAGAAAAAAGAAAGAAAAAAATAATTATGAGGAGAAGCTTGAGGAGATGCCTAATAAAAATTGGCTTCACTTGAATCACCCTAGAGGGAGAACTTGATTTCATTTCTGAGTTTATATTTAGAGTATTGGCCAACATTCTGATAAAGTTTGCATGAACTTCTTTTTCACATAATCTTTCAAGGCACTGTTAATGTAATAAATTATGGTTTATCTTAAAATAAATAGAAGACTAGAACTCTTAGACTTAATTGCTGAATATTCTTATATCTACAGTATTGACCTGAGTAACTAAATTTCTTTCTTAATATCTAACCAATATATTGTTTTGAATGAAAAATTTTAGTACCTTACAGGTGAACAGTGCATTGTCTAGAGTTATATTTTTTTGTAGTAAAAGGATTACTTGAGGACAAGTAATAGTTAAGTTTGAGGGATTTTGATGCACCAAAAATTTATATTGTTTTTGCTATATAATTTTACCCATTTTTGGTGATATTGCACTTTAAAGAAAGGTATTTTTTATGATTTATTGCAGGTATGATGATTTTAGGTTATTGGAGTGAAAAGAAGCGAAAAGGAGGAAAACAGATTCTGGCGCCGCCGGAGCCAGAATGGGCGCCGCCGGCGCCAGAATGGGCGCCGCCGATGCCATTTTCCAAAGAACTCAGCAATTAATTCGATGATAGAGCTAATTTCGGTGGAATTCAAATTTGAAGAGTTTTGGCGATTTTTTGAAGAGATGCCTATGGAAACTCTTGGGATTTCATTTCTAACTTATAAGTAACTTTTTTTGGATGAAAATGGTGTGGTTTTTAGTGTGTGTTCTGAAGTTCTAGAGAGGGAGAGTATGTGTTGTTTGTTAGGGCTTAGGAGAAAAGTGTGTAGAAGTTAGACTTTGAGAGGAATTCTTCTCTAAGGAGTGAAGAAGAAGAAGTAAAGTAAGAGATTGCTTCTTCCTTTCCATACTAAAGCGGAAATTAAGTGTTTCAAAGAAGAGAGAAAAGGATTCAAAGGAACTTCAAGGGAATTGCATTGGGGAAGAGAAAGAGATAAGTTGTATTTTATTTTGTGGTTTGTATGATTTTTCTTTTATATATAAAATCCATGTTTATTGTATCTTCTTCATGATGTCTGAGTAGTCTCCTTTATCTTTCTTCTTGCATAGAGATGTGATGATGGATTGATGTAGATTTGAAGTTCTTTTGGTGTATTGAAGAAATTATGTTGGTTTTTCATTTCAAAATTAATTTACTTTTAGATCTGGCCAATTTAATTGTTAAAATATGTTGTTGAACATTAATTCTGAAAGGATTTAGTGTCCTACAACAATAATGAAGAATCCATTCAATTTCCATTAATAAATTGAGTAGTTCATGGGAATTGAGTGCAAATAAATAAGGAAATATGTTTTGATGAACTTCAATTTGGGGATTTTAGGGTAACAGGCTGAGATTCCAATTTGGTCATAAGATTAGTAACTAAACTCGAAGGTTAGCCTTCAGGTGAAGGGTGAGTGGGAGCTCCGTAGTGAGAGCCGGTATCCTCCCATCCTAGCCTTAGATTTAGTGACTAAACTTAGGATATGTCAATGTTCTTTTCATGCTTGGAAGAGGGGGTACTCTTTTAAAGGTAAATAAACATTTATGCTCTTATTTGATACAATAACATAGATAATCGTTAATTGTTCCATATCATCCACACATCATATTCTCGTTGCAAGAGGAAAGATACTTTTCTTATATATCAAAAACCTTTCAAATATATAGCTTAGTGTGTGTCTGTTAGTTAATTCTGTTTTCAAAGTTATTAGAAGTAATGGTAATTTGATTAATTGTTACTGTTTTCTGCATAGTGGTGGTAGAAGTAAGTATTAAACTTAAATTGCAATTTAAGTATCGGATTTCAATGCTACATTACCTATTGTGAAACACTTTCATCTACTTTGTAGCTTCCCTGTGGGATTGATAACTAGGACTCCATTAGAGCCCTGTATTACTTGATACGATACGTATACTTGCGTTGAATGCTTGGACTTTACAAAATCATTATAAACATATATAAATTTTAGTTTAAAAATTCTTGCAAAATAAAAGTCTGTAAATCATCCGGCTAACACCCTAAGGGTTTCACCTCCCACTGTACAACTCACACAACAAAATGAAAAGAAAGATACAAGTAAATCCAACAAGATAGGTAGACCCCCAAAACTGTATAAACAAAACAATAAGAGTAATATGAGGGGTCTAAACCAAAAGAAACTGTATATTCTTGATCACCAGTATAATTCACCCCACTTATCAAATCCTCTAGTCTTCCATAAAGTGTTGAGAAAGTAGTCCCAGTATATACGAAAAGGAACTTCTCCAGATCCCAGCATCCCAAGACCCTAATGAAGTTTAGCATTTTTGAGATAAGGGACCTTCAATAGGTCTCCTTTAAGCAGGAATAATAATGGAGGAGTTAGAGAGTAAGAGACCACCACCTCAGGGGAGGAAAGCCCACATCTGGCTTGTTTCCTTCTCTATAGATAAAAGAGAAATTCACCTACCCTTCCTCGGTTCCTTAATCCTATTGCACCAATAAACATGGTGCCAGTTAGAATTGGTCTCACCCTCAGTCAGCTGAATTAGGGTGGTAGAATCCACCTCAACAATAATCTTAGTCTATTTATTCAGACTAGCCAGTTTGACTGCCCATAAAGCAACAGCAAGTTCAGCTTCTAATGCATCCTTTGCCACAAGCAAGGAAAAATAGATGGTAGTTTCCTAGGTAATCTTTGATAGTGCCTCCAATGCACCCCCCCCCGAGTTGAGAAGCTACCATCAGTGTTGGCTTTAAAATAATGTTCCAAAGGAGGCTGCCAACACACAAGAACAATGTGTATATGATTGATGATATGAGTAGTGGGAACCTGACAGATATTTGGGAAGCCCTTGTGTTTGATCAGCTTGGACAGAAAGAAAGACAAAATCTTCCCACTTCTTGCACAATGTGATGAGAGTTATCAAATTTGGCCTTGTTTCTAGCCATCCAGATAAACCAGGTCACTAGAAGAGGAAAAGACCCAAGGCCAGCCTAATGCCAACTCAGCCAGGAGGGGTAGAGTGAGTACCATTCAAGGGTAGATGTATCTATTGAGCACTTCTCTGTGACTTCCTTCCAAACATTCTGAGAAAAACTGCATCAAAAAATTGATGTGCCATGGATTCCTCCTCATGGGAGCAAAGCCAACTTTTTGAGGGACCCCTCAGCTCTTTATTTTAAGGATTTCATCTGTGGGAAGCAGCTTATGGAATATTCTCCAACATAGAAAAGACAAGGAGGGAGTCAAGTACTTATTCCATATTTTTTCTCCCCAATGGGAATTATCCCAATGGTAGAGCTTAGTAAAGATATGTTTAGAGACATTCTGAGAGTGATTGCAATTCCAGGTAATTCCATCCTGTTTTTTTCTATCAAAATGAATCTTACTTAAGTGAACCACATAATCCTCCCTGAGTATTATGCCCAGTTGTCATTGTCCCACCTGTCACCTTGCCAATAGTCTTTAACTTGGAGATCAGGATTAGTCTCCCAATAATTAGGTATTAGGATCTCAGGGGGGCACCAGTTGTCCAACCAGAAGTGAAGCTTGCCCTCTCCCAATTCCCAAAGGAATCGTTTCTCTGCTTTCTGCATCACCCTAAGAAGATTCATCCAGATCTTTGAGTCCCCCAACCTCCTCTCCACCAACATTGGATGTACCTCTTCGCAGTATTTTTGCAATAATAACTTTGCCCATAAAGAGGACTGCTGTCTGAATTTCATCCATAATTTACAAAGATTTATTTGATGCAACTGTTGGAGACCTTTGAAACCAATCCCACCAGCCATGGTGGGCATAACCATCTTCTGCCAGCTTGCCCAATAAAGTTGGGTTTTTTTACTATACCAAATAAATCTATTGAACATTCTTTCCATTTGAGTTCTAGTGTTTTTCTTCATGCAGGTCATCTGCATAATGTAGGAAGGGAAGGTGGTTAGAATGCTTTTTAACAATGTTATTTTACCACCATTAGAAAGGAAAGAGTGTGTCCAGCTAGAGAGCTGGGAGGAAATCTTATTCGACACTCCATCAAATTGAGTCAGTTTAGCTCTCCCCTTGAGTAAAGGCACCCTTAGATAGATAATTGGAAGTTTAGTTTCCTTAAAAATAGTAAAATTAAGTATCCAATGTTTGCTTTCAATGGGGATCTTTTTACTGAACAAGATGTCAAACTTATCAATATTCAGAAACAATCCTTAATTCTATTGGAATCTCTCAATACATCAACTAATTCTCTTAATGGCCAGTTTGTTAACTCTATAAAAAGCTAAGACTTCATCTGCATAGATTAAGTGAGAGATAGGAAACTTGGCTTTGTTATGGTGCCCGACATAATGGTGTGGCAAGATGTGTCTATCCAACAGCTTGGATAGATAATCAACATAAAGTATGAAAATTATGGGTGAGAGAGGATCTCTCTGTTGTAAACCCTTAGAAGCAGTAAACTTGCCCCAACACTGGCCATTTATGGGAATGGAGTCAGAGTTGCCCCTAAGCCATCTGTGTCCAGAACCTTCAAAATGAAGTTTCAAGAGATGGTATCATAAGCTTTCTTGAGGTCCATTTTATACAACAGATTTCCTCCCCTACACCTCTTGTCAAGGTCCAGAAGTAGTTCTTGGGAAATTAAGACATTGTCATAAATGGATCTACCCCTTACCAAAGCAGTTTGGTTAGGGCTAATAATATTAGGCAAGAGTGGTTGGAGTATTTTTACAATAATCTTGTTTAGGATCTTGTTGAACACGGTAGTGAGACTTATGGGTCTGTGCTGGCTCCAATTAGTTGCTTAAGGAAATTTGGATATGAGGATCATGGTATAGGCATTGAAGTAAAGGGGAAGATCATTTCCAAGGAAGAAATGTTGAACAACCTCAATTAACTCCATTTACATGATCTCCCAAGAGTGCTTGTAGAAGTCAGCAGTAAATCCATCTGGCCTAGCAGTTTTGTGACTATCAATGGATTGAATGGCTTTCCAAATCTCATTCTTATCAGGAGGGTCAGTGAGGATCAGGTTACTGGTGATATTGAGGTGTTCACTGAAGAGTGAAGTTTCAATAGAAATAAAGGAAATAGATAGTTGAGTTAGTAGAGTGTAATAATTTACAACATCCATAGCAATGGTAGAATTCTCATGAAGAACCACCCCCTAAGCATTATTTATCATGTGGATTGTATTACATTTTCATTTGTTTTTGATGCAGGCATGGTAAAATTTTATGTTTCTGTCACCCTCCATAAATTTGGTTGCAGCTTCCTTTTGTCTCAGTATTGAATCTTGCCAATCAATAATGGTCAAAAGCTTCTCTTGTGCACCAATCAGTTCATTTTCTATAGACTGATCCAATAAAGTGGCCTGTTCCAACTCTTTTACTCGTTGCTCAGTAGTAGCCCCAACTTTGAAGACATCACTAATGTGGTTCTAGCTCCAGTGCCTGAGAGCTTTAGCCATTTTCTCATATAGATGCCAAAGTGTGATTAGTGGGTTGGAATGAGGATAAAATCACCAGTTTCTAGAGACAGCTTCAAGGAAAGTGTTTTGATTGGACTGTTGACCTCACTTTTGGTTGAGGTCTAGTCTCTCATTAGAATAGCCCAGGGTCTAGCCATAGGACTCTCCTGGTGACTTCCTTAGAAGACTAGTCATGGCACCCCTCCCCATAGAAATTCAAACTTTTCTCACTTCGCTGGAAGCTTTCATATGCTTAAGGCCTAACCTCCAGTTTGAGAGGAAGAGACCAGACATAAGGAAGCCCAGGGGAAGTCTCTTATAAATGGTCAGACCATAGGATCTACCCTGAGAGATCTGGAGCTTACACCACACTCACACTACACACTCACAATCCTAAACAAAGCACGTCCCACTTTGATCCCAAAACTCTTTGAAAATTCATGTAAGTGGTTTTCCCAAGCTCTTAGCCTCAGGATAGGGTTTGACTAGTACCAAAACATAGAGGACCAAATGAGGGTGACTCTTGGTTCAAGGCTCAACCTAAGTAATTACATACTGCTCACCTTCAACCAATCCTAATGTGCCCAAACATTCCAAATTTCTAGCCCTTTTACCCCAAAAAACCAAAAATACCCAAAATACCTAAAATGCCCCTAAAGCCCTAAAATTTCTCAAATTTCCAAAATTACCCAAATTGTCCATATTTCTCCAAAAGTCATTCCAAAATACCCCCTACCACTCATATTGACCAAAATTACCCAAAATTACCAAATTTCACAAAAAAATCCCCAAAATAACCAAAATGCCCTGCATAGCCCAAAATTCCAAAAATTCTCATAAATTTCCAAAACATCCCAAATATTCTCAATTTCATTTCTCTCAAATACCACATAACCCAATTTGGGTAATTTAGCCCAATTTAACTAAAAGCCCAAATTTTACCCATTTAACCTAAAAGTGCTTAAATTAAACCCAATGTCTACCCAATTGATCCCAATCTTGCCCAATTTCAATTCCAAACTTTAATTCAACATCTCCAATACTAATCTAAACCAAATTCAAGCCCAAATTGACCCACATTTGAATTCAATTCCACTTGAAATCCAAAATCCCCAATTTTACCTAAATGATCAAAAATCACCAAATTGATCCAATGTCAACCAATTCCACCAAATTTCAATAATAAACCCTCCATAACACTCCTATGAATCACATGAGACATTCAATTTCCCCTAATTTGGACCTTAGCCACATTCAAACCCATTTGAACCAAAATCCCCAAATCTTGCCCAATTTGAACCCTTCTCCAAAATCTTTCAAATTGATTGACCCAAACTTCAAATTGGCACCCAATTTAGGTTGAGAACTCTTCATCAAAATCCCTTAGACCATTTGGGACCTTCAATAGGATTTGTACCCCATTCTAGCCCAACCTTGACCCAAGTCTAGCCCAATATGCCTAAATTGACCAAAATCCCAAAATCTACCAAATTGAACACCCAAATGAACTCAAAACCACTCCAAGTCTTCATAAAAAATCTTTATTAGAATCATCTACACAATGTTGCTCAAGATACTTAGGCTCCATTCTAGCTCAAATCCAAGTTAGCCTAATTTGAACCCAAGGTGACCCAAATGAACCCATGAGCCAACTTAACCAAGTTGAACCAAATGTGACCAAACCAACTCCTCTACAGCCACAAGGTTGACCCTAGGGACTAGGCTAGAGCCACCTAGCCCAACCTAGTGGAGCCATGGAATAAAGGTCCCCCAAATTAGGGGATCTTATCCCTTAAATAGTTAAATTCAAGTTATGTTTGCCATAATTCCTTAACCAATAAAACCCATTGCACTCATAGCCTGCCCACTGGTGCACCTGACCCACTCGCCACCTCCCCTGGCCTGACTAGCCGGCCTAGTGGCCTGAAAATTTCAAAATAGAGAGCCACCTCCCCCTTAGCAAAACCCAAATTCCACCCCATGGTCAGCTCAGCCCAAAATTTCCACCAGAGCTCTTCTTCTCTCCACCTAAGCAGCACTTTGCACCCAAAGCCAGGACCTAAACTCCACCAGGCAGCCATGGCTATAAAATCACCCCCTCATGGCCAAAATCTAGGTGCTGAAAATTTCTTAAAGAAACTCTGCCAAAATCTCACCAGAGCCTCTCTAGACCTCCCTAAGATCATTCCAGCCATTTTTCTCCTCTGATCGTCAATGCCTGAGCTCAATTTCAGAGCTCAAATTTGGCCTGAAACTAGGACACTTTCCAATACACCTCCACACAGCAATAAATCTTAATTAAGTGCACCCACACCTTTACAGCAGTGTGAGAAGAAGATTCCCCATAAGAGCCCCATCACAGAAGGCCTCTGCACCAGACTTCTATCAAAGCTCGGAATCGGTCTTGATCACTTTCATAACTAGGCAATTCACTAGGACAAGAGGCTTCATCCCTGAGCTCTTGGGACTCCAACAAAGGTGTAGAGCATCTCTAATTGAAGCTTTACTTCTTAGAGCTAAGTTATTGCCTCCTTCTTCTTCCTGAGCTTCTCTGGATTCTCCATGTAATTAGGGTTAATTTAAACTGTGATTAGCCGTATGGATATGTTCTCCATGCTTAGACGAGTCCATAGGATCAAACCCAAAGTGATTCGGTTTAGTCTAGGCTGAGATATTAGGGTTTTAGTATTGAGTCTAGGCTGAGATGAACCAGTCGAAGACAATGAAGGAGCCTCATCGGATCACACGTGTAATGCTTGGATGGCCAGAATGGAGTCAGATGGAGATCAGTTGCATAAAGCTCGATCGCGTGGCAACCCAGTCAGATGGCAGCGTCAAATGACAGAGCGACGCGTGGTCTTTAGCAGCTATTGAGGATCCAGTCAGCGCCGCGTGGTTAAGTAGGAAAATTCCTATTTTTTGAATTATTTAAATTAATAGAACTTTAAAAATCCATATCTTGGCCTAGAAAAATAAAAGAAAAATACTCTGTTGCTTAGTGAATAGAGGAGAAGAATGCGGAAATGATTTGAAGTATTTTTTATGTATATTTTATTTTTAATGATTTAAATACTGATTTCAGTCTTTTAATTCTCCACTGACCCATATATTTCACCATGGCTTGAGCTTTGGGGCCTTTTTCTATTTGTTTTAAGGGACCTTCCCTTATTTTTTCAAAGTCAGTGGGGATCTCTACGAGGAGATCTCTATTTTTCAAGTTATTATGTCTGTTTTTGTATAAAAATTGTAATAATAAAAGTAATAATCAGAAAAATACAAAGTAAATTTTGGTAGGTCTCTTATGATCAGAGGACCCTAGGATAATTATTTCATGGGCTAAATCACTAAGATGTGCACTACTCATCAACTTGACCTAAAACAAACTCTTAATTAATTAAGATAAAATAAGAATCAAAATAACCCAAAAATGATTCTTCACTCTGCTTCAGGGACAAAGGAACTCTCCTAAACATTTTAAAGTCATTTGGAATTAATTTAATAAGTTAAATGATTTTATTAAGCCCAATAGCATTTTTGGCACTTATATGAATTTTAATAATTAAAATACCACTAAAAAATTTATAAAATTAATTTTAGGAGTTCTCTCTAATCAAAAGAATTTTCTAAAAATAAAATTAGAATTTTTATAAAATTTTTATTTTTGAACATATTTCAATATTTAAATAATTAAAAAATATTAAAAATTATAAAAATATTTAAAATAATTAAATTGTCACATTTGGTTTACGAATCACTTAGGAACCATCCCCATAATATTTCTAAGTCCCGAAGTCAAGATATTAATTGTTAAAGGCTTAAATCAATTATTAAAAGGCTAAAAAAATTGAATTTCTTTAATTTTGCACTAAAATAATTTTAAAAATTAAAAGAAAAATTAAAAAAATATGAAATTTATTTCTCTGAGTTCTCTGACCTTAGAGAGATTTTTGAAATATATAAAATTGAACTTTTAACTTTAAAATATTTTATAATTAATTAAAAATACAGAAATTAGAATAATTCTAATAATTAAAATGAACTTCAAAAAATCATGAAATTTGGTCCACATGGTCCTCTAGTCTAGGTTTACCTCCAGTGAAAATTTCAAAGTAAAATATTTTTCGTTGATCAAGTTATGGAATTTTCACTAAAAAAACTCTATTTTTTGCATTAAAATAAATATATATATATTAAATTAAAATTTGAAAAAACCCATTTTTTCATCTGATGTTTTAATTTTCTCTTTAGTAAGGTAACATAAAAGTTCCAAAGTCATTTGAATTGAATTTAAGAAATTATGAAGTGATAAGGTCCCAAGGGCAAAATTGTAATTTTAAGGGTTTTTTAACCGTAATTAATATTTAGGCTTAATAAAATGGTAAAATGGGCAATTAATGATCCTAAATGATATGTTTGGATGTTTGAGACATTAAAGGGATAAATGGTAGAAACCAACTTCAATTTTTTCATATCAAAACTAAATGTTTGGATTTTCCTAATTAGTTGTAATTTGGAAGATAATTAAACAAAATGATCCTTAGGGTTAAGGGTTAATCTTGGAGGTTAATAATCCACTAACTTACACCCCTCTTTGGTATATTAAATGATAGCCCAATATTTTGATAAATATTAATTAAACTCATTTAACATTTTCCAAAAAGAATTACAAATGTATCCATCAAAATTTTAAGGGCTTGGTAGTGAGCTAGGCTTAATCAATCTTGCTAAAAAAGGTTTAGAAAAAAAATAATCAAATTATAGAAACCTGAGAAACATTACAAGCCCAGTTATGAAATTAATTGGCTAATTTTTACAAAAAATTAACTTTGCCAGAAGGGGTTTTCACCCACATAATCTCCAAATGAAATAACAAATGATAATTACCCTGTCTTTCGGGTTAATTAAAAACACTAACTCACTGAGCATAAGGGTATAAAATAGATATATTATTTAATAATTATGATAAGTTCAAAATGATCATAAGGAAGCTCAAAAGAGTTGTGAAACATCTAGGTAACTCCTAGAGGCTCTTCATAAGTCTTTTGGACGCCTTGCAGGACTACTGCACTGATCATATTTATTAAATAAAAATATCTCTCAAATGAACAAATAGGACCCATCGGGTTATGGCCTAGGACTTGGTAGGCCAATGAGGAACATATCCATAAGTTGTTACTTCCGTACAAATATAAATGTTTATTGAGAAGAATACTAAAGTTTCAGGTGGAGGAACGAGAAGACTCGCCAGGTACACTTTTATAAGTTTACAGCGCTTTCCCGTGTTTTCTTTACTGTACTTTAATTTTCTTGCAATTTGCATGATAAACAACAATTTCACCCTGCATGAAAACTGAAACCTTTAGGATAGCCACAAAACTAAGACCAAAACTAAATTATAAATCAAGATAAGGCAAAATTTTCTACCACAACATTCAAAATATAAAATAACTCAAAATTTAATCACAAATAAAACAAAAACTACAATTATAACTAAATTAAAACGACTCATTGGATGATCTGGAATTCCTTGGAGGAGGTAACCCATGTGTTGCTAACAGGGTTTTTCTACAGTTTAAATGAAAGTATGGAACTCATTAAGTTGAGTTTAGTAAATTGATTTGGACTAAGTGAATCCGATGAAAATAGTGGTACTGGGATGATGGAGCCATGGAATCTTAACCCGTGTTGTTATAATCAACTTTAATATTCCCCTAATGAAATATTAAGACACCTCCATTCAAATATTTCTAAAACATGAAACTTCTCTCTTCTCCTCAATTCACACTTATTTAAACAAAACCTACTCCGACGAGGAGCTTGGAGCACGCATAGTGGGCAGCACGACCATCTTCAACCGTAAAACTTGTCTACTTCAACAAAACCTTTCCTTAGTCTAAACAAAAAGCTATAGGACTTCGAGGTAGCTTGCCTAGCGTAGCATAAATCATCATCTTTTCTTTAGGCCTTTACACAGCCTGCTGTGTAATATAAGCCCTAATTCGCTTAAGGATTCCGAGGTTCTCGTCCTGTACGATACAAATCCTCTCATCTTCCAGGTTGTTTGCATAATCGGATATTATGCGAATGTAATCCCTATAATTAATTGGTAGGATTAAAACTTAAATAAATTCATTTCCAAGATTTGAAGCCAAACATTAGGATTGTTTGGGAAGACATCAAGATTTTTCTCGAATCTACGCTCTTTCCCTAGCCTTCTCTTCTTTGGATTATGATAAAATGAAATGTTCCAAAATTTGAACCAATCACCTATTGAACTTTCGACCATCACATTTTCCTTGAAAACCTTACCTTTAGAAGTCATGAATATAAATATTTTTTGATCTTTATCAAGAGTTTTCATATGTGACTTTGGTTATCTAAGTTGTAATTAACTATAAGGGCTTGTCCTTATAGGAAACTTAAAGACCCCAAATTAATATAAACCCTATCTAGTTCCTTCATATTAGGTAGAGGAAATTGTCAGTCAAAAATGGTTCGCAGATCAAAAGGATGTCATAAATTCTTTAGTTTATTTGATCAAGCTTCTCCTCAAGCCTTGTACTTATTCTTCGGGATAAATACATGTCTTGCGGTGAAATGCTTGATTATTTAAACTATTATTTATATGAGATCAGTTTGATTTCATATTTCTTCAAAATAAAAATAATAATTTCAAAATCCATATATATATATATATATATGTATATTAAATTAAATCAAATTTCTATTTTATAAAATTAAAACTCTTTTCAAAACAAAACACCCCACAAAATATATTTTTCAAAGAAAACCAAAAAAAAAAAACGGCCGACATGGACCAGAAATTCAAATATCTAAAGGGGCTGTGGTTGAGGAGCTGTGAGGAGCATTGATGGTGATAAGTAGGGGTCTGTGATCAGAACCAACAAATTTAAGGTGAGTAACATCAGTATGCAAATAGAATTTTTTACCAATAATCTTTAACCAACACTCTATCTAACATTTTCCAAATATAGCCCTTCTCTAGGTGAAAGCAGGCCCCTTAAAGCCTAAATAAAAAAGCCCAACTTTTTGGATACTATCACTGAACAAAGTGAGTTTGGAAATGTTGGGAGCTCTACCACCTCTCTTTTCATCTGAGTTAGTCATACAATTAAAATCACCAGCAACTAGCCAACAGGAAGTCATGTTGGTGCCGATTTTAATCATTTCATGCCATAGGTCAGCTCTATGAGCTTGATTGCATCCTGCATAAATGAATGTAGCAAAACCTTCCTTTCCATTCAGCTTGTAGGCAAAGTGGACAAATTGTTGGTTTTTAATATTAACAGACCAATCAATCTCTTTTCTGCAAAATAACCAGATCTTGTTGTTATTGTTAACAAAATGGGAGAAACCTCCAAATTTGTTTATCAATTTTTGGGAATACTTGTGAACCATAGGTTCTAAGATAGCAAAACACCAGAGTTGGTGTTTCTTATTCAGATGGAGTATTCTTTTCATGGAAAGGGTTTGAGCCATCCCCATAATGTTCCAACACAAGAAATTTATCATGTTGGAGGGAGACCCCTACTAGGTTGGGATCTGGATCTCATTCTTCCTCTATTAGTTGTTGAAGGGCCTCCCTAGTGAGTGGATTGGGGTGCTTATGTCTAGAAATGCCTGGTCTACCATGAGTTTATGAATCTTTGATGTATGTTTCTTCTTCTTACTATCTTTCTGTCATTCAAATTTTAACTATTAAATCACTTTAGTGATATTGGGGGTAGGAGAGGAGACCACAGGGGGAGTCTGTCCAATAGGTGGGATTTCAGTCTCCTCATTAACAGCAGGGAGGGTAGAGTCCTCCTCCCTCCTAACCTTAGAGGGAGAAAGGGGTAGAGGGGCCTTAACAGATGAAGGCCTTCCTGAGTTAATTTTAAGCACATTAGGAGGTATGAGGGGTTGAACTGTAGCAGGTAAGGAAAGTTTTTCTTCAACAGGTGGTGCAGCTCCCCTAAGAGATATTTTTGATGAGGGATGTAGTCTGTAACAAGTATCCTTGATATGGCCAAACATTTTACAGTGTTGGCAATATAAAGGTTTGCTTTCTACCACAAGTTTTTAAAAAAATCCCCCTTCTTCTGTATCAATCCACACCTTTTCTAAATCTAGGAGGGTGATGTCTCTTTCCACTTGCATTCTAGCTGTAGCAGGCCTGTACATGTCATAGGTGGGGGAGTCCACTTTAAGTGGTCTACCCAGGGCTTGGCAAATGTTGAATAGAGCATTAGGGTGGTATAGTTAGATGGGGAGATCAGGAAGCTTGAACCACATTTGAGCAAAAGGGGGCTCCTTAAATGGGTCAAAATCAGGGGTCCACTTCAAGATCTTCATAGGGATACCAGCAATAATGAGAGTTTGTTTGGCAAAAAATTCTTGCATAATGTTCTTCATTTGATAGCCTTATGAGAAGATGTCTCCCATCCAACAGTCCTAGTTTCTAAGTTCCAGCTGTATTAAGTTCCTCAAAGCATTTCCTCACCAATTCCATTTTAGGGTGGCCAAACTGGAATTTCCTTATTAGAGTGTATTTTACTGCTTCATTTAATGTCTGCATCTCCTGGGCAGTGAATTTAATAGAAGGCAAGCCATCCTTCATGTCAATTGGTCTGATAAAAGGGAAATTCCCCTTACCACCAGTAGTGTCATATAAAGCCTGTGGGAAAACTAAATGATCAAAGCTTTTATGTGGAACTTGGCCTTTATCCACCACACCAGCATAAGTAGCCTTAACCCAACTTGCATTGGTCTCAATATCAATAGGGGTGGCCATGGAGAAGTGCAACCAACCCCCAAACAGCAAAAAACAGAATAGTTAAGGTGCCAAAACAATGCCAAAAGTTCCACTTCAGGTCAAGAAGTATCAACCAGTCTGCAGTATTATGAAGAGAAGGGATCCAACAGTTCCTCCAGCAGTGAAACCACAACCTTCCAGAGTTAGAAGCTAGTAGAAGATAACTCCCCCATCAAGGGTGGTTCAATGTAACAGTAAAATTTGAAAAGTGGGTTTGCCCGGGAAGGCCCAAAAACCAAAAAAACTCCTCCTATTCACACCACCACCTGACCTTACCTCTTAAGAGAGATCATAACAATTAAAGAGAGCTGTCTGAGCTAGTACCTCAGCCGGAAACTCCATGGAAACCCAAGCAGAATGATTCCCTCCATAGCTGCCATATATATATATATATATATATATATATATATATATATATATATATATATATAGGAAAGAGCATATATATATATACAACATGTTGGCGGCTACCCTCGCTCTGCTAGGGTTTTGGCTGTAATAGCTTCTTCCTGCCGGTGGCTGGCTACTTCTGAAGGTCTTTACTGGAGCTTGTGGTTCTTTGGTGCTCAGGTAAGTAGTGGTTTTTTCTAGTGGTGAAGGCCTTTGTGAAGTTAGCTTTGAAGGGGTGCTTCCTGGGCTCCCCATTTTGAATTGCTGTACTGTTCCATTGGGCTGTGACCTCTGTGGGTGTATCTGGAGGATTGATTACTGTTTGTCTTTTCCATCTGATTTTCTGGTAGCTGTGCTCTTTCTATTATGGTTGGACCTTCTGCCATTACTACTCTCCCTACTTATGCCTCTACTGTTAGCAAAGTACTTCTTGCCAAATCAGTGGAACATCTAACTTTCCCCCAAATCCTGCATGATGCTGCTGCAGGAAAAGCTGAATGCCCTTTTGTTAGATCACTGGGCTCTAAAGAAGGAAGACCAACTGTTTTATTTACATCCCAGGAAATGAACAACCTTGCTGAAGCTATCAAGTTCACCATTATGGGACAATTCCATTTTTGTCATCCCAAAATGGAGTTTATCAGAAGACATTTTGAGCAAATACAGTTTGTGGGCCAATGGAAGTTGGGGGGTCATGGATGGTAGACATATGTTAATAAGGCTTTCAAGGGAGGAAGATTATGTAAGAATATTGGGTATGTAAGTCATGCATATTGCAAACTCACCAATGAAGTTAATCAAATGGTATCCAGGTTTTGATCCTGCCAAAGAAACCCCACTAAAACCTTTTTGGTTCACATTTCCCAACTTACCAAATCAGTTATACCATACCCATGCCATATTTCAGTTCAGTAGGGCGTTGGGAACACCTCTTAGAGTGGATCCCCCCACTCATGATATGGGTAGCCCAGCAGCTACCAAAGTCCTGGTTGAAAGAGATGTTTCACTCCCTGATTTAGATAAAATTTGGATTACCACTTCTGATGATGGAGAGGGTTTCTGGCAAGAAGTGGTATTAGAACACAAACCTGTCTACTATCAATATTGTAGGATGTTTGGTCATCCTAAGGAGAAGTTATATAGGATGACACTACCCACAAAGAAACCAGCTAAAGGAAAAGCAGTTGTAGAACAGGTATCTGACAATCTTGAAGCTGATACTGGAACACCCCAGGTGAACACTACTGAGACTAAGATAATGGCTCGTACTTATGATGGGCATCCACACCTTGCATCCACTGAATTAGATCCTCAGGAACTACTAGCGGTTGGTGAGGTCCTGCCACATGTGGATAACCTAACTATACCTCAGCTAGAAGCAGAGCAAGACAAAATGGAAACAGCCTGGAAACTTCAGAAGTCAAGGAAAAGAAGAAGAATTCCACTGAGCTGCAGAAATTAGCATCTCAAGCCCAAGAGTTATTTAAGAAAAATAGTACACAAGGCTCCCCCTCAGGCACCTTCAGGGGGAGGACCAGGTCAAGATCTTGATCCATTTCTACACATTCCTCTCCCCACACCAAACCTCCTGATGATCAATTGTCTTTGCTGGAACATTAGTGGGGTGACACACCCCCTTTCTTATAAAAGACTCTTACATCTCTACAAGAAGCACCAACTTTGGTGCATGGTTCTGTTGGAACCTATGGTGTATAAAAATCAAACTAAAGTTCTTACCAAATTCCCTGGTTGCACCTTTTTTGCTAATTCCACTAATAAAATCTGGTTAATCTGCAGAAAAGAATTACACTGGACTGTAATGGTTGATCACCCTCAAATGGTTCATTTCCATTTTAATTCAGATGGAAACAATTTTGCTGCTTCATTTGTTTATCTTGGCTGCACCAAATCTGCTAGGAGAGAACTTTGGCAAGAGATAATTGAGATTAGCAAGAAGGAGACCCTCAGCTGGATTGTGGGAGGTGATTTCAACATCATTGCCTCTACTAATAAAAAACTTGGAGGAAGATTACCTAATCTGACTAAAATCACTGAGTTTAATGACAGTATTCAGAGACCAGGTCTTTTTGACCTGAGATTTCAGGGCAACCAATTCACCTGGAGGAGAGGAGCCATTTGGGAGAGACTTGATAGATTTTTAGCCAATGACACTTGGCACCAAAATTTTTTGCACACATCCATCACCCATCTAAATTTTGCTGGATCAGATCATAAACCTCTTCTTCTCATTATCTCCACCCCCTCTAACCACACTACCCCTCCTTTATTTAGATACCTAAATTTTTGGTCCTCTCACCCTAATTTCAATTCTCTTATTGCTGAAAACTGGATTGGGTTCTCTAATCCTAATCCTTTTTTCAGACTCCAGAATCTCCAATTAAAAATGGCCAGGGCTTTAAGACAGTGGAGCTGGGATTCTATTAGGGATGTTTTCCAGGGAGTCATCAAAGCAGAATTGGAAGTTACTACCCTTGAAGCTGCATCTCAAGCTGATGAGAATATGTATATCAATTTGTGGCTGCCAAGGAGAAGTTACTTACTCTACTTTACTGGCAAGACCAGATCCTTAGACAGAAAGCTTCCATCACTAAGTTTAAGGAGGGTGATAGGATCACCAAGTACTACCATGCTTGTGTTAAATATAGGAGGAAGTGCAATGCCATCCTATCCATTATGAATGATCAAGGGGTAATGCTCAGGGGAGGTACTGATATTGCTAACAATGCAGTCTCCTTTTTTATAACCTGCTCACCTTCACACAGTGCTCCAGCCCTCCTATTGACAACAGTTTGTTTAATGAAGATTATCAATACACCAACTCTCTTAATCTGACAGACCTCCCCTCACAGGAAGAAATATGGGTGGCTTTGCAGTCCATTGATAGCTCTAAAGCTGCAGGGCCAGATGGTTTCAATGCTGACTTTTACAAGAAAATCTGGGCCATCTGTAAGGATGATGTCACTTTTGCCATCCAAAGTTTCTTTCAAGGTATAGATATCCTATAATACTTTCATTCCTATACCATTGTGCTTGTTCCTAAAATCACTGCCCCAAAGAACTGGAACCACTACAGACCTATCAGCCTCACCACTGTCATCAGCAAAATCATAAGCAAAGTTATTGTAGGGAGATTGTAACCTCATCTTAACAAGATCATCAGCCCTAACCAGTCTGCATTTGTTAAAGGTAGATCCATATCTAATAATGTCCTCCCTGCTCAAGAATTACTTTTAGATTTGGATAGGCCTTGTAGGGGTGGCAACCTGATCTATAAAATTGATGTTTCAAAAGCCCATGATACTATGGAATGGAATTTCATCCTCCAGGTGCTGCATGCTAGAGGTTTCTCTACAGAATTCTGCCATCTGATTAAAAGATGGCTAAAGCACAACCACCACTCTATCCTTGTCAATGGCCAGAATTGGGGTGGTTTCCAAGCCACTAGTGGGCTCAAACAGGGAGACCCTCTCTCCCCTTCCATTTTCATTATAGTGATGGATTACCTATCCAGGCTCTTGGAAGCTCAGGTCAACCCTTTCCACTATGCCAGATACCACCATAGGTCCAATGTGGTTATTTCTCACCTTTTATATGCAGATGACATTATGCTGTTTTCCAGGGCTTCTAAGCTTGCTGTTAAAAGAGTTCTCAACTGTCTCAAACACTTCTAACTTGTTTCTGGACTTAAATTCAACCATGCCAAATGTGAGTTGATCCTTTCCCAATTAGATAACAGCTAATTTCTCTCATTGGATTACTCAGTACGCTGGTTTTTCTAAAGCTAGTCTTCCTATGAAATATTTGGGGGTGCTGCTTATTAAAGGTAGAGCCAAACAACTTCATTTTGAGGACATAATTGGTAAACTTAATGCCCAGTTATCCAGCTGGTCCAACTCATTCTTATCTACTGAGGGGGAGAATCACCCTCCTCCACAGCATCCTCACCACCTTTCCAAACTATGTCCTTCAGATGTCATGCCTGAAAAAGAGCTCTAGAATCCAAATTGAAAGAATCTTCAACAGATTTTTGTGGTCTGGGCAAAGGAAGCAAATCCATTGGGCAAGCTGGCTGAAACTTGCCAAACCATTAGGGGCTGGGGGGAATGGGCTTCAAAGGATTAAAGCTTCTTCAGAAAGTCAATTTTTGTAAATTATGGATACATTTCAGACATCAGAACTCCCTTTGGGCTCTCTGTTTGAAAGGCAAATATTGCAAGGACAGTAACCCCACTTTGGCACAAATCAAACCTGGCATCTCTAGAATATGGAAACAAATGCTCCTTAACAAAAACTTAGCTGACTTTTTATACTGCTGGGAGCTAGGAAAAGGGGAAGTGCTATTTTGGCATGACAACTGGTGCCCTCCTGAGATGCTTAATGCCCTCCCTAACATAAACAAACAATAATTCCCTGTGGCCGACTGTTGGGATAATAGGCATTGGTCTATTATCAAACTTCAGTAGCTCCTACAAGATTTTCTGCTATCCAGGTCTCTTCTATTCCTTTTGACAGAACCCAACCTGACAAATTAATTTGGCATAATGGGAAGTTACAAAGCCTTACCAAGCATATCTACCTACAAATCTACTTTTGGCCTTCCTCCAGCTGGGGAAAGAAAATTTGGAACAAGTATCTCACACCCTGCATGTCTTTCTTTATTTGAAGGATTTTTCACAAATTTCTTCCCACTGATGAAATTCTCAAATAAAAAGGGATTAGAGGGCCTTCTAAATGCTACCTTTGTGGGACTCATACTAAAACTTTGCAACACTAGTTTTTCACCTGTTACTTCTCTCAGGAGGTTTGGAAGGGGGTCATTAACCAACTTAACATCAACATACTCCTCCTTGATTGGCAAGAGTTACATATTTGCTGGCTGTCCTGGCAAAAAACTAAGGTTGGTGAAATCCGATTTATCATATCCTGGTTCATTTGGATGCATTTCGATGCATAGAAACAGTGTGAAGTTTGAAGATAAAATCAGTAATGTTCTCACTATGGTGGGACACTGCCATTCTTTCATAACTAAGCTGATCAATATGAAGAAGTTTCCTAACATTCTCAATCTTCCTCTACAAGACCACCCCAAGCAGTTCAGAATTATTCTCATTTACTAGAAAGCTCCTATCCACCCTTTTATCAAAGTCAACACTGATGGGGCCTTCTCTGATTTTGGTGCTGGCATTGGTGGTGTTTTCAAGGATCATAGTGGGAAGTGTGTCTGCTTCTACCAAACCCCTACTGTTGCTGCAGATCCTCTAGAAGCTAAATTAGCTGCTGTGTTCTGGGCTATCCATCTAGCCAACTCTTTCCAATGGTCAAAAATTATTGTGGAAGGTGACTCTGCCATCCTCTTACAGTATCTGCAGAATAACCTCCCCCCCGGCCTTGGCATCACTCCATTTGGATTAAGAGAATCATAGCAATCTCCCTTCGGATAAATATTCAGTTTAATTTCATTTTTAGAGAGGGCAATGGGCCTGCTAATTGGCTTTCCAGAAGGGCTCTATCCTCTCAGCTTGTTCGGGTCTCCTCTAACCTCCCCCCTCAGCTACTGTTCCTCATTGAGGCTGATCGAGTAAAAGCTCCTCATTTCAGAATTGTGGACAATCAATGCTTACTTTCCTCTCTTCTTTGACCTGGGAACTGTCATCAGTTCTGCTTCTACAGTTTCTACCCCATCAACCATGTTAGAATTGTGGAAGTTTGAAGTTACTATTGCAGCTAGTCACCTGAACAAGATTTACAGCTACATTGGGATTGTTTCTATTAATTTCTGGTTTTTTACTGTTCTTTTTTGTTTTGGATTTTTTTCTCTTTTGGGTATACATAGGATTAAGCTTTTGTTTACTCTCAGTCCCCTTTTCTTTTTGGTGTGGATTTGTAAATTGAGGGATTTTCTCTCATGGGGTTATCTTGTAATTTCACAACTTTACTAAATATGTAGGGAGCCACAAGTAGCTCCTTCCCTACAAAAAAAAATATAGGGAAAGAGCATTATACGGCTCCTTACATTTTAATAATACAGAAAGTTACATAAGTGGAGAGGAGGGGGATCCCTTGATCTAAAAAGAAAAAAAATACATTTTGTCCTAGGGGTTCCTCCTCCCATATTACAACTGTACTAAAAAAGTTAAGAAAACATCAAAATTACAAGTATACCCCAAAAAGATAGATAAAAAAATACAAGTGTACCCAAAAAGTATATATCCATTCCAGGAAGATAAGCTATTGTGTAGAAAGCAAAGAAATGTAGTTGGAGATAAAAAAAGAACAAGAAACAAACAACAGGTGTAGCAGGTACAGAGGTAGCCCAACAGCAGATCAAGGAGTGGAAGAAACTCCAACTTGGTAATAACAAAGTAAAAGGATAGTATATGGATTTTGTTTGTACTAAATGAGGCAGCCACCAATAAAAAACCGGACAACATCCCAGGAAAACAGTTCCAGCCCAGAAGTGTAATTGTAAAAGACAAACAAAAATTAGATTGTAAGAGCAAAACTGTTAAGTATAATTGTAGATCTTCAATATAGCTAGGCACAGTAGAACTCAGCAACAAAGCTAACACAACCCAATCCAGTCCAAAGAAGAAACTTGTCCTCAAACAACTTATTTGCAAATAAACTGCTCTAGGGAAGAAATTTCAAAAAATCCTAAAAAAACTCAAGTAGCCAAAACCAAGAAAATCCGAGAAGACTGAGGACTGACAAGACTGAAGCCCAGCTGCAAGATTAAGAAACCAACCAACAAAAAATTACCATTTAATAATACATAAAGAACAAAAGTCAAGCAACCCAGTAACCAGCAGTGAAACCTTCCCCGCAAACTTCCTCAAAAAATATTCCTAGCACTAAATGTTGAGTAAGCACTCCCAGCAAATGCATCCAGACATCCAGCCTCATAAGGAAAGCATGAAAAGAATCCACAAGTAAAGTGTCTACATGCTGGAAGAACATTAGCATAAACACCAAAAGCCATCAACAGAAATCCAAAGCTCAACTGTAAATTTAGCTAAACAGCCAGAAACATTAACATCTAATTTAAGATGTCTAAAGCATGTCACCAAGTAGGAGAGAACTAACATAGGAAGGATGTTTAGAACCAACTATAATACCAGAAGCACCCTACTTTGAAAACCAATTAGCAGGGGCATTTCTCTCCCTATAAATGAAGCTATACTGTATAATCAAATGATTAGTATTTATAATATATGTCATGCGATGTAGATACCATACAGGTTTAGTTTTCCTGGTCATAATATTAAAAAGACTTAGTGTATCAGTTTCTATAACCACAAATCTTAAATAGAAAGAAATAGAGATCATCATAGCCAACAACACAACCCAGCCCTCAGCCTGAAGAGGGGATGAAGAAAAAAACTGGTGAGGCAAAATAGGCTAGGCATTTCCCAGTATCATCTCGAAATAGGCCACCAACTCCAACAGTAATGGAGGACCAGCTTCCATCAATATTGGCCTTAAACCAACCATGAGAGGGGGGTCTCCAACTAATGAGAGTTGGTCTCCTATCCCCTCTTAGGTAAAGTTGAAGAGCCACCATCCCTCAAAGATCTGATAGTTTTTTGATAATTGGTCAGATAAAATGAAATAATAGTGCAAGGAGAGGGATGGAGTCATTATATTTATAGTTGTTTTTAGATGCCCAGATGAACCATAGCTCCATTAGAGGAAAGTAATTCAACTTAATAGGAATGAAGTTTGTTTTCTTCCAAGCCCCAAGAAAATTCTCTAAGCAAAAGTTAGGAGACCAACATATCTTGATTATTCTATCAAAATTTTCCTAAACTTCTCTAGCCAAAAAAACATTCATAAAACAAGTGGGAGAAGGATTCAACAACGATTTTACATATATACAGAAGGAGGCAATCCACAACCCTTTTAGCTTAAGAATGTCATCCAGGAGTAACATAAAATTAAAATACCTCCATAAAAAGAAATAAATGTAGGTAGAGATGAAAAGATGCCATATCAAAGTCTCCATTTCCTAAGGTGAAAGTTATATGCTTGTGCATAGAGCATTTTAGTGATGGAGGTTGTTGATTGAAATTTATTGAACCTAGGTTTAAAACCAAGTCCTCTAGAGAACCTAGGTTTACAGATCATTTCCCGGTCTACCCATATTTTATTAGATCTACCCCCAGACTAAAGAAATTTATTGAAGAGTACTTCAAGTGTTTTTTGAATACATTTTTAATCTTAAGTACATGCATTGCATACAATGGTAGACTGTAAAGAACACTCTTTAACAAGGTAAGCCTGCCATGATTGGATAAAAAAAATATTTCTCCAATCATTTATTTTGGATTTAATTTTCTCAAACACCTCATCTATTTGAATTTGTTTCCTTCTCCCTCTAAGAATGTTTACCCCAAGATATTTAATTGGAAGGGTTGCAGGTTTACCGCCGGTGAAAGTGGCTGCCCAGCTTTCAATTATGTTATGCACTATTTCCCACAATATAAAGTACATTTTGCTTTACTGAAAAGTAAACCAGACATACTCTGAAAATCATCCAATAAATGCATAATAGTTTTATAGCAGACTTACTTGCATTAGAGAATAAAATAACATCATCAGCTTAAGCAAGATGACTAATCATAATTCTAATTTTGTGAGAGTATTGGATGTGAGGATGTTGTATATGCAATCGATTGATAGCTGGAAGAAATAGTTAAAAACAATTATGAAAATAGTGGGGGAGAGAGGATCACCCGGCTTAATACCTCTATATGCAGAGAAGAAACCATATGCTTTATCATTAACAAGAACACTATAATGGTTATTTTCCAACCATCTTTTAATGAGTAAGCAAAAATCATGCTGGAAGCCTTTGGCAATATGTTAAGAATGAAATCTAAGCTAATTGTATCAAAAGCCATTTTTATACCAAGTTTAAGAGCCATATTTCCCCCCTCTACATTTTTTTGTTCAAATCCTCAATCATTTCCTGAGTCAGCAATAAGTTATCAGTAATCTCTCTAACTTTAATAAAAGCCGATTGCTGAGGGGATATAATGTTAGAGAGGTGTGGTTGTAGTCTATTCACAATTAGCATAATCAAAACCTTAGAAATAACAGAGGTAAAAGATATAGGTTGAAAGTTATCTCAAGTAATCTTATCATTACTCTTGGGGATGAACACAATCATGGCAGAACTGAAAGACTAACTTGGGTTATCTTTAAGGAAAAAAGTTTTGTATAGCAAGAATAACTTCTTTCTTGATGATGGCCCAATAGTGCACATAGAAGGAAGAAGAAAAACCTTCAGGACAAAAAGCTTTGTTAGGGCAGAGAAAATTTCATTCTCATCAAGGAGTTGAGATAGTGAAAGGGTATTAAATGTAGCATCTTTCCTCCACAAAAAAGATTTGGGTCAACTGGGTTAACTTGTATAGTAGATTGAAATAGTTCAGTAAAGTAATGGATATCATTTTCACCAATATCATCAGTATTAGTTAATATATCCCCATTAGCATCCCCATTAGCATTTATGATCATCATATTATTAATAATATTTGTTGACCTCGCTTTTTCTGAGGTTTAGTTTTCCTCGTAGAATTCAGGGTTCTAGCCTTAGAAGCTTCGCCGATGTTCTTAGACTCCTAGTAGTGGGGCCCACCTCATTTTAGAATGTTCGAAGCTGCTTTGTTACTCTTTTGAAGTTCCGCACGAGATTTCATACCTCTAGCTTATAGCAGGTTGGAATTGACGTTAGGAATTCAAAATGGAGACCCCATAGGACCACCAGACCTTAGGACAGCCTCGTGTACGTTTTTGAACCACTGCGCACAAATTCTCGGTCTGCGGCCTTGACGCCTTTAATTACCCTTCAATAGAGCGAAACTGAAGTTAGAATTCCACGAAAATCGACATCAAAGTCAAAATTTGACGTGCTTTCAGCCTGGTCGACAACAAAGTTACCCAAGCAATCTCATATTGCAAAACAGACTACGTTGATGTGTTCGGAACATCGAATTTGCTAGGAAAGCGCATGCAATTTGTCACGGTTCTGAGCACTAGCAAGAGAGAGACACAAAATTCAGCGTGTTTTAAATAAATTAAATTAATTTAAATCCTTTTTTACTTATACCCTAAATCTCACCTGCCTCTGGCTCACCCTGCACCATTCCTTCTCCTCCTTCCGCGGGGTTGTACTCCTCTGCCCTAACTTGGTTTGACTGGGCTTCTTTCTCTTGCCCCGTCTCATCTTGTTGTACTACGGTTTGCCCTCTTCACGAAAGAGGTGGTGAAATCCCATGCACCTCTGCCCGAGCTTCTTTCTCTCGAAGCTTTGATCTTTCCCCTTTGGTGCTCGGATGGCTACGGCACCTGCCCCTTGGCATAAACGAGCAAGTTTTCTCTCCTTCCCAAAGCTTCTCTCTCCCTCTTTTCTCGATGCTTCCCCCTTGTGTGTGGCTTTTGGCGAGGGGTTTCACTCGTCCCTTACATCTGTTGGCACGGGTGAGTGTTTTGGTAGTGTTGGATGGTGTGGGGTGAGTTCAGTTGGCCCCTTCTCCTCTCTTTTACTATTTAAACCCCATTTTGGGGGAGGCTTGAGGTTGAATGCCCTGGGATTGAAGTCTTCCTCTCTCAGTCTCTTTCCTATGCTTTTTTTGGATTTCTGCGTGTGTGAGGTTGGAAGGTGGTGTGTGCTCTCCCCTTTTCCTCTCCTGTTCACTGTTTAAGTGAGTGTGTGTGTGTGGTTTGGAGGATTGTTGTCTGTGTTCTTAGGCTTACCCAAGCCTTTAGTTTCTCAGTTTGGGGTGTTCTCCTCGTGGCCTCCCTGTTGGTCATTTGGTTTTGGGTGCTTGTTTGCTTGCAGCACCATTGAGGTACAAGCTTCTCCCTTCTCTCTCTGTTCTTGTGGTTTATAACTCTCAGCTAAGTGTTATTTCATGCATGGTTATGCTAAACTCATGTTAATTAGCTAGTGTTACTATGAAAAATGCATGTGTAACACCATGTGTAAGTTTCTTTTTAAAATCAAATGATGAATTAGGGGACTTTAAATAACATGTTATACTTTCCTCCTCTAGTTTGAGGTGCTTCACTCATAAAAATTTAACATGCTTTAGTTTCTATTGTTTACATGGTTTGAAGGATGATTTAGGGTTCTCATTACTCCCTTACTACTCTTCACCTCATTATGCTTCATTTCAATGAGTTAAAGGTTTGTATCCTCATGAGTTACACATTTGTGGATGAGTCATTTTTCCTTTTCTTCTCTCTTGCTCTAATATATGGTTTAATGCATGCGATATGTTTTTAGTTTTAGGCATGTGGCAAGCTTGCTTCTCCTTTGAAAAGAAAGACGAGAGAAAAGAAAAAAAATGGGAAGGGAAAAAGGAAAGAAAAAAGAAAAAGAAAAAAAAGGAGGTGGTGATTGTTTTAGTTAGCTCTAATATGAAGAGTTTTGTTAGAGCTTGTTGTTTTGCTCTCATGCATTTAACTCTTTAACTCTGGTCCTTGTTGTTCCTTTCTTCTAGCACTATATTATTAGTACTACATATTTACAATGACACTCTAGCATGAAAGTGGGTGAGGAAAAGGCATGGTGATTTAGAAGGACTAGGTCTCACATACTTTGCTTTATAGATGCTGGTACTTCTCTTTTGCCATGTTGTTTTGCATACTTGGAAGTTTGAAAGACATGTTAGAGGCCCTCTATACTTGAGAAACACTTGTTGTGACTTGACTTTATTTCATTTTATTGTTTACCATGGCATACATGAAAGGCTTAATGCATGTGGGAGAAATACATAGAGAAGGAGAGGCATTGGTGGTTTGATTTTGGCTTAACCTGGTTGCGGTTTGGTCTGTTTCTAGGCTTGATTTTGTGTCTCTATGTGTCATGTTTTTACCTTAAAATTGGTTTAGTTTTAGGCAGCTTGGTGGCTCTATTTTGGTGCCTTGTTTGGCTCGATTTTCTCTATCCTTGCTGCCCTGCAGCTGCTCTTGTGCACTTACCTTGGAGAGGACTAGGTTTATGTGTTTTACTGCCTTATGCAGCTGCCCCCTTTATAGTTATCTGGGGCTTGGTTTCTATGTTTTGTTGCCTTGCAGCTACACCATTTAGGGAGCTTTTTTTTTCTATTGTACCTGATGTATGGTTGCTCCCTTTGCAACTGATGTGTGGCTCGATTTTTATTATCTTTGCTGCCCTTTGCAAGTGCCCCTATGCATGCTTAAAAATGGCTCATTTTTCACTGTTAATGTTTTTTTTGTGGCTTCTCCCTTTTTCATCACTTTGGAGCTTTGTTTCTCTGTTTTAAGTGCCTTTGAGCTACCCTTGTACTCATATGGGGGCTCGATTTGGTTTTTTAATTACCTTTGGGTTGCTCCTCTTTGCACTTATGTGGGGCTCGATTTTGGTATTTCCTTTGCCTTTGTGCTGGTTCTGTTTGGAGCAGGTAGTATCTTGGACTAACCCTATGAGCTAGCCCTGTTTTGAGCATATTAACTACCTTACAGCTGCCCCCCTTTTGCGTGTTTGGGGCCGGTTTTCTGTGTTCTTCTTGCTGCCGTGTACACCTGCCCCCTTTGCATCTGTTTGGGGCTGGTTTTTTGTGTTCTTCTTGCTGCCTTATACAGCTGCCCCCTTTGCATTTGTTTGGGGTTGGTTTTATGTGTTCTTGTTGCATTGAAACTGCCCTTTTGCACCTATTTTGGTGGCTAGTGTTGGGTTTGATGAGGGCTTGATTGTGGATCCATATGGATTAAGTTGTAGCATCCATTTGAAATGTTGTTGATGACATATTTGGCCCAGTGTTTAATATTTGTTCGGGCCTGCTTCTATGATATTGGAGGGTTAGAATTCTAGCATAAGGTGACATGGATTTTAAATTTGCAAAAGAACCTGAATTTTGGGCTTGAAGTGGCACATACCTTAAAAATTAGTGTGTCAATGTTTTTGAGCTTTGCAGGAGTTTAGGATTTAGCCCCGTTAAGGCTTTGCTTTGACATGTGCTCAGTCTAGAGTGTGGTACAGTTTCTAGGGTTTTCCCTTTTTTTTTCTTCAGTTGCACATTTTAAAGGGAGTGAGTCTCATTTAGGAGGTCATAGAACTTGTAGGTGTCTGTCGGGATTAAGTTGTCAGAATGTTAGGATTGTCTGTTTTACCTGGTTTTAACGATTGATCTGCCTTCTTTACGATGTGTATTTGGCGGATCGTTCCCTTCTTTCTATTTTTCCTTGTCCCCCTGTTCTTTATTTCTTCTTTCTTCTTGGCTGAGTCCTTCTAAACTTATGTACGAGGCATAAGTGTACACTTATAGCCTTTTTCTATACGTGGGCCATCAAGCAAGGCTACAAGTCGAGTGTTTAGGGGTTAGGACGCTTATGACCGTGCTTATGTGTGCGTAAAACGAGGGACTCTTAGAATAGTATCCCCTACCTTTGAGTATAGACCTTCACTGAAGGTGAGGCTAGGGACCGACGATACTATTCAACAATTCTTGATGGGATTGATGCTAGCAATACTCTTAGGTTGTTAGTAGTCCTAGTTCGATTTGGAAAGTTGGCCTGTGGACTGTACTACTTTATAAAAAAATGTGTGTATTTTGAAATAAAATTTCCTCTACAACCAAGAATTTGCCTTTCACCCATAAATTTTATATGCATGCAAACTAAAATGAATGAAAATTATGAAGATCTACGGTGAACTACTTGAGTCGAGGTTATGACTACCCTCTGTAGGGTATTGGTATGATAGCTCTTATCCAAGATTGGGACATACACAGCCCAGCTCTGTGTCCTCTCTGCCATCATGCTTATGGTCTTCCCGGACTCGTAGTCCGCTCATCATGGTTTTATACAAGTTTTATACAGATTTTACACTGGTTTTCTAAAGATTCTCTGTAGATGTGTTTCCTGTCTTTTCTGCTTTCTTTCAGTTTTCTATATGAGGTTCTGGCCCTTGGTTTCTTCACACATATAGTAAGTAGCACCCTACTTAGTCAGACTTTCCTTACTAAGTCTACTCTTGTTTTCATTTGGTGCTGACGACTTTTCTGCAAGAAATAATAAAACAATAATAATAACAGGTAGCAATGCATTGCGGGTAATCAGCGCCTATGGTACACTTGTAGAACCATTACTTCTTTTTTTTACCACACTACGCGCTTTACTTTTTTCAGTACATACACTTGTTAGTCTACATGCTTCACTTTCATTAGTACTTATACTTGTTATTCTAGCATGTTTTACTTTCTTTAGTACATAAACCTTCTACTGTAGCATGTTTTACTTTCTTCAATACATACTCCTGTTAGTATAGCATATTTGTGATGTTGGTATACTGTTTAGTGTAGCACACTCCTGCTTTCCTGCCATTACTGCTCCTTTTTACTATAGCATGACACCCCTGTTTATTATAGAGCATACACCTAAAAATGAAATAAATCACTGACTCAACAATTGCATGTTCACTTTACACATTAAATCTAAACTGCAACACTGCTACGACGCGGAGTACGAGATATGACTTCAAGGGCAGCACGGTCATCTTCAACAGCAAAACTCTTGTCTAGACCAGCAAAAACATCCTTTAGTCTAAATAACAGTCTATAGAACTTCATGGTAGTCCGCCTAGTGCGATATAAATCCTCACTTATTCTCTTAGGCTATAGCAAAACTATGTCGTGTAATATAAGTCCTAATTCGCTTTAGGATTTTGAGGTTATCGTCCCGTACAATATAAATCCTCCCATCTTCCAGGTTATTCGCATAATTAGGTGATTATGTGAATGTAATCCCTATAATTAATTGACAGGATTGAAATTTAAATAACTTCATTTCCAAAATTTAAAGCTAAATAATAGGATAGTCTGGGAAGTCACTAGGGTTTGCTCGGATCCGTGTCATCCCCTACTCCTCTCTCCTTTGATTCCTGAAATAAATGTTCCAATTTTGAGCCACTCACCTATTGGATTTCCTATTACCCCACTTCTTTGGAAACCCTACCTTTTGTGTTCATGAATATAGATACCCCTGATCTAAATCGAGAGTTCTCTCAGGTAACTTTGATCATTTGAGGGGTAATTGACTATAGGGACTTGCCTCTATAGAGTGCTTTAAGAACTCAGGTAATATAAACCCTATTTAATTCTTTTTGTATTAAATAGAGGAACTTGTCGGTCCACATAAAGGTTTGCAGACCAAAACGGATGTCATGAATTCTGTAGTTTATTTGATCGAGTGATATCGTCAGGTGGGGTGTCTATTCTTCGGGATAGATGCGTTATTTGCTATATAATTCTCATTCATTCAAACTACAAAATCAATGGGATTCGTCCATTCTCATTTTTAAAATTTAAAATTTTATTTTCATAAATCCATATATGTATATTAAATTAAATCAAAATCCTATTTTTTTAAAACTACAAGTCATATTTTTCAAAAGTTTCAACACCCCACACATTTCAGCGGCCGACAATTTCTAGCAAATCCGCTGGGGAATAGCTCTACTCTTCATTATGATCAAGAGGTTTCTATTTTCATACATCAGAAATGTGTCCATGCCCCTCATGGTCCAGATTGTCATTCTTTTGTTGGCATGCTTCGCTCATTTATTTCTTGGGCAAGCACGGTCAATTCTCTTGGTTTCAGAACCATCTGTTTTACCACCCCAAACAGAGTGGTTCAGGAATTTTTAGGGTTTTCTTTATGTGTGAGGTTGGACCCCAATAGGTGTGTTAGTGCACGAGGTGCGTCGTGAATTCAGCCTAGAATTGGGTCCTGAATTTCACTTTCACTCCTCATCTTTTGGGTTTGATTTTCTATCAGCAAGTTAAACCGAACCTCTACTTTCGTACCTTTCATTTAAATTTCAAATTAAGCAAACACCGCTAATAAACATAAAAGCTGGAAATAAAGATGAAATAAGGTTAAAGAACCAAGTAGAATAAGAGAATTACTCAGTTTACAGTACAAGTGCGGTGACTTGAGTACTTCCGTTGGAACTGCGAGGCGTGAGACGTCTTTGACTTCTAGAAACCTTTCAAATGACAGGAACAATGTCTTCGCCAAAGTTAATCTTTTCTTTCGCCTCCAGAGTAGAGTTCACTGTCAATAGGGATGAGTTGCCTAATCTGGCAGTCATCAAGTTTGAACAAGGGTTCGATGATGTTGGAGTCAAGTTCGAGGATGTGGCCATTGAAATGATGAAACCTGAAATGACCAAGTCTGTAAAGCCTATTATAGAGTTCAACCCATAGTCTGTTGAGGAACTCCCCATGCCAAAAAAGGAACGGATTGAAAAGAACTCTGATGTCATTAGGAGCGTTGGGACTTCTCCTAAGGCTATTTCTGCTTCTACTGCTAGATTCACCACCGCTTTACTAGACACCAGTTGCTCCACTAACTAAAGGAAAATATATTCTACACGTGGAAGTGCCATTCGATGCTTATGACTTACCATTTTCTGGGTTTGAGATTGGGTCCAATTCAATGTCCTTACAATTGACGAAAGCACAGAATAAGAGGCACAGTCAGAAAATCCTGAAAGTTGAGCATCCGCGACGGTTCCGCCAATGCCCACAGCAGTACAGTCAAGAGTCAGCTCAACAAAGACCATTTCGTACATATAGAAAGTCGTCTACAACTATGAATCTACGATTAAGCAAGGAATACCCATTTAAATAAGGGTCAGTGTCGCAGATACTTTGTTACTTGATAAAGAGGCCAGAATTCAGATTACCAAATCCAAAAAAGCCAGAGGAGGCTGGCAAGAAGGATCACCCCCAATACTGCCCATACTACTTGTTGCTCGGCCACAAAATAGGAAACTGCTTTAGCTTCAAGGATTGGCTCCAACAGAATTTCAGAAGTGAAAATGTGATAATCCCAAAAGAATATTTAAAAGAACCTGATAAAGGTCCTTTAAATATGATTTCAGAGGATTCAAATGACTCCTACACGACACCGCTGCTCGAAGGAATAAGTGACGTTTCTCGAAAACCTTCAACTGACCTTAAAGTTATCAAAGGAAAGTTAATTAAGTATGCATTGGAAAAGCTTCGAGCTGACATTACACAACTGACTAAAGATCAAAAAGAAGATATCAAAGATGAAGATTACAACCTAGCAGATTACATGAGAAGTGAATTCGCAGAAATCAACGTCGTTGAGACCCAAGCCATGTTAGCTGCGAGCGACACTCCTCTTCATGAGGAGAACACCGCAGATGAGTGGCAGAGGGACATCCAGCAAAGGGACGAATATATCAGCCATCTCAAGAAGAAAATCAAAGAAATGACAACCACCATGACTACGATGCAAAGACAGTCACGAACACTGCAAGTGGTGCCTCCAGAAACAAGCTAGTTTGAAACCATTTAGGTTACGGATGAAAGAACAAACTTCAACTCCGACAAATAGCCAAATAAGGATTCAGTTCAGGGTCTAATACCAAAAGTTAAAACTAAACGGATAGTCAAACATCAGATGAGGGAAACCCTGGATCAATCAAAAAGAGGGACATCAACTCTAAAAGGTAGACCGTAGCCAGAGGAGTTTGATACCATCCCATACCCCACGTTGCACACTTCCGAGCATGTTGCACACTTCCGAGCATGTTGCTGCAACGTCGGGGGTAGTGATGCACTATTACTCCAATAGTTCGTGAGCAGTATTTCAGAAATCACTTTTGACTGGTACGCAGAATTACCAAACAGCTCAGTAAAGACTTTCACATAAATTGAGAATTTTTTTGTCAAGCAGTTTGGTGGAATTCAACACCATGTCACTATAGGCAGTCTTGTGGAAGAGAAGCAGAAGCCAGATGAAACTTTGGTGGAGTACATCTTACTTTGGAGAAATCTTAGCATGAGGTGTGAACCACATCTCCAGGAGCAACATGTAATTAAGATTCCTCTATAGAGCATCCATGGTCTGGTATGCTTCTTACTCAAGGGGCTTACATTTAAAACTTTCGAGAAGCTACTTAGCAAAGCTAGGATTCTTCAAGAAGAAACTAAACAACTTGGGTTTCTTGGTAAAGCGGAGGAGATGGAGTCAACAAAGACATATGAAAGGAAATCCGGAACAGTTGCAGCGGTTAACAGTGGAAAGCGATCGTTGCAAATACAAGCCGAACAACCTCAGCAGACCTTCCAACGTCATCGACAAAATGCACAACAATCATTTTAGTAGATGCCTTACCAAAAGAATGAGAGGCAAGTTCTAACCACTATTGATCTATCAAACAAGGTATACTCTTTTAAAGATGAAGCTGCAAGGAGGATGTTCCACATTATGATCAAGCATCCCGAATTTAGGTTGCCCATAGCAAAGAGACCAGAGGAGATCAACAGGAAAGGACACCCGAGATATTGCCAGTATCATAGATTCATTGGACATACCATAAAAGAGTGTTGCAGCTTCAACGATTGGCTCGAGGAGAACTTCGTGAATGGAAGCGTAACAATCCTTGATGAATATTTGAAAGGAACTTGAAAGAGGTTCTATCAATATGATTTCGGTCGATTTGTTTGCTTCAATTAACTCCTACGCAATTGACAACGGATGAGAGACTTTTTTATTATTATTGTTCTACATTTGATTGCTAAAAGAAGATATTAGCATGATCAGTGTTGGTCTGTACCATCCCTCCTGCCGTGATGAATGAAAGATAAAGAGTTTGTTTTTGTCCAGAATTGCTCTATATTTGGAAAGCTCAAATTTAGATATTTTGCTAAGACTACGACTTCATAAAGAATGAAATTAATGCCCTAACAACTGCATCCTCCCTTTAAGGAATTCATATTGGGTCCTAAGTAGATTTCAAAATGAAATAGTGTGGTTGAAATACGAGTAATTGACTCGGGGATATCACGAGTCTTTCAATTTTCTTCCATGTGACTGGGTCCAAACTTTCGAATAAGTTATAAAATCTCAGGATTCACATTAAGGAACATTTCAGAATTATTAATTAGGGGAGTTTTGACATTCAAAATATTTAACAGAAGTATGCCTTACCAGATACAGTAATTCTTAGAAAACAAAATGAGTAAAAGGAAAAAAAAGAGGAGAAAAACTTTTATCTGTGAAGATCCAACTGAGGAGAAGCTTGAGGTGAGCACAAATTGAAAAATTGGTGTCAGTTCAGGCATTGAAAATCTTTAACATGTGCTCCACCAGATATAGTATTCCGCAATGGAAAAGAGCAAAAAAGAGAGCAAAAAAATGAAGTGAAAAGCATAAAAAAAGAAAAGGAAAAGAGAAAACAAGAAGGCTCCTTGAGAAGAAGCTTGAGACAAGCATATAACCAAAAATTAGTGCTTAATCCTCCTCTGATTAATAAAACTTGAAAGACTACCTTAAGAAGATTCTTTAGATATTATGCTTTGAAAATAGTCAAGTGATTTTATGTCTTTTGGTCGATCATTAATTGGCTCAGAAATATCTTTGGACAATGAAAAATTTTTTGATCACATGACCAGAAATTTTGAAATCTGCTTAGGCCTGGGAAGAAAGAATTAAAAAAAGGGTCACGTTGATAGCAATTAATGGAAATTCAACCCTGAAGTCTTATCCTTCCGTGCCCAGCAGTTACAACTTCAGTTTCAATTCGAGGAATGTCGAAGCGACTTCTCAAAGATAACCTGGACAACTTTTACACAATCGGTGACAAAGAAAAGGACAACTGTTACAAATGAGGTTATGAAGTTCCATCCTCTTCAGTGGTGACATCCTTAGAAATAACACATCTTTATAGGTTCTTGAAAGAATGTGATTCTGATAGCACCTTAGAGAATGGGTTATTCTCTACATTTGCCTTCAATGAGTAGACGATACCTCAGGAAGTACTTCACATCGTGATGTTTCAAAGGCAAATCCTTGCCCTACGATGCACCGATGTTGTACTTATCTAAAACAGGGTCCAAATCTTAAAACGAATACAATGAAATAAAACACAACATTAAATAAAATAAAAGTTAACATCCAAACAAAATAAAGAAATTTTCTGCTTGAAAAATTTTTTAAAAATAAAAGAATATATATGCACAGACTTTTCAGCGTATTTCTGCAATGTACAAGTTTCACGAATTTCTCCCAAATTCAAATATCAAATTCTAAATTTGAATTATTTAGTCTAAGGCTGTGATTAATATCCTTTCAATTCTCTCCCTCATTTGAGAAATGATCGGCTGATTCTATTGACATGGAGCCATGAGTTTCGATTGGTTCTGTTGGCATGGAATCACATTATTTCTCAAAAAAAAACTTTTTTGGTCAACTCTTTGATTGGGATATGAAACACCCTCATATTCCCTCTTAATCTATTTCCTTCAATGAAAATCTTTCAAATCAAATTCTAGAGGATGAGGATTTTACATCCCTTTCTGTATTGCTTTAGGAGTCCTCCCTATCGAAATTGTTCAAATTTCAGTTCAAGTTCTAGAGGTTGGGGATTTTACATCCGCTACCACATTGCTTTAGGAGTCCTCTCTATCTCAATGGTTCAAATTTCAGTTCAAGTTCTAAGGTTAAGGGTTTTACATCCAATGCTGCATTGCTTTAGGAATCCTCCCTATCGCAATGGTTCAAATCTCAAATTCAAGTTCTAGAGTTTGAGGATTTTACATCGATATCGCATTGCTTTAGGAGTTTTCCCTATCACAATGGTTCAAATCTCAAATTCAAGTTCTAGAGGTTGAGGATTTTACATCCGATACCGCATTGCTTTAGGAGTCCTCCCTACACAATGTTTCAAATTCAAATTTCAAGTTCTAGAAGTTGAGGATTTTACATCTGATACCGCATTGCTTTAGGAGTCCTCCCTATCACAATGTTTCAAAATTCAAATTTTAAGTTCTAGAAGTTGAGGATTTTACATCCGATAACGCATTGCTTTAGGAGTCCTCCCTATCGCAACGGTTCAAATTTCAATTCAAGTTCTAAAGGTTGAGGATTTTACATCCGATACCACATTGCTTTAGGAGTTCTCCTTATCACAATGGTTCAAATTTCAATTCAAGTTTTAGAGGTTGAGGATTTTAAATCCGATACTGCATTGCTTTAGGAGTCCTCCTTATCACAATGGTTTAAATTTCAATTTAAGTTCTAAAGGTTGAGGATTCTACATTTGATACTACATTGCTTTAGGATTCCTCCCTATCATAATGGTTCAAATTTCAAATTCAAGTTCTAGAAGTTGAGGATTTTACATCCGATACCTCATTGCTTTGGGAGTCCTCCCTATCACGATGGTTCAAATTTTAATTTCAAGTTATAGAGGTTTAGAATTTTACATTCGATACCGCATTGTTTTGGGAGTCCCTATCACAATGGTTTAGATTTCAATTCAAGTTCTAGAGGTTAAGGATTTTACATTTGATACCACATTGCTTTAGGAGTCCTCCCTATCGCAATGGTTCAAATTTCAAATCCAAGTTTTATAGGCGGAGGACCCCAACATTCGACACCGCATTGCTCTGCAATGATCTCCTGTCAAATTCTAGATGTGGAGGATCCCAGCATCCGACACTGCATTGCTCTGCAATGATCTCCTATCAAGTTTTAGATATTAAGGATCCTATCTTTTGATATCTTATTGCTCTACAATGATCTCATGTCAAGTTTTAGAGACTGAGGATCCCAGCATCTGATACCGCATTGCTCTGCAATGATCTCCTGTCAAGTTTTAGAGGAAGAGGATCACGACACCTGATTCTACATTGCCCTTGAATGGTTCATATCAGGTTTTAGAGGTTAAGGAGTAAGCCCTTCAATTGAATCAAGGCATCTGATTCCACATTACATTAGGATCCATTCCTATCGTAATGATTCAGTCAAGTTTTCTCTTTCAATCTTTTAGTTGGATGTGAGTCCTTGCGCTTTTCATCTCAATCCATTCTCTTCACTTTTCTAAATTCAAATTTTCCATGAAATCGAAATTCAAATCCAATTTGAAATTTGAAAATTAAAATTCCTAAACTTTCAAATTAAAGATTCATCTTTTGTCTCCCCAGCGGAAATAACTCTCTCTCTCAACTCTACTCTCTGTTCTAAGTACTTTACTTAGACAGCTTTGTGTTGGTTTGTTGATATTTCTTGGTCAACACCATATGCACGGTGTGTTTGTCCGACACACCACACCTATTGAGAGTCCATTTGTTGACCTTGCTTTTACCGAGGTTTAGTTTTCCTCATAGAATTCAGGGTTCTAGCCTTAGGAACATCCCCGACGTTCTTAGACTCCTAGCAGTGAGGCCCACCTAATTTTAGAATGTTCGAAGCCACTTCGTTACTTTTTTGAAATTCTGCACGAGATTCCATAACTCTAGCTTTTAGTAGGTTGGAATTGACATCAGGAATTTGAAATGGAGTCCCCATAGGACCACCGGACCTTAGGAAAACCTCGTGCACTTTTTTGCACCACCGCAAATAAATTCTCTATTTACGGCCTCGACTCCTTTAATTACCCTTCAACTAAGCGAAACTGAAGTCAAAATGTCAGGAGAATTGACATTAAAGTCAAAATTTCACGCGCTTTAAGCATGACCAACAACGAAGTTGCCCGAGCAACCTCAGATCGCAGACTACGCCGATGCGTTCGGAACGCCGAATTCGCTAGGAAAGGACATGCAATTTGTCACGGTTCCGAGCATGAGCAAGTGACAAAAAATTCAACGTGTTTTAAATAAATTAAATTAATTTAAATCCTTTTTTACTTAAACCCTAAATCTCACCCACCTATGGCTCAGCGCACGCCATCCCTTGTCCTCGTCCCGTGAGGTCGTGCTCCTCTGCCCTGGCTTGGTTTGATTGGGCTTTTTTATCTCGCCCTGTCTCGTCCTGTTGTAGTGAAATTTCCCCTCTTCACGTAAGAGATGGTGACATCCCATGCACCTCTGCTCGAGCTTCTTTCTCTCGAAGCTTAGAGCTTTCCCCATTGGTGATCGGACGGCTGCGACACCTGCCCCTTAGTGTAAACGGGGAAGTTTTCTCTCCTTCTCAAAGCTTCTCCCTCCCTCTTCTCTCAATGCTTCCCCTCTTTGCGTGGCTTCTAGCGAGGGGTTTCATTTGTCCCTTACATCTATTAGCACGGGTGAGTCTTTGGGTTGTGTTGGATGGTGTGGGGTGAGTTCAACTGGCCCCTTCTCCTCTCTTTTACTATTTAAGCCCCATTTTGGGAGAGGTTTGAGGTTGGATGCCTTGGGTTTGAATTCTTCCTCTCTCACTCTCTTTCATGTGCTCTATTCGAATTTCTTTGTGTGTGAAAGACTGGAAGGTGATGTGTGCTCTCCTCTTTTCTTCTCCTGTTCACTATTTAAGTGATTGTGTGTGTGTGATTTGGAGGATTGCTACCTGTGTTCTTGGGCTTACCCAAGCCTTTAGTTGCTCGGTTTGGGGTGTTCTCCTCGCGGCCTCCTTATTGGTCATTTGATTTTGGGTGCTTGTTTGCTTGCAGCACCATTGAGGTACAAGCTTCTCCCTTCTCTCTCTGTTCTTATGGTTTATGACTCTCGGCTAAGTGTTATTTCATGCAAGGTTATGCCCAACTCATGCTAATTAGCTAGTGTTACCATGAAAAATGCATGTGTAGCACCATGTGCAAGTTTCTTTTTAAAATCAAATGATGAATTAGAGGACTTTAGATAACATGTTATACTTTCTTCCTCTAGTTTGAGGTGTTTCACTGATGAAATTTTAACATGCTTTAGTTTCTATTGTTTGCATGGTTTTAAGGATGATTTGGGGTTCCCTTTACTCCCTTACTACTCTTCACCTCATTATGCTTCATTTCGATGAGTTCAGGGATTGTATCATCATGAGTTACACATTTGTGGATGAGATATTTTTCCTTTTGTTCTCCCTTGCTCTAATGGATGGTTTAATGCATGCGGAATGTTGTTTAGTTTGAGGCATGTAGCAGGATTTCTTTGCCTTTGAGAAGAAAGAAGAGAGAAAAGTAAAAAAATAGGAAGGGAAAAAAGGAAAGAGAAAAGAAAAAGAAAAAAAAGGAGGTGGTGAATGTTTTGGTTAGCTCTAATATGAAGAGGTTTGTTAGAGCTTGTTGTTTTGCTCTCATGCATTTAACTCTTTAACTTTGCTCTTTGCTCTTCCTTTCTTCTAGCACTATATGTTTAGAACTACATGTTTACAATGACATTCTAGCATGAAAGTAGGTGAGGAAAAGGCATGGTGATTTAGAAGGACTAGGTCTCACATGCTTTGCTTTATAGATGCTGGTACTTCTCTTTTGTCATATTTTTTGCATACTTGAAAGTTTGAAATACATGCTAGAGGCCCCCTATACTTGATAAACACTTGTTGTGACTTGCCTTTATTTCATTTTATTGTTTACAATGGCATACATGATAGGCTTATTGCTTGTGGGAGAAATACATGGAGGAGGAGAGGCATTAGTGGTTTGATCTTGGCTTCACCTGGTTGTGTTTTGGTCTGTTTCTGGGCTTGATTTTGTATCTCTGTGTCATGGTTTTACCTTAAAATTGGTCTAGTTTTAGGTAGCTTGGTGGTCCTGTTTTGGTGCCTTGTTTGGCTCGATTTTCTCTGTCTTTGCTACCTTACAGCTGCCCTTGTGCACTTACCTTGGTGGGGGCCTCGATTTATGTGTTTTACTGTCTTATGCAGCTGTCCCCTTTGCAGTTATCTGGGGCTTGGTTTCTATGTTTTTTTGCCCTGCAGCTGCCCCATTTAGGGAGCTCGATTTTCCTATTGTACCTGATGTGTGGCTGCTCCCTTTGGACCTGATGTATGGCTCGATTTTTATTGTCCTTGCTTCCCTTTGCAGCCGCCCCTATGCATGCTTAAAAATTGCTCATTTTTCACTGTTAATGTTTTTTGTGGCTGCTCCCTATTGCATCACTTTGGAGCTTTGTTTCTCTATTTTAAGTGCCTTTGGGCTACTCCTTGTACTCATATGGGGGGCTCGGTTTGGTGTTTTAGTTGCCTTTGGGTTGCCCCTCTTTGTACTTTATGTGGGGCTCAGTTCTGTTATTTCCTTTGCCTTTGTGCTGGTTTTGTTTGGAGCAAGTAGTGGCTCTGGCTCACCCTGTGAGCTGGCCCTATTTTGAGCATATTAACTAACTTACAGCTGCACCACCCCCCACCCTTTTGCATCTGTTTGGGGCTGGTTTTTTGTTTTCTTCTTGCTTCTTTATACAGTTGCCCCCTTTGCATCTGTTTGGGGCTGGTTTTCTGTGTTCTTTTTGTCGCATTGTAGCTTCCCTTTTGCACCTATTTCAGGGGCTAGTGTTGGGTTTGATGAGGGCTTGATTGTGGATTCATATGGATTACGTTGTAGCATCAATTTGAAATGTTGTTGATGACATACTTGGCTCAGGGTTTAATATTTGTTCGAGCCCGCTTTTGTGATATTGGAGGGTTAGAATTCTAGAATATGGTGTCATGGATTTTCAAATTTGCAAAAGAAGCTGAATTTCAGGCTTGAAGTGGCACATACTTTAAAAATTAATGTGCCAATGTTTTTGAGCTTTGCAAGAATTTGGTATTTAGCCCCGTCAAGGCATTGCTTTGACATGTGGTTAGTCTAGAGTGTGGTATAGTTTTCTAGGGTTCTCCTTTCTTTTTTTCTTTAGTTGCCCATTTTAATGGGAGTGAGTCTCTTTTAGGAGGTCCTAGAACTTGTAGGTGTCTGTCGAGACTGAGTTGTCAAAATGTTGGGATCGTATGTTTTACCAAGTTTTGAGGATCGATCTGCCTTCTTTACAACAGTTTTAGGCGGATCGTTCCCTCCTCTCTCCTTCTCCTTATCCCCATATCCTTTGTTTCTTCTTGCTTCTTGGCTGAGTCCTTCTGCACTTATGTACTAGGCATAAGTGTGCACGTATAGTCTTTTGCTATACGTGGGTCATCCAGCAAGTTTATAAATAGGGTTGTTAGGGGTTAGGATGTTGATGACAGTGCTTATGTGTGCTTAAAACAAGGAACTATTAGAATACTATCCCCTACCTTTGAGTATAGACCTTCACTAAAGGTGAGGCTAAGGACTGATGATACTATTCACCAATTCTTGGTGGAACTGTTGCTACCAATACTCTTAGGTTGTTAGTAGTACTAGTTTGATTAGGAAAGTTGACCAATGGACTGTACTACTTTATTAAAAAAATGCATGTATTTTGAAATAAAATTTCCTCTACAACCAAGAATTTGACTTTCACCCATAATTTTTATATGCATGCAAACTAAAATGAATGAAAATTTATAAAGGTCCATGGTGAACTACTTAAGTCAAGGTTAGGACTACCTTCTATAAGGTATTGGTCTGGTAGCTCTTATCCAAGATTGGGACGCACACAGCCCAGCTCTGAGTCCTCCCCGCCATCATGCTTATGGTCTTCCCGGACTCGTAGTCCGCTCTTCGTGGTTTTATATGAGTTTTATATAAATTTTACACGGGTTTTCTACGGATTCTCTGCATATGTGTTTCCTGTCTTTTCTGCTTTCTTCCAATTTTCTGTATGAGGTTCTGGCCTTTAGTTTCTTCACACATACAGTAGCACCCCTACTTAGTCAGGTTTTCCTTACTACGTCTACTCTTGTTTTCTTTTGGTGCTGACGCCTTTTCTGCAGGAAACAATAAAATGATAATAATAATAGCTAGAAATGCATTGGGGGTAAACAAAGACCTACGGTACACTTGTAGCACCATTACTTCTTTTCTTTACCGCACTACATGCTTTACTTTCTTCAATACATACACTTGTTAGTCTACATGCTTCACTTTCTTCAATACATATACTTGTTAGTCTAGCATGTTTAGCTTTCTTTAGTACATAAACCTGCTACTCTAGCATGTTTTACTTTCTTCAATACATACTCCTGTTAGTACAGCATGCTTGTGATGTTGGTTTACTATTTAGTGTAGCACACTCCTGCTTTCCTGCTATTACTGCTCCATTTTACTATATCATGACACCCCTATTTATTAGGGAGCATACACCTAAAAATGAAATAAAATACCGACTCAACAATTACACGTCCACTTTAAACTTTAAATCTAAACTGCAACACTACTACGACGTGGAGTACGGGACACGAATTTGAGGGCAGCATGGCCATCTTCAACAGCAAAACTCTTGTCTACATCAGTAAAACCATCATTTAGTCTAAATAACAGTCTATAGGACTTTGAGGTAGTCCACCTAGTGTGACATAAATCCTCACTTGTTCTCTTAGGTTATTGCACAACCATGCCGTGCAATATAAGCCCTAATTCGCTTTAGGATTCTGAGTTTGTCGTCCGGTTTGATATAAATCCTCCCATCTTCTGGGTTATTTGCATAATCAGGCGATTATGTGAATATAATCCCTATAATTAATTGACAGGATTGAAATTTAAATAACTGCATTTCCAAAATTTAGAGCCCAACAATAGCATAGTCTGAGAAGTCACCGGGGTTTACTCAAATCCGTGTCATCCCCTACTCTCTCCTTTGATTCCTAAAATAAATGTTTCAACCTTGAGCTACTCACCTATTGGATTTCCTATTACCAAACTTCTTTGAAAACACTACCCTTCAAATTCATGATGAAAGATAACCCTGATCTAAATCGAGAGTTCTCTCAGGTGACTTTGGTCATTTGAGGGGTAATTGACTATAAGGGCTTGCCTTTATAGGGAGCTTTGAGAACCCATGTAATATAAACCCTATTTAATTCTTTTTGTATTAAATCGGGGAACTTGTCAGTCTACATAATGGTTAACAGACCAGAACAGATGTCATGAATTATGTAGTTTATTTGATCGAGCGATATCGTCAAGTAAGGTGTCTATTCTTTAGGATAAATAGGTTATTTGTGATATGATGCTCGTTCGTTCAAACTGTTAAATGAATGAGATTCGTCTATTCTCATTTTTCAAACTTAGAATTTTATTTTCATAAATCCATATATGTATATTAAATTAAATCAAAATCCTATTTTTTAAAAGCTACAAGTCATATTTTTCAAAAGTCTCAACCCCACACATTTCAGCGACCGACAATATTTCTTCTATGTTTTAAAGTAGCATGAAAATATTTGGTGCTACGATCACCAACAATAAAAGAGATGTCATTAGCCTTTTATTTTAGAAGGCCTTCCTCCAAATTGATTGCAACCACAGGTGATAGATGAGTCTCAGCCACAACATCCACCCAATCAGGTGAATTAACATCTTGAGCTTCCAATTGAACAACATTATGCTGAGCCTCCAAAACATTGTAATGAACATTACCAAAGACTTGCAGATTCCATTTCCTCAGATGTGCCAATAACTTTTTTTGTAGCTGTCAAAGTGCATACCAAGGAGTCCCAACACCATCAAGTTTCCACACCTGCTGAACAAGACTAAAAAAAGTTTCATGAGTTGTCCAAATAATAAAAAATTTAAATATGGAGATTGAAGGTTTGACATTGAAAACTAAAGTGACTAAAAATGGGATTATGATCAGAGGTTGCATAATTTAAATGCTGGACTCTTATAATAGGAAAAAAATGTAAAAAACAACCGTTAACAAAAAAATGATCAAGCCTTTGAGAAGGTAATCCCCTTCTCCATGTAAATGGAGAGCCAAAGTAGCCCAGGTCAAAAAGGTCGACATCATAAATGGAGTTAGTGAAATGGTTTATAAGAGTATGGTCACATCTCCCCCCCCTTCTCAGTAGACTTCATTACCATATTAAAATCTCCACCAACTAACCAATTCTCAGTCATAGAAGTACCGATGAGCTCTAATTTATGCCCTAACAGATACTTATCCTATAAAAATAAACTAGCATAAACAAAAGTGGCTTAACCATGGAAATCCTCCATCTTAAAGTGAGTTAAAACAAATTGTTCATCATCATCCAGAATAGATAAAGTAACAAAATGCTTCCAAAAGATCAAAATTTTATTTTTTTTGTTGCAAAAATACTAATAACTCCTAAATTTATTAAGATTTTTATTTTTGTTGATGGATACCAAAGGCTCCAAAATAGCAATAATGAAAATTTTGTTGACCCTACAAAGTTGTTTAAGCCTATTAAGGGAGGGAGGGTCAGCCACTCCCCTAATATTCCAGACCATGATATTAAACATGATGTCTTAAGCCAGGCCTCCTAGAGGATCTAAAAGGATTGACTATCTGCTTACCATCAGAATAATAAATGCTCTCTTGTATGATATTACTTGCATTCAGCTGAGAGAGTTGATTTTTCCTTTTAGCTTTCTTTCTAGTATATCATTGGACTTGTCATTCATTTTCAAGCACTTTAGTAGAATTTTGAAATGGTGTCTTTATAGAGACAAAATGTATTATTAGAAGAAGAGGGAGGATGGCAGACTGTTCCAGCTACCTCCAGTTGATTAACCAAATAAGATTGTATGTGTTGGGAGGTGGTGTTGTGGGCTACTTATAAAGGTGGAGAAGCGTTAATGATTTCATTGGAAGCAGGAAAAGTAGTAATATAAGTAAAAGCACTATTCTCAGGAATTTGTTGTCCTGTCTGCTCATCAATGTGGGCTATAGACAATTTTTGCCCAGCTTGTTGAACGTGCAAATCAGTGCTAGTGAGATAATCATTAACCTAGCAACAACAAAATTATCAGGTTGGACATTTCTATTGAGGGGTAGAAAAGAGGGAGGAATAGGCTTAAGTAGCACGGTAGAAATAATAGGCGTAGCAGGTTCAAGACCTAGAGTGGTGCCCTGAACTGTGTTGGCTTAATGGTCTGACTGTTGGACCATAGGCGACCGTAATTGTGGATGTAAAAAAATAGCAAGATGTAGAGGTATGACCAAACATGCAACAGTGAGAACAATAGTGGGGGTGAGTCCCCAACACAGCCTTTTGCCAATAACCCTGGTGAGGGGAATCAATCCAAAACTCGTCAGGAATAGGCTGAGTAATATCCCGTTCAACTAGAACACAAACTTCAGAGAGCCTGGTAATATCAAGTGTAGGGGTATCAACCTTGAGTGGCTTTCAAAAATTCTTAGCAAGGGAGTAATGAGTTTCATAGTTGAATAGATGCAACTTTAAGTCTGAAAATTTAATCCATACAAGAATAATAAGGGGCTCCAATTTCGAGTCAAAACCAATAGTTCATTTCAATAGCTTCATATAACGATTATCAATCTTAAGAAGCTTACAAGCAAAAGTTTGAGTATAGTTCTCATCATTAGTAAGTTGAATTAGGGTATGACGTCTGTCTAGCAAACCAAACTTCCAACTACCTGTAAGTTTCAGTGAATCAAAATTTTTACGGATAATCTCAAGCTTCGGGTGTCCATATAATAATTTCCCTACAAGAGCATAACAAAAAAGGAAGCAAGGATGCTTGTTTCAACCTCGTAAGAAACAAAGCGGGTTTCCCATTTTCCTTATAAGCTTCTTAATAAAGGTGTAATCACCACCAACATCAAGAGCATCATGAAAAGACAGAGGAAAGAAGCAAGAACGGCTACAGCAAACAGGGTCAGTGCCCCCAGAGACAGTGGCAGCAAAACTCTGCGACATTAAAACCCCAAAAACAGAGACACAAAGAAGAAAAAGCCAGTAAGAATTAAAGGGGTAGAAGCGAGAGTGAAAAGTAAAGGTCTCACTAGCCTAAAAGAGGAAGATCGAAGAGGAAACCATGGATCGCCCTAAAATCACCATTGGGCGAAAACCCTAGCAGACGAAGGAGACACACTATTACACACACACACACACACACACATATATGAAAATAGTAATCATGAGGTAAAATTTGACGTAACGTAATTGGAAATGGCATTTATGATAGTGCCTTAACATTCATGCACAAGCAAGAAGTATAATAACTAATTTCTCAGTTCTTTATGAAGACTTTATGTTTTCCATCCCTATTTTTACTATGCGATATATGTATCCATCATGCAAGTAAAATATATGACCACAACATTCACACTTTATTATTTTTACATGATCTAGACTGCCTCAAATGCCTTCTCATTCAGCATAAGAGTTCATAAAGAATGAATCCCTAGCCTCCATAAATATATAACATTGAAACATGAATTTGACTACAAATGCATGATAAAGATAGCTTATCATTCTTCTAATAATCATTCCACAACACAATAATGTCATGGAGAGGTAAGACAGTTTTTGTGCATCGGATCCTAATCTTGTTGATTCATTTTAAACAAAAAAAATCTAAATCATCCAACAGTAGATCAATTTAACCCTAAAACAAGCCCAATCTTCTTTATCTTCTTTCTCAGCTCCAAACTAACTAACTATTATTTAAGAAAAAGGTATCCAAAAGAAAATATTATAATAATTCAAAAAATCTGACAACTAGATTAGAATCGTGTGCTACAAATTCTCTATTGAGTGATATGTCTTCTCTGTCACTCAAGAAAAATGATTGCAGCTTTAAATAACTCCTGGAATTGCTCCTGATAAATATTCATAATGCACCTCTGGATCCATTTTTCATTTTTATGAGAGTTTTTTTTTTGTGAGTACCTTCATAAATTTCTTTGATAGATAATTCGTCAATAGTAGGAGCAGTTAGTGAGGATTTTGAAGTTTTGTAAGTTTGAATGATGGTCTTAATATGATGAGCTTTTTCATCATCATTAAGTCGAGTCCACAATTTAAATAAATATTTTCTCTGTAGACACAGATGATTAGATGTATCTTTTCCTAGGATTATAGTCTAAGCCCAAACTTAGGCAATCTGATAGTCCATAAAGAAATAAACAAAATTATGTGCTTTGATGCACCAAAAATATATACAGTTTTTGCTATATAATTTTATTCATTTTTTGTGATATTGTACTTTAAAGAAAGGTATTTTTCATGATTTATTGCAGGTATGATGATTTTAGGTGATTGGAGTGAAAATAAGCGAAAAGGAACAAATTGGAGCAAAAAGGAGCAAAAATAACTCCATTTTCCAGAGACTTCAGAATTAATTGAAGGATAGAGCACTGCCGGCGCTTGAAGTCAGTGGAATTCAAATTTGAAGAGTTTTTGCGACTTTTTGAAGGGATGCCTATGGAAACTCTTGGGATTTCATCCCTAAATTATAACTAACTATTTTTGGACAAAAAGAGGGGGGATCTCTTGGTTTCTCTTGCTATGTCTTAGTGGTTTAGTGTGTGTTAAGTGTTAGGGTTTAGGAGAAGAGTCTGTAGAAGTGAGGATTTGAGAGGAGTTCTTCTCTAAGGAGTGAAGGAAAAGAAGTAAAGTGAGAGATTGTTTCTTCATTTCCATTCTAAAGAGAGAATCAAGTGTTGTAAAGAAGGGAGAAAAAGAATTCAAAGGAACTTCAAGGGAATTGCATTGGGGAAGAGAAAGAGATAAGTTGTACTTTCTGTTGTGGTTTGTATGACTTTTCTTTTATATAAAAATCTATGTTTTATTATATCTTCTTCATGAATTCTGAGTAGTCTCCTTTGTTTTTCTTCCTGCATAGAGATGTGGTGATGGATTGATGTGGATTTGATGTGCTTTTAATGAGTTGAAGAAATTGTGATGGTTTTTCATTTTGAACCTAATTTACTTTTTGATTTGGCCAATTGAAATGTTAAAATATGTTGTTGAACATTAATTCTGAAAAGATTTAATGTCCTATAACAATAATGAAAAATCCATTCAATTTTCATGGATGAATTGCGTAGTTCATGGGAATTGAGTGTAAATAAATAGAGAAATGTGTTTTGATGGACTTCAATGTGGAGATTTCAGGGTGACAGGCTAAAATCCCCAAATTGGTTCTAAGATTAGTAACTATATATCAAAGGTTAGCCTTCAGATGAAGGGTGAGTGGGTGCTCCGAAGTGAGAGCCAGTATCCTCCCAGCCTAGCCTTAAGTTTAGTGGCTAAACCTAGGATATGTCAATGTTCTTTTCATGCTTAGAAGAGGGGGTTACTCTTTTAAGGGTAAAGAAACAACTATGCTCCTATTTGGCACTATAACATAGATAATTTTTCCATATCAATCCACACATCATATTCTTATTGCAAGAGGAAAGATACTTTTCTTATAAATCAAAAACCTTTCAAATACATAGTTTAGTGTGTCTGCTAGTTAATTCTATTTTCAAAGTTGTTAGAAGTATGTGTAGTTTAATTAATTGTTTCTGTTTTCTGCATGGTGGTACTAGTAGTAAGTAGTAAACTTCAAGTGCAATTTAAGTATTAGATTTCAGTGCTATATTACATATATTGTGAAACACTTTCTTATGCTTTGTACTTCCCTGTGGGATTGATAACCAGGACTCCATTAGAGCTCTGTATTACTTGATACGATATGTATACTTGCATTGAGTGTTTGGAATTTACAAAATCATTATAAACATATATAAATTTGAGTTCATACATTCTAACATATATAAAGTCCGCCGGTCAAGTTTTTGGCGCCGTTGTTGGGGAAGGTAATGAAGTAAGTAAGTAAGAAAGTATAAACTGTATTTATTAATAATATAGTAACAAAAAACCTTTACTTTGTAGTGTGTAATTGTGTGTTTGTTTATTTTTTAAAAGTATTTGTGTGATTGTATATGCGTCGTAGTGGATCTATAAGTTTAGTGCCTTACGATTTAAATTTAGAGCGTACTGTTAAAAAAATTAGAAAACAAAAAAAAAACAAATTGAAAATCCTTGCGAAATGGCGAATAATCAAGATAATCAGAGAAATGATATTGGAAATTTGCTAAGACCTTTAAGAGATTATGCTAATCCAATAGCAAATGAAATTCATATAACTATTCAAAATCCTAATGATGCTGCTAATTCATTTGAACTTAAACCTGCTATTATCCAAATGATACAAAATAATCAATTCGGAGGAACACCTAATGAGGATCCAAATTTACATCTCGCTAGTTTTTTAGAACTATGTGCTACTTTTAAATATAATGGAGTGTCCAATGACGCTGTCAGACTTAGATTGTTTTCTTTTTCATTAAGGGATAAAGCTAAGGAGTGGTTAAACTCGTTAACACCTGAATCTATTAGAACTTAGAGAGAATTTTTTTAGAAGTTTCTATCAGAATATTTTCCTCCATCAAAGATTGCTAAACTAAGAAATGATATTACATCTTTTTGTTAGTTTGAAGGAGAGTCAATATATGAAGCTTGGGAGAGATTTAAAGATCTTCTTAGGAAGTGCCCACATCATGCTTTACCAGATTGGTTAATAATTCAAACATTTTATAATGGATTAGCGAGATCATTGAGATCAATTATAGATGTTGTTGTTGGTGGATCATTAATGTCAATACCTTTTGATAAAGCATACGCATTAATTGAAGAAATGGCTGCAAATAATTTTTAATGGCCCTCTGAATGGGTAAATCCTAAGAGAGTAGCTAGTGTTCATGATTCAGATATGATGACTATGTTAGTTTCTCAAATTGTAGCCCTTCCAAGAAAATAGATAAATATGGAATGAGTTATTCTCAATCATCTCAAGTGTTGGAGGAAAATTCATTTGGACAGATAACATAATCTCAAACACCTTATGAGACTTTAAATGTTATTAATAGACCTAACAATCCTTATTCAAATTATTATAATCCTGGTTGGAAGAATCACCCAAATTTCAATTAGAATAATAACAATGCTAATGTTAACTCGCATTGGGCTAACAGTTCTATAAATCTAATTAGAAATTCGAATAATCAAGGAAATACCAATTTTATACCATCTTATCCTCCTGGATTTAATAATAACCCACAATTTAAGGACAAGAAGTTGTCTATGGAAGAAATGATATTTAATATGGGAAATCAAATACAAGCTCAAGGTGTTGCTATAAAAAAAATTGAAAATCAATTGGGACATATTTTCACTGCACTTAATAATAGACCTTCTGGAACACTTCCAAGTAATGTGGAGATCAATCCAAAAGATCAAAACAAGAAACAACTTAAGGTTACTCAATTAAGGAGTGGAAAAGAATTGGAAACTAGAGTGCAAAAAGAAGTTGAAATAAAAAAGGAGAGGGAGGAAATCGAAAAAGGTTCAAACAAGATTTATCCAAACTTAGATTATCCTCTTAAGCCAATGAAGATAACTGTTGAAAAACTACCACCTCCTTTTCCCCAAAGATTGAAGAAACAAAACAGGGATAACATATTTGGAAAAATTTTGGAGATCCTTAAGAAATTAACTATAAATATTCCTTTTGTTGAAGTATTAGAAAATATGCCTGACTATGCCAAGTTTATGAAGGATATCCTAAGAAATAAAAGAAAGTTTACAACTCATAAGACTATTGCACTTAGCGGAGAGTGTAGTGCAATTATTCAGAAGAATCTTCCGGAAAAACTCAAATATCCTGGTAGTCTCACTATTCCGTGTGATATAGGTGAAATATTTTTCGAAAAGGCTTTATGTGATCTAGAAGCTAGTATTATTATTATGCCTTTATCAACTTTCAAAAGGTTGGGAATAGGAAAAATTCCTCCTACATTTGTGACTCTTTAGTTGGTCGATCGTTCCATTGCTTACCCTAAAGGAGTAATGGAAGATGTGTTAGTGAAAGTGGATAAATTTATCTTTCCTGTGGATTTTATTGTACTTGATATGGAGGAAGATAAAGAAATTCCAATCATTTTGGGAAGACCATTCCTTACTACTGGAAGAGCGGTGATTGATGTTCAAAAAGGAGAATTAACTATGAGAGTTAATGATCAAGAGGTGACCTTTAATATTTTAAAATCTATGAAGTATCCATCAATGAAAAAAGATCATGAATGTTTTACGATGGAGGTCTGTTAATATTTGAGAAATGATCATTTTGAGAATATATTTGAAAAAGAAGTGGAATATGAAAATATATTTAAAGAAGAAATTGAAGATGAAGAAAATTTAGATATTGAGAAGAATAAAGATTTGGAGTATGTTCAGGAGAGATTTGAATTATTAGACACTATGGAAGGTGGAAATAAAAGTTTAATTCCATCTATCATAAAACCTCCTAAACTTGAGATAAAAATTCTCCCTAATCATTTAAAGTTTATGTTTTTAGGAGAATAATCTACCTTGCCAATTATTGTATCTTCGGAGTTAAATGATTATGACGAACAGAAGTTGTTGGAAACTTTGAAAAGATACAAGAAATATTTTGGATGGACTTTGGCAGATATTAAAGTAGTTAGTCCTTCGATTTGTATGCACAGAATTTTCTTAAATGAAGAACATAAACCGAGAGTTGATCCGCAAAGGAGATTGAATCCTATAATGAAAGAAGTAGTTAAGAATGAGATTTTAAAATAGCTGGTTGCTAGAATTATTTATCCTATTTCGGATAGTGCTTGGGTGAGTCCAATAAATTGTGTACCGAAAAAGGGAGGAGTGACTGTTGAAGTGAATGAATGTAATGAAATTATACCCACAAGAAAAATTAATGGATGGAAAATTTGTATTGATGGAAAATTTGTATTGACTATAGGAAATTAAATGCCACCACCAGAAAATATCACTTTCCTCTTCCTTTTCTCGATCAAATGCTAGATAGACTTGCTGAACACAAGTACTACTGTTTTCTGGATGGATATATTGGTTACCATCAAATACCATTTGCTCCTGAGGATCAAGAAAAGATAACATTTACTTGCCCTTATGGAACCTTTGCTTTTCAAACAATGCCTTTTGGACTGTGTAACGCACCTGCAACATTTCAGAGATGTATGATGTCTATCTTCAGTAGTATGATAGAAAATGGAATAGAAGTTTTATGGATGATTTCTCTGTGTTCGGGACTTCATTTAAAATTTTCCTAGAAAACTTAGCAAAAGTTTTGGAGCTCCGTGAGAAAACAAATCCAGTTATTAATTGGGAGAAATGCTAATTCATGGTTGCAGGAGGAAGTGTGCTTAGGCATAAAATTTCTGAACATGGTATGGAGGTCGACCCTGTTAAAATTAGTGTGATTAAGAGATTGCCACGACCCACTACTGTGAGAGAGGTGAGGAGTTTCTTAGGACACGCTGGATTTTACAGGCGATATATTAAAGATTTTTCTATAATTACTAAACCTTTGTGCCGAGTTTTAGAAAATGATAGAAAATTTAATTTTAATGATGAATGCTTGAGTGCTTTTAAATTATTGAAAGGGAAATTAATCACTGCACCTATAATTGTTTCACTAGATTGGGAGAAACCATTTTAACTAATGTGTGATGCTAGTGATTATGCGATCGGAGTAGCATTGGGGCAAAGGCATGATAAAGTTTTTAAAGTCATTTACTATGCTAGTAAAACTCTTAATGAGGCTCAAATTAATTATACCACAACTGAAAGAGAGTTATTAGCTATAGTATTTTCTTTTGAAAAATTTAGACCTTATTTAATGGGAGCTAATAAGTATTGTGCATACAGGCCATTCGGCTATCAAATAAATAATGCAAAACAAGGATGCGGGACATAGACTTATTAGATGGATACTTCTTCTGCAAGAATTTGATTTTATGATAGTTGATAGGAAGGGAGATGATAATCAAATAGCCGATCATCTGTCAAAAATAGAGAATGATAAATTATCTAAATTTGAAAAGGAAATTACAGAAATTTTCCCTACTGATCAACTCTATACTATTATGGGAAGCAAATTGTCTTGGTATGCTGATATTGTGAATTATATTATATGTGATATTGTACCACCTGATTTAACAAGGCAACAACAAAAGAAGTTTAAATATGATGCAAAATTTTATCTTTGGGATGAGCCCTTTCTATATAAACAGTGTAAGGATCTGATTATTAGAAAATGTGTGCCACATGAAGAAACGAATTTAATTATTCAACGATGTCATGATTATGAATTTAGAGGTCATTTTGGTATTGATAAAACTACTATTAAGATAATACAATCTGAATTTTATTGTCCTACTCTTTTTAGAGATGTTTATAGAAATATTAAATCATGTGACCGATGTCAGAGAGTAGGTAATATCTCTAGAAGAAATGTAATGCCTCTAAATTATAATTTGGAAGTTGAAATTTCTGATGTATAGGGATTAGATTTTATGGGACCATTTACTCATTCATTTAGAAATTTATATATATTGGTTGCCATTGATTATGTCTCGAAATTGATGGAAGCTATTGCTTTACCTAGATGTGATGCTCGTAGTGTTTCAAAATTTTTTTAAAAAAATATATTTACAAGATATGGAATGCCGAGAGCTGACCACCAGAAAACGTATTATGAAATTCATATCAATTTTATATGAAATTGCACTTTAAAGAAAGGTATTTCTATGTTTCATTGCAGAAATGAAGATTTATAGGTAATGGGAGCAAAAAGATCAAAAAAGAGTGAATCTGGAACAAAAAGGACTAAAATAGATGAAAATTGAACTATCCCGCCGACGGCGAGGAATAGGCCACCGACGGTGAGGAATAGGCTATCGACGGTGAGATTTTGCCAAGAGCATTTGAATATATTACAAAGAAGCCTGTCGACGATGAGATCGAGCCCGTCGACAGTGAGACTGAGCGGTTAGCCATTGTTCTAGAAGCCCGTCGACGGCGAGATAGAGCCCGCCAACGGCGAGAATGACTGTTCAAGCCAATATTTAATGAATCTGGTTGCTTTTTGAAGAGGTGCTTAAGCAACCTTTGGAAATATGACTCCTTCTATATATAGAAATAATTTTTAGTGTCTTTGTGTGTCTGTGGGTGTCTTAGTTTTGTGTTATTCAGTCTTTCTAAGTGTCTTTAGTGAGAGTGAGTGTTTTATTTAGTGTCTTGGTGAGTCTTCTAAGTGTATTAAACAAAAAGGAAGAGACAAAGGAACTTCAAGGAGTCTGCTTGGGGAGAAGATTCAAGATAAGTCTTTTGTTTATTGTTTATTAACTTTAAATGAAATTCAAGTTTTGTGTTATTCTTCCTATGCATTCTGAGTAGTTTTTTGTGTCTTTCTCCTTGTTGTTAAGATTTTGTGAAATGATGAATTAAATTAGTTGTGCCAAAAAATATTAAATAAGATTGTAATAATTTTTTACTTAAATCTTAATTTACTTTCAATCTGGCCAATTGAATTGTTAAAATATGTTGAATTATCAACTATAGTAAAGATTACATCCAAGATTTAGGGAAGTCAAAAGCGTTGGAAGGAGGATGCAAAAAAATAGGGAAATATTAATTATCGGGCATAGAATTGGACATTTTAGTGTGCCAGACTAAAATCATCAATTCAGTCCTATCGTTTGGGAGTTGAAGTGTAGATGTTAGCCCTCAGGCGAGGGGAACGTGGGAGCTCTGAAGTGGCAGCCTGTATCCACCCAGCCTAGTCGCAGATTCAGTAACCAAACATAGGATCAGTCAATGTTCTTTGCACCTGGACCAAAGGGTAAAGAATAGGAATACTCCTATTTGGCACAATGTAATTCATACTAATTTAATTATTCATTCACTTAATTTTCTAACAAGGAGAAAGATACTTTTCTAAATTGAAACCTTTTTGTTTAAGTAAGAAGTTTTTTTTAGTATAAGCATTTGTTATTATTGTATACTAGATTAGTAATTTTACTACATTTGCTGAAATTAGTCCTTAAATCTCTAACTTCCTTGTGGGATCGATATCTAGGGCTCCATTAGAGCCCTTTATTACTTGAACGATATGTATACTTGCGTTGATAAAAAGGGAGGGAGCACAATTGCTATTTTACTCTGAAAAACATTAATAATATTTATAAAGCTTAACAAACATATACAACCTTCACTTTCTACCCTGCTCTCCTCCGTGGCTGTCAAGTTTTTGGCGCTGTTGCTAGAGATTTATATCTCTTAGTAGTGGTACTGAAATTATTACACTTGGTAGTTCCTCACATCAAGTTTTTGGAACCGTTGCTGTGGAAGTAAAAGTAATTATTAGAGGTAATTAAAAAAAACTATTAAAGATAATTACTAGAGTAACGGACTATTATTATTTATTTAAAATTGTATGCGTAAATTTGGAACCAAAGGTTTAATCCCTTACGATTTAGAATTTGAGCGTACTATTAAAAGAATTAGAAAACAAAAAAGAGAAAATATAAATTTCACTCAAATGGCAAATAATCCAGCAATTGAAAATATAAATCAACCATGACCTTTAAGAGATTACGCTAACCCTACATTAGATGAAATTCACTTAACTATCTAAAACACTGATGTAGCGGCTAACTCATTCGAGCTTAAACCTGCAATTATCAAAATGGTACAAAATAATTAATTTAGTGGTTCACCAAACGAAAATCCTAATTTACATCTTGCTAGGTTTTTAGCACTATGTGCTACTTTTAAATATGATGGAGTATCTAATGACGATGTTAGACTTAGGTTTTTTCCTTTTCTTTTAAGGGATAAGGCTAAGATGTGGTTAAATTCTTTAGCACTTGGATCTATTAGAACTTTGGGAGAACTATCACAAAAATTTCTATCTAAATATTTTCCTCCTTCAAAAACTACAAAGCTTTGAAATGACATAACTTATTTTAGTCAAGTTTGACGGAGAAATAATATACGAAGCTTGGGAGAGATTTAAAGATCTTCTTAGGAAATACCCACACCATGCGTTACCAGATTGGTTAATTATACAAACTTTTTATAATGGATTGATAGGATCTCTTAGATCTATTATAGATGCTGCTGCTGGAGGATCATTAATGTCAAAACCATTTGATAAGGCTTATTCATTAATTGAAGAAATGGCTACTAATAATTTTCAATGGCCTTCTGAAAGGTTAAATCCTAAAAAAATAACCAGTATACATGACTCTGATGCAATATCTATGTTAGATGCTCAAATTGCTGCTATATCCAAGAAATTAGATCATTCTGGAACAAATTATTCTCCTAATACTATAGAAGAAAATTCATCTGGACAATTTATAGAAGCTCAAACTTCATACGAAACTTTAAATGCTATTAATAACAGACCTAATAATCCTTACGCAAATTATTATAACCCTGGTTGGGAGAACCATCCAAATTTTAATTGGAATAACAACTCTGCTAATCAGCAATGGATGAACAACTCAGCAAACCCAGTAGAAAATCCATCTAACCAAGGAAATTCTAATTATAAACCTTCTTATCCACCTGGATTTAATAATAATTCTCAATTTAAGAATAAGAAGTTATCTATGGAGGAATTAATATTAAATATGGGGTAACATTTGCAAAATCAAGGTAATCAATTACAAATTCAAGGAAAGCAATTATAAAATCAAGGAACTGCAATTAAAAATATTGAAACTCAACTTGGACATATCGCTACTGCACTTAATAATAAAATTCCTGGAACTTCTCCTAGTAATGTAGAAATAAATTCTAAAGATCAAGGAAAAGAACAAATTAAAGCTATACAGTTAAGAAGTGGAAAAGAAGTTGAAACAAAAAAGCAAAAAGAAATGGAAAGTCATAACGAGGAAGTGGAAATTGAAAAAGAGAAGAATCAGTAAGATCAAAATGAAGAATATCCACTAATACCTATGAAAATTTTGGTAGAAAAATCACCACCAACATTTCCTCAATGACTAAAGCAACATAGAAAAGATAAGCAATTTTCTAAGTTTCTTGAAATCCTAAAGAAATTAATGGTAAATATTCCATTTATAGAAGCATTAGAACAAATGCCCAATTATGTGAAATTTATGAAAGATATTTTAAATAAAAAAAGAAAGTTGACAAAAAATGAAACTGTAGCATTTAGCGAAGAGTGTAGTGCAATTATTTGATAAAAAGCTTCATGAGAAATTAAAAGATCCTGGTAGTTTCACTATACCTTGCGCTATTAGAGAAAAATTTTATGGAAAAGCTTTATGTGACTTAGGAGCCAACATAAATCTTTTGCCTCTATCAATTTTTAAAAGATTAGAATTGGGAGAAGTTTCACCTACTTCAGTTACTCTTCAGTTAGTTGATCGTTTAATGACATAACCTAAAGGAGTTATTGAAGATGTGTTAGTAAAAGTGAAGAAATTTATTTTCCCAGTGGATTTTATTGTTCTAGATATGGAGGGAGATTAAGAAATACCCATAATTTTAGGAAGACCCTTCTTAGCTACTGGAAAAGCTATGATTGATGTTCAGAAAGGAGAATTAACTATGAGAGTAAGCGATCAAAAAGTAACTTTTAACATTGCAAAATCAATGAAATGTCCTACTATAGAAAAAGAAGATGAATGTTTTCGAATGGACATTCTTGAACATTTGCAAAATGAACATTTTAAAGAATACTTTGAAGAAAAACTAGAACTAGAAAATACGGAATTAATTTAAGAAACATATGACGAAGAATTAGATTATATACAAGAAAGATTTGAAATGTTGGATAATACAGAAAATGTTGAAAGGAATATAGTTCCGTCGATTATTAAACATCCTGAAATTGAATTAAAAATTTTACCTACTTAGTAGAAGTATTCTTATTTAGGTAGCTCTTCAACCCTACCTGTTATTATATCGGCAGAACTAAACAAATCATAAGAGCAAAAACTTCTAGATACATTAAAAAGTATATGAAAACATTTGGTTGGACCTTAGCAGATATTAAAAGAATTAGTCCTTCAATCTGTATGCACAAAATTATTTTAGATAATGAACATAAACCAAGAATTGATCCCCAAAGAAGATTAAATCCAATAATGAATGAAATATTGAAATGGTTAGACAATGGTATTATATATCCTATTTTGGACAGTGCTTGGGTAAGCCCATTTCATTATATTCCTAAGAAAGGAGGAGTGACTGTTGAAGCTAATGAAAATAATGATTTAATACCTATAAGACAAGTTACTGGTTGGCATATATGTATTGACTATAGAATATTAAATTTAGCCACCAGGAAAGATCACTTCTTTTTACCATTTCTAGACCAAATGTTAGATAGACTAGTCGGGCATAAATATTTTTATTCTTTAGATGGAAATACCGGTTATCATCAAGTTCTGATTGCTCTTGAAGATCAAGATAAAAAAACAGTTATCAATCCTTATGGAACATTTGCTTTTCAAAGAATGCCTTTTGGACTATGTAATGCACCTGCAACATTCCAGAGATGTATGATGTTTATATTTAGTAAATTAATTGATGATGAAATAGAAGTATTTATGGATGATTTCTCTGTATTTGGAACATCATTTGACACATGCTTGAATCATCTTCAAAAAGTCTTAGAGATATGCGAAAAAACTAACTTAGTTCTAAATTAGGAGAAATGTCAATTTATGGTTGCAGGAGGAATTGTACTAGGGCATAAAATTTCAGAAAATGACATGGAAGTAGACCCTGCAAAAATACAAGCAATAACTAAATTACCACCTCCTGCTACAGTGAGAGGGGTAAGAAGTTTTCTTGGACATGCCGAATTTTACAGACGCTATATAAAAGATTTTTCAAAAATTACTAAACCTCTATGCCAACTTTTAGAAAAGGACAAGAAATTTGAATTTACTGATGAATGCTTAAGAGCTTTTGAATTATTAAAAGATAAATTAATCACAGCACCTATAATAGTTTCACCTGATTGGGAGAAACCATTTGAAATTATGAGTGATACTAGTGATTATGCTGTAGGAGCTGTTCTTGGACAAAAATACGATAAAATTTTCAAAGTCATTTATTATGCTAGTAAAGCTCTTAATCATGCCGAAATTAACTATACAGTTACTGAAAAAGAATTATTAGCAATTGTATATACTCTTGATAAATTTAGATCTTATTTAATTGTAACAAAATGTATTGTGCATACTGATCATTCTGGTATTAAATATTTAATGCAAAAGAAGGATACCAAACCACGATTAATCAGATGGATATTATTAATGCAAGAATTTGATTTTGAAATAAGTAATATAAAAGGAACTGATAATCAAATTGCAGATCATTTATCAACACTAGAATATTGTGAATTATCTGACACTGACAATGAAATTACAGACAGTTTTCCTGACGAACAACATTATAATATAAATGAGTGGAAAATATCATGGCATGATGATATAGTAAATTATATTGTAAGTGATATTTTATCACCCATGCTAACTCTGCAACAATAGATAAAATTCATTCATGATGCTAAAACTTATTTTTGGGATGAACCATATTTATATAAGCAATGTAAGGACCTAATAATTAGAAGATGTGTGCCTTATGAAGAAACTGAACAGATCATTCAAAAATGTCACGATTCTGAATTTGGAGGACATTTTGGGACAAATAAAACTGCTTACAAAATTCTACAATCTGGATTTTATTTGCCTACTCTTTTTAGAGATGCTTATAGATATATCAAAACTTGAGATAAATGCCAACGAGTAGGTAATATATCTAGAAGTAATGAAATTCCTCTGAATTTTATATTAGAAGTTGAAATTTTTTATGTTTGGGGATTAGATTTCATGGGACCATTTATACCTTCATTTGGAAACTCATATATATTAGTTGATGTTGATTATGTTTCTAGATGGATTAAAGCACAAGCCTTACCTCGTTGTGATGCTAAGAGTGTTTCAAAACTTTTAATGAAAGATATTTTCACAAGATATGGAATGCCGAGAGTGATTATCACTGACGGAGGATCCCATTTTAGAAATAAGTATATTCAGAAATTAGTAGAAAAATTTAATATTATTCATAAAATATCAACTGCTTATCATCCACAAACCAGTGGATTAGCTGAAGTTTCTAATCGAGAAATTAAACGAATTTTAGAAAAGACTGTAAACCCTAGTAGGTTAGATTGGTCTACAAGACTAGACACTGCATTATGGGCATACAGGACTGCTTACAAAACCCAAATTGGAATGACTCCTTACAGGCTTATTTATGGAAAAACTTGTCACTTACCAGTTGAATTAGAACACAAAGCGTATTGGGCAATTAAGGAATTCAATTATAATTTAAAAGATGCTGGTGAGAAGAGATTGTTGGAGATGAATGAATTAGAAGAATTAAGAAATGAATTATATGATAAAGATAGCATTTATAAAGAAAAAATGAAATTATGGCATGATCGAAAGATTAACCAAAAAAATTTTGAACCAGGACAAGAAGTTTTACTTTATAATACAAGATTGAAATTATTTCCTGGGAAACTAAAGTCTTGATGGATATGACCTTTCACTATAACTCAAATATTCACTTACGGAGCTGTAGAAATTGAAGATCAAAAGACTGGACACAGATTTAAAGTATATGGACAAGGATTAAAACCATATTTTAATGGAAGAAGAACAAATTTTAAAGAGGTTTTAAAGTTCAGTCAACCTGATTAATAACCAGAATAGGTCATGCTGATGACGTTAAACCAAGCGCTTTATTGGAGGCAACCCATAGTAGTCTCTAATTATAATATATATATTTTTTATTTATTACTAATTTAAGTATAAAATGAATTCTACTACTCATATTTACCTTTATAATCATCACAATATTGGATCCATAAAAGAAAAATTGAAAAATATTCAAACCAAAGCGAAACTGGCAATTATGCCTTAGCTCGCTGACGGCGAGATCGACGCCAACGACGGCGAGATCTGCGTACATAATTCTGTTTAATATATTAACTATCCCACCGACAATGAGATCGTTGCCTCCGATGGCGAGACTGGTAAAAAGAGCAGTTTAAGCAGTTATTCTGGCGGTTTTTGACATTTCTAAGTGTTCTAACACTCTAAAAAAAACACTAAAACTTGAATTCTTAACCTTTTACTTCCTAGAAATGAATAGAAACTCCACAAAAACATAGTATTATGCCATCAAATCCACTTGAAATCACTAAATCCCGAGTGTTCAATTGACGAAAGTTTGTCAGTTTTGAGGCCCAGCGAATATTCAACAAAGTTATGATGAAGAAGAGATTGATTAAAGAAAAAGGATTCGTCAATAGAGGAGTGGAGAATTTGACAACACCTATTGTGGAGATGATTGTTCGACGACTTTGGAAGGTAGTATGCTATACAACTTCTACAGTAGTCATCCCCGTAGTTGAAGAATTCTACTCCAATCTTCATGGAATCAACAATGGAAGCGTATATGTGCGAGGCAGATGGGTAACTTTCACTCCTTCAAGAATTAATGAGTTGTATTCAATTGAGAATACACCTGTCACTATTCCAATTTCGTTCCTACAAGATATAATATGAATGAGATCTACCGATATTTGACTGACGAATCTGAAGATTGCAAAATATGAGAAGACGGGTACATTAGTTTTTATGCATCACTTTTTAACCCCGTCTCCAAGCACTGGCACTTCTTTATTTCTTCAAAATTATTACACATGATGAGGGTAAATACAGTTTCTAAGGAGTGTGCGATTTTAAATTACTGTATTCAAACGGTATTACCCATCGACGTTAGATCTATTATTGTGAAGTCTGCCCTAGGCCTGATTGTGCATGGATCGATTCATGGACTTGGACATCCTTCAACAATATTTGCATTATGTAGTCAGTACCAAGTTTTCTATGAAGCCTGGGAAAAAGTACTTTTGCCTTGGAAACCATTAGATCCTACAGATATGTTTCCCACTTTGGATAATGATAATGATACAACCATTATTCCGGATCAAGCATCTCAAAGCAATCTTTCAATGAGGCCATCTACTGATAAAACTAATCTGATCTTTCGAAAACTCAAAGGATTGGAGAAGGATATACAGAACGTGATGAATTCTATCAACAATATCTCTGATTTATTTGATTATATTGACTGGAGAACGAAAGAGCACTTTGATCATTTCGGACATCTCGAGGCTAGTTTCATATGGCTTTTGAGAAGGAAATGATGGATTGAAGAAGATTCTACAGAAGAATTTCCTTACGGACTTTTCTATAATATGTTCATGCACTTACGTTCTATCGGAGATATCAGAGATGATTTTAGTACCGATCCTGATGAGTAGAAGATATTTATTTGTATTTATCTGTGTGTTATGCTAGTTTGAATTCAGTTTATTATTTTATTTGCACTTTGAATATTTAATCTAAGTATATATGAGATTACGTGTTATTTGTTCAGTCTCAGCGTTTTGAGTACTGTGGTTTGGATTGCGACGTTGAATTATGCGATAGGATTTTAAAAATGTACTTTGTTAGTAATGTAATGTGTGTGAAATTTGTAATCACATGGATTTCATATATAAAGTTATGATGTTTTGTGTTGTGTGAATTTATGTGTTAATATATTATCTAATCATGATCAAATGTATTTAATAGATTGATTGGACATTATTGAGGCTTAAAATAAATTAAAAACATTATAAATATTAAAAAACTTAAAATTTTTGAAAATCCCACAGACAGCGAGATTTTCAAGAAACTTTTGACCTCTTTGAATTAATTAGCTCGCTGACGGCGAGAATTTTGCTGCCGACAGCGAGATCCCGAAAAACCGGTAAACCCTCACTATTCATCATCCCCTTCCTCAAAACTTCGAAAAACCAACCTAGGGCTTGAGAGATCTTGCATTTGGAGCGATATCAACTTAGTTTGACATCGGATTTTATCTTCCCTTGGTAAGAGCTTCCCTCCTATGTAAAAATTTTTGTTTTTCACCATGGATTTCTTCCACATTGAGTAATTTTGGAAAATGTGAAAATGTGGAGAAAAGACTTGGAAGAAGTTCATGGAACTTAATTTAGATTATTTTAAGTCACCTTTGGAAGCCATTTTAGTATTATTTTGGAGTTTAGTTAAGATTTTTGTAAATTTAATAGATCGAGAAATGGCTCTGCGACAGAAAAAGTGAGTGGATTTGGACGAAACACGATTCGTGAATGCTAGAGCACAATCTAGATATAACTACAATATCAAAGAAAGAAAATGCATTCATGACAAAGTTTATAAGAATCCAGGAGGAGAAGTAGAACAAACGATAAGAGGGAGAAGATGGGAGAATTTCTGTTATACAACCAATAGAGCTGCTATGGAAGTCGTGAAAGAATTTTATGCTAACCTGACTGAGATAGAAGATGCACCAATAAAGGTTTGAGGATTTTTAGTTGATTTTAATTCTGCAAAGAATCAATGCTTTCTACGAAGTACAAGATCTGCATACCAGTGAATATGATACTTTTGGAACAATGGAAGGACCGCTGGAAGAAGTGATTAACTTTTTCACTGATGGGAAAGGAACTTGGAAGATTAAGCAGCGTGAACGGGTAAACTTCCCTCTATCTATGTTAAATGCAACATCTAAGGCTTGCCATTATTTTATTTGTTCTACTTTGTTACCTACCTATCACCATAGTGAAGTAACAAGAGATAGAGCAGTTCTGAATTTCTGTATTCATAACCAGAAAATTATTAATGTGGGAAGTATTATTTACAAGAATATATTAGCCACCGCATGAAGTGAAAGTGGAGGAGGACTAGGACATCCTGGTCTAATTTATGCACTCTGCCAATTGTCTGGAGTAGAGGCTAGAGATGATGAGGAATGGGTAGAACCTATGAAACCCATTACCCAGGCTAATATAAAAACCTATGAGTTCCATGAAGGATGGAGATCTGGGACTAGGAGCTATGCACCTTCAACTAGTAGGGATATTCCCTCTACCAGTTATGACCCTCCTACCTATAATTCTCCTACCCTTTATGATTTGATGAATGAAATAACTCTGTAGCAGAAAAGTTTTGAAAAATTGAAGAAAAATTGGAGTATATAGATCAGAGGATTGGAGGATTAGAGCGGAGGCATGATTATGACAGCGATTATCTCCAGAAACATTCTGAGTTTGAGATATCCTATTATGATGCTGAGAATCGTTAACTGAGAGGAGAGCTGGATGTTATATTTCCTGAGTGCCCCCGTTATACTCACTACCAGTCTACTCCACCTGCTGAACAAGGAGACGAGGATATAGTATGGGATTTTAGTGTTGATGATTAGATTCTATGCTTATATATATTTATGTTATGAGTTTGTTTAGTTATTTAGTGTTATGTATTTTGTTTATTTTGTTTAAACTTTTCTGCATAAGTTAAATATGTGTAATTTTAATATTTCAAATTGTTATTGTAACCCTGAAACTGGATTAGTGAAATGTATGTGGATGTTGTGTTAAATTTTGATGGGTACTATAATAGGTATAAATTGTGTTAGTAGTTGTACCTATTTCAAAACTTCTTTACCAAGCAATTTCTTTGATATTACATATGTATAGAAGTTATTAACGTACAGGTTAATTAAGTGATGAAAAGAACTTGCAGAACTTCAAAAGGAGAAATACCTAAAGCACTAAGGTATGATTTAAATTTATAGTTTATTTTCTTTTCACCCTATATAGATAAATTGAAAATTTTAAGTTTGTGGGAGGGAAAAACACAAATTTAATTATTAAATTATTCTCAAATTATATTTTCAAAAATTATTACAAAAATGGTTTTCTGTAGTAAATTTAATTCAGTAAACTAGAATTAATTAATTTAATTATTATAGAAAGTTAAAAGAAATACTTTTAATGATTAACAAATTTTTTAGATTAAGATATTTGGAATAAGGAATAAGAATATAGTTAACTATTTAAAGTAAGGAAAACTATATTTTAAAATATTAAATTCTAAGGTATTTAGAGAAATAAAAGATTGAAACTCAATGAAGTAAAAACTATGAAATACATATAAGATAAAGAAATATTTCAAGTTTCAAATTTAGGAAGAGGAAAATGAAGTTCAAAATTATTAACAGGCTAACCAAAAACAGTAATCCTCACTTGAAATATATATATATATATATATATATATATATATATATATATATATATATATATATATATATATATGTAGCGTCGGGAACTTCCCTAGTACTCGCTAGTGGTTTCTATGGAAGTGGTGACCTTCCCGACGGCGGCGGCGGTTCAAAGGTGGTGGTGGCTTGTTGTCGAGCTATTCTACGAGGTTGGTTTGTCTTGGATAAGGCTTTTAATCTTTCCGGGTTCGGGAATTTTTGAATTTCGGACACTTTTACTGTTCCATCGGGATGGCCGAGGAGCTTACTAAGGCGGATCCTAACTTTATGGGTAAAGGAACCTTTCGTCGAGGTTACGGTTAGAAGAGAGGGTGGCTCTACTTTGGGTGACAACCTGGTATTTCCTCGGTTATACCATGATGCTATAGTCGGGAAGGCCGAATGTGAGTTCATAAAGAAATGTACAAAGAAAGCAGGGAAATTGGCACTTATTTTCACTGAAGAGGAGTTGGACAAATTATCTGAGCCTTATAAATTTACTTTAGTGGGTAAGTTTCAATTCGGCCATCCAAAGCTTGACATTTTGAGAAAGGTTTTTGATGATTTTAAACTTGTTGGAAGTTGGAAAATTAGAGTATTTGACAACAGGCACATAATGCTCCAACTAACTAGAGAAGATGATTATGCCCAAGTGTTCTCTAAAAAGGTGATTATGATAGATGGAAAACCTATGAAATTATTAAAATGGACATTGGATTTTGATCCTTCCAAAGAACCACCTATTGTTCCTGTTTGGTTTAGCATGCCCAACCTGAAACTTCCATTTATTAAGCATAAGATCATCTATGACATTGCTGACTCCATGGGTCGACCCCTCAAGCTTGATATACCCTCTGCTAATATTACTAGAATCTCTAAAACCAGATTCTTAGTTGAAAGGGATATTACTCTCCCCTATATTGATGGAGTTTGGCTAGGGACTGCCAACTGTGGGTATTGGCAGCCTATTGTGCTTGAATACCAACCCTTGTATTGTAAACATTGTCACATTTTTGGGCACATTATGGAACAGTGTTTTAAAATTCACCCTGAATTATGGCCTTATAATGCTGCCAATAAAAGTAATAAGGAGTCTGTTCCTCAAGGAAGTCCTAATGTTGTCCCAACTCCACACTGTCCTCATGTTGAAACAAGCCAGGTTGATAAGATTCTACCTCAATCAATTCAGAATTTGCCCTTACAATTTGCAAATAATATCATACCTGAGAATAGAAGAGTAGCTGAACAGGAGATAGAACTCAGAGATGTTCAGGGAGATGGTGCACAATCCAGTCTAAAAGGGAAATTCCAAAATTTGGAGTCTCAATTTCTTGTGACAAGACAACTGGAAGATCAAGTGATTGATAATGGCATCTCTCAGGAAGTTGAAGAGCAAGCCCGACAAATACAATTGAATACTAAGGAGACTACTGATGAAATCAGGATTCGACATAGTTCTGCCAGGAGAGGTTTCTTATCTTCCTGACAAGATAGATCCATTGGGATGAAACTAGTTACACAAAGGGGTTCAGCTGAAGATGAAGAATTACACTACAGCTCTGAAGTTGGGGGTACCTTTATCACTCCACCTAATCTTGATCCAGATAATCAGTTAGCACAACCCATATTAGCTGATTTGGCAAATCAAAAAGAAGAGGAGTGGATTCAACAAAAAAGTAGAAGAAAAAGAAAGGATGCTTTAGAACTCAGAAATTTATCTCAATCAAATGTCATTGGATTGGAAGTTTCTTCTGCTACCCCCTAGACTTATTAGGGCTGGTAAGGCATTACATCATGATTAACCTCGTTGTCTTTGGAATGTTAGGGGTATTGCTAGTCCTGGTACCCTTAACAGACTCAAACACGTAATCAGGACCAACAAGTTATGGATTTTTGCCATATTAGAACCTTTGGTGCAGAAGAATATTTCCAAACACACAAAACAATTTCCTGGATGTAATTGTTTTAGAAACTGCAGTAACAAGATTTGGGTCTTTACCAGGAAAGAACTAAATTGTAAGGTTATTGCTGATAACTATCAATTTCTTCACTTTCATTTTGATTTGGAACAATTCTCTGGTTTTGCTACTTTTGTCTATGCTGGATGCACTCATCAAGACAGAACTGCTCTTTGGGATGCCCTTCTTTGTCCCAGCCAAGCTCACACATGCTGGTTGGTGGGTGGTGATTTTAATTGCATTAGTGATCCTAGTGAGAAGATGGGGGGCAGAACTCCTGATCTCCAAACCATGCTGAGTTTCTCTCAAAATATTACTAAAGCTGAGCTTTTTGATCTGGATTTCCTTGGCACTCCTTTTACCTGGAAGAGAGGCAATCTGCTGGAGAGAATAGATAGAATCCTTGCTAATGACTGTTGGATGCATTCCTTTCCTATTACCCAAGTTCATCATTTGCACAGAACTACCTCTGATCATTCCCCCCTATTAATTAAGATATCCTTTTTCCCAAGAACAAGCTCTTCCCCTTTCGCATTTTTAAATGTTTGGATCGATCATCCTTCCTTTCTTGAGGTGGTAAAGGCTGGTTGGACTAATCCAATTGCTTCTGATACTAATTCTCTTATAAAGCTTTGGAGGTTACAAAAGAATGTGGCATATCATCTAAGACAATGGAATAAGCAAAGCTTTGGAAATATATTTCAATAGGTCAGGGAGGCTGATAACAAAGTCCAATTCCTTGAAGCTACTCAGGATCTGGGAGGAGATAATGGCCAAGAGTTGATAAATGCTCAGAATCAGTTGACTCAAGCTTTGGATAGAGAGGAGATGTTCTTGCAGCAGAAAGCCTCCATTAACAAAAAACTTTTTGGTGATAATACAAAATTCTTCCATGCTATGATTAAATACAGAAGGCAAATAAAAGCTATTCTCAGAATTAAAGATCCTGATGGTAGAAGAATTAATGATCCTAATCTCATTTCTCAAAGTGCAGTGAAGTATTTTCAGACTCAAATGGCTTCTCAGTCTACTAACCCCTCCTTGTTCTTTCCTGATGTGTTCAACACTGACAATGCTTATGCTTCTCAACTTCAACTAACTCTTTTACCAGATGTGAATGAAATTTTATCAGCTCTAAAAAGTATTGATGGGAACAAGACTGCAGGGCCGGATGGTTTTAGTGCCACCTTCTACTTAAAAGCTTGGGACATTATTGGTGCTGATCTCCGCCATACTCGTCCAAGCTTTTTCTCTCGGTGCCGAGTTACCCGGATATTTTGTTGCATCTTGTATTGTTCTTATCCCTAAAGAACAAAAGAAGTCCTCTTGGACTGATTTCAGGCCTATTTGTCTTACTAACACTCTTACTAAAATTATTAGTAAGATTTTGGTTAGTAGAATACAACCTCATTTAGACAAACTTATCAGTGCTAACCATTCTACATTTATACAGGGAAGAAATATTGCTGATAATTATCTTTTAGCACAGGAATTACTTCTGGATTTGGATAAACCATGTAGAGGACACAATCTGATTCTGAAACTTGATCTCAAAAAAGCATACGACTCTATCAGCTGGTCCTTCATTGATCTAGTTCTCCAGGCTAGAGGCTTCAACCCTTCCTTCTGCAACCTTATCCAAAAGTGGCTATCCAGCTCTTTTTATAGTGTGTTGGTTAATGGGGAGAGCCAGGGCTTCTTTTTGCTTGGTAGGGGCATTAAACAAGGTGACCCTTTGTCCCCTACAATTTTTATATTGGCATTTGATTATCTATCCAGACTTCTTAATTCAGCTCAGGGTAATGCTCACCACTTATGTTACAAACATAGTTCTGCCCAGGTCATTAGCCATTTGGCTTATGCTGATGACATTATTCTATTTACCAATGGCTGCAAACTTGCCATTAGAAAAACTATGCATTGTCTGGATCATTTCTCTCAAGTCTCTGGGCTGGAACTAAACAAACAGAAATGCCAATTCCTGGCAGGGAAGAACTATAAACATCATAACTGGATTAAAGCTACAACTGGATTCAACTCAGCTGGTTTACCTTTTAAGTACTTGGGTGTGCAATTGATTAAAGGTAGGAAGAAGCAAACTCAATATGATGATGTGGTTAATAAGATTTCTTCCACTATAAACCTGTTGGACTAATGACTTTCTTTCAAATGGGGGCAGATTAACCTTATTAAAAAGCATTCTATCTACCTTCCCTTTATATACAATGCAAATGGTGAGAATGAAGAGAAGTACCCAAACAATGTTGGAGTCCATGTTTAACAATTTTTTGTGGGAGGGACAGTATAAACAACCCCATTGGGCTGTGTGGAATAAGCTTTGCAAACCTACCATAGCTGGGGGACTGGGTTTTAAAAGTTTTTAGCAAATGAATCAGTTGTTCTACTGTAAACAATGGTTTAAGTTTAGACAACAGGATACAATATGGGCTCAGTTCCTTAAAGCAAAATACTATAAAAGGGTGCATCCTGATCTAGTTCAACCCAAAATTGGTGACTCAAAGCATTGGAAAAGTCTGCTAAAGTTTAGAGAATTTGCTAATAAGCTATGCTGCTGGGAGGTTGGTGCTGGACAAATCAGTTTCTGGATGGATAGCTGGCTCCCAGATGGTCCTCTTTCAACCTTACCTGATACTAACTATCCGATTAAGATTTTTGAATTCTGGCTGCAGGACAATTGGAATGTAGAGGCACTGAAAGAAGTGGTTGATGAAGAGATTGTACAACAAATTTTGGCTATCCCCATTAAACCTGGCAAACCTGATAAACTTGTGATTAAACACCCCCCTTCACAATCAGTGAATAATTTTATTCATAATTCATTCAATATCTGGACTGTTAACAGATGGGGCACTTTTATTTGGTCTCCAAAAATCTCTCCTTCCATGTCCTTCTTTAATTGGAGATTAGCACACAGATTTCTCGCATTAGATGATATTCTCAAACTAAAATGATTAAGAACAGCTTCAAGATATTGGCTATGTAAATCTGAGGAAGAAACTTTGGATCATCTATTCCTTCAATGCCCTTTTACCTTACAGCTTTGGGAGGATGTGTTACATCTATTAAATCTATTGCATCAAAGACATCATTGGGTCACCATTGATACTTGCTGGAATGATTGGAAAAATTAGAAATGGGGTTTTGTTCCTCTTGTTATCAACTGGTTTGTATGGGTGGCTAGAAATCGAGCCAAGTTCGAGGATAAACCTTGCCCCCTAAAACTCGTCGTGGCCAATCGTTTCAATTATATCAGCAAATCTGCTGCTAACTCTTCAACCCCTACTCGAAAAGTCTCCTTAGTGCCTTGGGTACGCTTCACAGACCTTGGATTAAAATTAATGTGGATGGAAGCTTCACCTCTGCTGCTGCTGGGATTGGTGCTGTGTGCAGGAATCATGTTGGGAAATTGCTTTGGTTCTTTCAATCTCCTTTATTCTCCTCTTCTGCCCTGGAAGATGAGATGAATGTTGTTCTCTGGGCCATTAAAACAGCTACAGCCTTAAATCAAAAACAGATTTGGATTGAATCTGATTCTCAACAAGTTATAAAGATGATGTTGGGTGAATTCACTCCCCCATGGAATCTGGTTTATTTATACAGAAAAATTTTACTATTATCACTACATCTTAACATCAAATGGTCTCACATTCATAGAGAAGGGAAATCAATTTGCCAATTGGTTAGCAAAGACTTCTGCCTCCAACCATAGTGTAATCTTTTCCTTTTTGCCTGCTAAGCCTTTAAGGCAGTTACTTTTGGGGGCCTCTCTTCACCTCCCTTTCATTAGATGTACCTAATCTTTTTCTTATTAATGAATGGTTTCCTTTTTTGCTAATATATATATATATATATATATATATATATATATCATATATATATAACATGATGGTGGGTGAGGAGAGAGAGGCTCTGCTAAGGTTTGCTGGATGGCGGCGGTGACATTGGCCGGCGCTGGTTGGTGTCTCTCATCATTTTGGTTCCCTATCTTTGCTCGGGGGCTGGTGTTATAGCCACTATACAGGTTTTTGGTTCTCCCGGGCTGTAGATTTTTTGAATTTTCTTGGGCAGTTACTGTTCCATTGGCCTTTATTAATCCTGTAAGCAGTAAGGAAGGTTTGCCTGCTATTTTATTCTCTAAACAGGATATGAAATCTTTAAATGAATCTATGAAGCCTTACCTGATTGGAAAATTCCAAATGGGACATCCTAAGATGGAATATTTAAGGAAATGTTTTGAAGACCTAAAACTGGTCAGCAGCTGGAAAATTGGATTGCTGGATGGGAGACACTTGCTCATTAGGCATTCTAATGAGGAGGACTATGCTAAAATATTTGGTAAGCAATCCAGCTTGATAGCTGGCACTTACATGAAGATTTTGAAGTGGACACCAGATTTTGATCCACAAAAGGAGCCACCAATTATTCCTATGTGGTTCAAATTCCCTAATCTACCTATCCAGCTATATAATCAGAATGCTTTGTTTAATATCTCTCAAGCATTGTGGACTCCTCTTAAACTGATGCCTATACTTCTGATATGGCAAGACCTGCAGCAGCTAGGGTCTTGGTGGAAAGAGATATAACTCTTCCTGATATAAAGAAGATGTGGATAAGAACTGATGAGGATGATCCTGATGAGGGATTTTGGTAGGACATTGAAGTGGAATACAAACCACATTATTGCCGGCATTTTAGGATGTTTGGCCATCAGCTACATCAATGTTACAGACTTCATCCCCCATCCAAAAAGAAATCTGTTGGCAATATTAAGGAGGCTGCTCCTACACAGGACATTCATCCTACCCCACCAGATATAGAGCAAGAAGTGACTAATACCCCAGAGGAGACCATCATTTAGGAACCCACAGTCGTTTTGCAAGCAGTTATGAATGTGGCTGCTCAGGATGATCAGGTGGACAACACTGGACTATCTGATCACTTTGAGGATCCTTACCTACTGGGCCAAGCTACATCAATCAATTTAGAAGACAAACAGGATTTTTCACGGGTCATATTTAAAGAGGTGGCAGAAGGTATGCAGAATGAATGGGAAATACAAAAGAATTATACAAGAAAAAAAAGCAAGACAGAGCTACAAGGACTCTTAGAGTCCCAAACTTCAGTTGAACCCACAATAGTCCATCATCTAACCCACACCCCAAAACTAGAGGGAAGGGGAAACAGTCCTCATGATTAATTTTATGTGCTGGAACATTAGGGGGGCTGCTCACCCTTCCTCAATAACCAGGATTAAACATCTAGTTAAGCTTCATAAATTATGGTGTTTTGCACTTTTGGAACCTATGGTTACAAAGAATACCAACCAAATTATCAAGGTTTTTCCTAGTTTCTCTTGCTTTGTCAATTTAAGCAATAAAATCTGGGTCTTTGCTAGAAAAGATTTACAGTGGTCAATCCTTGTTGATCACCATCAGTTTATTCATCTTCAATTCTTTGTGGGGGAACAAACTAGCTTTGCCACTTTTATCTATGCAAGTTGTCTGCCTACTCTCCAAAAACAACTTTGGAATGATATGGTCTGCCTTGCCCATCAAGTGAACTCTTATTGGATTGTGGGGGGAGATTTTAACTGTCTCTCATCAGTTGCTGAGAAGAGAGGGGGCTCATCCCCATCAACTTCTTCTATGGCTAGATTCAATCTTTTCATGACTGATGCTGGGTTATTTGACCTGGGTTACAAACGCCCTTCTTACACTTGGAGAAGAGGGAATACCTGGGAAAGGATGGACAGAATGTTAGTGAACTCTATATGGCTCCAGATGTTCCCCTATACTTTTGTCACTCACCTTTCCATGGCCGGGTCTGACCACAAACCTTTACTGGTCTCAATTCAGAATGCTGCTAAAAAATCTGGAGGAAATTTCAGATTTCAAAATATGTGGACCTTACATCCAGGTTTCATTGCTGAAGTGGAGAAGGTTTGGAAGCCAACCATGGGCAACACACCTTGGGGTAATCTCTGGTCACTTCATAAGCAGATGTCTAAACACTTAAAAACTGGAATTGGACCACTTTTGGTAACATCCAAGAGAATACCCAGAAAGTTGAAGCAACTGTGACTAGTTTTGAAGCTGGGTTTCTTAATGGTATTCATTCTGAAGAGGATTTGCACTTGGCCAATGAGCAGCTGCTAGCACAAGTTAAGTATCAGGAGGCCTTCTATCAACAAAAAGCTACTGCTGCCAAGTTTATTGATGGGAACAGAAACACTCATTATTATCATGCTTACATTAAGTTCAGAAGAAAGTGTAACATGATTCTGTCTATCAACACTACTGATGGAATTAAAATTACTCCTAGTGAGGATATAGCAAGGGATGCTGTTGATCACTTTAAACAATTATTCACCCAGGTATCTCACAGTTCTATCTCAATTCAAACTGATCTCTTTCAGGATAACCATCAATATGTGCAGGGACTGTCTTTAACTGATATTCCTGGAGAAAATGAAATCAAGTTTTCTCTTGATTCCATTGATGGGAACAAAGCAGCTAGTCCTCATGGTTTTTCTGCTACTTTCTACAAAGCTAGCTAGTCTATCATTAGCAAAGATGTGGTTCAAGCTGTACAAGCCTTCCTTCAAGGCATAGATCCTCCCAAGTATTTCTCGGCCTCAACTATTATTATTATCCCAAAGAACCAGAAAAGACTAACCTGGGGGGACTACAGGTCCATCAGCTTAACATCTGTAATGTCCAAAGTTCTTAGCAAATTTCTGGGGAACAGGCTTCAGCCTCACTTAAGTACACTGATCAAAGCAAGTCAGGCTGCATTTGTGAAAGGGAGATCTATTTCTGACAACATCTTGTTAGCACAAGAACTACTGATGGACTTAGATAGGAAGTGCAGAGGAAACAATGTTATTTACAAGCTTGATATCAGAAAAGCAAATGATACAATCAATTGGGAGTTCATCCTTAATACTTTAATAGCTAGGAGTTTTCAGCCTGCTTTCATTCAGCTCATAAGTAGATGGTTAAATTGCAATGCTCACACTGTTATGGTTAATTGGACTGTTCATGGTTTCCTTAGTGCTTCAAGGGGCATTAAGCAAGGTGACCCCCTGTCACCTACTATATTTATTCTGGCTTTTGATTATTTATCAAGATTTTTAGATAAAGCCATGACTCAAGCTCCTCAACTAGCCTATCATCACAAATCCAACTTAATTATTAGTCACCTGGCATATGCAGATGATATTATTTTATTTTCTAGGGCTACTAAAACAACCGTAAAAGTGATACATCAAACCCCGAATAAGTTTACAACAGTGTCTGGATTAGATTTCAACCTACAGAAATGTTAATTTTTCACTAGCAGCAGGGTCAGTTATCAGATGAAAAGGTGGATTACAGATTTCACAGGGTTTACTCCAGCCACTCTCCCAATTAACTATCTGTGTGTTAAGTTACTTAAGGGCCGGACCAAGCAAACACAGTTACAGGAGGTTATTGAGAAGATTAAAGCTCGGATTCTTTGTTGGTCCAACTCCTTTCTTTCTAATGGGGGAAGGATAACTTTGTTGAAAAGCATCCTGACAGCTTTACCATCATATGCTTTACAGATGTTTTCCATGAAGAAGAGCACTTAACAAGTGATTGGCATGCTTTTCAACAAATTCCTTTGGTCTGGACAACATAAGCAGCTTCACTGGCTCCCATGGCAACAACTATGTAAGCCCTTACATGTTGGGGGCTGGGTTTTAGGAGCTTTGATCAATTAGCCTTGATAAATTTGTGCAAGCTGTGGATCAGGTTTAGAGCTCAAGATAGCCTTTGGGCTCAATTTTTGAATGGCAAGTACTGCAGGCAGGAGCACCCATCTGTGGTTCAACCTAAATTGGGTGACTCCAGGTTATGGAAAAAACTGTTGCAAATCAAAGATAAGGCTGAGCAACTGTTAATTTGGGAGCTAGGGGATGGTAACAGTAACTTTTGGCTTGACCAATGGGTGTGGGGGGGAGAAAAACTTGCTACTCCCCCTCTATACAGTATGTCTACTAGCTGTCTGAAGGATTACTGGTCTGAGAATCAATGGAACTACAGGCTCCTAAAAACTATCTTAACCACTGACCAAGTGCAGTAGGTTCTAAAAACTGGATTCCAACAAGGTCAGAAAGATAAATTGATCACCAAGAACAAGGCATCTCAGATGTTGTCTTCCTTTATCTATCATAAATTCTTCTCTTGGGACTCCATTAAATGGGGCTCTGAGTTATGGAATAAGTTGCTAACCCCTTCTATATCCTTTTTTTGTTGGAGAACTAGGCACCTGCTATTACCAACTGATGATATACTTAAGCTTAAAGGATTGAAAGGGCCCTGATGCTGTCAACTATGCTTTAAGGATGAAGAATCTTTGGCTCATTTATTTTTTCATTGTACTTTCTCTCAAAAGGTGTGGAAAGAACTCATTAGCAAGCTGAAGCTTAATACTCTTAATCTGAGTTGGTTACACCTGCAAAGTTGCTGGGAGGAGTGGGATAATTTGGGTCTCCTAGTGGTACCATGCTTGGTGTCTTGGTTTATCTGGAATTACAGAAATAAGGCTAAGTATGAGGAGAAAGCTCTCTCTCCTCTACAAGTAGCCATGCAATGTTTGACATACATTCAAAAATTGATTAATCTCCACAACTTTAGAGACGTCTATTTGGTGAAGCAGTCAAACTTTAGACCTTTGATATTGCCAAAGCTGATTGGTTGGACACCTCCCACTTCCCCTTTGATCAAAGTTAACACTGATGGAAGCCTTTATCAGAAGGTTGTTGTAATAGGTGGTATTTTTAGAGATGGTCAGGGTCAGTGCTTGCTTTACTTCCAATCTCCAGTAGTTGCTATGGATGCCTTGGAGGCTGAGCTGATGGCTATTGTTTGGGCAATCAAGATTGCTTACAGATGCAAGGTGAGGTATCTGGAGGTGGAGTCTGATTCTTCTTGATGTATTCGATATATGCAACATGTTGAGCCACCTCCATGGAACTTAAGAAGATGGATGCACAAAATGCTAACAGGTAATATGGTACTCAAGTATTCATATCTACCAAGGGAGGGCAATGGCCCTGCCTATTGGCTTGCCAAACAGGGTAGCTGTAATGAAGTGATTATTGTTGACGTAAACCCCCTCCCCTCTCGTCTTTTTGTTACATAGGGATAACTTAGGTCTTCCCCATATAAGACTTTGTGTGTAACTCTCTTATTTAATATATTGCTTGCCGACTAGGTAAGCTTTTTGGCAATATATATATATATATATAATAAAATATATAAGTGAGGAGAAGCTTGAGGGGATGCCTTATCAAAAATTGGCTTCATTTGAATCAACCTAAAAGGTAAAACTTAGTCATATTTCTAAAACTTATATATATGGATTAGTATTTTACTAAATAGTGTTTTCATTAATTTCCTATCATCTAAACTTCCTAAGTAATTTGATATTGCAAAATATAGTGATTCTTGAAATAAATAGAAGACTAGAACTCTTAAAACTTGATCTCCAAGTAGCTTTATATCTATAGAATTAGTTTAATTATCTAAAAATATTTCTAATAAACCTTACTATAATATTTATTTAATTCAAATTCATAGTAATTCTGAATTAAACCATTACTACAAATAATCATTACTTTTATGTAGTATCATGATTACTTGAGGACAAGTAATAGTTAAGTTTGGGGGATTTTGACCACCAGAAAATGTATTAAGAAATTCATACCAATTTTATATGAAATTGCACTTTAAAGAAATGTATTTTCTATGTTTTATTACAGGAATGAAGATTATAGGTAATGGGAGCAAAAAGATCAAAAAGGAGCGAATCTGGAACAAAAAGGACTAAAATAGATGAAAATTGAACTATCCCGCCGACGACGAGGAATAGGCCGCCGACGGCTAGATTTTCCCAAGAGCATTTGAATATATTACAAAGAAGCCCGCCAACGGCAAGATTGAGCCCGCCAACCGCGAGACTGAGCGGTTAGGTATTGTTCTAGAAGCCCACCGATGGCGAGATCGAGCCCGCCGATGGCGAGAATGATGGTTCAAGCCAATATTCAATGAATCTGGACGCTTTTTGAAGAGGTGCTTAAGTAACCTTTGGAAATAGGACTCTTTCTGTATATAGAAACTATTTTTAGTGTTTGTGTGTGTGTCTGTGGGTGTCTTAGTTTTGTGTTATTCAGTCATTCTTAGTGTCTTTAGTGAGAGTGAGTGTTTTATTTAGTGTCTTGGCTAGTCTTCTAAGTGTATTAAACAAAAAGGAAGAGTCAAAGGAACTTCAAGGAGTCTGCTTGGGGAGAAGATTCGAGATAAGTCTTTTGTTTATTGTTTATTAACTTTAAATGAAATCCAAGTTTTGTGTTATTCTTCCTATATATTCTGAGTAGTTTCTTTGTCTTTCTCCTTGTTGTTAAGATTTTGTGAAATGATGAATTAAATTAGTTGTTCCTAAAAAATATTAAATAAGATTGTGATAATCTTTTACTTAAATCTTAATTTACTTTCAATCTGGCCAATTGAACTGTTAAAATATGTTGAATTATCAACTATAGTAAAGATTACATCCAAGATTCAGGGAAGTCAAAAGCCTTGGAAGGAGGGTGCAAATAAATAGGAAAATATTAATTATCGGGCTTAGAATTGGACATTTTAGTGTGACAGACTAAAATCTTTAATTTGGTCCTATCGTTTGGGAGCTGAAGTGAAGATGTTAGCCCTCAGGCGAGGGGAACGTGGGAGCTCTGAAGTGGCAGCCGGTATCCTCCCAGCCTAGCCGCAGATTCAGTAACCAAACATAGGATCAATCAATTTTCTTTGCACCTGGACCAAAGGGTAAAGAATAAGAATGCTCTTATTTGGCACAATATAATTCTTTACTAATTTAATTATTCATTCACTTAATTTTCTAACAAGGAGAAAGATACTTTTCTAAATTGAAACCTTTTTCTTTAAGTAATAAGTGTTTTTTTGTATAAGCGTTCGTTATTACCATATACTAGATTAGTAATTTTACTGCATTTGCTGAAATTAGTCCTTAAATCTCTAACTTCCTTGTGGGATTGATATCTAGGACTCCATTAGAGACCTTTATTACTTGAACGATACGTATACTTGCGTTGATAAAAGGGGAGGGAGCACAATTGCTATTTTACTCTGAAAGATGTTAATAATATTTATAAAGCTTAACAAATATATACAACCTTCACTTTCTACCCTGCTCTCCTCCGTGGCTGTCAAGTTTTTGGCGCTGTTGCTAGAGATTTATATCTCTTAGTAGTGGTACTGAAATTATTACATTTGGCAGTTCCCCACATCAAGAGCGATCATTACTGATGGTGGATTCCATTTCAGGAATAATCGAATTAAGAGATTATTTGAGAAATATAATATTATTCATAGAATCACTACTGCTTATCATCCCCAGACTAGTGGTTTAGCAGAAGTGTCTAATAATGGAATTAAAAGAATTTTGGAGAAAACTGTGGATAATCATAAATTAGATTGGTCTGCTCGATTAGATACTGTTTTATGGGCTTATAGAACTGCTTTTAAATCCCATATTGGAATGTCTCCTTATAGACTTGTGTTTGGTAAAACTTGCCATTTACCGGTTGAAATGGACCATAAATCATATTGGGCAATAAAAGAGTTGAATTTTAATTTTAAAAATGTTGGAGAGAAAAGAATTATGCAATTGAATGAATTGGAAGAGATTATAAATACATCTTATCACAATGATAGGATTTATAAAGAGAAAATGAAATTCTTGCATGATCGGAAGATATTGAAAAAGAACTTGGAATTTGGACAAAAAGTTTTGTTATACAACACAAGATTGAAGTTATTTCTTGAAAAGCTCAAGTCTAGATGGTTAGGACCTTTTACAATTTTAAAAGTTCATTCTTTTGGAGCTGTTGATATTAAAGATCCTGATACTGGAAAGATTTTCAAGGTTAATGGCATCGATTAAAGCCTTACTTTAACGGGTTTCAACCTGACTTCAAAGAGGTTTTAATACTGAGTCATCTCGATTAACTGAATGGTTTTTCGGGCTGACGACGTTAAACCAAGTGCTTTATGAGAGGCAACCCATATGCATCTTTGTGGTGTGTTTGCTTGTTCGATGTTGTTTTGCTTTTTTAGATTGTTATTTTTTAATCCTAATTACTGCTAAATATTTTAAAAATGATAAATATAGGATCGAATTGAGAAATTGGAATATTTTGGGCCAAACAAAGTTCGGTGAGAATTTTTTACCACTGGCACTGCCGGTGCCCTATCACAGTTGATACACTAAACTTACAGATTTGAGAGTCGCCGGTGCCAAAAAACCTGTTGATGCGTTTTTTAATTTTAAAATGCGAGTTTTGGCGGTTATGGTCGGGATCTTCGTCCTTATAACTCCCTAAAATCTATTTTTGACTTCCTAACTCTAGAAAAATGAACACTACAATTCCCAATTCGCATCCCATGGATTCCTACTCCATTGAAACCCCTCGATCTAGCATTTTCAACCGAACGAAGTTCATAAGTTTCGAGGTGCAACATTTGTTCAACAAAGTGATGATGAAGAGAAGGATTATCAAGGAAAGAGGCTTCATAAATTGAGGTATGGATAATCCTACTACTAGAATTGAAGAAATTATTAAGGAGAGATGTTGGGAAGTGCTTTGCTACACTACCGCTGCCGTTGTTGTTCTGGTCGTGAAAGAATTCTATGCAAATCTTCACGGGATCAAACAAGGGTTCGTATTTGTGCATGGTAGATTTGTGTAATTCACTCCTGCATGAATTAACGATCTCTTTATGATTGAGAACGTAACCATTTGCCATTATTCTAATTTTAAGGCCCCACGAGATAATATGAATGATATTCATCGATATTTAATGGATGAGAATAAGGATTGGGAAATTAGAGAGAATGGATATATTAGTTTCCCATTTGCATCTCTCAATCCAGTATTGAAGCAGTGGCACTACTTTATTTCGGCAAAGTTATGTCCAACTTTGAAGATTGGCAAGGTATCCAAGGAAAGTGTCATTTTGAATTTTTGTATTCAAACTGGGAGACCGATTGATATTAGTAATATCATTGTGAAATCAGTTTTGGGATTAATTGTTTATGGATCTAAATATGGGCTTGGACACCCGTCCACCATATTTCTGTTATGTAGTCAACACAAGTTCCTTATGAAAGTTGGGAAAAGGCTCTTCTTCCATGGATGCCTATTAATCCAACTAATCCTTATGACTACCAGACAGTGGGAGATGAAGATGACATGAATTTGCTTGTTGATCAACCAACACAGACTTCACAACCGATTCAACCCTATTTTCCTGAAGGTTCTATAATGATATTGAAGAGGATCAAATAGTTGGAGAAACAAGTACAGAACGTTATGAGTGCAATCAACAAAATTTCTGATTTATTTGATCATATAGATTGGAGAATGAAGGAACAATTCGATCACACTGGTCGAATTGAGATGGGATTGATTAACTTGATGAAGAAGAACACAGTGATTGCTGAGGAATCATCTGACAAATTTTCATTTCTTCCATTTTATAATTTGTTCGTGCATCAGCAATCGATTTGAGACATTAGAGGAGAGGATAGTTCTGAAACTGATGTGAAGTAATTAATGGATTCTACTTATGCTTGTTGTGTGTTTAGTTTACTTTACTTAAATTTGCTTGGTGTGTGTAGTATTTGCTTTGCTTATTAATTTGCATTTGGATTTGGATATGCTTACTTTCATTGTGGGCTTAGATTTTAGTGTTTGTCTGTCATGGAGTACTTGCAACACTAAAACATCTAAGAGTTGGTTTGGTTTGAATGAACATATTTGGTGTTTATGTTGTAACATATATTATATATATATATATAAGTTTGTTGTGTATTGTTTGTGTAAATAATTGTGTTAATTATTACTTGTGAGATGATGCAAATGCCTATTGAAGTGTTAAACATCATTGTGGATGTCGAAATGATCGAAATTACGAAAAAATTTTTGGACCCAGAAAATATTTTGGACTGGCGCCGCCGGCACCCAAATCCAGAGAGTTTGGCATTTATTCTAAATAGAGCGTCGCCGGCGCCCAAATTCAAAGAGTTTAGCATTTATTCTAAATCAAGCGCCGCTGGAGCCCGAACTCTGTAAAAGGCAAAAAACCCTCATTTTCGTGATTTTTACCCTGGGACCCGCAAAATTTTCAATTGACTTTGTCTTCCTCCTCCATTTTTGTAATTTTGAAGATCTAGGGCTTGCTAGATCTCGGATTCAAAGTGATTTCAAAGCTTTTAGATACCGGATCTACACTTCTCTTGGTAAGAGCTTCACATTAAGTTAAAATTTTTTTATTTTCACCATGGAATTCTCTCACATTACTTAGGTTGGAATTTTCGGAGTTTTAAAGAGATGTTGAGATTTCTAAGATGAAATTTGCTCTTACTTGTTTAGAATAGTATTTTGAGTTTGTTACATTGTGAATTTAGGATTGATTGGAATTTTCTTGCAAATTTTAGAATTTCACATGGCTCAAAGGATGAGTAAAGGGAAGAGGAAATTGGATTTTGATGAGGAGAAATTTGTTAATATCAAAGCCCAATTTCACTTTAACTCTTACCATTACGATAAGAAATGTATCCAGGATCGAGCATTTGATAATCCTGGTGGATCTGTAGAACAGTTAATTGCATAACAGAACTGGGAGCGATTTTGTTATTTTACTGCAAATGCTATTATTGAAGTTGTTAGAGAGGTCTATTCAAATGTACCCTAGACTGAAACTTAGTATGTGCTAGTTAGAGGAAAAATGGTTGAGTTTACTCAGTGTATCAATGCTTTCTGTCAGACTTGGGAATCGTTTATTTGTGAATACGAAAAACTTTCACACTCGAGGAGAGAATATGAGAGAAGTGATTTCTTTTCTGACTGACGGGCGAGGAGAATGGAAAGTAAGTCAAAAATACTTGATTAATTTCCCCATTTCCACATTGAACGTTGCATCAAAAGTTTGGCATTATTTCATTTCTGCGAGACTATTAACATCCTATCACCACAGTGAAGTTATAAGTGATAGAGCGATTCTGAATTATTGTATTCAGAAGATGAAAAAGATTGATATTGGAACTATTATCTACAAGAACATTCAGACGATTGCTAGAGGCGAGACCAGCAGTGGTTTAGGGCATCCTGCTTTAGTTCATGCCCTGTGTGTTCAATCTGGAGTGTAGTTTAACAGTTCTGAAGAAGTGGCTATAACATTGAGACCAATTACCAAGACTATTATCTGTACTTATGAGTCTCATGTGGGAGCTCGAGTTGAGCGTAGGAGTACTGATATTCCTACTACGAGTTATGATGTTTCATCTACATTTGAGCCGCCTACCTTATCTGATATTATGGAGCAGCTGAGATTATAGAGTGCTAGTGTGGATAGACTCCATGGTAGGATGGATGTGTTTGAGGCGAGGAGTGATGTTAATGAAGATTATCTACAAAGGAGAGTTGAGTTCAATATTTCTTATTATGATGCTTAGGTCAGATTTATGAGGGGGGAGTCTGATGTGATATTTCCCGCTTACACACCATATAGACCTGACCCTGCTGATAACTCTGTTGATCCTGGTGTTGGAGATTGGTAGATTGTTTGTTTCTATTTCTGTTATTCTTATTGTGTTGTGTTGTACTGTTGTGATGTAGGAGTTATTTATTTTTCATGTTATGTGTAACCATGTTGTTGTACTGTTATGATGTAGTAATTTTTTATTGTAACCCCGTTGGTGTACGGTTATGTTGTACTGAAACATTAAAATTGTTAGCTGGACTATGTAGTACTGTGATAGTTTGTTTCATTTTATAGTGTTTTGTTGGATGTTTAAATGTTTAAAGTTAATTTCTCTTTACCCATGCAAATATTTAAAATTGTTATATCACTGCTACTAATTGTTTCATGCCTGCTAGTTGTAAATTTTGATTAATACAAAATAGTTGTTGAAGATTTCTAGATCCCAGCACTGAAAGGTTAGTTTTCTTTTACTCTCAACTGTTTCAAATTTACTGAAAAATTTAAGTTTGGGGGAAGGTAGAGAAATATTAACTTTTATTTGTTCTCAATTATTATATTTTCAAAAATTATTAGCATAACTTCTGGCAGTTGAACCTCACTGTAAGTAACTAAAACTTTTTATTTCAGTTGAATATTATGGAAGGATTGGATGGAAATTTTTAGTAATAAAGGTTAATTTTATAGAAGTAAGATATTTGGTATGAAAGGGTTTGATTATAATTTAACTTTTTAAAGTAAAGAAAACTATATATTTGAAATGTTAAGGGACTTACAGTATTGTGTGTTAAGAAGAGATTGTGACTTTATGATGAATAATAAAGCTTGTACTTAACTATAAAGTTAGGAGGTGTCTCAAGTTTGAACTTTAGAAAGAGGAGAGTGAAGTTTAAAATCATTAAAGGCTATTCAGATATAGTAATCCTCATTTAAAAAAAAGAGAAAAGAAAAGAAAAGAAAAGGAGGATTGAAAAACAATCCCAAAAAGAAAAAGAGAAAAAAGAAAAAGAAAAAAAGTATTTAAGAGGAGAAGCTTGAGGAGATGCCTAATCAAAAATTGGCTTCACTTAAGTCACCCTAAAGGGAAAACTTGATTTCATTTATGAATTTATGTTTAATGTATTGGCCTAGATTCTAATAAAGTTTAGATGAACTCCTTTTTCACAGTCTTTTAAGGCACTCTTAATGTGACAAATTTTGGTTCATCTAATGTTGACCTGAGTTACTAAACTTCTTTCTAAAAATCTAACCAATAAATTCTTTTGAATGAAAAATTTTAGTGTCCTACAGTTAAAAAGTACATTGCCTAGAATTATAATTTTATGTAGTAAAAATATTACTTGAGGACAAGTAATAGTTAAAGTTTGGGGGATTTTGATGCACCAAAAATATATACGGTTTTTGTTATGTAATTTTACCCATTTTTTGTGATATTGCACTTTAAAGTAAGATATCTTTCAAGATTTTTTGTAGGTATGACGATTTTAGGTGATTGGACTGAAAAGAATCGAAAGGGAACGAATTTGGAGCAAAAAGGAGCAAAAAGGTGGACAACATGTTCTGGCACCTCCGGCGCCATTTTTCAGAGACTTCAGAATTAATTGCAGGATAGAGCGCCGCCGGCGCCCAAAGTTGGTGGAATTCAAATTTGAATAGTTTCGGTGACTATTTGAAGGGATGCCTATGGATACGCTTGGGATTTTGTCCCTAAATTATAAGTAACTGTTTTTGTTGTGAAGTAGTAATAATTATTAAAGTATTGTTGTGGAAGTATTTAAATTTGTTGTGATAGATGGAAGCAAATGTGCTCTTTACTCTTACTTGGTTCTATAAAGAACATATGTTAATTTGAAATTTTTATCATTTTGAATATGGTTAGGCAGGGAAGATACCAGTCTCTCACTCTAGAGTTCCCTCGATTCCCACCAACTGGGGCCTAACTTCTCATAACAAAACTCAAAACTTCAAACCAAATTAGGGGGTTTTAGCCTGTCACTCTGAAATCCACTAATTTTACTCCCTTTCATAAAAATATATTCTAATATTGCATTCAATTATATGGACTATAATTCTCACCCATATAATTGCATGTGATTCTTACTAACTTTTATGAGACAATACCGCGTTGGATCTTACATAATCTCAAGAAATTCTACAAATTAACGAGCTAAATTAAGAAGTAAACAAAGTTTTCAGAATCAATCTTCACAACTTCTTCCAACTTTAAACACTTATACTTTCCACAACAATTCTCCATAAACTAATTACTTCTCCATTTAAGAAAGAAAAAGATAAAGAAAACTACTCGGAATGCATTGAGAAAATACAAAAACACATTGATTTGAAATTAAAAACCATAAGAAAAACAACAAACAAAAGAACTATTAATTAAAAAAACTAAATGTAAGAACAAAAGTAAACACTTATCTGAAAATTCTCTCCACGAGACTCAGGAAGTTCCTCTGAAACTTTAACTCTTCACTAAACTACTCCTTAGAGCGGATCTCCCAACTCCGATGACTCAGAATAAACTTCAGATTTCAATAAAAACTAAACAAAAAGAAAGAAAAGAAGTGGGAAGACGAAGACTTCACTTTACCCTTTTCTCTTTTCTACTCTCTACTCCTACTCTTAATAAAAACTCTCACAAAATAAAAGTAAAATACTGTAAAAACTCTCTTCAAAATGCAAGTGGAAGAGCCCTTTTTCTGCTTTCTACTCCTACTCCTAATGAAAACTTTCTTCAAAAAGCAAGTGGAAGAGCACTTAGTCATTCCTAAGGCTCTCTTTAAAAATTAAACCTTGGTGCCTCTTCAAAATGTGTCCAAATTCAATTTATCCACCAAAGAATGCACCCCTTCATTCAAACTTGCCGTCCAAAGAAAGTTATGGAAGTTACCACCAAGAGTTGCATCCCATCCCCTTTGAAATTGGCGCCAAATTCCTTTAAATTTTGATTTTTAACTGTGGCGGCTAAGCGCTGGCCCAAGCCGCTAGTGCCAAAATTTTGATTTTTCATTTTTTTGCTCCAAATTTGATCCAATTTTGCTCCTTTCATTATGACCATCCATTTTCATCATACCTACAAGAAAAACACAAAATACCTTCCATTAAAGTGCAATATCATTAAAAATAGGTATAAAAATGTGCATAAAAATACTATATATTTTAGGTGTATCAAAATCCCCCAAACTTAAGATGTTACTTGTCCTCAAATGACAGTTAATCTTATAAAACATTTTAGCATGCAAATTATGTAATGAGTTTCTTAGGAAGATAACAAAATTTTGTTCTAGAAATGGAATAGTCCAATTTAGAAAAAATTTCAGTAATTAAAACCAACTTAAAGTTTAGAAAGTTCTTAAGTAAAGGAAAATGACAAATAAAAGTTTCTATCTAATTCAGAAATATTTGTAAATTCTTCAAAATTTGGGACTCAAACACTTATTTTTCTCACTTAAAAATCTTTATTTGAAAAAAAAATTTACTTACTATATTATAACCTTAAGCTTTAGATTTTCTCTGAACTTATATCTTAAACTTTAGGTATGAAACCAATTTTTGATTAAGCCCTTAAATCCTCAAGCTTCTCCTCCCTTTTCATATATTATTTTTCACTTTTTTTTCTTTTTCTTTATCTCTTTTTTTTTATAAGACAAGGATTACTATATCTGGATAGGCCTTTAATGATTTTGAATTCCACCATTCCATTTAAAATAAAGGTTAGATATACATCTTTCACTTAAAAATCATAATAATAATATTTGAAAATTACTCTTCAATAAAAGAAATTTAAGTTATGAAGATTAAAAGTCAAATCTTCTATTTATCCAAAAATACAAAACTTCTTACTAAAGATAGTTTAACATTATTTAACACCTCTTCTTTAAGAAAATGTTAACTTTTAGTTTTTCATGATTACTAAATATTTTAACTAAATTCTTTTATTCATTTCTATATTCAAAATTATTGTTTCCCTAATATAACTTCATGTACATAATTGTTCTCAATCAAAAATAAGATCTATTTTAAGTATTCTTAAGAATCAGATAAAATTTTAGGTTTTTGAAAATCTTTGTTTTTAAAATCCCCCCCCCAAAAAAACATTAATTTTTAGTTAAGATAAAACATTTAAGCATAAGAAATGATACATGGGTGAGAAATAAAACCTGGCATATCATGCTTGCAGGAATTTTTAATATTCTAATATCAAGTATAACAATTTAAATAATAGGAGTAAAATGAAATCAAATTTTGTTTTTCAAAACAATTTTTATACAAAGAAAAGTAAAAAAATTCAAAAAGACTTCTACAGTAGTGGAGGTTTTCAAAACAAATACACACCAACTAAAATAACACACTGATACAGATAACATATGATAGTGGAATTTGAAAAATTTTAAACATGTAGTTTCCTATGTAGAAGTTCCCAATAGTGGTTTATAATCTCCTAACAGTTTTTGAATTAAAGTACACAATACTAAAAACTCTGACATAACATACACATAAAAACATTTACTATTACACAATACCACAAAGCAACATATAAAATATCAATACAACAACAACAATACATCTGAATATGCATAACAGAAAAATAATACAAACTACAGTTTGCATACTTTCAAGGTTCAAATCACAACACAATGATCAAACTAAAAATTAAACAAAACACACATCAGCATATCAACAACAACACCACAACGAAAACAAATAACACAAATCTACTCATCGTCCTCATCATCATCATCATCCTGCTAGTTTCAATCCCTAGATGGCACATAAGGTACGTAAAATGGATGAGGGGGCATCTCAGGACTCTGATCACCTCTATTCAGTCTATCCAAATATTACTGATAACTCTCCTCATACTCATCATGTTTCAAAATATATCTTTCCACATTATCCATCTTACCATCCATATCTTTCAGATGCTCTTGAGTAAGACTCACATTTTTCAAAATTTTTTTTAATAAACCAGTCTGTGAATCAGTAGATGATGAAGCACGTGAAATAGTAGCACGAGAAGTAGATGCAGCAAAAGCAGTAGTAGAAGCCCTACCAAATCCTCCTCTCCAACCAAACTTTGAATGTACAGTGTAAGCACCAACATTTACACTGGTAATTGGTCTCAATGGCTGAAGTACCTCTTCCTAGGTTTCAAACTTCACTCTAGATCGTTCACATAATGAATGAATCAAGGAAGGAAATCTCATACCTACAGTAGTGGTTGATCTAGCACAATTCAAAACATAATCATAAATTATATCTCCAATGTCAATAGGCTTCCCTTGCTGAATGTAATGGTTCAACACTGCTCTTTCTCTCGTTACTTCACTAGTATGACTCGAAGGTAACAATTTAGATGAGATAAAATAATTCCACGCCTTATAAGTGGCATTCAATTTGGAAGCAGAAAAGTTCACTCTTCTATCATTTGTTATTTTTCATAATCCTCTTCCATCAGTCAGAAATTCCATGATCTCATCTAATTCCCCTTCCGTATGATGTTAGTTAGAATTAAAACACCTCCATAAAAGTGTTGATTTCCCTAGAAGAAAAGTTGACCTCATGGTTCCTAACCATCACTTGATTCTCTTCTGCAGCTGGAAAATTTGCATAAAATTCTCTGACCACAGAAACAACAGCAACAGCGGAGAAGCAACAGTAATTCTCTCAGTTCCTTCTAGCAATCATATCTTCAATTATTTCTCCTGGCTTACTAAAAACACGCACAGGAATCAACTTACGTGACTGCAGTGCGTCGACGTATCGTTCCTTAGTCATCGTGCTAACAAATTTATCAGAATCAAATCTGGTCTTTTCTCTCGCATTCTTTGACTTTGGAGCCATCTCTAAAAATTCACAAAAAATTCACCATAAATTCTGAAATCAAACTAAACTTGCTAAATTATCTTCCAAAAGATATTTTCACTAAATCCAAGCAATTTCTCAAGTTTTTCCTCAAATTTTCACCATGAATAGTGATTTTAAGATTTTCCAAAATTTACTCAAAATACATGGTGAAAATCAAAAACTTTTACTTAGGAGTAGTGTTCTTACCTCAAGGAATCCAAATCTAATAATTTTTGTTAAGATCGGCTCTTAAATGATCCACAATATAATGCCCTAGGCACCTCTTTCGTGATAAACCGAAGGTTGAAGATGATGGGGTGGTTTAAAAATGGCAATTTTTGGGTTTTTAACTACTGGGAACCAATTTTCTCAAATTGGCGCCTAAGCGCGAACCATTCGGCGCTTAGCCGCGAAATCTGGTGCATAAGCGCCGGCACTCTGGCGCTTAGCCGCCAGTACCCAGATTTTCACAATTAAGGTATATGCACTAAATCACTTTGTTAATCACCCTTAATTACTCCAGAATAATTATTTCTCCCAACAAATCTTCCAATACTCCAAATCAAAATTTAACATCCATTGATTCCACACAAATTTCACACAAACACAAACTTATATTAAAACAAACATAACACTTAATACAATTCTAGAATTTCTATCCACACATAAAGGATGAAATTATCTAAATACAAGAGGCTTTAATCTCAAACTAATAAGTATACATCTCTAGGATGTAACCATCACATCATCAGGCTTAGTTAATACTTAAATATAAACACTAAACACACCAAACATAACACACATGAACACTAAACATAACATATAAGAACATTAAACAAATAAAAATAAAGCACTCTTAATTCCATTCTCCATTAGGCGGATTATATCCCGAACCATTATGATTCTCATTTGACCCTTCTGGAATATAAATCTGATAAAACGGGCGATATTTGTTCAATCTTAAATCATCTTCTTCAATCCATTTGTTCTTCAGAAACATCGCCTTATCCGCTTCTTTCACGTAACTTGAATGACTGAATTGCATCTTGAGTTACCATCCCATGTGCTCCAAATGCAGGTTACTTTCATGGATTTTTTCTTCCATTGAAGTCACTCGGGCTTCAATTTTTGCAATTATTTCAGCAATCCCGAAATACTAACAGTGAGAAATCCATTGAATAACTCTTTAGCAGTGTCACTAACGAACTTACTCTTGTCAGAATCTTGCTTCTTCTTAATCTCATTCTCCCAGGAAGACATGATGCACTCAAAATACTCTTCTTATGACTCAGAAATGAAAATTGGACTTGGGGCAAGTGTTTCTCTTAAATCAGGTCCTTTTAATAGACTTGGGAAGTGCTAAAACTGCCTTAAGACGTTTTAAAACTCCAAAATAACTTCCAAAACCACTCCCCCATGATCTAGGCTTTTAGAACCTCATTTTTCACATTTTTTATAACTGCGGCGCCTAAGCACCAACTAGGCAGCGCTTAGCCGCCAGTGCTCAATTTAGCACAGGTCTGCTAAGTGTCCAAATTTTCATTATGACTTCTATAAATCATCAATAAGGTCAAATAAACTCTACTATAGTTTAAAAACTCCAAATTACTACCACTAAAAACATAAAAAAAACCAAACCAAGCAAACAAAGCACACAAAACAAACATAAAGCGAAGCACACCGATAATTATGGGTTGTCTCCTACAAAGCGCTTATTTTAACGTCTTCAGCTTGACATACTCAAAACTCATTCTGAGTGACCCAACATCAAATTATTATTAGATTTAGATTTATTGACTAATATGATTTAAGTCTATGTCTGTTAACTTTAATTTTTTTTCCAGTCTTAGGATCTTGAATATCTACAGCTCCATAAGAATAAACTTTTATCACAATAAATGGACCCATCCACATGGACTTAAGTTTTCCAGAAAATATTCTCAATCTAGCATTATATAGTAAAACTTTTTGTCCTGGTACAAGATATTTAGTAAGAATCTTCCGATCATGCCAAAACTTTATCTTTTCCTTATAAATCTTAGCATTTTCATAAGATTCATTCCTTATTTCTTCAAGCTCATTCAATTGCAATAATCTCTTTTCAGCAGCATCTTTCAAATTATACTTGAACTCTTTAATAGCCCAATATGCTTTATGCTCAAGTTTAAAAGGTAAATGACAAGCTTATCCAAAAATTAGCCTATATGGGGACATTCCTATAGGTGTTCTGTAAGCAGTCCTATAGGCTCACAAAGCATAATCCAATTTGATTGAGCAATTCTTTCTATTTGGATTAACAGTTTTTTCCAATATTCTTTTAATTTCATGATTGGATAATTCAACCAAACTACTTGTCTGCAGATGATAAGCAGTAGCGATGCGATGATTAATATTATATTTCTTTGCTAACTTCCCATTAATCGCATTTCTAAAATGACTTCCCCATCAGTTATGATTACTCTTGGTATTCCAAAACTGTAAAATATATTCTTTTTTAAAAACTTTGCAACACTTTGAGCATCACATCGAGGTAAAGCAATAGCTTCAATCCATTTGGAAACATAGTCCACTCCTATCAAAATATAAACATTTCTGAAAGATAGTGTAAATGGTTCTATAAAATCTAGTCCCCAAAAATCAAATATTTCAACTTCCAACATATAATTGAGGGGTATCTCATTTCTTCTAGAAATATTGCCTACACGCTGACATCTATCACAATTTTTAATATAAACATTCACATCCTTAAAAATTGTAGGCCAATAAAATCCTGATTGTAATATTCTATATGCAGTTTTATCACTTCCAAAATGTCTCCCATAATCAGAATCATGACATTTTTGAATAATTTCATAAGTCTCTACCAAAGGTACACATCTTTGAATTATAAGATCCTTTCCTTGTTTATATAAAAAAGGGTCATCCAAAAAATTAGTCTTAGCATCAGACAAAAATTTCTTCTTTTCTTGGTATGTCAAACCATAAGGTATAATATTACTAACAATAAAATTTACTATGTCTGCATACCACGGAACACGCCATTCTTTAACAAAGGAATGATTATTCATCAGGAAAATGTTCATTAATTTCTTCAATATCACAGAGAGATTTTTCAATTTCAAGCCTGGATAAATGATTAGCATTTTGATTATCAGAACCCTTTCTATCTACTATCTCAAAATCAAATTCTTGCAAAAGAAGAATTCATCTTATCAGTCTCAGTTTTGCATCATTTTTCTTCATCAAGTATTTAATAGTAGAATGATCAGTAAGCACCACACATTTAGTTCCAATTAAATATGATCGAAATTTATCAAAGGCAAATACTATAGCTAATAACTCTTTCTCAGTAGTGGTATAATTAATTTGAGCTTCATTAAGAGTTTTACTGGCATAATAAATTACTTTGAAATTTTTATCATATTTCTGACCTAAAACATCACTAATAGCATAATCACTAGCATCACACATTAATTCAAAAGGTTTTTCCCAATTTGGTGAAATTATTACAAGTGCAGTGATTAATTTTTCTTTTAATGTTTCAAAGGCTTTAAGGCAGTCATTATCAAAATTAAAAATTGCATCCTTTTTCGGTAAACAACATAAAGGTTTTGTAATCTTTGAAAAGTCTTTGATGTAACGCCTATAGAATCCAATATGTCCTAGAAAACTTCTAATTCCCCTTACATTTGTTGGGCAAGGTAAATTAGATATAACTTGAATTTTTGCAGGATCTGTCTCCAAACCTTTTTCTGAAATCTGATGTCCCAAAACAATTCCTCCTGCTACCTTAAATTGGCATTTTTCGCAATTAAGGACCAAATTAGTTTCTTTACGACAGTTTAGAACTTTAGATAAATATTCTAAACATGATTCAAATGAAATTCCAAACACTAAAAAATCATCCATAAAAACTTCAATCCCTTTTTCAATCAAATCACAAAAAATAGTCATCATACATCTCTGAAATGTAGCAGGGGCAATACATAAACCAAAGGGCATTCTTCTAAAAGCAAACGTACCATAAGGACTGGTAAACGTAGTTTTCTCTTGATCTTCAGGAGCAATTTGAATTTGGTGGTAACCAATATATCCATCCGTAAAACAAAAGTATTTATGCCCAAATCGACTATCCAACATTTGATCTAGAAAAGGGAGTGGAAAATGATCTTTCCTTGTGGCAAGGTTTAATTTTCTATAATCAATGCATATTCGCCACCCTGTAACTTGTCTTGTTGGTATCTTTTCTTTCTTAGGAACACAGTGAATAGGACTAACACATGCACTATCTGAAATAGGGTAGATAATTCCAGCATCCAACCACTTTAAAATTTCTTTCTTAACAACGTTTTTCATGATATGATTCAATCTCCATTAAGGATCAGTCCGCGGTTTGTAATTATCTTCCATAAGAATTCTGTGCATACAAATTGAAGGAGAGATTCCTTTAATATCAGTAATTTTCCATCCAAAGGCTTTCTTGTGCTTCTTCAAAATTTCAAGCAAACTCTCTTCTTCTTTTTCAGTTAATTGAGAGGAAATTATAACAGGAACATACTTCAAATGATCAGGAAGCATTTTTAGCTCAAGTTCAGGAGGTTTTTCAATTGATGGATCATAAGATTCATCCTTTTCAGTCATATCCAACAATTCAAAACTTTCATGAACATACTTTCAATCTTCCTCTTGAAAATCTTCAGAATCAAATAACTCCTCTTCTTGCTTATGTTCCCATTCTTCTCTTTCAGCTTTCTCTTCATAAATTGATTTGAAATGACATTCATTTAAATATTCAATAACATCCATCATATAACACTCATCTTCTTTACCTCTAGCAGGATATTTCATCGATTTTGAAATATTAAATGTAACAGTCTGATCATTAACCCTCATCGTTAGTTCTCCTTCTTGCACATCTATCATGGCTTTGCCTGTAGCTAGAAAAGGTCTCCCCAAAATTATGGGTATCTCTTTATCTTCCTCGATATCTAACACAATGAAATCCACAGGAAAAATAAATTTAGCCACTCTTACCAAAACATCTTCTATAACTTTTTTAGGATATATGATCAAACGATCTGCTAATTGCAGAGTTACAGTAGTTGGAGTTATTTCTCATAGTCCCAATCTTTTGAATATTGATAGAGGCATAAGGTTAATGCTTGCACCCAAATCACATAAAGCTTTTCCACAGAATTTTTCTCTGATTGCACATGGAATTGTGAAACTACCAGGATCTTTAAGTTTTTCAGAAGCTCTTTCGAATTATCACACTGCACTCCTCACTAAGTGCAACAGTCTCATTTTCTTAAAACTTCCTCATTTTATTAAGAATATCCTTCATAAATTTTGCATAGCTTGGCATTTGTTCTAGGGCTTCAGGAAATGGAATTTTAATGTAATCTTCTTTAATATCTCCAAGAATTTTGAAAATTTCTTATCCAACTTTTGTTGACGAAGTCTCTGAGGAAATGGAAGTGGTGGTTTTTCTAAATCAACTTTAGGTGGATAAATAGGTCTTTCAAAACCTTTTGGAGTGTCCTCTTTAGGTCTTTCAATCTGTTCTTTCTCTACTTCAGTTTCTTTTTGAACTCTACCTTCCAATTCTTTTCCATTTCTCAGTTGAATTGCTTTTACTTGTTCTTTACTCTTTTCTCTTGGATTCACTTCAGTATTACTTAGAAGCATTCCTTGGGATCTATTACTTAAGGCATTTGCAATTTTTCCCAATTGATTTTATATATTTCTGATGGTTGCTCCTTGAATTTGTAATTGATTTCCCATATGTGATACTACTTCTTCCACAGACAACTTCTTCTCTTTATATTGTAAAGCATTGTTATAATTAGAAGGATAAGTTAATCTATTATTACTATTACCTTGGTTGTTCCAATTCCTCAATGGGTTTACTTGGTGGTTCCCCCATTGTTGATTAACACCACCCTGATTATTGTTATTCCAGTTAAAATTTGGATGATTCTTCCAACCTTGGTTATAATAATTGGAATATGGGTTGTTAGGTTTGATTATAGCATTCACATTTTCTGGTGAAGAATAAGAATCAACCATTTGGCCTATTGAATTTTCTTCAATTATGAGATTTATCTGAGAAAAATTCATCCCAAATTGGTCTATCTTCCTTGATACAACAACAACTTGATTTGCTAACATTATAAAAGCATCATTTTCATAAACACTGGCTACCATTTTAGGATTTAACCTTTCAGAAGGTCATTGAAAATTATTAGTAGCCATTTCTTCAATTAAAGCATAAGCATCATAAAATGGTTTAGACATTAATGATCCACCAGCAGCAGCATTGATAATTGATCTAAGAGATCCAACTAATCCATTATAAAAAGTTTGAATTGTTAACCAATCTGGTATCGCATGATGTGGACATTTCCTGAGGAGATCTTTAAATCTTTCCCATGCTTTATATATTGATTCCCCTTCAAACTGACAAAAAGATGTTATATCATTTCTCAACTTAGCAGTCTTAGATAGTGGAAAATATTTAGCAAGGAATTTTTGTGACAGTTTACCCCAAGTTCTAATTGATCCAGATGCTAACGAATGTAACCATATTTTAGCTTTATCCCTTAGTTAGAAAGAAAAAAAGTCTAAGTCTAATAGCATCATCCGAAACACCATCATATTTAAAAGTAGCACACAACTCTAGAAAATTAGCAAGATGCAAATTAGGATCTTCAGTTGTTGCTCCCCCAAACTTATTATTAAACACCATTTGGATAATAGCAGGTTTAAGCTTAAAAGAATTAGCAGCTACAGCAGGGTGTTTTGAATACTACCACGAAGTTCATCTACTATAGGGTTAACATAATCTCTTAATGGTCTTAAGTTTTGATGGATGCCTACATTTTGATTTTGATGATTTGTCATTTCTTGAATATTTTTATCTTTTTCTGTATTTTAAATTTTTTTGATTTTTCTAATAGTTCTTTCTAATTCAGAATCGTAAGGCACAAGCCCCTCAGAACCTGAACTACGCATACAACAATAAAACAAAACAAAACACAACACACTAACAAAAACAAAGAAAAGTAAAAAATTTAAAATTTCTTAATTCTCTTTAAAATGCAATTTAATTATTGTCCCCGGCAACAGCACCAAAAACTTGATCCACCTGATATTTATACTTACAAATATGATATGAAAATTGGCAACGACACCAAAAACTTGATCCCGCCGGATATATATATGCTGATGATTTTGATTTATAATGTGAATACTATGCAAGTATACGTATCGTTTATCAAGTAATATATGAATTTCTGATTAAGCCCTAAGATATCTAACCCACAGGGAAAAGATGAAAATCTTTAAAGGAATTAGAAAATTATCTTTTTACTTTTTTTAAATGGCTTTTGAAAGTATGTCTTGATTTTGAAAAGTTTTGAAAGTTGATTTATCTTTTGAAATTTCCTTAATAAAATGTTAAGCAAGAAATTAAAATTATAATAACTAATAACATTGTATGTAAAACACTATTAACTAGAATATTTTTTTCTTTCCTTTTATGAAGTAGTAATAATTATTAAAGTATTGTTGTGGAAGTATTTAAATTTGTTGTGACAGATAGAAGCAAATGTGTTCTTTAACCTTACTTGGTTCTATAAAGAACATAGGTTAATTTGAAATTTTTATCATTTTGAACATGGTTAGGCAGGGAAGATAACTGTCTCTCACTCTAGAGTTCCCTCGATTCCCACCAACTAGGGGCTAACTTCTCATAACAAAACTCAAAACTTCAAACCAAAGTAGGGGGTTTTAGCCTGTCACTCTAAAATCATCTAATTTTACTCCCTTCCATAAAAATATCTTCTTATATTACATTCAATTATATGGACTACAATTCTCACCCATATAATTGCATGTGATTCTTACTAACTTTTATGAGATAATACCGCATTGAATCTTACATAATCTCAAGAAATTCTGCAACTTAACAGGCCAAATTAAGAAGTAAACAAAGTTTTCAGAATCAAGCTTCACAACTTCTTTCAACTTTAAACACTTATACTTTCCACAACAATTCTCCATAAACTAATTACTTCTCCATTTAAGAAAGAAAAAGATGAAAAAAACTACTCAGAATAAATTGAGAAAATACAAAAACACATTGATTTGAAATTAAGAAACATAAGAAAAACAACAAACAAAAACAAGTATTAATTAAAAAAACTAAATGTAAGAACAAAAGTAAACACTTATCTGAAAATTCTCTCCACAAGACTCAGGAAGTTCCTCTGAAACTTTAACTCTTCACTAAACTACTCCTCAGAGCGGATCTCCCAACTCCGATGACTCGGAATAAACTTCAGACTTCAATAAAAACTAAACTAAAAGAAAGAAAAGCAGTGGGAAGAAGAAGACTTCACTCCGACCCTTTTCTCTTTTCTACTCTCTACTCCTACTCTTAATAAAAACTCTCACAAAATAAAAGTAAAATAATGTAAAAACTCTCTTCAAAATGCAAGTGGAAGAGCCCCTTTTCTACTCTCTACTCGTACACCTAATGAAAACTCTCTTCAAAATGCAAGTGGAAGAGCACTTAGTCATCCTAAGGCTCTCTTTAAAAATTAAACCAAAAGGTGCCTTGGTGCCTCTTAATAATGTATCCAGATTCAATGTATCCACCAAAGAGTACACCCCTTCATTCAAACTTGCCGCCCAAAGGAAGTTATGGAAGTTACCACCAAGAGTTGCATCTCATCCCCTTTGAAATTGGAGCCAAATTTCTTTAAATTTCAATTTTTAACTGCGGCGGCTAAGCGCATTTCCAGTGACACTTAGCCGCCAGTGCCAAAATTTTGATTTTTCATTTTTTTTGCTCCAAATTTGATCCAATTTTGCTCCTTTCATCATGACCATCTATTTTCATCATTCCTGCAATCAAAAACACAAAATACCTTCCATTAAAGTGCAATATCATTAAAAAGGTATAAAAATGTGCATAAAAAAACTATATATTTTGGTGTATCAGCTCTCTTGGTTTCTCTTGCTCTCTCTTAGTGGTTTAGTGTGTGTTAAGTGTTAGGGTTTAGGAGAATAGTGTTTAGAAGTGAAGATTTGAGAGGAATTCTTCTCTAAGGAGTGAAGGAGAAGAAGTAAAGTGAGAGATTGCTTCTTCCTTTCCATTCTAAAAAGAGAATCAAGTGTTGTAAAGAAGGGAGAAAAAGGATTCAAAGGAACTTCAAGGGAATTGCATTGGGGAAGAGAAGGAGATAAGTTGTATTTTGTTTTATGGTTTATATGACTTTTCTTTTATATATAATATCCATGTTTTATTATATCTTCTTCATGAATTCTGAGTAGTCTCCTTTGTCTTTCTTCTTGCATAGAGAAGTGGTGATGGATTGATGTGGATTTGATGTGCTTTTAATGAATTGAAGAAATTATGATGGTCTTTCATTTCGAACATAATTTACTCTTTGATTTGGCTAATTGAAATGTTAAAATATGTTGTTGAACATTTATTCTGAAAGGATTTAATGTCCTACAACAATAATGAAAAATCCATTCAATTTCTATGGATGAATTGCGTATTTCATGGGAATTGATTGCAAATAAAAAGGAAAATGTGTTTTGATGGACTTCAATATGGAGATTTCAGGGTGACAGGCTGAAATCCCCAAATTGGTTCTAAGATTAGTAACTAAATATCAAAGGTTAGCCTTCAGGTGAAGAGTGAGTGGGAGCTTCGAAGTGAGAGCCGGTATCCTTCTAGCCTAGCCTTAGGTTTAGTGGCTAAACTTAGGATATGTCAATGCTCTTTTCATGCTTAGAAGAGGGGGTTCCCATTTAAGGGTAAAGAAACATCTATGCTCATATTTGGCACAATAACATAGATAATTGTTTCATATCAATCCACACATCATATTCTTATTGCAAGAGGAAAGGTACTTTTCTCATAAATCAAAAACCTTTCAAATACATAGTTTAGTGTGTCTGCTAGTTAATTCTATTTTCAAATTTGTTAGAAGTGTAGTTTAATTAATTGTTACTATTTTCTGTATAGTGGTAGTAGTAGTAAGTAGTAAACTTTAAGTGCAATTCAAGTATCGGATTTTAGTATTATATTACATATATTGTGAAACACTTTCTTATGCTTCGTATTTCCCTATAGGATCGATAACCAGAACTTAGAGCCATATATTACTTGATACGATACGTATACTTGCGTTGAGTGTTCGGACTTTACAAAATCATTATAAACATATATAAATTTGAGTTCATACATTCTAATATATATAAAGTCTGCCGGTCATGCTTGTAATAATTTTATTGGACTAATACTTCTCATTTTAGGAGAAGTTTCAATCCATTTAGTATAGCAATCTTTTAATGGTTCGGGTAAAATCTCTAGATTTGCCCCAAAATATCCATACCAACGGTAGAACCAAGCTGGTAGTTCTCTGTTAATAGCATCTTTAGAATGGTTTTATATATGGAATAAAACATTCATCATCGTGTGGACATATGTCTAGTAATTATCCGCAACTTTATGCTGTAGATTAACAGTTAATAAATAAGTTATTCTTAAAGTGGAGTTAAACCATAATCTTTATGATGAATAATCTTCTATATTATATATTTGTTATATATTCAAAGGTGAAGCACTTTAATTGAATCAAAATTTTTTCATAAATCGCTCTGGTGAATGACACGTAAGGAAATGGGTTATTTCCCAAATATCTTTCAAACAAAGCCTTTGGATTATTTGTAAAATAATCAATAGGATTTATATCAATAATGTTATGCTTGATCGGTGTAGTGACATAAATCGATTCAGATGCTACGACTTGTTTGAGGGAAGGAGTAGCTTTAGTAGATGGTAATTCTCTTTTTTCTGGATTAGAAGGAGGAGCTTTTCCATAGATATAATCCTATAAGTCAACTGGACCTCGAGCAGTAGTAAAATTCATGTTCTCTCCCCTCTTGAGAGAAAGTGCCACGTCTAATGGTTGGAATAGAGAGAGGCATTTTAGGCCAATGGAAGGTGATCCACCCCTAAATATCCCTCAAAATTCACTGGTTAAGAAATCAGGCAGAGAGTTAGAAATACTTTTAATATATTCAATTTCAAAGTTAAAAAAAGATAATAGAGCTTATCATGTAGCAAAATATATTTTGAAGCTAAATTTTTAACATCTTTTTGTAAAAGAAATTTAACAGAAGAGCAACCAATACGAAGTAAAAATTTTTTATTCAAAAATTCGTCTTGAAATTTTGAAATATATTTTACAACTGATAACATTTCATTTTTAACAGTGGAATACTTTGCTTAGGTAGGATTCCATTTACCGGTGATGGAAAGAATTAATTCTCCTTCTTTAGAGGAATTAATCTGTCTTAGAATGCCACCATACCAAAGTTAGAGGCAATTGTTTCAACGATTTTAAAGAAATCAGGATTAGCGAGAGTTAAGCATGGAAGCTTTTGAACTCTTTGCTTAATTTTTTGAACAGCTAATGTATGAAGATTGTCCAAAAAGATTTCTTTTTAATTGATCAATTAATAATTGCCAAATTCTTACAGAAATCGGCTACATAATTTAGAGCTCCAAAAAATCTTTGTAGTTGATTTTTATCAAGAATTTGATCAGAAAATTTGTTTGCAAATTCAATACTTCTATTAATAGGAAGAATAAAGATATTTGATATGCTGTGTCCCCAAAAATATTATTTCAGCCTGAAATAATTTGATCTTTCGAATTGAAATGTCTAATACAGTTTGCTGGATTATCAATTTAAAAGTTTTAAAATGTTTAATGTGTTTTTCAAGTGTTTTGGAGAACACCAAGATGTCATCAATGTAAACAATGATGCATTCAAAGTAATATTTGAATATATCATTTATAATGTGCTGAAATACAGAATGAGCATTATTTAGTCCAATGGTCATGAAATTCCATTTGAAATGCCCAAAGGGTACATTAAATTCGGTTTTAAATCTACCTTCTTCTTTGATTTGAATCTGCCAATATCCAGACTTGAAATCAAATTTAGAGAAGATATGAGTATCATATAAGTTGTTCAACAATTTCCTTTTATTAGGGATAGCGAATCTAATCCATTTTAGGAGTTTGTAAAGAGGTTTATAATTAACTACAAGCCTAGCTCTTCCTCTTTCTTTTTCCGCTACATTTAAAATATAAAATGCAGTTTATGACCAGAGTGAACATGAGTTTCTTATTAAACCTTATGATAATAAATCAGAGTTTATGCCTTGCACAATGCAAGATAAGAATCGTTCATCTGATAAAGTCTTGCTTTTGTTGGTATATCCATCTCATTAAATTCTTCAATATACAACAAGGCAACACTATAGATTTCTCAAAAAATATTCTTCCGAAAATCTTCTAATAATTTAGAGGTTTTTAGCTTAAAATTCTTATATTTCAATTGAGTTTTGAGAGTTTCCTCAAATACTTCTTCTTTTAAATAATTAATATGTAAAGGTTTATTTTTAATACAATTCATTTCATTAATAATTACCTCTTGTTGATCAATAATGAAATGAAATGAAATCCCTTTATCAAAAACAGTGCAACTAATATCATTTTGATCAAATTTTTTGTATGGACATTATTTGAAACAGAAATGGAGTTCCCAATATTATATGTTAGGTCAGATTTTTAACAAATGAAAATGGAGTGTAATACAAAATCGGATTTACAGATAGCTGCATTAGAGATTTTATATTTAATTTGCATTCGGTCACCATTAGCAGAGGTTAAATATTGAGCAGATTTTTCAAAATTTTTAGAAGGAATAAATCCTTCTTGAATACAATTCATGTCAGCACCACTATCAATACGTACTGTTAAACTTGATAAAATGTATTATCGATCAAAGATTAATTTAATAGAGATATAACATTTATGCATAACAATATTTTGAATAGCTTGAAGAAATTGGTCAAAAGGAACATTTTCTTCTTTCGTAGTCTCTTGTTGATATTATTTTGTTTCAATATCAATCATTCGTTCATTAATTTTTCTTGATCTCTTTTATTGATCTTAATCTTATTTTTAGTTGATTAATTTCAGCTTTAAGATCATTAATAGTGACTTCTTTTGTTTTTCATTAATTTTTGTTTATACTTCTTTTAAAGAGTACATAGGAAAATTCTTACTTAGATCATCACTATTCTTATTCTTATTTTGAAAAAGTATAAGAATTATATTTCTTGTAAAAATATCTTCAATTTGTGGAAGCATTTTTATAATGTCTTCCTTTTGTTATTTTGTCAAAGTGAATAATTCTGACATTTCGATAATGTTTTTATAATAATTAGAATTGTTGCAACCTTGACAACAACTAAAAATATTTTTACTTTCATCTTCGGATGAGGAAGATATAGATTCATAGATTACTTCCTCAAATGAAGTAGATTCTGAATCAGTTAATAGGAGCTTCATAAGAGCTTGATCAAGTAGTTCGTCAATTTAAGCTCATTAAGTTTTTTCTTAGTAGTCCAATGATTAGAATTAGTGACCTAATCGTCCACACTTAAAGCATTTAATTTCTTTCTTCTTATTTTGAGGCTTAGAAGAAGTGGTGAGCAGTTTAGAGATTCTCTACTTTTCCCATTTCTTTTTCTTGAGAATAATCCTATTTTTCTTTTGAGATGGAGCAATTCTGAAAATATCGCAAGCAAATTACTCACAAAATTCTCATAATTGTTTTTTCTCACTCGCAGTGAGTCTTTCTCTTTTGAGCTGATTATTGGTTTAATATCAGCATAGAGCTCGAGATCTATTTTAACACATGCATTTATAAGATTTTCATATGTAAAAATGTCATAGGGAGTATCACCTATTTGGGGGTTTCGAAGGTTTCTTTTTACCTTCTCTAAAAACGAATTAGGTAATCCTTCGATAAATTTTTGTTTCCAATGAATCGAATTGGCATTGTATAACATCAAAACTCTAGCTAAGAAGGTATCTTTATACCATCTAAATGAGTCAGAGACAACTTAATAATTGAGGAAGAGATCTCGTTATTTCTCATTGATCAGATACATTTCATGTGAGATGTTCAAGAATTGTTGTTATTTAAGTGAAACATGTTTTTTCATTTGGCTTTGAAGGATCTTCTAAGCTTTTCTCGCTTAGAGTATCTTCTTTTTTATTATCAATAAAAAATTTATCCCATCATCCAATGACAATCATTTTAGCTGTCATGGGTGAGATATATCTCCTAGCTTGTGTCATAGTAGTGTAGATAATCATTTGGTGAATTTCTTCACGTATTTGATGATCACTAAATTCATTTATGTTCCGCACACACAGACCAGTGGCATCATACATCCATTGACGTCCAATAGAAGTTTCACCAAAATTAACATCCATAAGAGGAGGACGACTATAATAATGTTTTCCAAGTGGCATTTTTGGAAATTAATTTTATTAATTTTCAATGAATCATTAGTTGATGGTTTTGAAAACATCAGCTCAATCATCAACTTGATCTTCAGATAATTCACCCTCGGAGGATGAATTTTCTGATTTTTCTTCTATAGTTGTGAGAGATTTTTCTTTCCATTTAGAAAGCTAGTTCTCTAAATCTTTATGACTTGGTCTGGTATGCGAGTCATGTTTAGGTAGAGGCTGAATATTAGGATGCCTAATTATAGGGAGAGTAGATTTTCCCTTTTCTAAGGTTATTCATTTGTCAGAAACTAACCTTTTAGGCTCTTCTGATTTTTTCAAAAGCTAATCTAATTTATTTTCAATCTAAAATAAATATTCAACAATTTTTGTAAAGTATAGTTAGTAAAATTTAATTGTTTGAACACAATAATAAATTCTTTAACAGTTTGGCATTAATGTTGATTATTCCGGATGTTGTAAACTCAAGATTTTCAGACTTATCATTGCTAATACTAGCATTCAAAGGAGGATAAGGTGACTTAATTATCACTCCTTGTTCATTTTGCCATCTTTTACTAATCATAGTAAGTTGATCTTGATCAGTATAGCGCTAAGAAAACCAAAGAACTAATGGATTTATTCCTTTTCCGTGCTTATTTCTTCTAAGCATGACATCGACATATATTTCACATATCTGGAGACAAAATTATTTAGTGGTATTCTTTTGATACCTATGCTTAAAAGTTTTCAAAGCGAGGTTGGTGATATTCTCTAATGAGAATAGCTCTTGCATTACGTCCTCGAGCAAAATTCATTAAAAAATCATTGGAAGGGGTACAAGTGGGAGAACGATTTTCTCTAACAGTGTGAAATTTTTTATTTATATTTAGTTGAAGAGCTTTTACTGGTGATTCTTCAAGGGTTGAAGATAAACCAACAAAAGGTTCAGATGGGATAGATATTCTAAGGATAGTTATCGATCTACTAGGATTAAACCTTACCTCTACATCTCCATCAGATGTTTTGAATTATCTGATCGAAGATTTGATTTATAAGCGGTTTTAGAGTCAAGGCCGATTGAATAGTCGATGACTCAGAGAGTGTTACCTCGTTCCATGTAATAGTCCTATTAGTGGAAATATGAGAGGCTACAAGGTTTGTTTCAATCAAGGTAGTTCTTTCAATTAATTGAACCGCCTTTTTAACATTATGGTTTAAAGCATTTAAAATTCGAATGTGAATTCTAAACACCAAAACTATGGTTTCTGGTCTTGCGAGAAAATCATAACCATGTAATTGAAGTTGAAGTTTGACGACTTCAAACAAGCTAACATCTATCAGAGATAAACTTACATTAGGAAAGGTGTTGAAATAGACTAGTCCGTGGCACAAACTAGTTTCTATAACACCCCTAATAGATTGAGCCCAATTAAGGGATCAACCATCTTATAAGCAAGCAAATATTGATGCAATTAAACCTTCTAAGGTGAGAAACTTGAATGCAATTTGAATGAGACCAATATGGATATATTTGAATTCTCTCATATCTTTGCAAGTCTTCTTCTATTAATAGATAAATTATTTTATTAATATGATCTATTGTGATCGATTGTTCTACAGTTTTAATAAAGATTTTTCCTTTAAAATCAAAGGTTCCTATTTTGTAGATAAGAGATATCTACTTTAAGAAAAAAACATCTATTAAGGTCTTCCTCCTTAAGAGGGTATTCTGCCATTTCAGCTTTCTTAATTAATTGATAATGCCTCATGGAGGAGGCCCAAGTATGAATAGAAAAATTTGTATTAGAATTTGAAGACAAAGCCATAAAAGAGCACTAGAGGGCTCTAATGGATGTGTTATTATAATTATATTCTGCAACACAACGAAGTAATGCTATAGCATATGCAACAAGATTCAAACAGTTCTGGATTAAAAAGTATTTTGTCATTGTTATAACAGAGAAGTGAGGCTTCTATACATACATACATACATAAATTTTTTTTATCCAAAGAAGGGGCACTAGGCTCCTTACATGTTAAAATATAGAAATCATTACAAAGATTTTTGGGGGGTGAGTCTCAAACAGCACACAAGGAAGAAAACAAAATAAAACAAAAAACAACAACAAAAGCCCCCACAGAAGCAAAAAATAACAGGGGGGGAATGGCCAAAAAACCATAGGAGGAAAAGCAACAAATGAAGAATAGTGGATTCCTTCACTGCAAGAGCACCACCCAAACAAAGCAATCACCTTACAGAAGTACAGTCTGGAACAAAATGGAAACTCTCAGATGTTCAACCTAAGATGGGGAGCAGGAAGAAAGTCACCAGCAATTAAGAAGTTAAGGTGGGGAGGAGGAGAGGTAGCCATAGAGAGTTTAGTAGATAGAGCACCAATATTTGCAAGCCAGTCTGCAGGTTTATTAACTTCTCGAAAAATAAATTGTGAGCTGGCATGGAGCTGAGTTTTGAGTGACTGAATCTTGTGATGCCAGTAGAGGTGAGTCCAGCTATGCTTTGTTATATTTGTCACCATCTGCTCCAGCTCTTGAGCATCACTCTCAATAATTAAGGAGGTCCAATGGAGATGCATTGCAATCTTCAAAGCCTAGAAAACAACTTGGAGCTCAGAGTCTAAAGCATCAGAGGCCACAATGGGGGCCCAGAAAAATAGCAAGCAGATCCCATGGTGGTTTCTAAAGATGCCACCAATACCAGCTTTACCATTTTTATAACAACCATCAGTGTTGACTTTGACCCAGTTATATGGTGGGGGATGCCAGAAAACTTTAGTAATCCTGGGGGTTTGACAGTGTTTGGTGGATGTAGTACAGCATATGTTAGAGAATTTCTTGAGATTAATCAGTTTCAGCAGGTAGGACAGGCAGTGACCAGCCACAGTTTTTTTCTTTAGGAGAGTGTTTTCATATGTTGTCTTATTTCTGGCCATCCAGATAAACCAGGCAGTGAGGAGAGGGAGGGCAGTGATTTCAGCTTTCTTCCAGTCAGACCAGCAGGTGAGTAAGTTGTCCCATTGTAAATTCAAAGTGTTGAGATTAGTTTGAAGTAGGAGATCTTTCCAGACCTGTTGGGAGAAATTGCAAGCAAAGAAGAGGTGGGTGATGGATTCCTCCTCCCTATGGCATAATCTACAGCAGGAGGGTCCTCTAAGCCCTTTTAATTTTAAAATTTCATCAGTGGGGAGGAAGTAATTAAAGGTCCTCCAGCAGAAAAAAGCCATAGAAGGAGAAAAGTATTTTCCCTAGAAAATGTCACCCCAGGGCACAACATTCCAGTTGAACAATTTGGAGTAGATGATCTTAGAGGGGCTTTGGTTCTTTGTGGTGGACCATTGAGGGGTATCAGGCTTGTGTTTATGGGATTGTAGAAACTTTCTGTGCAGAGGGGGCACTCAGAATAGATAGGAGGAGAGGGGTGGACCAGTTGTCATTCTCCCGCAGATCGTACCACCAATAGATTATTATTTCTGATGGAGGTGGTTGGTTGTAACCAATCATGAGGGCACCAGTGATCCAGCCAGAAACTAATATTACCTTGCCCAGTTGCCAGAGATAAAGCTGCTCAGCCATCTACCTATTTATGATCAAAGCTTTCCAGATTTTTGAGTCCCCCAACTTAGGGGTGACTAAAGAGGGGTGGGTTTTCCTGCAATACTTCCCCATAAGGAAATTAGCCCAGAGGGAGGCTTGGGCTTTGAAATTTAGCCAAAGCATGCAGTGATTAACTTAAATCAATTGGTTTAAGTTTTTAAATCCTAGCCCCCCAGCCCATTCAGGCTTAGCTAATTTCTGCCAAGATGTCCAATGCATCTGTTTCCTCCTGCCAGCCCAAAGGAAATGGTTAAAGGTTCTTTCAAGTTACCTTTGGGTGCTTTTCTTCATGATGATCATCTACATAAGATAGTTAGGGAGGGTGGTAAGAATTCTTTTTAGTAAAGTGAGTCTTCCCCCAGAAGATAACAAGATGTGGGTCCAATGTGCAAGATAGTTGCTGATCTTGGTGTGAATTTCATCAAAGTGAGTAAGCTTAGTTCTACCAATGTTGAGCTGAACCCCCAAATACTTGATAGGAAGGGTTGTGCTAGAAAAACCAGTGTGATTGAGAATCCACTGTTTGGTAGCATGAGACACCTACTTGGAGAATAAAATTTGGCATTTGGTAGTGTTGAAAGTCAGCTCAGATTGATCCTGCAATGTATGAATGCACCTATAGATAGAAGTGACAGCCTTCTGAGAAGCATTTGAGAAAATCATAAGATCATCAGCATAAAAAAGGTGAGAGATGAGGATATTAGATCTGTGGTGGTATCTGAGCTGGTGGTGACTGTTTTGCAGCTGGTTAAGCATAGAGGAGAAGTAATCCATTGCAAGAATGAAAAGGGTGGGGGAAAGGGGATCCCCTTGTTTAAGCCCTCTGGTAGCTGAGAAAGGTCCCCAGCTAGACCCATTTATGAGAAGGGAATGAGTGTTGTTGCTAAGCCATCTTTGGATTAACCTGCAAAAATTATCACTGAAGCCCTTAGCAGCTAGCACTTCAAGAATAAAGTCCCAGCTGATTGTGTCAAAGGCCTTCCTGATGCTAGTTTGTAAATAAGGTTGCCCCCCTTGCACTTCTTATTCAGACCCAGAAGAAGTTCATGAGCAAGTAGAACATTATCAGAGATGGACCTACCTTTGATGAAAGCAGTTTGGTTCAGGTTCACTATTTTGTTTAAATGAGGCTGGATCCTGAGAACTATGATCTTGCTGATCAATTTACTTATCACTGATGTAAGACTGATGGGTCCGAATTGATCCCAATTATGTAGTTCAGAGTTTTTGGGGATGAGGACAATGTTGGAGGAGCTGAAATAGTAGGACATGTCTTTGCCTTGAAAGAAGCTGATGATAGCTTCAGTAACCTCAGCTTTGATTATTGTCCATGCCTTCTTGTAAACATCAGCAGTGAAACCATCAGGGCCAGCTGATTTGCTACGGTCAATACTGCAAAGAGCTTTCCAGATTTCAGGTTCAATGGGCAGATCAGTAAGGTTCAGGCCATGAATGTAATGGAAATGGTCATTGGACAGGTTAGGGGATATCTGCAACCTGTCAACAGCTGAGTGGGTGACTAGATCTTTAAAATATCTAACACCACTTTTGCGAATCTCTAGAGTGGACTTCAGCTAGACCCCAGCTTCATTTTTAATGCTATGGATAATGTTGCAGCTTTTCCTATATCTGATATATGCATGGAAGTACTTTGTGTTTCGTCTCCATCGGAAAAATGTTTTAATGAAGCTTTCTGTTTAAGGAACTGATCTTGCACATCAATGGCATTTGAAAGTCTGGATTGAGCAGCTATAATAAGATCAGTATTTGCCTCCCTCAAGGCCAGATGCTCCAGATTATTCAGTTCCTCCTCAGCTTCTTTGACAGCAGTGAAGACATTCCCAAATTCGTTCCACTCCCATTTGTTGAGAGCCTTACAGGTTTTTAGGTGAAGGAGCCCCAGCCTGATCCAGGGGGTCAGGGTTAATAACCCCTTGCCAGAGGGACTGAATGGTTTGAAGGAAATGAGGGTGAGAAGACCAGAAGTTTTGGTATCTGAATGGGGAACAAGAGAAGGGTTGAGGTGGGGCAGATATGGAGAGTAGGAGTGGTCTATGGTCAGAGCAAAGTAGAGGGAAATGAGTAATGGAGGTATGAAGGAACTGTGAGTGCCAGGCTTCATTCACCAAGAACCTGTCCAATCTCTCCCAAGTTTTTCCTCTTCTCCAGGTGAAAGGGGGGCCTTTAAATCCCAGATCAAATAAACCTGCAGACTGGATACTGTCACTAAAGAAATTCATCTGACTGAAGGAAGGGGTCCTGCCCCCCAATTTTTCAGCAGGTGTGGCAATGCAGTTAAAGTCACCCCCAGCTACCCAGGGGAGAGCCATGGAACTGTTGATTAGCTGTAGATGGTTCCAGAGGTGGATTCTCATCGAGTTTCCTACAACCAAGCATAAATGAAAGAGGCATTTATGGTATGGCCAGCAAAAGTAAAGGATAAATGAATAAATTGGGGGTTATCAATGAGGAGGGACCACTGAACTTCAGTTCTACAAAGAAACCAGATTTTGTTGTTAATGTTAGCATGGAAAGTGAAACAAGGGAATTTCTGGAGGATTTTAGAAGAGTTTAGGTGGACTAAAGCTTCAAGAAGAACAATACACCAGGGTGTGTGAGTTTTATTGAGGTGGATTAGTCTTTGAAGAGAGTGGGCAAGCCACCCCTCTAATGTTCCAACATAGGAGGTTTATCATTGGAAGATGAAGGAGGCGGGGGGGAGAGAGAGATTTATGAGAGCTGGATCTGGTTCTGCACTGGTGAGGGGTGGGGGGGAAGTTCTCTAGATTTAAAATTGGATTGAGTCAGTTTTTGTATTTCAGATTTATTTTTCTTCTTCTTTTTGGAAAAATAGATCTCCCATTCCTCCTCCATAGAATCAGTTGTGAGTTTTAATTTGGAAGGGGAGGGGGGAGTGGGGCCAGTGGGGGAGAAATGGCCAGTAGAGCTGGGGAAGAGGGGATTAGATTTGGTTTGGGCAACAGTGGGGGTGGAGTGGTGAAAGGGGCTGGAGAGATTTGGTGTGGTAAAATGGGGTCAGGTGGTGGAGGGGGAATGAGCAAAGAAGGAATAGGATAAGATAAAGTGGGAGCCACTAAAACAGTTGGGAGGTGAGCCTCAATTGTACTGACTTGCACAGCATCAGGATTGTTCTTCTGGGAAGCATTTAGCCTGGCTGAAGCTCTCCTGGGGGGTGGATGAAGCTTGAAACATCTATCTGTGGTGTGCCCAAACATCTTGCAATGGGTGCAGTAATAAGGCCTTTGTTGCATGATGACCTTCTGCCATAATCCATCTTGAGCTGATCCAACCCAGATTTTTCTGTATTTCATGAAGGATTATATCTCTTTCAATCTGAATTCTGGCATACTCAGGCTTAGTTTTATGTAGGGTGGTTGGGTCCAGCCTTAAAGGAGTGCCAATGGCCCTTCCAATTTGGAACAAGGTTGCTTGGTTGAAAAACCTGAAGGGGAGCGTAGGAAATTTAAACCAGATGGGGACTATGGTGGGCTCCTTGCTAGGATCAAAGTCTGGGGTCCATTTTAGCAGTTTCATTTCAGTGCCAACTATGGTTACCACATATTTAGCAAACAATTTGGCATAGTCTTCCTCAGATGTCAAGCTAATTAACAGTTGCCTTCCATCAAGTATGCCTAGTTTCCAGTTACTGATGAGATTAAGGGATTCAAAGAAATTTTTCACAAGCTCCATCTTAGGGTGGCCCAAAGCAAACTTCCCTATTAGAGTTAGTTTTACTTCCTCATTAAGATTGTCAAGCTCCTGCTCAGTGAAGTAAACGGCAGGGAAACCGTCTTTGACTCCAATTGGTTTAATGAACGGGCAAGACCCTTTGCCAGCAGCTGCATCATGCATTGATTGAGGGAAGAATAAGGAGGTGGGGTCGATTACTGCTGGGTCTCTGCCAACAACACCAGCATAGGAGGCTTTGGCCCAATCAATATTGGTATGCAACTCAATAGGAGTGGTCATGTCAGCAGAGAAGAAAAGACATAAAAGGCAGAAAAAATAACCCTGGGAAATTAAGACCAGAGAGCTGGGCAGGCAGTCGGCAAACCAGCACCTCACAGACCAGAGAAACAAACCAAAGAGCCAAAATGCAAGCTCAAACCAGGGAGCCAAGGCAATGGAACAGTAACTTATTTGAAAAGTGAGAACCCGGGAAAGACAAAACTTCCCAGGAGACAAAGTGAAAGGCTGGCCCAGGCGAAAACCACCAGGAAGAAGAAAGAAGCTTACCTTCCCACACCAAAACCAACAGCCAGGGGGCCGCCGCCGGCAGACTCATGCCTGAAACCCTAGCAGAGCACAAGCAGCCGCCATCCTATTATATACATACATACATACATATATATATATATATATATATATATATATATATATATATAGACGCACACACACAAACACAGGAAAATAGTAATCATAAGCTAATAATTGAAGCAGCGTAATCGAATAAGGCATTTGTGATAGTGCCTTACACATTCATGCACAAGCAAGAAGTATATCAGTTCTTACTGAAGTCTTTCTGTTTTCTATCCCTATGTTTACCATGCAATGTATAGATTCATCATGCAAGTAAATTATATGACCACAATTTTCACACTCCTTTAGTTTTCCATGATCTCATCTGCTTCATATGCCTTCTTATTCAGCATAGGAGTTCATAAAGAATGAATTCCCAGCCTCCATCACTTTCTAACACTGCAACCTGAATTTGACTACAGATGCATAATAAAGACAGCAAATCAGTTTTCTAATAATCATTCCACAACACAACAATGTAATTGAGAGGTCAGACAGCCTTCAGATGCATCTGATCATCATCCTGTTGATTCATGTTAAGAAAGAAAAACTTAAATCATCTAACTCTAGAGAAATTTAATCCCAAAACAAGCACTGCCTTCTTCATCTTCCTTCTCAATTCCAAACTAACTAACAAGTTTTTTAGAAAGAGGCACCCAAAAGAAAACTAGTATACTAATTCAAAAAATCTCACCACTAGATTAGAATCGTGTCTTTCTTCTCCACAATTTCTGTCAAGAATAAAAAAATGTATATATTAAAAAGCAATCGGTGAGGAGTTGATGCACATAACCTTTCTACAATTAGCAAAGCTTGTTCCCATAGAGCAAACACTTGACCTCCATATCATAATGGTGGCAACTAAGCCATTTTCACAGGCCTGTCCTCTTCTCCATAATTTTTTTAAGCAACACATTAAATTCCATCTAGGAATGACATTATGAAATTATATAAAACCCAAAAAAACAATTATTTACAATCATTACCTTATATGAATCTTAAGTAAACAATTCTAGTCCTTAACTTGCATTTGAAAAACTTAAAACAGTCCTATAATAATTTTGTTGAACCTCTAATACCGACTTTCAAGGGATAGGAGTGACACAATTAGTATTTATCAGGAAGACAACATTTTGGAAGCTCTCAAAGACTCAAAAACAGAGTGGATGCAAGATTACATGTGATGTAGAGTGGACTGAATTCTGGAAGGCAGATAACCAACTTCCTTGGTTTCTGATTAGACAGTTAATAAGCTCTAGTTTTTTTTATGACCGTGGCTGAGTTTTACAACAGGGTTTGAGTTTATAATAAACAAGGGAGGTAAATTTCTCATAGGACCATAAAAGAATACACCTCATCAACAATCATAGTTATAAGAGCTGAGTTCTTGGATGGTATTTGGCTTCTCCCGGCCATTGCAAATAATTGAAAAAAAACCTGAAAAATTCATGAAAAAGACAAATTTGCGTGATTGGAAATGAAGAACTGACAAAAAAGCATAGATATGTCCCAACAGCACCAGGATTTTCATATTTAACTTGAGAAAAGCAAAAGAGAAATACAATCCAAAATGATTGGTCATGTAAATAAAAAGTAACAAAGAAAATCTTTGAAGTTTGGGATTGGTTCCATTCTCGCCTTTCTAAAGTAACACATGTGTACCTTGCTAGAGTTATTCCTAAATTTTCAATAAACGAACAAATATATGAAATAACTATTTTAACATATCAAGTATATTAACTTAAAACATATCTAAATAACGGAAGTATACAGCTAGCACAGGAAGAGGTCAAAGTGGATTCACCCATCCACACAAAGCTTAAGGTTCTTCACTAAAAGAATGCAGATGTTCAATGATAAGTACTGTTGAGTAGGTGGAGATCCATTAATTGATCATAAAAGACGCATAGGAGTTGCATAAGATTAGTAAATGCAGGGCATACAGTGATGTTGATGTGCCCTGGTTTATTCTACATTATAGACATATTGTTTCCCTAATAAAAATCAACAAGTCAAGTCACAATGGTCGTTAACCAAACCAATAGCCTGTCATACAAAATAACTCTGACATAACATGCTCAAAAATCTCTGTATGAAAAATAAAAAGCCCTCAAACACCTTATATGTCAATCAAATAAACTAAAAATGAAAAAAATTGAATATTCATCAGCTTCTTGGCTGACTATTAATTAAATACAATACAGAGCAAAATTCAATGCAGTGTATGCCCATTTATTGAATAATACTTAAATATTATCATAAAGCCAAGACATCATTGCAATTGGAAACATGTATGGCTCGTGCATCTCATCCTCTCATCTCCATCTTCTTCTTATCCTTTCTTCCTTTTATTCTTTTTAATTGGATGTCTATTTGTTGAGAACGTATGAATTACATATATAATAATTTGCTTTTCTTTTGGTACCAAGTAATTAAAATTTCAAAAGAAGCTTAGAAAAGATATATCAATAAATATATGTATCCTTAAAAAGAAATAAAAGTTGAGCAAGATAAAGTATTGACAAATGAAGATCTAATCCATTGCAGTTCAAAATTAAGCTCATTTACCATAATAAAATGAGTGGTTAAAGCACACAAATGAGCTAAATGAGTCCCTGATTTTAGCCATCCACTTAATCTCATAAGTTACAATCAAAGGCTTCAATATGTTAGAGAATACAGAAAAAAGTCCAAGTTCTGAATGATAAGTTGGAGTGAAGCACAAATCCATCCAGAAAGCATAAGTCTATATAAAAAGTTCAAATATTAGCATATTTTTCCTTTCAACCCATATGAAACTAAAACACTAAAACTAGACCAAAAACAATTTTCTTCTAAAGAGACATCATCATGTTAATTTCCTAAATACTAAAATCATTGAAGACATCACGTCAGCAAGTCCAAGTTAGAGCCAATACTATCAGATAAACACCTACTTCCAGCCTGAAGCTTGAGCCAATTGGTACATTAAACAAAACCATATCATAATGTGATTCACCTTTCATCCAACCATAGGCTTGTGAACAAATAAAAAAATGGATTCTAGTTTGTTTTCACCTCAATCAACCTCTTCATCCAAAGGTTATGATTTACATGAACTCAAATGAGTTAATATCTTGGTTGAAATTACATTTTCTCTACGAACTGAAGGCACATTCATAAGAATGGGGGCAAAAAAGACAGCCTGCTTTAAGTTTTACATCAAAAGATACATTAAAGGTGGCTTCCACCATTATAGTGATGGGTGATGATCATGCTTCATTTGGACCTCGATAAAGTTTGATATTTATACACTTATAATAACTTGGTGTCATAAAAGTATGCATGAAAAGGTTATGGAGGTATTTTTTTATTTGATTTTAAAGATTCGAGTGTTATGTATATAAATATGAATGTTTATGTTTTAGATATGTAAATACATGGGAATTGTGTGGCATGTATGTAAATGCCCCCAATAATTAAGACACAAAAACTTCTGAAACAACTATGTTTACAGGCCATAAAAATACATCTGCATTGCTGTGGGCGAGGAACGATTAAGTATCGATATCTTCCAGGCGCAATGCTGAGTAAGTCAGGCCTAAGAAAGGAAAATCGATTAAGGCCCAGCAGAAAGACACATTTAACTCGCCGAAACTTCCGCCTGCCCTTCTTCCCAGGCAAGTCAAATAGAAACCTAGCATCAATGTAACAATTTCCAATTGAGAAAGGTCTAAATGGAAACAAAATTCAAACTCCTTTCAAATCACAATGTGCGCAGTCGTGCAGAAAGTCTCTCCAAGCAAGTCGATTGGAAACCTAGCATCCATGTCATAATTTCCAATTGAGAAATTGACTGAAGGGGCAACATGGAAACATTGCTCAACCTTCTTTCAAGCAGGTGCTACATAAGCACATGCAGTAGGTAAAAGAAACGAGGAACCCCACCCAACAATAAGGACATCCTGCACCGGCTGTTTCATTTTCAGGGGAACTAGCCAATCAGCTAGGGAACTGCGAATCACAGCCACCAAGAGGGGGAAAATACTCGATGTTTACATCTCTTTGTTGGTGGAGAAACGAAAAAGATTAAGCAACGGTTGCACTAAAATCCCACGCAATTGCTAGAATGGAAGAGCATCGATTGCGAAAATGAAAAAAAGGATTTGAAATAAATTCATTCACAAATTCTTCGATTCTTGGAAGATCAGCCAGCGATCTGTTGACGACAGTACAAAAACTAAAACGGGCCACGACTTACGAGGAATACAACCGCAGCGCAATGGGAATTGTGATTGAAGGGAATATAAGATTCAACGATGACCTTTTAAATTTTTATTTTTATCCTAGTGAAATCCTAATGATAACTAAACTAAAAATTCATTGCTTGATTCGTGTGTAGATCACAAATGAGTTAAGTCTGAAACTCCGGTAAATCCAACTAAGACAAAAAAGTAAGATAAAGTATGGCTCATAAAAAGTAGATCAAATGTCCTATCACCGTAAGACTAAAGACTTGATTAATCAAGTACAGATCCTTTAGGTCGTGACTTGAAGCTAGTTGGACAAAGGTCATCCAAGCCAAAGACTAAGATCTCAACCCAACTCTCACCCCAACACCACCAACTACCTCGTAAGAGTCTTTGGGACTCTTCACAAGGAGGTTGAAGTTTCTCGCCACGACATGCTTCGCGAATACCCCAAGTGACCTTCTGTCATCGGGCGAGCAACCATCGGATTACGGTGATTCCCGACAATTTAGTATTATCCTCGCAAGAAGAGCTCCTCTTTTAGGGGTCGATAGCCGACAGCCGGACCAAAGTACTTGACCATTTGATTCAAGCAGACTAAGTCAAGTTCAGAAGACCAAAGATTAACAAGAGTTGATCGACAGTCCCAACTCAGCATAGACTACTGAACAGGCCAAGGACCATCAATCTTAGTCGATTGAGCGATAAGGTAGTTGAGCCATAAGCTCGTTTATGCAACTACACAAAATATCTTGTAATACCCCATTAAAACAGAGGTAAGCATGTCATTATGCACACGGTACCCCTCTCCTCTAATAGGAGTTCATTTCTACATTAAAGGCCATTGTTGTGCACTATCTCTCTCCATCTCTCTCTCTCTCCATCTCTCTCTCGCTCTCTCTCTCTCTCATGTTATATGCTCTATTACTTATGTGTGATTCACATGATAGATTCATATTCAACATCCTAAAAAACACGGTGAGAGTAGATCATGCTAGCAACAAGAAGTGAGGCACCATAAGGAGAAGAAACCCACCAAAGAGGCACTGCAAACATAGAGTGCACTGAGGAGTTTGTACAGAAGTAGATCCCAGAGTTGATGGACTAGATGATAGTTCAACTCTTGGAAGCTAACCAAGAAGTAGTAGTAAGGGGAAGGAGCAGAACGCTCTAGAGGAAGCGTTGATGTACAACTACCGAATGATGACTCAGGCCCCTAAATGTGCAAGAGATTCACAGTACTAAGACAATGTGGGGTCTACATCGATGGATAGATAGAGATTTAGACATGTTGATGTGCTTCGTTAGCTATAGAATGCATTCACTTGGTAGAGAAGTTCAAAATCCCCTTATTAGAGTCTTACAAGGTTCGAATAGATCCAACAAACCATATAGCTTCCTTTGATTTGACCAATTGCCTCATGAGGATTACCAACATCTTAAAGTGTCGTATGCTCCTCACCATACTAAGGGATTCAACCCTCAGATGGTTCAATGGACTATCAGCTAGATTTATCACCTCCTTACCGACTTTAAGTGAATGTTTTGTACTGTAGTGCGCCAACGCCAAAAAGCCATAAAAGAGTTCATACGTCCTGTTGCAAATCAGACAGGGATAAAATGAGAGTTTGTCACTTTCTTTCTTCCAGAGGACGATGTTGGAAGTGTAGGATACGGTACCTATAGTCGCACACACCAAAATAGCTTAGGGGATAAAGGATGGACCATTTCGTACGTGTGCTCCGGGTTTGCACTGATTGAATACCTTAGCCAAATTGTTGGAGCTGGCTAAAAATCACATTTCGTCCAAAGAATATATGCATTTTCCAGGGTAGAATCAGTAAGCCTTCATCTACATAAGAGGGTCCCAAGAACGATAAGTGGAGACTGGTGCGACTTTTTAAATTTACCAAAATTTACGAACTCAGATTTATATATTAATTGATTTAGTTTTCTATTGAGTCACACAATTAAATGCAAGTATACATATCGCTCAAGTAATACATGACTCTAGTGTAGTCCTGGATATCGATCCCACAGGGAGGCAATTAATTTTATGGTGTAACACAGAAATCACTTCTCGAATCACAACACAATTGCAAGTAATTACAATTCTTAAAATAGAGATAAACAATTGTAGTTACTAATTCTACCAAAGTACGTTCTAACCTTCTAGCAAGTTAAACTAACATAAGACTAAATTTATAACAAAGTTCGGTTGTAAGAAAGAATCTTCCTCCTCTCCAATTATAAAATGATGATTTTTGTGACATAGATCAGCGTTGCAAATGTATTGTGTCAAATAGAAGTATTTCTATTCTTTTCCCTTTTCCAAGCGCATAAAGAACATCGACTAATCCTAAGTTCAGTCCCCAAATCCGCGGTTAGGCTGGGAGGATACTGGCTCTCACTCCAGAGCTCCCACTTCCCTTCCCATGAAGGCTAACTCTCGCTTTGGTTTCCAAATCCTAGGACCAAATTTAGAATTTCAACATGTTACTCTGAAATCTCCAATTCTACGGCCAACAAAGTATATGTACATATTTATTTGCACTCAACCCCCATGAACTATATCACTCATTCATGGACATTGAATGTGACATTCACTTTTGTTGGAGAACTCATAATCCTTTCGGAAAATCTGTTTCCCAACAAGTTTTAATAATTTAATTGGTCAAATCAAAAAGTAAATGATGTACGAAGTGAAAATATCGTTACAAATTTTCCATAATAAATCGACACATCATTTCCATATCACAACATCAACACGTCACATGAAAAGGAGGAAGAAAAAAAAATCTACTCAAGACTCATGAGGAAAAGATGACAAAACATGGATTTTATATTTAAAAGCAACGTCATAAAAACGGAGTAAAGAAAATACAACTTATCTCAAACTCTTCCCCAAGCGAATCTCAAGGAATTCCTTTGACTCATCTTCTTTCTTCACAATAACACACAATTCTCTTTTTAGATAAGTAAAGAAGATGAAATCTCTCACTTTCCCTCTCCTCCTACACTCCTTAGAAGAGAACACACAAACCGTATAATTTCTAAACAAAATGAAAAGACACACTCACTCTTCACTCCCTCACACTCTAAACTCTCTCTCCCTCTCTAAATTTGGCTCCAAAGTAGTTTAAATCCGGTCATAACTGATTTCCCAAGAGCTTCTTAAAACATCCCTCTAAATTTCGGCCAAATACATTGAATCTAGTTTGAATTCAGGATAAGGTGCAGTTCGGCGCAGGATAGGGCGCCACCCAGTGCTATTTACTGCCTTCTAGTCCAAAATATCTGTAAATTGGTGCGGTTAGGCGCTAGTTACAGCGTCGTTCAGCGCTACTTCAATAAAATGCACTTTTGCCTCATTTTTGCTCCAAATTTGCTCCTTTTCACTTCCTTTAGCTCCAAAGGCCTAGAATCATTATACTTTCATAACATCATGAAAAATACCTTTCTTTAAATTACAATATCATCAAAAATAGGTATGAAATAGACATTAAAAAGCTATCAAATTTTCAGTGGATCAAGATCCCCTAAACTTAATTATTACTTATCCTCAAGTAATTTTAGTTAATACATAAAATAATGTTCCATGCAATGAACTTTCTTTCTTGAATACCATAATTTTGACTAAGATAAGTACTATAGTAAAAATTTTAGAAAGATCTCTGAACAATTCAAGTAAATTCTGCATGTGTAAGACTATCTCGTAATCAAGCTAAGAGTTCTAGTCTTCTATTCATTTCAAAAATGACTATAGATTGTCTTATTAAGACACATAAAAGGATTACATGAAAAGATGTTTATGAGAACACTACTAATAAAGATGCTAATCCATACATATATGTTCAAGAAAGTAATTAAGTTCTTTCTTTAGGTAAGTTCAAGTGAAGCCAATTTTTTATTAGGCATCTGTTGACCTCATTTTTGATGAGGTCTTCTCTTCTTCTTTTTAGTACTTAGGATCTAGCCTTAGGCTTTTCCTTTGACTATCTTAGAGGACTAGAATTGGGATCCACCATCTAGAATTTCAAACCACTTCTTAACTCCCCGCAAACTCCACAAACTTGATCGTAGACCCCTAATCACCTAGAGGGTTGAAATCAAATGTGAAAGTTTAAAGGATGAGTTCCTATAGGACTCTTTGGCCTTAGGACCGCCACGGGTGGCCCTGGTCGCAGTAAAGGGGCTGACTTACACACACACTACACTCATACACTACACACACCTCCTAAAACCACACCCATACCAAACTTGACCTCCTGACTCATGTAGGTGATTCACATGGATGGTCCTTAACCCCTAAACCCTTGGTTAAGAGGGTTAGGAACAACATAGTGAATGCCTCAAATGAGTCCCTTCATGGCTCATGTGGGCTTGATGTGGCTTCATGGCTCAACCAAAATGATTTTATTCCACTTACATTTACCCAATCTTCAATTTTTCAAATTTTCAATTTTTGACCCCCGGGACCCTACACCCGCCTAACCTACCCAAAGCCCTTGAAATTACCCAAAGCCCTTGAAATTACCCAAATTTTTCAAAATTTCCAAATCACCCAAAATTTCCCAAAATCAATCCCAAACATTTCCACATCACTCAAATTGATCATCCGTACCCAAAAATACCAAAAATTCCAAAAATACCTCCCAATACCCTCCAAATACCCAAAATACCCCTCTTGACCCAAAAAATTCAAAAATTCAGAAAATTCCCAGAAAATTCCAGAAAATCCCAAATATTCCCAATTTCATTTTGTTCAACTACACCATGGGCCAATTTTGTCAATTTACCCTACTTTTGTCAAAACCCCCAATTTGACCCATTTTAACCCTAAGTGAACCCAATGTCAAACCAAACCTACCCAATTGACCCAAATTCTGGTCCAATTCAATTCTAAACTTCAATTCAACATTTGCAACACCAATCTAGACCAAATCCAAGTCCAATTTGATTGACATTTGGATCCAATTTCACTTTTGGCCTTAAAGCCCAATTTGGACCCATGACCCAAACCTAACCCAAACTCACCCAATTCAACTCCAATTAACCCCAAATCTTTTCTAAATCTTCCTTAGCATCCCCACAAGCAAAACGCTAACATGATTTGCCCAAAATTTAAACCCAAACCCCACTCAAATTCAACCCAAAGCTAAAAGGCCCAATTTTGACCTAAACCCAAACCTAACCCAAATGAGCCCAAACCCCAAAATCAAAACCCAACCAAAGTCAAAACCTCTTTGAAAAACTCCTATAAACATTTATCAACAATAATTTTACATCAATTTCAACCCTAGCCCAACATTGGCTCAACTTGGCCCACTTTGACCTATATTGGCCCATTCACCAAAAGAGCCCAAATTCAACCCAATTCAAACCCAAATCACCCCCAATTTGCTTCAAGTCACTCATGACACATCCATGAGCTAAACCCAACCATTATTTGGCCCAACCTCTTTACAAAATTCCCATCTATAAATTCATTTTTAAACTTAAAGGCCCATTCCTTAAACCATTTTAAAAGCCCATCTTTTACCACATCCAAAGGCCCAAAATTGGTCCCAAAGCCCATATGACATTTCCTCTCATCATACTTTCAATTAAACTCAATACCTAAGTCCTAAATTCATCATCAAATCATCTCAAATCAAGCCATATGCCAATTCCCATTAAAATACCAAAATCTTTCTTAAATCCATTTCCATGAAATTGACTTAACTTTCCCCAAGCCAAAGGTGAGCCATGAAGCCATGCATGAGCCACATGTGAGCCATGAGAGCCTTGTACACTCCACCATGCCATATTGGGTAAGAAGAGGGAGGGCTTTACTTAATCCCTAAAGCTCATTAGCCTTAATCATGATTCACCTAAACTTAAATTTAATCCAAATATATTTGGATGGAGACTTCTCCATGCCAAACCAAGTGATCCCTTTGATCCCCCACGGCATCCAAAGCCACCTTGAAGGGTGCACCAAGCCCAAATGGGTGGATTGACTCATTTAGACTCAAAACTAGCCATGCCCCATTCTACTTTGGATCAAAGCCTTTACACTCGGCAATTGCCGATTGCTTGCACCAAGTCCCAGCCCGACCCACCCGACCTTGAGGGTGACCCATGCTCGGCCGGCCGGCCACCAGGCCGCCGGAAAACACCATGGCCGAGAGCTCACATGTGAGCCAACTTTGGAATTCTCCTTCGCCGAGCCGCCCCATCCCCAGTGGCCATTGTAGGCTGTTCTTCTCTTGCCAAGAGCGGCTCGATCCCAAGCCCTAACTCTCCCGGGAGGCCCTCCACCCTCTCCTATTTACACACCACCCCTTCTCGGCCATGAGAGGTGCTGAAACAAACCTTAAGGAAACTCGCCAAAATTGTTCCGGACTACTCCCCATACATAGAGCATTTGATCCCCACCGAATTCCAGCTTCAATTCCCTCCAGGTCGAGCTCGATTTTGAGTTCGAACTTTAGCCTAAAAACCGGGACACTTCTTCACAGTGGATCAATCCTCGAATTGATTGGTCCTACACCTTCACTCGGACCAAGAGAAGGTGTCCACCGGCAAAAGCCCCATCTCCAAGCCACCCGGTTGCTCCGGCCTCCAAGCTTTGTGATCGAGCTGTGGTTAAAATCCTACCTGAGCAATTCACCGGACCGGGAGACTTCATCTAGAGCTTGCACGGGATCCAATCGAAGGTGAAACAACCCTCGGATCGAAGCCACACTTCTCCGAGCAAAGGTATGGCCTCACTCTTCTTCCCGAGCTTCCGAACACTCTCCATTTTTATTGAGTAAATTTCATACCACATAAACCGTATGGATGTGTTCGTCTTCTCGAGACGAATCCATAGAGCATAAGAACGTTAAATTTGGTCGAGTATCGAGTGAGATCTTAGGCCTAGAAGATGGACGATTCTCGGGTTAGGAGGCTTGGGGACGATGAACGGATGCTCGTTCATTCAATACACGCGCGGACGGACGGCTCGGATGGCGTCGGACCGGGAGATGGTACGTGAACCGCGGGACCCAGTGCTGCCGACTCGAGCGGCGGCGTCGAATTAGAGCGCGCCGCGTGGCCGTTCGGAGATGCCGAGGATGACGCGACGCCGACTCGGATAAATAGAAAATTAGGGATTTTTCCTATTTATTTAATTCCCTGAAATTGGAAAATTCATAACTTTGTGTAGGAAAATCATAAAAATAAAATAAAAATACCCTCTTGCTCAGTGAACAGAGGAGAATAATGTGGAAAAGAAATCATTTAATTTCATCAAGTATTTTATTTTTAATAATTTATTTACTGTTTGCACTCTTTTAATTATCCATTAATATAGGAAATTCACCATGGCATGAGACCATAGGGCTTTTGAAGCCTCTGAATTTGGGAACATTCCCTGAATTTTCCAAAGTCAGAGGCCATCCCTATGAGAAGTTATTGATTTTTCAAATTCATGTTACTCGTTTTGAGTATTTTAATTCTAATAATTAGCATGTTGTGAAATAAATTCTAGGAAAATTTGGTGATGTCCCTTATGACCGGAGGACCCTAGGAAAAATAGGTTTTGAGTTAGTTCATTTAAAATAACCCTAATTGGCTTAAACACCCAAAATAGATCCCTAATTAATTAGAGTTAACCATACATCAAATTAACTTGAAATCAATTCTCCACTGACCTTGAGGATCAGAGGAAGCCACCATAAAAGTTTGAAGTCGATTGGACTTGGTTAGCTCTACTTGAATGGGTTGATTAAGCCATTTAGTCGATTTGAACTTTAAAAATTCATAACTTTCAAAATACCTTTCAAAAATTCACTAAATTGGTTTTGGAGCCTCTCGATATTAGGGAATTTAAGAAAATTAAAATTTCAATTTTCTAAAAAAGTTGATTTTTAATATTATTTTAATATTTTTAATAATTAAAAAATAATAAAAATCACAAAAATAATAAAATTCACCAAAATGTCATATTTTGAATTTTAATCACTTAGGAACAAACCCCATATTTTTCTTAGGTCTATTTAATGAGATATTAAATTTTAAAGCCCTAGGGTAATTTTAAAATTAAAAAAATATATTTTCTAGCATTTTCACTAAAATAATTATAATAAATCATAGAAAAATCAGAAAATTGCAAAAATTGATTCTCTGATTTCCTTGATATCAGGGAGATTTTTGAAAATATAAAATTCATTTTTCAACTTTTATTTTATTTTTAAATTAATTAACACTCCAAAACTTAAAATAATTATAATAAAAATAATATAATTCAAAAAATCACCAAAATTGGTCCAAATGGTCCTCTGGTCACTAGGAATGTCCCCTAATTTTCTTAAGGACAGAAACTTTCCCTTGGTCATGTTATTAAATTTTCCTTGGAAATCTCTATTTTCTACCAAAAATAATTATATAAATAAATTAAATACAGAAAAATCACATTTTCTCCTCTCATGTCTTTATTGACATATGAGTGAAGTCATATAAAAATTTCAAGTTCATTTAAGCTCAATTTAGTGAGTTATGAAATTATTAAGCTTAAAGGGCAAAGTGGTAATTAAAATTTTAACCTTAATTAAAACTTTATGTTTAATAAAATTAACAAGTAAAATATTTGATCTTAATCTGATTTGGATGATTAAAATTTAAATAATTAAAGGGTAGAAACCCATTAAACAATTTAAAATAATTGAAATAAACCTTAATTAAATAATTGATTAAACTTGGGAAGAATAATAAGATTGGAACTATTAAAATAGGGATACTGTTCGGAAGAAATTTATTCTTTAATTTAAAAATCCCTAAATTAATCATCTCATTAATATTTAATTCTTAATTAAAATGATAACTCAAATTTAAAATATTAAAGGACTTAATCATTAAACTAAAGTTGAATTATTAAACTCTTTTAAAATTTCAATTAAAGTTAAAAAAAATAAAATTAAATTAAAAATTAAATTAAATTAAATAAATCAAATTGAATTAAATTAAATTAAATCAAATTAAATTAAATTAAAGATTAATTAAGTTAAATTAAATTAAAACATATTAAATTAAATTAAATTAAATTAAATCAAATCAAATTAAATTAAAATTAAATCAAATTAAATTAAATTAAAGGAAATTAAATCAAATTAAACTAAATTAATTTAACATCAAATCAAACTAATTTGAATTAAATTAAATTAAATTAAATTAAAATTAAATTGAATTAATTAACATCACCTAAGACATAAAGAAATTAAACATAAAGCAACTTGAACACTATTCCAAATTTAAACCCTTTAACTGAAGTTAAACTAAATCACAAATCATTGGAGCACCAATTTGCCCTCGAAAACCTTTATTATCATAACTCCTAAGTAGAACATTAAATGAAATGTTACTTCACTCATAGGATGTTCAAATGTCCTAGTTCACTGAGCAAGATGACAAAGCTTGAATCCCCGGACGATTAATTCATTTGTATAATTAAATTCATTTGGACTTAAAAAAATCCTAGAAATATTGAAAAGATGTTTAAGATTTGCCTTAAGCACTTCCTCGATATGATAGGATGTTCATAAGAACAATTGAACTTAATTGTTCTTTGATGAAGAAAATCGTCTTCAAACCAAAACACAAGGAACATAGACGTCATAGAAATGACTAGCTATAGGATTAGGAACTTGGTAGAAAACCATAAACCTTCCCTTAGCTTTACCTAGGAACTTGCTTAAATGCTCTAATTGTGTCTTAAGTGCAGCTTGGGATGACGGGAAGACCCTCCAGTGTACGCTTTTATTTTATTGCAATTTACTTTCTTGCAATTTACATTATTGCAATTTATTTAACCGCATTGCACTTACTTTTCTTGCATGATAAATAATTGTTGCATGAAAACCCACACCTTTAGGATAGTCCCTAAAACTAAAACCAAAACTAAACTAAAAGTCATCCCTAAAACAACTCAAAATTTAATCACAAACAGAACACAAAACTACAATTACAACTAAATTAAAACGTCTTGTTGGATGATCGGGAATACCTCGGATGATGTAACCTACGTGTTGCTAACGGGATTTCCCACGGTCTAAATGAAAGTGTGGAACTCATTTAGTTGAGTTTAGCAAATTCATCTGGACTAAGTGAATCCGATAAAAATAATGATGCCGGAAGGATGAAACCGTAGGATCTTAACCGGTGTCGTTATAATCAACTTTAATATTTGTTTTAATTAAAACACAAAAAACACTTGGAAATTAAGATTTTCTCTAAACCAAAACACTTTTCTCATCCCTCGATTTATGACTTCTAAAACTAAACCTCTGCAACAACAAGGAGCTCGAAGCATGGTGGGCGGCACGGCCGTCGTCATCAGCAAAACTCGAGTCTACTTCAATGAAAACTTTCCTAGAGTTAAATAACAAACTCATAAAACTTCGAGGTAGTTTGCCTAGTGCAACATAAATCCTCAACTCTTCGTTAGGCATTTGCATTGCAAATTAAGCCCTAACCGGTCTTAGGATTCCGAGGTAGTCGTCTGATACGACATAAACCCTCACATCTTCGAGGCTATTTGTATGATTCTATCATATAAATATAAGCCCTAATTAATTAAAATTGACAAAATCAAAACATTAAAAAGACATTAGGACTTTCCTAAATTCAAGCCAAACAATAGGATAGTCGGGAAGTTATCGAAGTTCACTTCGAATCCGTAATTTCTCCTATCTTTCTTTCTTTGAATTCTCAAAACAAAATGTTCCAAACTTGATCCATTCCCTATTGAAATTCCAAAATTCAATCATTTGAAAACTTAAACTTTGAAATTCTTGAGAGCGGAATTATTGATTATTATCGAGAGTTTTCTTAGGTGATTCCGTCACTTAAGATGTAATTAACTATAGGGCTTGCCCTTATAGGGAATTTTAAAGAACCTGAGTAATATAAACCTCGTTTAATACTTTCATATTAAGCGGGGAATTTGTCGGCTTATAAAATTGGTTCGCGGACCAAACGAATGTCACAAATCTTCTAGTTTATTTAATCGAGCCCCACCATCGAGCGGTGTGTCTATCCTTAGGGATAGATACACGGTTGTGGTGCGGTGCTCGTTTATGTAAACTATTTGGGATGTGAGATCGGTTTGATTTCATATCTTAAAATCTTCAAATTTAAAATTATTTTCAAAAATTAAATACTACTTTTCAAATTATTTTTTAAATTAAATAAAAATTCGCCGACAACTTCGTTAGGAGACCCTTTTTCAAAATACAAAACACCAACCTAAAAATATGCCGACAACTTCGGCGACTCACGTGGGACAATTCCTCTCTCCATTTTAATCGAACAATTCGCTTTAAAAAATCGGTAGTGTATCCATGTCCCTTGTGGATCAAGCTATCCTTCTTTCCGTTGGAGTACTATGTTCATTTCTACCTTGAACAAGTATAGCCAACATTCTCTCGGATTTAGGAGCCACTGTTTAAACACCCCTAAACAGAGAGGTTCCGAGATCCTTTTACCTCATTTCTGAGGTGGGGTGGACCCCCAATAGGTGTTAGTTTAGGAGTAATCCTTTGAGTCTGTCGGCATATTTTTAGGTTGGTGTTTTGTATTTTGAAAAAGGGGTCGCCTAACAGAAGTTGTCGGCGAATTTTTTTTATTTAATTTAAATAAATAGTTTGAAAGGTAGTATTTAATTTTTGAAAATAATTTTATATTTGAAGATTTTAAGATATGAAATCAAACCGATCTCACATCCCAAATAGTTTACATAAACGAGCACCGCACCACAAACCGTGTATCTATCCCGAAGGATAGGCACACTCGCTCGACGATGGGGCTCGATTAAATAAACTAGAAGATTTGTGACATCCGTTTAGTCTCGCGAACCAATTTTATGTGCCGACAAATTCCTCTCGCCTAATATGAAAACATTAAACAGGGTTTATATTACTCGGGTTCTTTAGAATTCCCTATAAGGGCAAGCCCCTATAGTTAATTACATCTTAAGTGACGGGAATCACCTAAGAAAACTCTCGATAATAATCAATAATTCTACTCTCAAGAATTTCAAAGTTTAAGTTTTTAAGGGATTAAATTTTGGAATTTCAATAGGGAATGGATCAAATTTGGAAGATTTTATTTTGGGAATTCAAGGGAAGAAAGGTAGGAGAAATTACAGATTCTAAGCGAACTTCGGTAATTTCCCGACTATCCTATTGTTTGGCTTAGATTTAGGAAAGTCCTAATGTTTATTTAATATTTTGATATTGCCAATTTTAATTAATTAGGACTTATATTCGTATGACATGATCATACAAATAACCTCGAAGATGTGAGGGTTTATGTCGTATCGGACGACTACCTTGGAGTCCTAAGACCGGTTAGGGCTTAATTTGCCATGCAAATGCCTAACGAAGAGTTGAGGATTTATGTTGCACTAGTGCAAACTACCTCGAAGTCCTATGGGTTTGTTATTTAATTCTAGGAAAGTTTTATCGAAGTAGACTCGAGTCTTGCGATGACGATGGTCGTGCTGCCCACCATGCTCCGAGCTCCTTGTTGTTGCAGAGGTTTAGTTTTAGAAGTCATAAATCAGGAGATGAGAGAAGTGTTTTGGTTTAGAGAAGTCTTAAAATTCAAGTGTTTTTTATGTTTTAATTAAAATAAATCTTAAAGTTGATTATAACAACACCGGTTAAGATCCCACGGTTCCATCCTTCCGGCGTCTTTATTTTTATCGGATTCACTTAGTCCAGATGAATTTTCTAAACTCAACTGAATGAGTTCCACACTTTCATTTAGACCGTGGGAAATCTCGTTAGCAACACGTAGGTTACATCATCCGAGGTATTCCCGATCATCCAACATGACGTTTTAATTTAGTTGTAATCGTAGTTTTGTGTTCGTTTGTGATTAAATTTTGAGTTGTTTTATATTTTGAAATGTTATGGCGGTGAATTTTATTTTGTAATGACTTTTAATTTAGTTTTGGTTTCAATTTTAGGGACTATCCTAAAGGTGTGGGTTTTCATGCAACAGTTGTTTATCATGCAATAAAAGTAAGTGCGATGCGATTAAATAAATTACAATAAGGTAAATCGCAATAAAATAAAAGCGTACCTGGAGGGTCTTCCCGTCATCCCAAGCTGCACTTAAAACATAGTTAGAATATTTAAGCAAGTTCCTAGGTAAAGCTAAGGGAAGGGTTATGGTTTTCTACCAAATTCCTAATCCTATAGCTAGCATTTTCTATGACATCTAGGTCTTTGTGTTTTGGTTTGAGGACGATTTTCTTCATCAAAGAACAATTAAGTTCAATTGTTTTTATGAGTATACTATCATATTGAGGAAGTGCTTAAGAAGAATCTTAAACATCTTTCAATATTGATAGGATTGTTTTAAGTCCAACTGAATTTAATCATACAAATGAATTAATCGTCCGGGAATTCAAGTTTTGTTATCTTGCTCACGTAACTAGGACATTTGAATATCCTATAAGTGAAGTAGCATTTCATTTAATGTTATGTTTAGGAGTTATGATAACCAAAGCTCTCGAGGACAAATTGGTATTCAAATGGTTTATGATTTAGTTTAACTTCAATTAAAGGTTTTAACTTTGGAATAGTATTCAAGTTGTTTTATATTTAATTTCTTTATGTCTTAGGTAATGTTATTTAATTCGATTCCATTTAACTTTAATTTAATTTAATTTGATTTAGTTTTAATTTAATTTAATTTAATTCAATTTAGTTTGATTTGATTTAATTTCCTTTAATTTAATTTAATTTCATTTAACTTTAATTTAATTTAATTTAATATAATTTAATATAATTTAATTTAATTTATTTGATTTAATTTAATTTAATTTAATTTGATTTAATTTAATTTATTTATTTGATTTAATTTAATTTAATTTGATTTGTTTATTTAATTTAATTTAATTTAATCTCTAATTTAATTTTATTTTTAATTTAATTGAGAATTTAAAAAGAGTTTAATAATTTAACTTTTTAATTTAATTTAAAGATTAAGTCCTTTAACATTTTAAAACTTAAATTTGAATTATCATTTTTAATTAAGAATTAAATATTATTGAGATGATTAATTTAGGGATTTTTTTTTAAAGAACAAATCTCTTCCTAACAATATCCCTATTTTAATAGTTCCAATTTTATTATTCTTCCCAAACTTAATCAATTATTTAATTAAAGTTTATTTCAATTATTTTAAATTGTTTAATGGGTCTCTACCCTTTAATTATTTAAATTTCAATCATCCAATTCAGATTAAGATCAAATACTTTACTTGTTAATTTTATTAAACCTAAAGTTTTAATTAAAGGTTAAAATTTTTTAATTACCATTTTGCCCTTCAAGCTTAATAATTCCATAACTCACTAAATTGAGCTCAAATGAAGTTGAAATTTTTATGTGACTTCACTCATATGCCAATGAAGACATGAGAGGAGAAAATGTGATTTTTCTATATTTAATTTATTTATATAATTATTTTTAGTGGAAATAGGAATTTCCAAGGAAAATTTAATAATATGACCAAGGGAAAGTTTCTGTCCTTAAGAAAATTATGGAACATTCCTAATGCCGGAGGACCACTTGGACCAATTTTGGTGATTTTTTGAATTATATTATTTTTATTATAATTATTTTAAGTTTTGGAGTATTAATTAATTTAAAAATAAAATAAAGGTTGAAAAATGAATTTTATATTTTTAAAAAATCTCTCTGATATCAAGAAAACCAGAGAACCAATTTTTACAATTTTTTGATTTTCTTTGATTTATTATAATTATTTTAGTGAAAATGCTAGAAAATACATTTTTTTAATTTTAAAATTACCCTAGGGCTTTAAATTTTAATATCTCATAAAATAGACCTAAGAAAAATATGGGGCTTGTTCCTAAGTGATTAAAATTCAAAATGTGACATTTTGGTGAATTTTATTATTTTTATGATTTTTATTATTTTTTAATTATTAAAATATTAAAATAATATTAAAAATCAACTTTTTTAGAAAATTGAAATTTTAATTTTTTTAAATTCCCATGATATCAGAGAGGCTCCAAAACCAATTTGGTGAATTTTTAAAAAGTATTTTGAAAGTTATGAATTTTTAAAGTTTAAAATGACTAAATGGCTTAATCAACCCATTTAGTAGGGCTAACCAAGTCCAATTGACTTCAAATTTTTATGGTGGGTTCCTCTGATCCTAAAGGTCAGTGGAGAATTGATTTCAAGTCAATTTGATGTATGGTTAGCTCTAATTAATTAGGGATCTATTTTGGGTGTTTAAGCCAATTAGGGTTATTCCAAGTGAATTAATTCAAAAGCTATTTTTCCTAGTGGTCCTCTCAGTCATAAGAGACATCACCAAATTTTCCTAGAATTTATTTCACAACTTGCTAATTATTGGAATTAAAATACTCAAAACAGTAACATGAATTTGAAAAATCAATAACTTTTCATAGGGATGGCCCTTTGACTTTGGAAAATTCAGGGAATGTTCCCAAGTTCAGAGGCTTCAAAAGCCCTATGGTCTCATGCCATGGTGAATTTCCTATATGCATGGAGAATTAAAACAATGCAGAGGGTAAATAAATTATTAAAAATAAAATACTTGATGAAATTAAATGATTTCTTTTTCACATTATTCTCCTCTCGTTCACCGAGCAAGAGGGTATTTTTATTTTATTTTTATGATTTTCCTACACAAAGTTATGAATTTTTAAAGTTTAGGGAATTAAATAAATAGAAAAATCCCTATTTTTCTATTTAAGTGACGCGGCGCCAGCTCAACCTCGACAGCTCCGAATGCACACGCGTCGCGCTCCCATTCGACGCCGCCGCTTGAGTCAGCCGCCCGGGTCCCGCGGTTCACGTACCATCTCCTGGTCCGACGCCATCTGAGCCATCCGTCCGCACGTGTATTGAATGAACGGCATCCGTTCATCGTCCCCAAGCCTCCTAATCCGAGAACCGTCCATCTTCTGTGCCCAAGATCTCACTCGATACTCGACCAAATTTAACGTTCTTATGCTCTATGAATTCGTCTCGAGAAGACGAACACATCCATACGGTTTATGTGGCATGAAATCGACTTAATGAAAATGGAGAATGTTCGAAGCTCGGGAAGAAGAGTAAGGCCATACCTTTGCTCGCAGAAGTGTGGCTTCGATCCGAGGGTTGTTTCACCTTCGATCGGATCCCGGCAAGCTCCGGATGAAGTCTCCTGGTCCGGTGAATTGCCTAGGTAGGATTTCGACCAAAACCGATCACAAAGCTTGGAGGCCGGAGCAACCGGGTGGCTCTCGAGATGGGGCTTTTAGTGGGGAACTTCTCCTCTCGGTCCAGATGAAGGTGTAGGACCAGCCGACTTGAGGATTAGCTCACCGTGGCAAAGTGTCCCGGTTTTTGGGCTAAAGTTCGAGCTCAAAATCGAACTCACTTGGAGAGAATTGTGGTCGGAATTCAGGTGGGGATCAAATGCTCTATGTATGGGGAATAAGTTTGGAACAATTTTGGCGTAGTTTCCTTAAGGTTTGTTTTCAAGCACCTCTCATGGCCGAGAGGGGTGGTGTTTAAATAGGAGAGGGTGGAGGGCCTCCCGTGGAGAGTTAGGGCTTGGGATCGACTGCCAGGTTAAGGGCGGAACAGCCATGGTGGCCATTGGGCATGGGGCAGCTCAGCAAGGTAGAATCCCAAAGTCGGCTCACATGCGAGCTCTCGGCCATGGTGTTTTCCGGCGACCTGGTGGCTGGCCGGCCGAGCATTGGTCACCATCTTGTTCGAGTGGGTCGTAGTGGGGTTTGGTGCATTCAATCGAGGTTCGACATGTGTAAAGTGGTTGAATCAAAGTAGAAAGGGGAAGGGGCTATTTTGGCTTATTTTGGTCAACCCATGCAAATGGGTTGGGTGCACCTCCCCAAGACTCGGTTTTGGGCCGAGGAGGTCGGGTGGGTCAATATCCCATGTGTGGTGGAGTCTCCATCAAGGATTAGGTGGCAAAGCATGGTTTAGAGTGTGACATGCTTAAGGTAAAAAAAGGCTTAAGAAGGATTAGGAAAGGGGGTCCTCCTTTTTCCATTAATGGCTTGATCACATGTCAAACCCTCCATGGCTTCATGTGGCTTGTCCATGGCTTGCATGGCTTGTCTTTGGCTTGGGGAAAAGCTTGGTCAATTTCATGAAAATGGATTTAAGAAATATTTTGGTATTTTAATGGGAATTGGCATATGGCTTGATTTGGGATGATTTGATGATGAATTTAGGACTTAGGTATTGAGTTTAATTGAGAGTATGATGAGAGGAAATGTCATATGGGCTTTGGGACCAATTTTGGGCCTTTGGGTGTGGTAAAAGATGGGCTTTTAAAATGGTTTAAGGAATGTGCCTTTAAGTTTAAAAATGTATTTATGGATGGGAATTTTGTAAAGAGGTTGTGCCAAATAATGGTTGGGTTTAGCTCATGGATGTGTCATGAGTGACTTGAAGCAAATAGGGGGTGATTTGAGTTTGAATTGGGTTGAATTTAGGCTCTTTTGGTGAATGGGCCAATATAGGTCAAAGTGGGCCAAGTTGAGCCAATGTTGGGCTAGGGTTGAAATTGATGTAAAATTAATGTTGAAAAATATTTATAGGAGTGTTTCAAAGAGGTTTTGACTTTGGTTGGGTTTTGATTTTGGGGTTTGGGCTCATTTGGGTTAGGTTTGGGTTTAGGTCAAAATTGGGCCTTTTAGCTTTGGGTTAAATTTGAGTGGGGTTTGGGTTTAAATTTTGGGCAAATCATGTTAGTGTTTTCCTTGTGGGGATGCTAAGGAAGATTTAGAAAAGATTTGGGGTTAATTGGAGTTGAATTGGGTGAGTTTGGGTTAGGTTTGGGTCATGGGTCCAAATTGGGCTTTAAAGCCAAAAGTGAAATTGGATCCAAATGTCAATCAAATTGGACTTGAATTTGGTCTAGATTGGTGTTGGGAATGTTGAATTGAAGTTTAGAATTGAATTGGACCAGAATTTGGGTCAATTGGGTAGGTTTGGTTTGACATTGGGTTCACTTAGGGTTAAAATGGGTCAAATTGGGGGTTTTAACAAAAGTAGGGTAAATTGACAAAATTGTCCCATGGTGTAGTTGAAAAAAATGAAATTGGGAATATTTGGGATTTTCTGGAATTTTCTGGGAATTTTCCGAATTTTTGGATTTTTGGGTCAAGAGGGGTATTTTGGGTATTTGGAGGGTATTGGGAGGTTTTCTTGGAATTTTTGATATTTTTTGGGTATGGATGATCAATTTGAGTGATGTGGAAATGATTGGAATTGATTTTGGGGGATTTTGGGTGATTTGGAAATTTTTGAGAAATTTGGGTAGTTTCAAGTGTTTTGGGTAGGCTAAGCGGGTGTAGGGTCCCGGGGGTCAAAAATTGAAAATTTGGAAAATTGAAGATTGGGTGAATATAAGTGGAATGAAATCATTTTGGTTGAGCCATGAAGCCATATCAAGCCCACATGAGCCATGAAGGGACTCATTTGAGGCATTCACTATGTTGTTCCTAACCCTCTTAGCCAAGGATTTAGGGGTTAAGGACCATCCATGTGAATCACCTACATGAATCAGGAGGTCAAGTTAGGTATGAGTGTGGTTTTAGGAGGGGTGTTAAAGTGTAGTGTATGTAGTGTGTGTGTAAGTCAGCCTCTTCACCAGACCAGGCCACCCAGGGCAGTCCTAAGGCCAAAGAGTCCTATAGGAACCCATCCTTTAAACTTCCACATTTGATTTCAACCCTCTAGGTGATTAGGGGTCTACAGTCAAGTTTGTGGAGTTTGCAGGGAGTTAAGAAGTGGTTTGAATTTCTAAAAGGTGGTGGATCCCAATTCTAGTCCTCTAAGATAGTCAAAGGAAAAGCCTAAGGCTAGATCCTAAGTACTAAAGAGAAGAAGAGAAGACCTCATCAAAAATGAGGTCAACAAATGGACTCCCAATAGGTGTGGTGAGTCGACGGAGCACACCGCGCGTATTGGTGTTGACCGAAGCGATCAACAAAACTAACACGGATGTCCAAGTGACAAACTTAGGACGAAGTAGAAGAGTTTCACGTGGGGAGTGTCGAGTATATCTCCGAAATTGGAGATTCCCGAACTCCGCCTGGGAAAGGAGGTGAATTCCAAATCACATGATCTGGGGGGATTTCGATTTAGATTTCATTTTGTTTCAATTTAAGTTTTGATGTGTAAGTTTTAGATTTTGATTTTTTATTTCAAATTGAGGTTTGATTTAAAATTTATATGAGAAAATTTGGATTTGAAACGAGAATTGAAACCTAGGTTCCAATCTCGGGATTGAAAAGGAACCGGAATTTAGGTACCGGCCACTGGAATGAGAATCGGAGATTAAGTGTCGATTGAAAAGGATGAGAATCAGAATTTAGGTACTGACCTCGAAAGTTTAAACGAAGTTGGAGTTTAAATTTAAGTATCAATCCTGGGAGAGAATCGAAATTTAAGTATCGGTCTCGAAAGATGGGAGGCAGAATTTAGGTACTGTCCCCGAAAGAGAACTTGATTTTAGGTATCAGTCTCGAAAGTTGAGAATTGAAATTTAGGTATCAATTTGGATGAGAATCGAAATTTAGGTATCGATCTCGAAAATGAGAGTTGAAATTTAGGTATCAATCTCGGAAGAGAGTCAAAATTTAGGTATCGATCTCAGAATGAGAACTGGAATTTAGGTACCAGTCTCAGAAATTTTGAATTGAAATTTATGTATCAATTCAGATGAGAATCGAAATTTAGGTATCGATCTCGGAATGAGAACGGGAATTTAGGTACCAGTCTCGAAATTTTGAATTGAAATTTAGGTATCAATTCAGATGAGAATTGAAATTTAGGTATCGATCTTAGAATGAGAACTGGAATTTAGGTACCAGTCTCAGAAATTTTGAATTGAAATTTAGGTATCAATTCGAATGGGAATCGAAATTTAGGTATCGATCTCGGAATGAGAACTGGAATTTAGGTACCAGTCTCAGAAATTTTAAATTGAAATTTAGGTATCAATTCGGATGAGAATCGAAATTTAGGTATCGATCTCGGAATGAGAACTGGAATTTAGGTACCAGTCTCAGAAATTTTCAATTGAAATTTAGGTATAAATTCGGATGAGAATCGAAATTTAGGTATCGATCTCGAAATGGGAACTGGAATTTAGGTACCAGTCTCGGAAATTTTGAATTGAAATTTAGGTATCAATTCGGATGAGAATCGAAATTTAGGTATCGATCTCGGAATGAGAACTGGAATTTAGGTACCAGTCTCAGAAATTTTGAATTAAAATTTAGGTATCAATTCAGATGAGAATCGAAATTTAGGTATCGATCTCGGAATGAGAAGCTGGAATTTAGGTACTAGTCTCAGAAATTTTGAATTGAAATTTAGGTATCAATTCGGATGAGAATCGAAATTTAGGTATCGATCTCGGAATGAGAACTGGAATTGAGGTACCAGTCTCAGAAATTTTGAATTAAAATTTAGGTATCAATTCAGATGAGAATCGAAATTTAGGTATCGATCTTGGAATGAGAACTGGAATTTAGGTACCGAGTCTCGAAATTTTGAATTGAAATTTAGGTATCAATTCAGATGAGAATCGAAATTTAGGTATCGATCTCAGAATGAGAACTGGAATTTAGGTACCAGTCTCAGAAATTTTGAATTGAAATTTATTGTGGAGATTTGGATTTTAGCGGGAGATCGAAATGAGATATGAAAGTGTTTCATATCCCATGGGAATCAATCAAAGTCTGATTACTTGGCGAAGGGTACAAACCCATGCCATCCTGATCAAATTGAAAACTCTTCGTGATTCTGAAATCATCCCGAGAGAGGGTTTCAAGGGAGGTCTAGAATAGATCTTGATTTGAAGAAGGATTGGAGGGTTTGAGAAGATGGGTTTAAACTGGAATTTAGTTTGAGCTTTAAATTTGTTTTGTTTGTCCTTTAACTATCCCGTTTTTGTTGTTTATTTGGTGTTCAACATTTTTTAGATTTTTAAGGAAAGTTTTCTTTTATTCCTTTTTTTTTATTTCTTTTTTGTTCTTTGTTCGAAGTTCATTTAACTTTAATGGTGTTTCCCAGTCAATTTGCACAAAAGAGGTGAAGGCCAAAAATGTGACATGGTCACTTTCATTCCAATCATGTCGAAGATACATCATACGACTTGATCTGGAATATATTTCATACAATCCATGTAGACTCAAAACGGACTATGTATGATCTTCGTTGATCCATCCAAAGAAGCGTCTGTCAAAGATCCATGTCTGAATAGTGGGGTACATGGTCAATAACATCACCTTCCAAGCCATCCTTGGCAAGGATGCCGTATGGATGTACATTGGAGGTGTGATATTTTCCATGTAGCTCACAGCTCGTAAGGCCGGAGGCTCTCTAGCTCCGGGTTTGGCTGGAAATGGTAAGGTGTCTTCCTGTCGTCCATCCTTCTGAAAGTAACTGAGATCCGCTTCACTGGTACTCCTGGTATGCAATGCTTAGCGATATCTGCTCTGTTGCCCTTCAGTATCATGACAGAACCTACCGGTAAAGGTATCTTCACTGGCCCTCGGAACTCACCTGGGCCTGCTATCCGGAGGTCAGATCCGAACATGATGTTACACTCGTTCGGGAAAGAGACTATGCGAAAGGTCCGACAAAGTCGTGGTGATCTATGTGTGGGGGTATGCGATCACCCTGCTTGTAGATGTTAATAATGCGGTTATTGGGTATGCAATCTGCTGGCGGTACCCTCCATGTTATCAATCTCTTTACCATTCTCTTGATGACTAGTGGCATCGGATCCACTTGGCCATGACGGAGTATTCCGGAGGGTTTCCTTCCTGTCTTCCGCAAAGTTAGTAATGAGCATCCACATTGTATTGTGATTCTTCCTTTCCACGGCATCCATCTCCGGGGTTCTGAGTATGTGTTTTCCCTTAGGCGGCCTGCTCGGCCCATTCTTTTCAAATCCCGGATGCAATCCACGATTTGTTGTTGTTCATACTCTGAGAATACGTCTGTATGTAGCTCGAGGCCCTCTAGTATATTGATCCTTCTGCCTCGAATTCTCTCGAAGTATTCAAAGGTTTTCTTTTCGACATTCTGCATTCTCTCCAGCTCGTATTCCGGAATAATCTGCAGATGGCGAGGCCTGGTGACATATTGTGGGATATACGGTTCAATCCCTTCGCGCTCTCCTGCATACCTCGGCTCCTCGGGGATGATGTCTGTCGGGACATCCCCGGGGTTGCTTCTGCAACAAGGTCATGCTTTACTGGTGGTTCTATCTGGTGGCGTGGTAGCCTTCTTTCTTCTGGTCTTTGTGAGATTTCCCTGGTCCTTTCTGTTATCCTAGGAGCTGGCCTCCTTTCTTCAGGTTCCTGGTGAACCGGTGTCCTTGAAGTGTATGTGCTGGCAGTAGCAACTGTCTCGTCGCGTTGGTCCGCTGCTAGTTTGGTTAACATCTTGCGGATGCGGCGATTCTTATTTCTCCGTTGCGTTACTGTGAGAGTAGCTCTTCGAACTTCTTGAATCTCTGTGGGCGCGGCGCTGACAAGCCTGCCCTCTGCTGTAGCGACTACGGACTTCATTTTCTTATCTTCTTCGGTGTTTGCCTTTCTTTTCTTCTTCGTTGGATTGGTGGCTTGGGCCACCCACTTTCATCACTTGTCTTCTCGGGCGGTTCTTCTCGGTTAGACTGGGACCCAGTCACTTTCCTCGTACTGTAGGCCTGCTGGTGCGAAATCCGAGTCAATCTCAATTATCGCTCCATCTTTCACCCTCTTTTCATCGAGTGCAAGGCTTACGCCATTTCTAAAGTTCAGGACCAACCGCCCGCTCGACATTTCCCTGCGAAAAGACAAGGAAAAGGATCAGGGGCTGTACTAAGAACAAGAACATTAAGAAAGTGTTTATTAAAGACATTTTTTTATTACTTCTTGTATTTTTAAATTTAACAGGAATGAAGTGGGATAAGATCAGGAAGAGATTTTGATATGGAAGAGAAAACAAGGAAAACTTTATTATCATGATTTTATTTATCTTAGCACATTTTATTATTATTATTATTTTTTTTTGAATTCGGACCCAATCATAAGTAATTACTTCGCCCGTGTTTCTTAGGGATGAAGAATTCATTCCTTCGAAACATCAGGTAGCGTAATACTTTTTCAAGTATCGTCCGTTGATCGGAAGCATATGTCGTTCTCCCTGACAATTCACTAGCTGGTAGGAACCTCCCGAGTATATCGCTTCGACCACAAACGGCCCTTCCCAAGTGGGTTCAAATTTTCCTCCTATCTTGCGGTGTGCGAGAATAGGTCTCTTGAGAACGAGAACTAAGTCACCAACTTTGAAGGTTCTTGGGCGGACTAGTTTGTCATGGGCTTGGACCATCTTAGCTTGGTATAGTTCTAAATTCTGTTGCGCTGCAAGTCTTTTCCCTTCCAGGCTTTCTAATTCCTCTAGTAGTAATTTGGCGTTCTCTTCTGTCGTGATCTTATTTGCAACTGCAATTCGAGTGAAGGAAGTCCGAACCTCTAAAGGTAACACTCGCCTCGGACCCATACACCGGAGCGTAAGGTGTAGCTTGAGTAGGAGTTCGAAGGTTGTCCGGTAGGCCCATAAGGCTTCTAATAACTTCTCGTGCCAATTTCTCTTATTGTCGTCCAAGGTTTTCTTTAAGATTTGAACGAGAGTTTTATTAAAAGCCTCAGCGAGGCCGTTTGCTCTTGGGTAGTAAATTGTTGAGTATCGCCGGTCGATTCCGTGTCTCCCGACAAAATTGTTGATTTGCGTGCTTCGAATGCCGACCCATTATCCGAGATAATCCCGCACGGCACTGCGAAACGGTAGACAACTTGGTTCTTGAAAAGCTGCAGCACGTGGTGTGCTTTCACTTCTCTAAGTGGAACCGCCTCTGCCCACTTGGAAAAGTAATCTGTAGCCGCGAGAATGAAGCGATGTCCTTTCGAAGATGGTGGTTCTATCGGACCCACTATATCCATGCCCCAACATTCAAATGGCCATGACGCAATTGTCGGATGTAGCACATTTGGAGGTTGGTGTAGAACCACTCCGTGCACTTGGCATTGGTGACAGCTCTTGGCGATTTTCATGCAGTCGGTCATCATCGAGGGCCGGTAGTACCCTAGTCTTTTAATTTTTATTTTCATCTTCGGACCCGACTGGTGAGCGTCACAGAGTCCTGAATGCACCTCTTTAACAATTTCACGGGCCTCGCACCCGCTTAGGCACCTTAGCCACATTTGATCGAAAGACCTTCTGTATAACGTGTTGTTTATTAATGCATAGGACATAGTTCTTTTCTTGATCTGATGAGCTAGCGACCTATCGTCTGGTAGCTTTCCGTTTGCGAGTAGTCCATCAATGGTCGTCGCCAATCTTCCGTGTTTTCACGTCACTTGTTGCAAGTCGATCCTTTTTCTTTTTCCGATTTATGTATCGTGTCTATGTCGAGCTGTGATAGGACCTGACGTCCGTGAACTGACACTTCCACTGATTCATCTTGCTAACAAGCAAATTCTTTTGCGAGACGGGCTAAAGCATCTGCTAAAGCATTTTTTTTTCTGGGAATTTTGTAGATTGTCACATTCGGAATTTGTTCCAACAATTGAATGGCATACTGGAAGTATTGCTCGAGTCTTGGTTTAAAAATTCTATACTGTCCGGCGATCTGTTGAATGATTAACTGCGAATCCCCGTAGATGTTGATGTCTGTTATCCCCATTTGGATAGTTAATTCCAGTCCCGTTATGAGGTCTTCGTATTCTGCTTCATTGTTTGTACACGGTACTATCAAGTGGTAGGAGTATCTTAACATCCCCCGCTCCGGTGTTATAAAGATTAGCCCGATTCCTGCCTTACCGGGCACTATCACTTGCGATTCTTCGTCTTTGTGTGCTGAAGATGCTCTGTCGAAATATAATTCCCAACGTCGATCATCAGGGTCTTCTAGGCTCATTATTTGTTCATCTGGAAAATCGTCATTGAGAGGAGATTTTGCCGGCAAAGGGTGTGCTGCGAGAAAGTCTGCTAAGACTTGTCCCTTTACGGCACGAAGAGGCACGAAAGTTATATCGAATTGCAATAATATCATTGACCATCTGGCAAGTCTGCTGGAAAGTGTTGGACGAGTCATCAAGTATTGCAATGGATTAAATTTCGAGATCAGGTTGACCTTATGAGAAAGCATGTAGTGCCTGAGCTTTTGAGCTGTGAAGATCAGGGCCAAACAATGCTTTTCAATTGCGGGATACCTTATTTCCGTCGGAAGTAAACGACGGCGTAAATAGTAAAGAGCATTTTCTTTACCCTCATCATTGACACAAGCTAACGGGGCTCCGAGAGAGTCGTCTAAAGCCGCGGTATAAAGTATCGGCGGTCTACACGAGACCGGGGCTGCTAGGACGGGAGGTGTCATTAAATATTGTTTAATGTCCTCGAAGGCCTTACGGCATTTCTCTTCCCAAATAAATTTGGCGTCCTTTTTAACTAGTGCCGAGAAAGGCCGACACCTACCGACAAGTTTGAGATAAAGCGTCGAAGATATGCCAGCTTCCCTTGAAAGGATCGTAGTTGCTTTAAGGTTTTGGGAGGCGGCATTTCTAAGATAGCTTTAATCTTTTCCGGGTCGATTTCAATCCCACGATGTCGGACAACGAATCCTAAGAATTTCCCGGAGGTAACGCCGAAGGCGCATTTTAAGGGATTCATCTTAAGTTTAAATTGCCTTAATCATTCGAAAACAATTCTCAAATCATACAAGTGGTTGTCCTTTACTTTGCTTTTGATGACCACATCGTCCACGTAGCATTCGACTTGATTATAGATGAGATCATCAAAAATTCTTGTCATCGCTCTCTGGTATGTTGCTCCTGCGTTCTTCAGTCCGAATGGCATCACTGTGAGGCAATATACTCCGATCGGCGTTCGAATGCTTGTAAGCTTTTCATCTTCCGGAGCCATTTTTATCTGGTTGTATCTCGAAGATCAATCCATGAATGAAAATATCTCATGTGTCGAAGCAATGTCGATCATTAATTCAGGATCGGTAGAGGGAATTCATCTTTTGGACATGCCTTGTTTAAATCTCCGAAATCCACACAAATTCCGATCCGACCATTCTTCTTTCTGACTGGCACCACATTGACTAACCAAGTCGGGTATTGTTCTTCACGGACAAATTTGGCGTCTATTAGCTTTTTAACTTCAGCTATGACTTGTTATTCGATTTCTAGATGCATTCTTCGGGGACCTTGTCCGGCCGGGACGAAGTAGGATCCACTCCTAGCTTATGGACTGCGACCTGCGGAGCTAATCACGGCATCTCATCGTAGTTCCAAGCAAAATAGTCTTTAAATTCCATTAATAACTTGATTATTTCTTCGGAGTCTTCTTTATTGAGTAAGGAGCTAACAAAGGTAGGTATAGGCTCTTCGGCTGGTACCTAAGTTAACTTCCGTTAGCTCATCTATCGTAGATTTAATCTCTTCTTCGAATTCGGTGGAGCGTCTCCAATTTGTAAATCTTCGAGTTCGTCCGTAGTTTCCATGCGGTTTTCATTAGACTCGCAAGTGACAACCAAGCAAAATTCGGTATCGTCAGCCGATCCTACCGTGCCGAATCCGAGACCATGCTTTGAATTGGGTGGACGACCGGAGTTATTCCATAATTTTTCAAAATGTTGTGATTGGCCTTTTGTCCATTGTCGAGGTAAGAAACCACGCCGAATTAAATTTTGAACACGGGGAGAGTACCACTCAAAAGGTAATTCCATTAATTCGATGAAGTGACATCTTCAAATTGTACATTATTTTCGGTTTTGGAGGAAGGAGCACCACGGTAGAATTTGATTGGCTTTGCACCGCTGCTACGTACCTCTTTGACCACCATACCCTCGATCTTATCAGAATGAATCGGGGTCAGGGTCATAGTATGTACATAGTGGTTAATCTTCTCGTACATTGATTTATATTCTTCATTCTTCTCTTCTTCGAGAGAGATCTTGAATTGCGGCTTTTTCTGACTTATTGTCGCTGCTTCTTGTTTGATTTCTTTTTCTTCTTCGGAAGCTATCTTCCCAATCAACATTGATGGCTGGTTTCCTCCGTCCAATTGTCCTAACGTCTCTACCACGGCCTCGTCCCCGGCCTCGTCCTCGGATGCGAGTTGTGGAGAAACCTTCACCATCTCGCCGTAAGGGAGTGGTGAGTGGCTCGTTGGACTAGAACTTCAGGTTCTTCGTTGTCTCGAACTTTCTTTGCTTCATTTGTCATGGTATCTCTGGAGAAAATTGTTTTCTTCGGTGGTGCATAATAAGCTGCATCTTAATGGATTCCAATTTCATGTACGGAGAATGATTGTAAGTCACCTTTGATGCACTGTTCCCCTCCATCGTAGTATTTGATGCATTGGTGTAGAGATGATGGTACCATCTCGTTTTCATGTATCCATGGTCGGCCCGAGTAGAGCGTTGAACGACGTTTCGAATCAATTATGTGAAATTTTGCGGTTGTCTTTGCTAAGTCACCGGTCTTCATTAGTAGCGTTATTGATCCGAGGGCTCTTTCTCCTTTACGGTTGAATCCTCTTAATAACATTTTGTACTGTTTCGAGCTCACGAGCATCAATTTCCAAATATGCTTAGTGTTCGAAGACTCATTATATTGATTGATGCTCCTGGATCCACCAATACTCTAGAGAGCGTAAACTTCCCAATTGTAACTGAAATGTACAATGGTCGGTTGTGATCTGCTGTCCCAAGTAGTAGGTCATTGTCCGTGAAGGTAACACCTCGCTGTTCCTTTAACGAGCAAACCTCATCTAAGGAATTTCCGGCCATTTGAGCTAAGAAAATTTCCGGATCAAGTAAGGCCTTGATCAGAGCTTCTCTCATCTCCTTTGATAAGATGAGAGCATCGTAGATGCTCAGTTTGGCTTGTAGTTTCCTAAGATGGGCTAGCACGTTGTAGTCCAATTTATTTTCATGTGTCTCGGCTTCTTCTCGAATGGGTATTTCTTCTGCTGGGGTTGGTCCTTCTTGAGCAACCACCTGCTTTCCTTTGTCCTTTGGACCCATTCTCGGAGGTAAAACTCTTCCACTTCTTAAGTTAACTTCTGTAATTTCTTCGAATCTAGTGTTGAGTTTGCTTGGTGTTTCTTCTCGAATCGGGATGACGGGTTCCTCTTGATTAGCTTCGAGTGCGAAGGCTCTAACTCTATTGTGATCGGAGCTCCTCGAAACTCGCAAATGGATTCATTGCTCATTGAACTCTCGTAGCCTCCTTGGTGGATGCCTTCTTCGTCGTCGTGATCGTCGAGATTGTGTATGATTTGAGAATTGTCATTGGTATCGAAATCGATGTCCGGACTGTCGCTAGTTACGTAATCGTTAGAAACAGTCAAAACGTAGCCAATGCCATCACCCTTATCATTATAAGATCCCACCGAAGTGAGCGAGATAATCATACGAGTCGGAGGTTCGAGGATTTCTCCCCGAATCCGAAACAACTATCCTAGGATAAGCGGCCCCTAGCTTAGCCTTAGGAGTCTCGATCTTCTCTTCTTCGTCGATTTTCTTCTTTTCTTCGGTCGTCTCTGTTGAGGTGGTTCTTCTATCGCAAGTGATAGTGCCGACTTGACGGGTTTCGAACTACGAATTGAAGCTCGCACCGAAGCGGTTTGGATGCTTTGTCTAAAATCTTTTTGAAGACCTTGTCCAAGCGGTAGTCCATCCATCGTCGGTCGTGTAGGGATCTATCGGAATGATGGGATCGATTGAGACAACATTGACGGAACCTCCTTTACGGGGTTCCTTCATGTACTCCTTCGGGATTGTTATATTCCCTTTCCGAAGGTTGTCATTGAGCCAACTTTTGAAGGTAATGCAATCCTCTATCTTGTGTCCAAGCATCCGGTGATAAGGGCAAAAGTTGGGATCACTTTTCTTGTTGACTTCCTCTGGTTTCTTAGGCTCCGGCGAGTGGAAATCTAGAGTTTTCATCGGACTACAGAACATTTTCGATGCTCGCTTCATTTTTTAATGGATTTTCCCCGCTCGAAGCTCCCTTAATGTACGTTGCGGACGAGGCGGTTGTTCATACTGTGGAGATGACTGATAGCTGGGTCGGGGTTGTTGATAATTCTGTTGAGGTTGATGTGGCCGTTCGGACGATATTTGTATCGGTTGCTTGCCTTTGTCGACTGCTGCAACGATCCCGGATTTCTTTTCAAAAGTCTTCACAGGCTTTTGCTTATCTGTCTTATCGGCGAAACTTAATTGCTTTGCCTCATCTTGCAAGCTTCCGGCCTTGCTTAACAACTTCTCGAAAGTCTTAATAGTGAATCCTTTGAGGAGAAGTGCTATCGGGCCGTGAATGCTTTTAAGTAAGATGCCGATCGTATGTTGTTCTTGTAGTTGTGGTTCACACTTCATGCTTAAGTTCCTCCATCGAAGTATGTAATCCACCAAAGTTTCGTTCGGCTTCGCTTCTCTACCACTAAATCACCTATAGTGATGTGGTGTCGAGCTCCGGCGAATCGCTTGATGAAGAGGTTTTCTAGTTACGAGAACGTCTTCACCGAACCATTTGGTAATTCGCATACCAATCAAAGGCGATCCACGACGAGTCGCCGACGAACCGTCGGAAGAGTAATGCATCGCTTCCGCCGGCATTGCAACAAGCGGCACGAAAGTGTGCAACATGCTTGTCGGGGGTTCCCGGTTCCATCAAATGTCTTGAACGAGAGGTGGTACGAAGCCTTTTGGGTATTGGACAGCGTCGAATTCTTCCGGGTAAGGCCTACCCGTCCGAATGGATGTCCCGCTGTTCGATTGTGCTAAGGCTTCTCGCACCTGCTGTTCCACCAAGCTTTTGATATCCTTTTCTGGAATCATGCTTTGTGTCATATCTTTCTTTAGCTGATCGTCCCCGTTGACGGATGTAATCTGCTTTCCTCCGTCCACAATGTGAATGACCTCTGGGGGCGTCTCTCTTTGGGGTTGCACTTAACTTTGGAGAGTGGCTAGAGCTATAGCCATCTCTTCCATCCTCTTCGCCATTTGGGCAATCGTATCGTCTCTCTCTTGAAGATGTCTTCTCATTACTTCCGGCTCCTCTCTTTACGTGGCTGCAGGGAGCACCTTGTGAAGCCGACGAAGCTCGTGTTTCAACCATGTTGATTTCTCGCATACTCATCGTCCATGAATTCCGATGAATCGATCTCGTCTCCAAATTTCTCCTCTCTTTCTTTTGCTAATCGTCGGATATCGGTCCTCGACTTTTCCATGACATCTTCTAGTGGGCCTTTACGTGCGTCCTCGCGGTTGTCGTGCGATAGGCTGCCGGGTCCCCTTCTCACGAGTCCCCTTTACCGCGGTGGGCGCTTTCTTCGGATTCGAGTCTCTCGACGAGACTTTCCTTCTTGGGTCGTTGTTTCGATCTTAGTCGCCCGGTAGTGGGACGCCATACCATCCTTCTAGCGGCGGAAGGTCTAGGACCGGATGGCCCGTCATCCAAATGCTTTGGAAGGTGGTATCCTCCCTAATCCGTAATCTCGAAACGACGACGGGCGGATTAGCCTTCATCCTTTTATTTGGCTTTTCAGTAACGACGACGGGTTCTACTCGGGGCCCAAGACGGGATTTGGTCGGCACCCGCCCTATCCTTCTTAGAATCTCCGATACGGGGCATTTCTCTTTCTTCGCTAGTTTCTCGATCACGGTCCGTAGTCGGGTAAATGGCGTGATCCTAGCCCTTTTCTTTCTGCTTGTCGTCGTAGTATCGTTGGTCGAGGTAATGTAGAAATGATCCTGCGGACATTTTCCTCATCAGCTGCGGCGGAAAGGGGATGGAATCTACTTCCTCCCAGAAAGGGTGTATCTTCAGGAAATGGTATGTATTCGGGTAGTGGTGTGTACTCAGGGATTTCTTCCAGGAAAGCGACTTCAGCAGCTCTGGCCTTCTTGGCAATCTTCCTGCTTCTGTTCCTTCTCTAGGTCCGTGTTAGTGATGGAATTCTTGAGTCGGACCCGATTTCAAAAACGAGAGGTCTCACGGGAAAGTCCGTACCCTCCACGGTAGCGAGGTTCACCATAGTTACGGATCTCCTTCCTCTTTAATTTGGCGAAGCCGGGGTAGGTGCGGAGACGACCGGACCGGCGGGGTAGCAAAAACAGTCCTCCTGCGGACAACAGCACTCCTCTCAGTTGGAATCTTTTGCAGGGGAGGAAACTCTCGAGTTGACCTAAGGTTGAACTCGAGCAACGGCTTCTCAGTTTCAGATACTTTGTTTGTCAGCGCAAAAAGGGAAACTTCGGTAATCTTGACATTTGTGTTCTCGAATCCTTGTCCAAACCGGATGATCCCATTGTCGGGCAGCTCATCCTTGTAAACAGCGAAGTCCAGTCCATTGGTGAAGGAGAAAATCAGCTTCGGGGCTTCCATTTCACGGGGTAGATCCTGATTGTCGGTCCCGAGTTATGCTTCTTCTCATCAGGACGAAAAGAAAGGAATCGAAAAGAGTCCGAACACATTCTTGTTCATGTATTTATAAGAAGGGGTTATTTGTTAAAAGAGTTATTCATTAAAAGGGTTTGTTTATTTAGAACGGAATGTTCAAAGGTGTAGAGAAGGTAAGGAATCCGATTCAGAGTTGGAAAGGAGAAGAAAGTCTTATGCAAGACTTCTCGACTCGAAGGATCACTCCTAACTAACACCTGTGGGGGTCCACCCCACCTCGAAAATGAGGTAAAATGATCTCGGAACCTCTCTGTTTAGGGGTGTCTAAACGAGTGGCTCCTAAATCCGAGAGAATGTTGGCTATACTTATTCGAGGTAGAAATGGACATAGTATTCCAACGGAAAGAAAGGTAGTTTGATCCACAAGGGACATGGATACACTACTGATTTTGAAAGCAGAATTATCTGATTGAAATGGAGAGAGGAATTTTCCTCAGCGGAGTCGTCAGAAATATGTCGGCGTATTTTTAGGTTGGTGTTTTGTATTTTGAAAAAGGGGTCGCCTAACAGAAGTTGTCGGAGAATTTTTTTTATTTAATTTAAATAAATAGTTTGAAAGGTAGTATTTAATTTTTGAAAATAATTTTAAATTTGAAGATTTTAAGATATGAAATCAAACCGATCTCACATCCCAAATATTTTACATAAATGAGCACCGCACCACAAACCGTGTATCTATCCCGAAGGATAGGCACACTCGCTGACGATGGGGCTCGATTAAATAAACTAGAAGATTTGTGACATCCGTTTGGTCCGCGAACCAATTTTATGTGCCGACAAATTCCCCTGCCTAATATGAAAACATTAAAAAGGGTTTATATTACCTGGGTTCTTTAGAATTCCCTATAAGGGCAAGCCCCTATAGTTAATTACATCTTAAGTGACGGGAATCACCTAAGAAAACTCTCGATAATAATCAATAATTCTGCTCTCGAGAATTTCAAAGTTTAAGTTTTCGAGGGATTGAATTTTGGAATTTCGATAGGGAATGGATCAAATTTGGAAGATTTTATTTTGGGAATTCGAGGGAAGAAAGGTAGGAGAAATTACGGATTCGAAGCGAACTTCGGTAATTTCCCGACTATCCTATTGTTTGGCTTAGATTTAGGAAAGTCCTAATGTTTATTTAATATTTTGATCTTGTCAATTTTAATTAATTAGGACTTATATTCGTATGACATGATCATACAAATAACCTCGAAGATGTGAGGGTTTATGTCGTATCGGACGACTACCTCGGAGTCCTAAGACCGGTTAGTGCTTAATTTGCCATGCAAATGCCTAACGAAGAGTTGAGGATTTATGTTGCACTAGGCAAACTACCTCGAAGTCCTATGGGTTTGTTATTTAATTCTAGGAAAGTTTTACTGAAGTAGACTCAGGTTTTGCTGATGACGATGGCCTTGCTGCCCACCATGCTCCGAGCTCCTTGTTGTTGTAGAGGTTTAGTTTTAGAAGTCATAAATCAAGAGATGAGAGAATTGTTTTGGTTTAGAGAAGTTTTAAAATTCAAGTGTTTTTTATGTTTTAATTAAAACAAATCTTAAAGTTGATTATAACAACACCGGTTAAGATCCCACGGTTCCATCCTTCCGGCGTCTTTATTTTTATCGGATTCACTTAGTCCAGATGAATTTGCTAAACTCAACTGAATGAGTTCCACACTTTCATTTAGACCGTGGGAAATCCCGTTAGCAACACGTAGGTTACATCATCCGAGGTATTCCCGATCATCCAACGGGACGTTTTAATTTAGTTGTAATTGAAGTTTTGTGTTACGTTTGTGATTAAATTTTGAGTTGTTTTATATTTTGAAATGTTGTGGCGGTGAATTTTATTTTGTAATGACTTTTAATTTAGTTTTGGTTTCAATTTTAGGGACTATTCTAAAGGTGTGGGTTTTCATGCAACAGTTGTTTATCATGCAATAAAAGTATGTGCGATGCGATTAAATAAATTACAATAAGGTAAATTGCGATAAAATAAAAGCGTACTGGAGGGTCTTCCCGTCATCCCAAGCTGCACTTAAAACACAATTAGAATATTTAAGCAAGTTCCTAGGTAAAGCTAAGGGAAGGGTTATGGTTTTCTACCAAATTCCTAATCCTATAGCTAGTCATTTCCTATGACATCTAGGTCTTTGTGTTTTGGTTTGAGGACGATTTTCTTCATCAAAGAACAATTAAGTTCAATTGTTCTTATGAGTATACTATCATATTGAGGAAGTGCTTAAGAAGAATCTTAAACATCTTTCAATATTGATAGGATTGTTTTAAGTCCAACTGAATTTAATCATACAATTGAATTAATCGTCCGGGAATTTAAGTTTTGTTATCTTGCTCAGCGAACTAGGACATTTGAATATCCTATAAGTGAAGTAGCATTTCATTTAATGTTCGTTTAGGAGTTATGATAACCAAAGCTCTCGAGGACAAATTGGTATTCAAATGGTTTATGATTTAGTTTAACTTCGGTTAAAGGTTTTAACTTTGGAATAGTATTCGAGTTGTTTTATATTTATTTTCTTTATGTCTTAGGTAATGTTATTTAATTCGATTCCATTTAACTTTAATTTAATTTAATTTGATTTAGTTTTAATTTAATTTAATTTAATTCAATTTAGTTTGATTTGATTTGATTTCCTTTAATTTAATTTAATTTCATTTAACTTTAATTTAATTTAATTTAATTTAATTTAATTTAATTTATTTGATTTAATTTAATTTAATTTAATATATATATTTTTTAATTTAATTTAATTTAATTTATTTAATTTAATTTAATTTATTTATTTGATTTAATTTAATTTAATTTGATTTGTTTATTTAATTTAATTTAATTTAATCTTTAATTTAATTTTATTTTTAATTTAATTGAGAATTTAAAAAGAGTTTAATAATTTAACTTTTTAATTTAATTTAATGATTAAGTCCTTTAACATTTTAAAACTTAAATTTGAATTATCATTTTTAATTAAGAATTAAATATTATTGAGATGATTAATTTAGGGATTTTTTTTTAAAGAACAAATCTCTTCCTAACAATATCCCTATTTTAATAGTTCCAATTTTATTATTCTTCCCAAACATAATCAATTATTCAATTAAAGTTTATTTCAATTATTTTAAATTGTTTAATGGGTCTCTACCCTTTAATTATTTAAATTTCAATCATCCAATTCAGATTAAGATCAAATACTTTACTTGTTAATTTTATTAAACCTAAAGTTTTAATTAAAGGTTAAAATTTTTTAATTACCATTTTGCCCTTCAAGCTTAATAATTCCATAACTCACTAAATTGAGCTCAAATGAAGTTGAAATTTTTATGTGACTTCACTCATATGCCAATGAAGACATGAGAGGAGAAAATGTGATTTTTCTATATTTAGATTATTTATATAATTATTTTTAGTGGAAAATAGGAATTTCCAAGGAAAATTTAATAATATGACCAAGGGAAAGTTTCTGTCCTTAAGAAAATTATGGGACATTCCTAATGACCAGAGGACCACTTGGACCAATTTTTGTTATTTTTTGAATTATATTATTTTTATTATAATTATTTTAAGTTTTAGAGTATTAATTAATTTAAAAATAAAATAAAGGTTAAAAAATGAATTTTATATTTTTAAAAAATTTCTCTAATATCAAGAAAATTAGAGAACCAATTTTTGCAATTTTCTGATTTTTCTTTGATTTATTATAATTATTTTAGTGAAAATGCTAGAAAATACATTTTTTTAATTTTAAAATTACCCTAGGGCTTCAAAATTTAATATCTCATAAAATAGACCTAAAAAAAATATGGGATTTGTTCCTAAGTGATTAAAATTCAAAATGTGACATTTTGGTGAATTTTATTATTTTTATGATTTTTATTATTTTTTAATTATTAAAATATTAAAATAATATTAAAAATCAACTTTTTAGAAAATTGAAATTTTAATTTTCTTAAATTCCCCTGATATCAGAGAGGCTCCAAAACCAATTTGGTGAATTTTTAAAAAGTATTTTGAAAGTTATGAATTTTTAAAGTTTAAAATGACTAAATGGCTTAATCAACCCATTTAGTAGGGCTAACCAAGTCCGATTGACTTCAAATTTTTATGGTGGGTTCCTCTGATCCTAAAGGTCAGTGGAGAATTGATTTCAAGTCAATTTGATGTATGGTTAGCTCTAATTAATTAGAGATATATTTTGGGTGTTTAAGCCGATTAGGGTTATTCAAGTGAATTAATTCAAAAGCTATTTTTCCTAGGGTCCTCCGGTCATAAGAGACATCACCAAATTTTCCTAGAATTTATTTCACAACATGCTAATTATTGGAATTAAAATACTCAAAACGAGTAACATGAATTTGAAAAATCAATAACTTTTCATAGGGATGGCCTCGACTTTGGAAAATTCAGGGAATGTTCCCAAGTTCGGAGGCTTCGAAAGCCCTATGGTCTCATGCCATGGTGAATTTCCTATATGCATGGAGAATTAAAACAATGCGAGAGGGTAAATAAATTATTAAAAATAAAATACTTGATGAAATTAAATGATTTCTTTTCCATATTATTCTCCTCTCGTTCACCGAGCAAGAGGGTATTTTTATTTTATTTTTATGATTTTCCTACACAAAGTTATGAATTTTTAAAGTTTAGGGAATTAAATAAATAGAAAAAATCCCTATTTTTCTATTTAAGTGACGCGGCGCCGGCTCGGCCTCGGCGACTCCGAATGCACACGCGTCGTGCTCCCATTCGACGCCGCCGCTTGAGTCGGCCGCCGGGTCCCGCGGTTCACGTACCATCTCCTGGTCCGACGCCATCTGAGCCATCCGTCCGCGCGTGTATTGAATGAACGGCATCCGTTCATCGTCCCCAAGCCTCCTAAGCCGAGAACCGTCCATCTTCTAGGCCTAAGATCTCACTCGATACTTGACCGAATTTAACGTTCTTATGCTCTATGGATTCATCTCGAGAAGACGAACACATCCATACGGTTTATGTGGCATGAAATTGACTTAATGAAAATGGAGAATGTTCAGAAGCTCGGGAATAAGAGTGAGGCTATACCTTTGCTCAGAGAAGTGTGGCTTCGATCTGAGGGTTGTTTCACCTTCGATTGGATCCCAGCAAGCTCCAGATGAAGTCTCTCGGTCGCGGTGAATTTCCTAGGTAGGATTTCGACCACGACCGATCACAAAGCTTGGAGGCTGGAGCAAGCTGGGTGGCTCTGGAGATGGGGCTTTCGATGGGGAACTTCTCCTCTTGGTCCAGTGAAGGTGTAGGACCGGTCGATTTGAGGATTAGCTCACCGTGGCAAAGTGTCCTGGTTTTGGGCTAAAGTTTGAGCTCGTAATTGAACTCGAGTTGGAGGAATTAGAGCTGGAATTCGGTGGGGATCAAATGCTACTATGTATGAGGAATAGTACGGAACAATTTTGGCGAGTTTCCTTAAGGTTTGTTTTCGAGCACCTCTCATGGCCGAGAGGGGTGGTGTTTAAATAGGAGAGGGTGAAGGGCCTCCCGGGGAGAGTTAGGGCTTGGGATCAGCTGCTTAGGTCGAGGGCGGAACAACCATGGTGGCCATTGGGCATGGGGCGGCTCAGCAAGGTAGAATCCCAAAGTTGGCTCACATGTGAGCTCTCGGCCATGGTGTTTTCCGGCGACACGGTGGTGGCCGGCCGGGCATTGGTCACCATCTTGTTCGAGTGGGTCGGGGTCGGGGTTTGGTGCATTCAATTGAGGTTTGACATGTGTAAAGTGGTTGAATCAAAGTAGAAAGGGGAAGGGCCTATTTTGGCTTATTTTGGTCAACCCATGCAAATGGGTTGGGTGCACCTCCCCAAGACCTGGTTTTGGGCTGAGGAGGTCAGGTGGGTCGATCTCCCATGTGTGGTGGAGTCTCCATCGAGGATTAGGTGGCAAAGCATGGTTTAGAGTGTGACATGCTTAAGGTAAAAAAAGGCTTAAAAAAAATTAGGAAAGGGGGTCCTCCTTTTTCCATTAATGGCTTGATCACATGTCAAACCCTCCATGGCTTCATGTGGCTTGTCCATGGCTTGCATGGCTTTTCTTTGGCTTGGGGAAAAGCTTGGTCAATTTCATGAAAATGGATTTAAGAAATATTTTGGTATTTTAATGGGAATTGGCATATGGCTTGATTTGGGATGATTTGATGATGAATTTAGGACTTAGGTATTGAGTTTAATTGAGAGTATGATGAGAGGAAATGTCATATGGGCTTTGGGACCAAATTTGGGCCTTTGGGTGTGGTAAAAGATGGGCTTTTAAAATGGTTTAAGGAATGGGCATTTAAGTTTAAAAATGAATTTATGGATGGGAATTTTGTAAAGAGGTTGGGCCAAATAATGGTTGGGTTTAGCTCATGGATGTGTCATGAGTGACTTGAAGCAAATTGGGGGTGATTTGAGTTTGAATTGGGTTGAATTTGGGCTCTTTTGGTGAATGGGCCATTATAGGTCAAAGTGGGCCAAGTTGAGCCAATGTTGGGCTAGGGTTGAAATTGATGTAAAATTAATGTTGAGAAATATTTATAGGAGTGTTTCAAAGAGGTTTTGACTTTGGTTGGGTTTTGATTTTGGGGTTTGGGCTCATTTGGGTTAGGTTTGGGTTTAGGTCAAAATTGGGCCTTTTAGCTTTGGGTTGAATTTGAGTGGGGTTTGGGTTTAAATTTTTGGCAAATCATGTTAGTGTTTTGCTTGTGGGGATGCTAAGGAAGATTTAGAAAAGATTTGGGGTTAATTGGAGTTGAATTGGCTGAGTTTGGGTTAGGTTTGGGTCATGGGTCCAAATTGGGCTTTAAGGCCAAAAGTGAAATTGGATCCAAATGTCAATCAAATTGGACTTGGATTTGGTCTAGATTGGTGTTGGGAATGTTGAATTGAAGTTTAGAATTGAATTGGACCAGAATTTGGGTCAATTGGGTAGGTTTGGTTTGACATTGGGTTCACTTAGGGTTAAAATGGGTCAAATTGGGGGATTTAACAAAAGTAGGGTAAATTGACAAAATTGGCCCAAGGTGTAGTTGAACAAAATGAAATTGGGAATATTTGGGATTTTCTGAAATTTTCTGGGAATTTTCTGAATTTTTGGATTTTTGGGTCAAGAGGGGTATTTTGGGTATTTGGAGGGTATTGGGAGGTTTTCTTGGAATTTTTGATATTTTTGGGTATGGATGATCAATTTGAGTGATGTAGAAATGTTTGGAATTGATTTTGGGGGATTTTGGGTGATTTGAAAATTTTTGAGAAATTTGGATAGTTTCAAGGGTTTTGGGTAGGCTAAGCGGGTGTAGGGTCCCGGGGGTCAAAAATTGAAAATTTGGAAAATTGAAGATTGGGTGAATATAAGTGGAATGAAATCATTTTGGTTGAGCCATGAAGCCATATCAAGCCCACATGAGCCATGAAGGGACTCATTTGAGGCATTCACTATGTTGTTCCTAACCCTCTTGCGAGGATTTTGGGGTTAAGGACCATCCATGTGAATCACCTACATGAATCAGGAGGTTAAGTTAGGTATGGGTGTGGTTTTAGGAGGGGTGTGAAAGTGTAGTGTATGTAGTGTGTGTGTAAGTCAGCCTCTTCACCAGACCAGGCCACCCAGGGCAGTCCTAAGGCCAAAGAGTCCTATAGGAACCCATCCTTTAAACTTCCACATTTGATTTCAACCCTCTAGGTGATTAGGGGTCTACAGTCAAGTTTGTGGAGTTTGCAAGGAGTTAAGAAGTGGTTTGAATTTCTAAAAGGTGGTGGATCCCAATTCTAGTCCTCTAAGATAGTCGAAGGAAAAGCTGAGGCTAGATCCTATGTACTAAAGAGAAGAAGAGAAGACCTCATCAAAAATGAGGTCCACAAATGGACCCCGATAGGTGTGGTGAGTCGACGGAGCACACCGCGCGTATTGGTGTTGACCGAAGCGATCAACAAAACCAACACGGATGTCCAAGTGACAAACTTAGGACGAAGTAGAAGAGTTTCCGCTGGGGAGTGTCAAGTATATCTCCGAAGCTGGAGATTCTCGAACTCCGCTGGGGAAAGGAGGTAAATTCCAAATCACATGATCTGGGGGGATTTCGATTTAGATTTCATTTTGTTTCAATTTAAGTTTTGATGTGTAAGTTTTAGATTTTGATTTTTTATTTTAAATTGAGGTTTGATTTAAAATTTATTTGAGAAAATTTGGATTTGAAACGAGAATTGAAACCTAGGTTCCAATCTCGGGATTGAAAAGGAAACTGGAATTTAGGTACCGGCCACGGAATGAGAATCGGAGATTAAGTGTCAATTGAAAAGGATGAGAATCGGAATTTAGGTGCCGACCTCGAAAGTTTAAACGAAGGCTGGAGTTGAAATTTAAGTATCAATCCCGGGAGAGAATCGAAATTTAAGTATCGGTCTCGAAAGATGGGAGGCGGAATTTAGGTATCGTCCCGAAAGTGAACTTGATTTTAGGTATCAGTCTCGAAAGTTGAGAATTGAAATTTAGGTATCAATTTGGATGAGAATCGAAATTTAGGTATCGATCTCGAAAATGAGAGTTGAAATTTAGGTATCAATCTCGGAAAAGAGTCAAAATTTAGGTATCGACCTCGGAATGAGAAGCTGGAATTTAGGTACCGAGTCTCGGAAATTTTGAATTGAAATTTAGGTATCAATTCGGATGAGAATCGAAATTTAGGTATCGATCTCGGAATGAGAACTGGAATTTAGGTACCGGTCTCGAAATTTTGAATTGAAATTTAGGTATCAATTCGGATGAGAATCGTAATTTAGGTATCGATCTCGGAATGAGAACCGGAATTTAGGTACCGGTCTCGAAATTTTGAATTGAAATTTAGGTATCAATTCGGATGGGAATCGAAATTTAGGTATCGATCTCGGAATGAGAACTGGAATTTAGGTACCGATCTCGAAATGTTGAATTGAAATTTAGGTATCAATTCGGATGAGAATCGAAATTTAGGTATCGATCTCGGAATGAGAAGCTGGAATTTAGGTACCGATCTCGAAAATTTTGAATTGAAATTTAGGTATCAATTCGGATGAGAATCAAAATTTAGGTATCGATCTCGGAATGAGAAGCTGGAATTTAGGTACCAGTCTCGGAAATTTTGAATTGAAATTTAGGTATCAATTCGGATGAGAATCGAAATTTAGGTATCGATCTCGGAATTAGAACTGGAATTTAGGTACCAGTCTCGAAATTTTGAATTGAAATTTAGGTATCAATTCGGATGAGAATCGAAATTTAGGTATCGATCTTGGAATGAGAACTGGAATTTAGGTACCGGTCTCGGAAATTTTGAATTGAAATTTAGGTATCAATTCGGATGAGAATCAAAATTTAGGTATCGATCTCGGAATGAGAAGCTGGAATTTAGGTACCGATCTCGAAATTTTGAATTGAAATTTAGGTATTAATTCGGATGAGAATCGAAATTTAGGTATCGATCTCGGAATGAGAACTGGAATTTAGGTACCGATCTCGAAATTTTGAATTGAAATTTAGGTATCAATTCGGATGAGAATCGAAATTTAGGTATCGATCTCCGGATGAGAAGCTGGAATTTAGGTACCGATCTCGAAATTTTGAATTGAAATTTAGGTATCAATTCGGATGAGAATCAAAATTTAGGTATCGATCTCGGAATGAGAACTGAAATTTAGGTACCAGTCTCAGAAATTTTGAATTGAAATTTACTGTGGAGATTTGGATTTTAGTGGGAGATCGAAATGAGATATGAAAGTGTTTCATATCCCATGGGAATCAATCAAAGTCTGATTACTTGGCGAAGGGTACAAACCCATGCCATCCGGATCAAATTGAAAACTCTTCGTGATTCTGAAATCATCCCGAGAGAGGGTTTCAAGGGAGGTCTAGAATAGATCTTGATTTGAAAAAGGATTGGAGGGTTTGAGAAGATGGGTTTAAACTGGAATTTAGTTTGAGCTTTAAATTTGTTTTGTTTGTCCTTTAACTATCCCGTTTTTGTTTTTTATTTGGTGTTCAACATTTTTTAGATTTTTAAGGAAAGTTTTCTTTTATTCCTTTTTTTATTTCTTTTCGTTCTTTGTTCGAAGTTCATTTAACTTTAATGGCGTTTCCCGATCAATTTGCACAAAAGAGGTGAAGGCCAAAAATGTGACATGGTCACTTTCATTCCAATCATGTCGAAGATACATCATACGACTTGATGCGGAATATATTTCATACAATCCATGTAGACTCGAAACGGACTATGTATGATCTTCGTTGATCCATCCAAAGAAGCGTCCGTCAAAGATCCATGTCCGAATAGTGGGGTACATGGTCGATAACATCACCTTCCAAGCCATCCTTGGCAAGGATGCCGTATGGATGTACATTGGAGGTGTGATATTTTCCATGTAGCTCACGGCTCGTAAGGCCGGAGGCTCTCTAGCTCGGGTGTCACGTCTGGAAATGGTAAGGTGTCTTCCTATCGTCCATCCTTCGAAAGTAAGCGAGATCCGCTTCATCGGTACTCTCGGTATGCAATGCTTAGCGATATCTGCTCCGTTGCCCTTCGGTATCATGACGGAACCTACCGGTAAAGGTATCTTCACCGGCCCTCGGAACTCACTCGGGCCTGCTATCCGGAGGTCGGATCCGAACATGATGTTACACTCGTTCGGGAAAGAGAGCGTGCGAAAGGTCCGACGAAGTCGTGGTGATCTATGTGTGGGGGTATGCGGTCACTCACGCTTGTAGATGTTAATAATGCAGCTATTGGGTATGCAATCTGCTGGCGGTACCCTCCATGTTATCAATCTCTTTACCATTCTCTTGATGACTAGTGGCATCGGATCCACTTGGCCATGACGGAGTATTCCCGGAGGGTTTTCCTTCCTGTCTTCCGCAAAGTTGTAACAGCATCCACATTGTATTGTGATTCTTCCTTTCCCTGGCATCCATCTCCGGGGTTCTGAGTATGTGTTTTCCCTTAGGCGGCCCGCTCGGCCCATTCTTTTCAAATCCCGGATGCAATCCACGATTTGTTGTTGTTCATACTGCGAGAATACGTCTGTATGTAGCTCGAGGCCCTCTAGTATATTGATCCTTCCGCCTCGAATTCTCTCGAAGTATTCAAAGGTTTTCTTTTCGACATTCGCATTCTCTCCGACTCGTATTCCGGAATAATCTGCAGATGGAGAGGCCTGGTGACATATTGTGGGATATACGGTTCAATCCCTTCGTGCTCTCCTGCATACCTCGGCTCCTCGGGGATGATGTCTGTCGGGACATCCCCCGGGGTTACTTCTGCAACAAGGTCATGCATTACTGGTGGTTCTATCTGGTGGCATGGTAGCCTTCTTTCTTCTTGTCTTTGTGAGATTTCCCTGGTCCTTTCTGTTATCCTAGGAGCTGGCCTCCTTTCTTCAGGTTCCTGGTGAACCGGTGTCCTTGAAGTGTATGTGCTAGCAGTAGCAACTGTCTCATCGCGTTGGTCCGCTGCTAGTTTGGTTAACATCTTGCGGATGCGGCGATTCTTATTTCTCCGTTGCGTTGCTGTGAGAGTAGCTCTTCGAACTTCTTGAATCTCTGTGGGCGCGGCGCTGACAAGCCTGCCCTCTGCTGTAGCGACTACAGACTTCATTTTCTTATCTTCTTCAGTGTTTGCCTTTCTTTTCTTGCTTCTTGGATTGGTGGCTTGGGCCACCCACTTTCATCATCGTCCGCTCGGGCGGTTCTTCTCGGTTAACTAGGACCCGAGTCACTTTCCTCGTCATCGTAGGCCTGCCGGTGCGAAATCCGAGTCAATCTCGATTATCGCTCCATCTTTCACCCTCTTTTCATCGAGTGCGAGGCTTACGCCATTTCTAAAGTTCGGGACCAACCGCCCGCTCGACATTTCCTACGCGAAAAGACAAGGAAAAGGATCAGGGGCTGTACTAAGAACAAGAACATTAAGAAAGTGTTTATTAAAGACATTTTTTTTTATTACTTCTTGTATTTTTAAATTTAACAGGAATGAAGTGGGATAAGATCAGGAAGAGATTTTGATATTGAAGAGAAAACAAGGAGAACTTTATTATCATGATTTTATTTATCTTAGCACATTTTATTATTTTTATTATTTTTGTTTTTGAATTCGGACCCAATCATAAGTAATTACTTTGCCCGTGTTTCTTAGGGATGAAGAATTCATTCCTTCGAAACATCAGGTAGCGTAATACTTTTTCAAGTATCGTCCGTTGATCGGAAGCATATGTCGTTCTCCCTTACAATTCACTAGGCTGGTAGGAACCTCCCGAGTATACTTGCTTCAACCACAAACGGCCCTTCCCAAGTGGGTTCAAATTTTCCTCCTATCTTGCGGTGTGCAAGAATAGGTCTCTTGAGAACGAGAACTAAGTCACCAACTTTGAAGGTTCTTGGGCGGACCAGTTTGTCATGGGCTTAGACCATCTTAGCTTGGTATAGTTCTAAATTCTGTTGCGCTGCAAGTCTTTTCCCTTCCAGGCTTTCTAATTCCTCTAGTCATAATTTGGTGTTCTCTTCTGTCGTGATCTTATTTGCAACTGCAATTCTGAGTGAAGGAAGCTGAACCTCTAAAGGTAACACTGCCTCGGACCCATACACCAGAGCGTAAGGTGTAGCTTGAGTAGGAGTTCTGAAGGTTGTCCGGTAGGCCCATAAGGCTTCTAATAACTTCTCGTGCCAATTTATCTTATTGTCGTCCAAGGTTTTCTTTAAGATTTGAACGAGAGTTTTATTAAAAGCCTCAGCGAGGCCGTTTACTCTTGGGTAGTAAATTGTTGAGTATCGCCGGTCGATTCCGTGTCTCCGACAAAATTGTTGATTTGCGTGCTTCGAATGCTGACCCATTATCTGAGATAATCCTGCGCGACACTCCGAAACGGTAGACAACTTGGTTCTTGAAAAACTGTAGCACGTGGTGTGCTTTCACTTCTCTAAGTAGAACGGCCTCTGCCCACTTGGAAAAGTAATCTGTAGCCGCGAGAATGAAGCGATGTCCTTTCGAAGATGGTGGTTCTATCGGACCCACTATATCCGTGCCCCAACATTCAAATGGCCACGACGCAATTGTCGGATGTAGCACATTTGGAGGTTGGTGTAGAACCACTTCGTGCACTTGGCATTGGTGACAGCTCTTGGCGATTTTCATGCAGTCGGTCATCATCGAGGGCCAGTAGTACCCTAGTCTTTTAATTTTTATTTTCATCTTCGGACCAGACTGGTGAGCGCCACAGAGTCCTGAATGCACCTCTTTAACAATTTCACGAGCCTCGCACCCGCTTAGGCACCTTAGCCACATTTAATCGAAAGACCTTCTATATAACGTGTTGTTTATTAATGCGTGGGACAGAGTTCTTTTTTTGATCTTATGAGCTAGCGACCTATCGTCTGGTAGCTTTCCTGTTTGCGGTGTAGTTCATCGATGGCTATCGCCAATCTTCTGTGTTTTCAGTCACTGTTGCAACTGATCCTTTTTCTTTTTCTGATTTATGTATCGTGTCTATGTCGAGCTGTGATAGGACCTGACGTCCGTGAACTGACACTTCCATTGATTCATCTTGCAAACAGGCAAATTCTTTTGCGAGACGGGCTAAAGCATCTGCTAACGCATTTTCTTTTCTGGGAATTTTGTAGATTGTCACATTCGGAATTTGTTCCAACAATTGAATGGCATACTGGAAGTATTGCTTGAGTCTTGGTTTAAAAATTCTGTACTGTTCGGCGATCTGTTGAATGATTAACTGCAAATCCCCGTAGATGTTGATGTCTGTTATCCCCATTTGGATAGTTAATTCCAGTCCCGTTATGAGGGCTTCGTATTCTGCTTCATTGTTTGTACACGGTTCTGTTAAGTGGTAGGAGTATCTTAACATCCCCCGCTCCGGTGTTATAAAGATTAGCCCGATTCCCGCCTTACCGGGCACTATCACTTGCGATTCTTCGTCTTTGTGTGCTGAAGATGCTCCGTCGAAATATAATTCCCAACGTCGATCATCAGGGTCTTCTAGGCTCATTATTTGTTCATCTGGCAAATCGTCATTGAGAGGAGATTCTGCTGGCAAAGGGTGTGATGCGAGAAAGTCTGCTAAGACTTGTCCCTTTACGGCACGAAGAGGCACGAAAGTTATATCGAATTGCAATAATATCATTGACCATCTGGCAAGTCTGCCGGAAAGTGTTGGACGAGTCATTAAGTATTGTAATGGATTAAATTTCGAGATCAGGTTGACCTTATGAGAAAGCTTGTAGTGCCTGAGCTTTTGAGCGGCGAAGATCAGGGCCAAACAATGCTTTTCAATTGCGGGATACCTTATTTCCGTCGGAAGTAAACGACGGCTTAAGTAAGTAAAGAGCATTTTCTTTACCCTCATCATTGACACAGGCTAACGGGGCTCCGAGAGAGTCGTCTAAAGCCGCGGTATAAAGTATCAACGGTCTACCCGAGGCCAGGGCCCCTAAGACAGGAGGTGTCATTAAATATTGTTTAATGTCCTCGAAGGCCTTCTAGCATTTCTCTTCCAAAATAAATTTGGCGTCCTTTTTAACTAGTGCCGAGAAAGGCTGACACCTACCTGACAGGTTTGAGATAAAGCGTCGAAGATATGCCAGCTTCTTTTGAAAAGATCGTAGTTGCTTTAAGGTCTTGGGAGGCGGCATTTCTAAGATAGCTTTAATCTTTTCCGTGTCAATTTCAATCCCACGATGTCGGACAACGAATCCTAAGAAATTCCCGGAGGTAACGCCGAAGGCGCATTTTAAGGGATTCATCTTAAGGTTAAATTGCCTTAATCGTTCGAAAACAATTCTCAAATCATACAAGTGGTTGTCCATTACTTTGCTTTTGATGACCACATCGTCCACGTAGCATTCGACTTGATTGTGGATGAGATCATCAAAAATTCTTGTCATCGCTCTCTGGTATGTTGCTCCTACGTTCTTCAGTCCGAATGACATCACTGTGTAGCAATATACTCCGATCGGCGTTCTAAATGCCGTAAGCTTTTCATCTTCCGGAGCCATTTTTATCTGGTTGAATCTCGAAGATCCATCCATGAATGAAAATATCTCATGTGTCGAAGCAATGTCGATCATTAATTACGGGAACGGTAGAGGGAATTCATCTTTTGGACATGCCTTGTTTAAATCTCCGAAATCCACACAAATTCCGATCCGACCATTCTTCTTTCGATCGGCACCACATTGGCTAACCAAGTCGGGTATTGTTCTTCACGGACAAATTTGGCGTCTATTAGCTTTTTAACTTCAGCTATGACTTGTTATTCGATTTCTAGACGCATTCTTCCGGGACCTTGTCCGGTCGGGACGAAGTAGGATCCACTCTAGCTTATGGATCGCGACCTCCGGAGCTAATCCCGGCATCTCATCGTAGTTCCAAGCAAAACGAGTCTTTAAATTCCATTAATAACTTGATTATTTCTTCGGAGTCTTCTTTATTGAGTAAGGAGCTAACAAAGGTAGGTATAGGCTCTTCGCCGATACCTAAGTTAACTTCCGTTAGCTCATCTATCGTAGATTTAATCTCTTCTTCGAATTCGGTGGAGCGTCTCGATTTGTAAATCTTCGAGTTCGTCCGTAGTTTCCATGCGGTTTTCATTAGACTCGTAAGTGACAACTAAGCAAAATTCGGTATCGTCAGCTCGATCCTATCGTGCCGAATCCGAGACCATGCTTTGAATTGGGTGGACGACCGGAGTTATTCCATAATTTTTCAAAATGTTGTGATTGGCCTTTTGTCCATTGTCGAGGTAAGAAACCACGGCCGAATTAAATTTTGAACACAGGAGAGTACCACTCAAAAGGTAATTCCATTAATTCGATGAAGTGACATCTTCAAATTGTACATTATTTTCGGTTTTGGAGGAAGGAGCACCACGGTAGAATTTGATTGGCTTTGCACAGCTGCTACGTACCTCTTTGACCACCATACCCTCGATCTTATTAGAATGAATCGGGGTCAGGGTCATAGTATGTACATAGTGGTTAATCTTCTCGTACATTGATTTATATTCTTCATTCTTCTCTTCTTCGAGAGAGATCTTGAATTGCGGCTTTTTCCAACTTATTGTCGCTGCTTCTTGTTTGATTTCTTTTTCTTCTTCAGAACTATCTTCCCAATCAACATTGATGGCTGGTTTCCTCTGTCCAATTGTCCTAACGTCTCTACCACGGCCTCGTCCTCGGATGCGAGTTGTGGAGAAACCTTCACCATCTTGCCGTAAGGGAGTGGTGAGTGACTGTTGGACTAGAACTTCAGGTTCTTCGTTGTCTCAAACTTTCTTTGCTTCATTTGTCATGGTATCTCTGGAGAAAATTGTTTTCTTCGGTGGTGCATAATAAGCTGCATCTTAATGGATTCCAATTTCATGTACGGAGAATGGTTGTAAGTCGCCTTTGATGCACTCGTTCCCCTCCATCGTAGTATTTGATGCACTGGTGTAGAGATGATGGTACCATCCTGTTTTCATGTATCCTTGGTCGGCCCAGTAGAGCGTTGAACGACGTTTCTGAATCAATTATGTGAAATTTTGCGGTTGTCTTTGCAAAGTCACCGGTCTTCATTAGTAGCGTTATTGATCCGAGGGCTCTTTCTCCTTTCTGGTTGAATCCTCTTAATAACATTTTGTCTGCTTCGAGCTCACGAGCATCAATTTCCAAATATGCTAGTGTTCGAAGACTCATTATATTGATTGATGCTCCTGGATCCACCAATACTCTGGAGAGCGTAAACTTCCCAATTGTAACTGAAATGTACAACGGTCAGTTGTGATCTGCTGTATTTCCGAGACTGGTACCTAAATTCCAGTTCTCATTCCGAGATTGATACCTAAATTTCGATTCTCATCCGAATTGATACCTAAATTTCAATTCAAAATTTTTGAGACTGGTACTTAAATTCCGGTTCTCATTACGAGATCGATACCTAAATTTCGATTCTCATCCGAATTGATACCTAAATTTCAATTCAAAATTTCGAGACTGGTACCTAAATTCCGAGTTCTCATTCCGAGATCGATACCTAAATTTCGATTCTCATCCGAATTGATAGCTAAATTTTAATTCAAAATTTCGAGATCGGTACCTAAATTCCGAGTTCTCACTCCGAGATCGATACCTAAATTTCGATTCTCATCCGAATTGATACCTAAATTTCAATTCAAAATTTCCGAGACTGGTACCTAAATTCCAGTTCTCATTCCGAGATCGATACCTAAATTTTGACTCTCTTCCGAGATTGATACCTAAATTTCAACTCTCATTTCCGAGACTGGTACCTAAATTCTAGTTCTCATTCCGAGATCGATACCTAAATTTCGATTCTCATCCGAATTGATACCTAAATTTCAATTCAAAATTTCCTTGACTGGTACCTAAATTCCAGTTCTCACTCCGAGATCGATACCTAAATTTTGATTCTCATCCGAATTGATACCTAAATTTCAATTCAAAATTTCCGAGACCGGTACCTAAATTCCGGTTCTCACTCCGAGATCGATACCTAAATTTCGATTCTCATCCGAATTGATACCTAAATTTCAATTCAACATTTCCGAGGCCGGTACCTAAATTCCGGTTCTCATTCCGAGATCGATACCTAAATTTTGATTCTCATCCGAATTGATACCTAAATTTCAATTCAAAATTTCCGAGACTGGTACCTAAATTCCAGTTCTCATTCCGAGATCGATACCTAAATTTTGATTCTCATCTGAATTGATACCTAAATTTCAACTCTCATTTTCGAGACTAGTACCTAAATTCTAGTTCTCATTTCAAGATCAGTACTTAAATTCTGATTCTCATTCATTTCGAGGTCGATACCTAAATTTTGACTCTCTTCCGAGATTGATACCTAAATTTCAACTCTCATTTTTGAGACTGGTACCTGAATTTCAGTTCTCATTCCGAGATCAGTATCTAAATTCCAGTTCTCATTCCGAGATTGGTACCTAAATTTCAATTCTCATCCCTTTCGAGATCAGTGCCTAAATTCTGATTCTCATCTTTTTCAATCGACACTTAAACTCCGATTCTCACTCCGAGACCGGTGCTCAGATTCCAGTTTTCTTTGCAATCCCGAGATTGGAACCTAGGTTTCAATTCTCGTTTCAAATCCAAATTTTCTCAAATTAATTTTAAATCAAACTTCAATCTAAATCAAAATCTAAAATTACACATCCAACTTAAATTGAAACAAAATGAAATCTAAATCGAAATTCCCCCAGATCATGTGATTTGGAATTCACCTCCTTTTCCTTTCCCCAGCGAGAGTTCAGGAATCTCCAGTTTAAGAGATATACTTGACCCTCCCCAGCGGAAACTCTTCTACTTCGTCCTAAGTTTGTCACTTGGACATCCGTGTTGGTTTTGTCGATCGCTTCGGTCAACACCAATACGTGCGGTGTGCTCCGTCGGCTCACCACACCTATTGGAGTCCATTTGTTGACCTCATTTTTGATGAGGTCTTCTCTTCTTCTTTTTAGTACTTAGGATCTAGCCTTAGGCTTTTCCTTTGACTATCTTAGAGGACTAGAATTGGGATCCACTATCTAGAATTTCAAACCACTTTTTAACTCCCTGCAAACTCCACAAACTTGACTGTAGACCCCTAATCACCTAGAGGGTTGAAATCAAATGTGGAAGTTTAAAGGATGAGTTCCTATAGGACTCTTTGGCCTTAGGACTGCCCTGGGTGGCCTGGTCTGGTAAAGGGGCTGACTTACTCACACACTATACTCATACACTACACACATCTCCTAAAACCACACCCATACCTAACTTGACCTCCTGACTCATGTAGGTGATTCACATGGATGGTCCTTAACCCCTAAACCCTTTGTTAAGAGGGTTAGGAACAACATAGTGAATGCCTCAAATGGGTCCCTTCATGGCTCATGTGGGCTTGATGTGGCGTCATGGCTCAACCAAAATGATTTTATTCCACTTACATTTACCCAATCTTCAATTTTCCAAATTTTCAATTTTTGATCCCCGGGACCCTACACCCGCCTAACCTACCCAAAACCCTTGAAATTACCCAAATTTTTCAAAATTTCCAAATCACCCAAAATTTCCCAAAATCAATCCCAAACATTTCCACATCACTCAAATTGATCATCCATACCAAAAAATACCAAAAATTCCAAAAATACCTCCCAATACCCTCCAAATACCCAAAATACCCCTCTTGACCCAAAAAATCCAAAAATTCAGAAAATTCCCAGAAAATTCCAGAAAATCCCAAATATTCCCAATTTCATTTTGTTCAACTACACCATGGGAAAATTTTGTCAATTTACCCTACTTTTGTCAAAACCCCCAATTTCACCCATTTTAACCCTAAGTGAACCCAATGTCAAACCAAACCTACCCAATTGACCCAAATTCTGGTCCAATTCAATTCTAAACTTCAATTCAACATTCGCAACACCAATCTAGACCAAATCCAAGTCCAATTTGATTGACATTTGGATCCAATTTCACTTTTGGCCTTAAAGCCCAATTTGGACCCATGACCCAAACCTAACCCAAACTCACCCAATTCAACTCCAATTAACCCCAAATCTTTTCTAAATCTTCCTTAGCATCCCCACAAGCAAAACACTAACATGATTTGCCCAAAATTTAAACCCAAATCCCACTCAAATTCAACCCAAAGCTAAAAGGCCCAATTTTGACCTAAACCCAAACCTAACCCAAATGAGCCCAAACCCCAAAATCAAAACCCAACCAAAGTCAAAACCTCTTTGAAACACTCCTATTAACATTTCTCAACATTAATTTTACATCAATTTCAACCTTTGCCCAACATTGGCTCAACTTGGCCCACTTTGACCTATATTGGCCCATTCACCAAAAGAGCCCAAATTCAACCCAATTCAAACCCAAATCACCCCCAATTTGCTTCAAGTCACTCATGACACATCCATGAGCTAAACCCAACCATTATTTGGCCCAAACTCTTTACAAAATTCCCATCCATAAATTCATTTTTAAACTTAAAGGCCCATTCCTTAAACCATTTTAAAAGCCCATCTTTTACCACATCCAAAGGCCCAAAATTGGTCCCAAAGCCCATATGACATTTCCTCTCATCATACTTTCGATTAAACTCAATACCTAAGTCCTAAATTCATCATCAAATCATCCCAAATCAAGGCATATTCTAATTCCCATTAAAATACCAAAATCTTTCTTAAATCCATTTCCATGAAATTGACTTAACTTTCCCCAAGCCAAAGGTGAGCCATGAAGCCATGCATGAGCCACATGTGAGCCATGAGAGCCTTGGACACTCCACCATGCCATATTGGGTAAGAAGAGGGAGGGCTTTCCTTAATCCCTAAAGCTCATTAGCCTTAATCATGATTCACCTAAACTTAAATTTAATCTAAATATATTTGGATGGAGACTTCTCCATGCCAAACCTGCTGATCCCTTTGATCCCCCACAGCATCCAAAGCCACCTTGAAGGGTGCACCAAGCCCAAATGGGTGGATTGACCCATTTAGACTCAAAACTAGCCATGCCCCATTCTACTTTGGATCAAAGCCTTTACACATGGCAATTGCCAATTGCTTGCACCAAGTCCCGCCCGACCCACCGACCTTGAGGGTGACCCATGCTCGGCCGGCCGGCCACCGAGCCGCCGGAAAACACCATGGCCGAGAGCTCACATGTGAGCCAACTTTAGAATTCTCCCTTCGTCGAGCTGCCCCATCCCAGAGTGGCCATTGTAGCTGTTCTTCTCTTGCCGAGAGCAGCTGATCCCAAGCCCTAACTCTCCCGGAGGCCCTCCACCCTCTCCTATTTAAACACCACCCCTTCTTGGCCATGAGAGGTGCTGAAACAAACCTTAAGGAAACTCGCCAAAATTGTTCCGGCCTACTCCCCATACATAGAGCATTTGATCCCCACTGAATTCCGACCCAATTCCCTCCGAGTGAGCTCGATTTTGAGTTCGAACTTTAGCTTAAAAACTAGGACACTTCTTCACGGTGGATCAATCCTCAAATTGATTGGTCCTACACCTTCACCGGACCAAGAGAAGGTGTCCACCGAAGAAAGCCCCATCTCCGAGGCCACCCGGTTGCTCCGGCCTCCAAGCTTTGTGATTGGGTCGTGGTCAAAATCCTACCTAGGCAATTCACTGGACCGGAGACTTCATCCGGAGCTTGCGGGATCCAATCGAAGGTGAAACAACCCTCAGATCGAAGCCACACTTCTTTGAGCAAAGGTATGGCCTCACTCTTCTTCCCGAGCTTCTGAACACTCTCCATTTTTATTGAGTAAATTTCATCCCACATAAACCGTATGGATGTGTTCGTCTTCTCGAGACGAATCCATAGAGCATAAGAACGTTAAATTTGGTAAAGTATCGAGTGAGATCTTAGGCCTAGAAGATGGACGGTTCTCGGGTTAGGAGGCTTGGGGACGATGAACGGATGCCGTTCATTCAATACACGCGCGGACGGATGGCTCAGATGGCGTCGGACCAGGAGATGGTACGTGAACCGCGGGACCCGGGCTGCTGACTCAAGCGGTGGCGTCGAATGAGAGCGCGCTGCGTGGCTGTTCGGAGATGCCGAGGATGACGCGGCGCCGACTCGGATAAGTAGAAAATTAGGGATTTTTCCTATTTATTTAATTCCCTGAACTTGGAAAATTCATAACTTTGTGTAGGAAAATCATAAAAATAAAATAAAAATACCCTCTTGCTCGGTGAACGAGAGGAGAATAATGTGGAAAAGAAATCATTTAATTTCATCAAGTATTTTATTTTTAATAATTTATTTACTGTTTGCACTCTTTTAATTCTCCATGCATATAGGAAATTCACAATGGCATGAGACCATAGGGATTTTGAAGCCTCTAAATTTAGGAACATTCCCTGAATTTTCCAAAGTCAGAGGCCATCCCTATGAGAAGTTATTGATTTTTCAAATTCATGTTACTGTTTTGAGTATTTTAATTCTAATAATTAGCATGTTGTGAAATAAATTCTAGGAAAATTTGGTGATGTCCCTTATGACCAGAGGACCCTAGGAAAAATAGGTTTTGAGTTAGTTCACATAAAATAACCCTAATTGGCTTAAACACCCAAAATAGATCCCTAATTAATTAGAGTTAACCATACATTAAATTGACTTGAAATCAATTCTCCACTGACCTTTAGGATCAGAGGAACCCACCATAAAAGTTTGAAGTCAATTGGACTTGGTTAGCCCTACTAAATGGGTTGATTAAGCCATTTAGTCAATTTGAACTTTAAAAATTCATAACTTTCAAAATACCATTCAAAAATTTACTAAATTGGTTTTGGAGCCTCTCTGATATCAGGGGAATTTAAGAAAATTAAAATTTCAATTTTCTAAAAAAGTTGATTTTTAATATTATTTTAATATTTTAATAATTAAAAAATAATAAAAATCACAAAAATAATAAAATTCACCAAAATGTCATATTTTGAATTTTAATCACTTAGGAACAAACCCCATATTTTTCTTAGGTCTATTTAATGAGATATTAAATTTTAAAGCCCTAGGGTAATTTTAAAATTAAAAAAATGTATTTTCTAGCATTTTCACTAAAATAATTATAATAAATCATAGAAAAATTAGAAAATTGCAAAAATTAATTCTCTGATTTCCTTGATATCAGAGAGATTTTTGAAAAATATAAAATTCATTTTTCAACCTTTATTTTATTTTTAAATTAATTAACACTTCAAAACTTAAAATAATTATAATAAAAATAATATAATTCAAAAAATCACCAAAATTGGTCCAAATGGTCCTCTGGTCACTAGGAATGTCCCCTAATTTTCTTAAGGACAGAAACTTTTGCTTGGTCATGTTATTAAATTTTCCTTGGAAATCTCTATTTTCTACCAAAAATAATTATATAAATAAATTAAATATAGAAAAATCACATTTTCTCCTCTCATGTCTTTATTGACATATGAGTAAAGTCACATAAAAATTTCAAGTTCATTTAAGCTCAATTTAGTGAGTTATGAAATTATTAAGCTTAAAGGGCAAAGTGGTAATTAAAATTTTAACCCTTAATTAAAACTTTATGTTTAATAAAATTAACAAGTAAAATATTTGATCTTAATATAATTTAGATGATTGAAATTTAAATAATTAAAGGGTAGAAACCCATTAAACAATTTAAAATAATTGAAATAAACCTTAATTAATTAATTGATTAAACTTGGGAAGAATAATAAGATTGGAACTATTAAAATAGGGATATAGTTAGGAAGAGATTTATTCTTTAATTTAAAAATCCCTAAATTAATCATCTCATTAATATTTAATTCTTAATTAAAATGATAACTCAAATTTAAAATATTAAAGGACTTAATCATTAAACTAAAGTTGAATTATTAAACTCTTTTAAAATTTCAATTAAAGTTAAAAAAATAAAATTAAATTAAAAATTAAATTAAATTAAATAAATCAAATTGAATTAAATTAAATTAAATCAAATTAAATTAAATTAAAGATTAATTAAGTTAAATTAAATTAAATTAAATTAAATTAAAACATATTAAATTAAATTAAATTAAATTAAATCAAATTAAATTAAAATTAAATCAAATTAGATTAAATTAAAGGAAATTAAATCAAATTAAACTAAATTAATTTAACATCAAATCAAACTAATTTGAATTAAATTAAATTAAATTAAATTAAATTAAATTAAATTAAATTAAATTAAATTAAATTAAATTAAATTAAATTAAATTAAATTAAATTAAATTAAAATTAAATTGAATTAAATAACATCACCTAAGACATAAAGAAATTAAACATAAATCAACTTGAACACTATTCCAAATTTAAACCCTTTAACTGAAGTTAAACTAAATCACAAATCATTGGAGCACCAATTTGCCCTTGAAAATCTTTATTATCATAACTCCTAAGTAGAACATTAAATGAAATGTTACTTCACTCATAGGATGTTCAAATGTCCTAGTTCACTGAGCAAGATGACAAAGCTTGAATCCCCGGACGATTAATTCATTTGTATAATTAAATTCATTTGGACTTAAAACAATCCTAGAAATATTGAAAAGATGTTTAAGATTTGCCTTAAGCACTTCCTCGATATGATAGGATGTTCATAAGAACAATTGAACTTAATTGTTCTTTGATGAAGAAAATCGTCTTCAAACCAAAACACAAGGAACATAGACGTCATAGGAAATGACTAGCTATAGGATTAGGAACTTGGTAGAAAACCATAAACCTTCCCTTAGCTTTACCTAGGAACTTGCTTAAATGCTCTAATTGTGTCTTAAGTGCGGCTTGGGATGACGGGAAGACCCTCCAGGTACGCTTTTATTTTATTGCAATTTACTTTCTTGCAATTTACATTATTGCAATTTATTTAACCGCATTGCACTTACTTTTCTTACATGATAAACAATTGTTGCATGAAAACCCACACCTTTAGGATAGTCCCTAAAACTGAAACCAAAACTAAACTAAAAGTCATCGCAAGATAAAATTCACCGCCACAACATTTCAAAATATAAAACAACTCAAAATTTAATCACAAATAGAACACAAAACTACAATTACAACTAAATTAAAACGTCTCGTTGGATGATCGGGAATACCTCGGATGATGTAACCTACGTGTTGCTAACGGGATTTCCACGGTCTAAATGAAAGTGTGGAACTCATTTAGTTGAGTTTAGCAAATTCATCTGGACTAAGTGAATCCGATAAAAATAATGATGCCGGAAGGATGGAACCGTGGGATCTTAACCGGTGTCGTTATAATCAACTTTAAGATTTGTTTTAATTAAAACACAAAAAACACTTGGAAATTAATATTTTCTCTAAACCAAAACACTTTTCTCATCCCCTGATTTATGACTTCTAAAACTAAACCTCTGCAACAACAAGGAGCTCGAAGCATGGTGGGCAGCACGGCCGTCGTCATCAGCAAAACCTGAGTCTACTTCAGCAAAACTTTCCTAGAGTTAAATAACAAACTCATAGGACTTCGAGGTAGTTTGCCTAGTGCAACATAAATCCTCAACTCTTCTTTAGGTATTTGCATTGCAAATTAAGCCCTAACCGGTCTTAGGATTCCGAGGTAGTCGTCTGATACGACATAAACCCTCACATCTTCGAGGCTATTTGTATGATTCTATCATATAAATATAAGCCCTAATTAATTAAAATTGACAAAATCAAAACATTAAAAAGACATTAGGACTTTCCTAAATTCAAGCCAAACAATAGGATAGTCGGGAAGTTACCGAAGTTCACTTCGAATCCGTAATTTCTCCTATCTTTCTTTCTTTGAATTCTCAAAACAAAATGTTCCAAACTTGATCCATTTCCTATTGAAATTCCAAAATTCAATCCTTTGAAAACTTAAACTTTGAAATTCTTGAGAGCAAAATTATTGATTATTATCGAGAGTTTTCTTAGGTGATTCCCGTCACTTAAGATGTAATTAACTATAGGGGCTTGCCCTTATAGGGAATTTTAAAGAACCTGGGTAATATAAACCCTGTTTAATACTTTCATATTAAGCGGGGAATTTGTCGGCTTATAAAATTGGTTCGCAGACCAAACGGATGTCATAAATCTTCTAGTTTATTTAATCGAGCCCCACCATCAAGCAGTGTGTCTATCCTTAGGGATGGATACACGGGTTGTGGTGCGGTGCTCGTTTATTTAAACTATTTGGGATGTGAGATCGGTTTGATTTCATATCTTAAAATCTTCAAATTTAAAATTATTTTCAAAAATTAAATACTACTTTTCAAATTATTTATTTAAATTAAATAAAAAATTCGCCGACAACTTCTGTTAGGCGACCCCTTTTTCAAAATACAAAACACCAACCTAAAAATATGCCGACAGCATCTCCTCAAGCTTCTCCTCACTTTTTTTTCTTTTCTTTTTCTTCTTTTCTTCTTTTTTTTCTTTTTCTTTTTCTTTTTTCTTTTTTCAAGTGAGGATTACTGTATCTTGATAGCCTTTAATAATTTTAAACTTCACCCTTTTATCCTAAATTTGAAACTTACCACATCTTTTACCTTATAAGCATTTCTTTAGCTTATTATTGATTCATGATAGAGTCTCAATCCTTTCTTTTCACATAAGTTTTACGATTCTTAATACTCAAGACATACAAGTTTTTCTTACTTTGAATAGTGATTATAGTCCTATTCTCTTATACCAAATATCTTAGCCTACAAAATTACTTTTCATTACCAAATACGTTCATTCAATTTCATAAAATACTTAAATAAAATCAAAATACGATTATACGAAATTGAGTTCTATCACAGGAAATCATGTTAATAATTTTGAAATACTTTTAAATGAGAACAATTAACAGTTAATTCTTTCCCTCCCCTAAACTTAAATTTTTGAATATTAATACAATTAAGATGAGAAGAAATAAAAGAATAAACATATATAACTCATACCTCAATATGTTGGGCTTTTCATACCTTTGAGTTTAGGCATGTCATCTTCATAAATTAGATCAGTAGGCCTAAAATAATTAAGAGAATTTTTACATACAAATATGGGTTAGAAATTTGCAAGGGAAGAAGTTTAAAATTTTAAAAAAATAAACAAAGCACATAATATTAACATCCAACTGTTACTATCTGACCCGACCGCAATTACGCAAGTAAAATAGCTTATAAAATTATGAACAAATTTGACCCCAAATCTGATTAAACGGCTAATGTATGATAATTAAATATTAAAGTTTTTATAAATAAATATAAATCACACACTAGGGGTACTACGCAAGTATACGTATCGCTTTAAGTATTATAGGACTTTCTAATTAAGCCCCAGATATCAATCCTAAGGGGAAGCTTAGGTACAAATAAATAAGAAAAGAAAGATGAAAAATCTATTTATAAACTAATCAATTTTCAAGTAAGAATAAGTAAGTTATTTAAAGTAGCAGTTGGAAATAAAATAGTAGTTTATATTCTTCAATAAAATAAACAAAATTTATTTCCTCATATGAAATATTTAATGATTAGTAAACATCTAATTTAGTTTGAGAACTTAAATAATGTGGTAATGTGATGAGTAGGAGCATAATTATTCTATACCATTGTTACAACATCTAAAGAACATTGGCTAGTTTTAGAAGATAAGATCATGATGTATTATTAGTAGTAAGGGACGAAGTTCTAGGCTCTCACTTCTAGTTTCCCCCCCATGGGTGCCTATGGTTGGGCCTACTATTGACCCATCACCTCCTCTTAAACCAAACTGATAGAATTTAGCCTATCACTCTAAAAACCTATTCAATTATATGCCCTTCAAAGATTATCTCCCTATTTATTTGCACCTCCCCCTTTAACGATTTACCATTTACCTTTCCAAGGGAGATGTGATACTTACAAGTTAAGAATTCTTAGCCCACAGTCAGGTCTTAAGAACTCTCCACAGATTTTAATATTACAAGTGATCAAGTTGTAGTGTAAATGAAAATCAGGTAAAGTAACATCACAAATTATTAATGGAGAAAAATAAGTTCTCAAAATTAAATCAAATCTTTATTTTAATCATTTCATATTCGTGGGAAGAAAGATAAGAAGACTACTCAGAATGCATAGGATTCACACTACAAACCATATTTATATAATTTAAATTCAAAGTACAAAACTTAAGAACTAATTATAAATACTTATCTGGAATGATATCCAAGAAATTTTTTAAAGTTTCTCCGACTTTGACTGACTTCTACAAGACTCGAACAGTCTGAACTCTCATTAAGGAAAAGTAAATAACACAAAACACACTTTTTCTAAATGAAGTGGCACACCCCTTTCACTCTTATAACACTTACACACTCCAAACGACCACACTTTGTTGTAGAATTATCCTCTATTTATAGAGCTTCAAAAATGACTAGAGGTTGCTTCAGGAACCTTTTCAAAATTTGTCCAAATTTGTTGAATATTCTAGAAGGTAACTGTGGCGCACCTAGGTGCCAGTCTTCTACGCGAATGGACGCGTCCCTTCAGGTTTTGAGTCACACTCTTCGTTGAATAATTGATTCTCTGTGTTTAAATTCATTGTATCTTGTTTATAACATATGGGAAATTGTCCAGAGGCTTCTAGATTGCTTCTAAGTCATCAATAACCGTCACAAAATTGTCCACAAGTTCTCTAGATTTCCCTGCTAAGTCTAGCGCCTGCGCGCCAAACTCATTTTTGCTCATTTTACTCATTTTTTATTATTTTTCTTCATAAACTTATTTTCTTGTACCTGCAACAAAAAACTTAAGAAATACCATTCATTAAAGCGTAATATTCTTAAATATTAGTTAAAAATGATATAAAAATTTAGGTAATTTTAAGGGTGATCAATTTCCCCAAACTTAAATGTTGTTTGTCCTCAAGTAACTCTTAACTTTTTTACTACTAAAAATAATAATCTATGGAGAAATTTTTTCTCTAAGACTTCTATAACTATTTTTTTATAAATAGAATAATGAAACATAAAAAGTCTTTTTTAAATAACTTAGGCTAAAACCAAAATATGTAAAATGTTTAATATGCAAGTGTTAAGAACTCTCTTCTCATATCTATATCAAAAAATAATTGCAATTTATCATATTAAGAATAAGTAGATAATTTACAAGAAAATGATTTTCATGGTAACTCTACTAGTAAGGATGCTTATACATAAGACTTTAAATAAAAAGTTGCATTAGGTTTCTTCCTATAAGATAATTCAAGTGAAGCCAATTTTTGATTTAGGATTTTCCTCAACCTTCTCCTTACTTTTCTTTTTCTTTTTATATTTAGATTGCTTTCCAATACTATATATATTTTTCTTTTCTTTTTCAGGGATTGTTTTCAATTATTTCTTTTTTTTTTAAGTGAGGATTACTATATCTGGATAGCCTGTTAATGATTTTGAACTTCATTATCCTTAACTTATATTTAAAGAATTAACACATTTTCACTTAATAAATATGTGTTTAGCAAAAATATTTTTCATAGAGTTTCAATTCTATCTTCTCAAGTAAACATCTAGGTTCCTTAATATTTTAAAAAATACAAAATTTTTTTATTTAGCTATTTGAATCAAAATTCTAACACCGTTTATTAAATAATTAAAATTTTTAGTATTATCCCTTGTTATAAAAAAATACTTTCATATGTCTATTATAGTATTCATGAAATCAACAGTATATCTACCCTAAATCAACTTTTCTTCCATAGGTTATGTTATTAATTTTTAAAATATTGTTTACTAAGGACAAGTAAAGTTTAAATTTAAGTTCTTTTCCCTCCCCCAGACTTAGTTCTTTTAATAATGTTTAAAACATTTTGCACTATGAAATATTAAACTAATCAGGAAGAAGAAATTTAATATTTAAGGTATTTTAGAAAAGTAAATAATGCAGGAATAAACAACAATGTAAAAGAGTAGCAAAGTAAATAACAATAAGAAGACGAACACTCTTTCACATATTTAAACATTTAACAAAACAACAGGAGCATAAATAAGATTAAATTCAAAGCAATCTAATAACAGGAACAAACAGAATTACTACAAAGTTCTCAAACAGTACAATAATACATGAATAATAAAAACACACATAAAAGGCACATAAGCAAAGCAAAGCAAAAATAAAGTCTAATCATCATTAGTTGCTTTCTCATCATCAGAAGAATCATCAGGAATAGGCTTATGGGGTTCATCCATGGGGTGAATTTTAGACAAGTAGGAAATTCAATGTTCTTATCACCCTTCAGAAATTTTACCAGTGCTTCATTATACTCCCCATCATAGTCACTCTTCCTCTGTATATATCCAGACACATGATCAATCTTACTATCTATCTCATCTACTCTGCATTGCATCAAAAATAGATCACTTTGATGTTGCAAATATCTCTGATAAACAGTATTCCACACATCTGGTGGAGGCTCAGAAGTAGAAGTGGAGGGTCCAGGTGTAGAAGTAGAAGGCATAAAAGAAGTAAATGTTGTGGAACTTTAACTTTTTGACTTTCCATATATGTCCACATGAGTTTTTCCGATTGGCTTAAGTGGCTTAAGAATCTCTTCAGAATGAGAATAAGTAATACCCTCATTCTTCTAAATCGAGAAAATCGGAGCCGGGAAGCCTAAACCAGAAATAACACTTTCTCTAGCTGAAGTGTTGATCACATTATATATTATGACTCCAGCATCTATAGGCTTTATTTCTTGCATGCAGTAATTTAAAATAGCTCGTTCTTTCGTCACTACACTCAGGTGAAGTGATGGAAGAATACAAGCAGAAGTAGCATTCAACATAGAATATGAAAAATTTACTCGTTTGTTCTTTTTTTTATCTTCTACGATACTCTTACGTCAGTCATATAAGCTATAATCTCATCAAGCCCTATTTCAGAATGAACAAAAATATCATAAAAGCAATTTGTAGCAAGGGGTAAACCGTAAAACATATTGATAACTTCAGGAGTAAACTCTACTCCCATACCCCTAATATAAACTTCATTGTCAGCAGTTTGTGGTAAATTTGCATAAAATTATTGAACCACTGAAATAATAGTAACTGCAGAGAAATATCGAGCAACTATAATAGTTTTGATTGATCCTCCGGGATGATAAAAACTTCGTTCAATTATGAATTTGCGAGACGACACAAATTCATTATAACGCACTTGGGCACTTGCGCACTTGCGCTAGTGTACTTGGTCTGATCAAATTCACTCCGCTCTTTTTCTCGCTTTGATTTTTGTGCCATACTGTAAGTAAAAAAATAATTCTAAATAATTTAAAAATCCATAACATGGCACAAAATTTAAGCTTAAAATACTATATTAGGCTTAGATCCATGGATTTTCTACTAAAAAAAAAATTTCTCTAAAGTTTCGGCACTATTCAGATGTAGAGAAATCCATGGTAAAAATTCAAAATAATAATGCAAAATTATAGACCTAACCTCGAGAAGATGGAATTTGGTGTTTTTATGCGTTGAAACTTCACAAATCAAACACAATAAGGAGCCTTATGACTGGTTTTTGTGAGTTTTAGGGAGGAAAATAAAGCTTAGGTGTTAACAATGGTGTTCGGTTCGGTTATATGGCCAAAGTTTTGGTTCAGGTGAACCGGGGCCTAGGTGCTAATTCTGGCGCCTAGGCGCCAGATTTTCCAAAAATTCTAAAAATTTCCTAAAATTTTACATTATGTATTTTAGGTGTTTCTAACCTCTGTATACTTAAAATTATGTCAAAAACTTCATTAAACATCTCCCAGAAATTAAAGAGAATATCCAAGTCGAAAATAGATTCAAAATTTAAGATTCATTCCAAACATACTTTAATACAATCAAACTCAATTTTCACTTCATTCTATTCAAATCTTTAAGATAAAGTTCAAAAAATACAGAAAACACACATACATAACTTCTCACAATTCACAACAACACATAACACTCACAAAAATTACTTACACAATACATCAAGAAAATTACTTAAAAATTCATATTCACAATCAATTTCTCCACATAAAGTCACGCTAAATTCAAGGATTCACATCAGAACCTTCGTTAGTACCACAAGGTAATTCAACACGAACAAAGGAGTAAAAGAAAGGGACACGAGGAAATTCCAATGCCATCTTTTTATCAATCCATTTGTTTTGAGCATACATGGTTACCTGGTGGTCTTCAAATGCAGCCAAATGGTCAGATTGTACCTTCATTTGCCATTCCATATGCTCATATTGATGGTGCATCTCATGCATCCTTTCTTCAATATGCACCAATTTTCCTTCAATCTTCTTAAGTTGACCAAAAAGCTTCTCCAATGTCATGGCTAAGTAGTCATTGAAGTAGGTTTGAGAATCCTTGTGCATAAACTTGGCTTTCCCTCCATTCTCCATTGTAAATCTCTCTATAAAAGCAATCCAACCTTTCTTTTCTCTCAAAAGTGTAATTCTAGGTTGGAAATTTGAGGGCCTGACATTTTGGGACGAAGAAGTAGTGTTTTATAAAGACTTGAGTTGGTAAAAATTGCATTTAGGTTGTTTTACCATGTAGCAGAACTGTGGCGCCTAGGCGTCAATTTTGGCGCTTAGGTGCCAGGAATTTAGATATCTGGCGCTTAGGCGCCAAAATCCTGAAATTTATAGGTTCGCCCTTTGTCAAATTTTTTAAAGTTTCACTCCAAATTAGGGTTCTAAAAGTGGATCAAAAGATGTGTAACTAAGTGAAGTCACATTGAAAACACACTTAATATCAAAACAAATTAAATAATACTATGGGTTGCCTCCCTTAAAGCGTTTGGTTTAACGTCGTCAGCCCGACATAACCAACAGTTTATTCCAAATGGGTTAAATATAGTACATCTTTAAAAGATGGCAAAGTTCCTCCAATATAGGGCTTCAATCTTTGTCCATTTACTTTAACTACATAATTTGTTTTTTGATCGATTAAATCCACCACTCCATAAGGATAAACTTTTTTAACAATAAGAGGTCCTATTCATTTGGATTTCAATTTTCCTGGAAACAATTCTAATCTTCAATTATATAATAAAACTTCTTGTCTATGCCCAAAAAGTCTTTCTTAATATTCCTTTGTCATGAAGCTTCTTCATTTTCTCTTTATAAATTTGATCACTTTCATATTAATCAATTCTAATTTCTTTAAGTTCATTCAATTGCAATAATCTTTTATCTCCAGCATCACATAAATTGTAATTAAACTCTTTAATTTCCCAATAAGCTTTATGTTCCAATTCAACAGGTAAATGATAAGATTTTCCATATATGAGCCTATATGGTGACATTCCAATAAGAGTTTTATAAGCAGTCCTATAAGCCCATAAAACATTAATGAGTCTATCAGCCCAATTAGTTCATTTTGGGTTAATTGTTTTCTCTAAAATTCTTTTGATCTCCCGATTTGATACTTCAGCTAATCCAATAGTTTGGGGATGATAAACTGTTGATATTCTATGGTTAATCCCAAATTTACTCATTAATCTCTGAATCATAAAATTCTTAAAATGACTTTCCCAATCTGTGATAATTATTCTTGGCATTCCAAATCTAGTAAAAATATTTTCAATTAAAATATTTTCAATACTTTTAGCATCACAATGAGGTAAAGCTTTAGCTTCAATCCATTTCGAAACATAATCAACAGCTAATAATATATAAATTTTTCCTAAAGAAGGTATAAATGGTCACATAAAATCTAAATCCCAGACATAAAAAATTTCTACTTCTAAACTGAAATTTAGAGGCATTTCATCTCTCCTAGAAATATTGCATATACGTTGACAGCGATCAGGATTTAACATAATTGTAAACATTCTTTAAATAATGTAGGCCAATAAAATTCAGATTGTATAATTTTAAAAGCAGTTTTATCAAATCCAAAATACCCGCCAAATTTAGAGTTATGGCATTTTTGAAAAATCTCGAATGCTTCTTCATAAGGAATACATCTTCGTATAATAGAATCTTTACAGTGTTTAAACAGAAAGGGATTATCCCAAAAGTAAAATTTCACATCATGTAAGAATTTCTTTTTCTGTTGATGATCTAATCCATATGGTATAATATTACTAGCTAAAGAATTAATTATATCAGCATACCATGAGATTAATCCATCAGAAACAATATAAAGTTGTTCATCAGGAAAAAAATCATTACTTTCTTCCTTATCATTCAATTCTTATCATTTTCTATTCTTGAAAGATAATCGGTGATTTGATTATCAGACCCTTTTCTATCAATTACTTGAAAGTCAAATTCTTGCAAAAGAAAGATCCATCTAATCAATCTTAGTTTAGCTTCTTTTTTGTCATCAGATATTTAATAACAGAATGATCTATATGCACAATACATTTATTCCCCAGTAAATATGATCGAAATTTGTCAAAGGCATATATTATAGCTAATAGCTCTTTTTCAACAGTAGTTTAATTTATTTGAGCTTCATAAAGAGTTTTATTGGCATAATATATAACTTTAAACATCCTATCATATATTTATCCTAAAGCTACCCCTATAGCGTAATCACTCACATCGCACATTAATTCAAATGGTTTTTCCCAATTAGGTGCACCTATGATAGTTACAATGATTAATTTTTCTTTTAATAAATTAAAGTCATTTAGATAATTTTTATCAAATTCATATTTTATATCTTTTTCTAAAAGATGGCATAAAGGTTTAGTAATCTTGGAAAAATCTTTAATATATCTTCTATAAAATCTAGCATGTCCAAGAAAACTTCTTATACTAGTTATATTAGTTGGGGGTTGCAATCTAGCAATAACTTGAATTTTTTGCTTAATCAACTTCCATTCCATTTTTAGAAATTTTATGTCCCAGTACAATTCCTTCTATAACCATAAATTGACACTTCTCACAATTCAAAACTAAATTTTTTTTCTTGAAACACTATAAAACTTTAATCAAATTATGTAAATAAGAATCAAAAGAAGTTCCAAATACAGAAAAATCGTCCATAAAAATTTCAATTCCTTTTTCAATTAAATCAGAAAAGATAGCCATCATACACCTTTGAAAAGTAGCAGGTGCATTACATAACCCAAAAGGCATTCTACGAAAAGCAAAAGTTCCGTAAGGACTTGTAAACATAGTCTTTTCTTGATCTTCAGGAGTTATATGTATTTGATGATAACCAGAATATCCATCATGAAAATTGAAATATGAATATCCCGCTAATTTATCCAGCATTTGATCTAAGAATGGAAGAGGAAAATGATCTTTCATGGTGGGAGTATTTAATTTTCTGTATTCAATACAGATTAGCCAACCAGTAACTTATCTTGTTGGAATCAATTCATTATTTTCATTTTCGACAACATTCCCTCCTCCTTTCTTTGGAACACAATGAATAAGACTAACCCAAGGACTATCAGATATTGGATAAATTATTCCAACATCAAACTATTTTAACATTTCTTTCTTAAGCATGTCTTTCATAACAGGGTTTAGTCTCCTTTGAGGTTCAATACTGGGTTACTGTCATTTTCCAATAGTATTCTGTGCGTACATATTGATGGGCTTATTCCTTTAATATCCACTACTGTCCATCCAAAAGCCTTTTTATACTCTTTTAAAACTTCAATCAATTTCATCTCTTGTTCTGTAGTTAATTCAAAAGATATAATAACATGTAAAGTTAATGAATTCCCTAAAAAGGAATACATTAAATGAGAGGGTAATTCCTTTAATTCCAATTTAGGATCCCTTTCAATTGATGGATTAAATTCATTACTTTTAGTTGTATTCAATATTTCCAAATTTTCATTAATATAATCAATATCTTTTATATCTTCTTCGAAATCATTTTCATCACTTAAATCTTCAGGATCTAAGAACTCTTCTTCTTTAGAAACGATCTGACATTTCTCTTGATAGTGTTGTGCTATCATATAATCAAAAATATCCATTCTATAACACTTCTCCTTGTTATGATACCGTTTTAATTTAAGAACATTGAATGTTACTACTTGATCATTAACTCTCATGGCTAGCTCCCCTTTTTGTACATCTATCATAGCTCGTCCGGTAGCATGGAAAGATCTTCCTAAAATAATAGAAATCTCTTCATCTTCTTCCATTTCCAGAAATATAAAATCTATAGGGAAAATAAATTTATCTACTTTTACCAGAAAGTCTTCTATTATTCCTCTTGGGTGAGTAGTAGATTGGTCTGCTAAGTATAAGGTTACAGTAGTAGGGGATATTTCTCCCAAATCCAACCTTTTAAAATTGGCTAAAGGCATGAGGTTAATACTTGCTCCTAAATCACATAAAGCTTTTCCATCAAATCTATCTCCTATAGCACAAGGTATGGTAAAACTTCCAGGATCTTTAAGTTTATGAGGTAGCTTTTTCTGAATAATTGTACTACATTCTTCACTTAATGTAACTGTTTCAAAAGCTTCAAATTTTTTTTTCTTGTTAAGAATATCTTTCATAAATTTAGCATACTTAGGTAATTGTTCCAAAACTTCAGCAAATGGAATAGTAATAGTAAGCTTTTTGAATACCTTAAAAAAATTCAAAAATTGTTGATCCATTTTTTGCTGTTTCAGTTGTTGTGGAAATGGGGGTGGAGGTTTTTCAAATTCATCATGAGATTGTTTTTCCTTTTCAGTAATTATTTCCTTGGTTTCTCAACTTTTATCACTTCAGTCTCTTTTTGAATTTTATTTTCCTTTCCATCCCTTAGCTCTTTTCCACTTCTAAGTAATACAACTTTAATCTGCTCTTGAACTTTTCTATTTTCTCTTGGATTTACTTCAACTGTACTTGGAAGTGTTCCCTGTGGTTTGTTGTTAATTACATTTGTAATTTGCCCCATTTGATTTTCAATATTTCTTATCACAGTATTTTGACTTTGCAACTGACTACACATTTGTAAAATGAATTCTTCTTTAGACAATTTCTTTTTCTTAAATTGCTGGTTATGAAAACCAGGAGAATAAGTAGGTCGATAGTTAGAATTACCTTGATTATTCCAATTTCCAATTTGGTTAGGTTAGTTATTGTCCCATTGTAGATTTGCATTATTCCAATTTAAGTTAGGGTGATTCTTCCAACCTGGATTATAGTAATTAGAACAAGGGTTATTAGATTTGCTAGCGATAGCTTGTAATGTCTCTAAAGTTTGAGATTCATCAGTACTTTCAGAATTATCATTACTTAAATGCAATAATTGAGACAAACTATCTAATTTCTTAGATATTACAAAAACTTGAGATACTAAAATAGAAAAGTCTTCATTTTCTTGTATACTAGCCACTCTTTTAGTATTTATTCTATCAGAAGGCCATTGAAAGTTATTGGTAGACATTTCTTCTATTAAATCATAAGCTTCATAAAATGATTTAGCCATTAAGGAACCTCCAGCAACATCATCTATAATAGATCTAAAGAACCTATTAATCCATTATAAAATGCTTTTTATAATTAGACAGTCTGGTAAAGTATGATGTCAACACTTCTTAATAAGTTCTTTAAATTTTTCTGATGCTTCATAAATAGTTTCTCTTTCAAATTGAGTAAATTAAGTTATATCATTTCTAAGTTTTGCAGTTTGGAAGGCGGAAAATACTTAGCCAGAAATTTTTGTGTCATTTCTCCCCAAGTTTAATAGATCCAGTTGCTAACGAATTTAGCCACATCTTAGACTTATCCCTTAAAGAAAAAGGAAAAAGTCTAACCCTAATAACATCATTAGAAACATTATCATACTTGAAAGTAGCACAAAGTTCTAGAAAACTAGCAAGTTGTAAATTAGGATCTTCAGTAGGAGATCCTCTAAACTGATTATTTTGGACCATTTATATAATTGCAGGTTTAAGTTCAAATGAGCTTGCTGCTACAACATGAATTTGAAAGCTTAAATGAATTTCATCACCTGTAGGGTTAGCATACTCTCTTAATGGTCTATGTTGATTTTGATTTTCATTTTCTGTAATATTTTGTTGCATATTATTGTGAGGTATATTATCCATTTCTAGGAAAATATGAATTCTTATTTCTTTTCTAATTCTTCTTATAGTGTGTTCTAATTAAGAATTATAAGGTATTAATCCTTCAGATCCTGAATTCGGATAAAAAAATTAAAAATTATTATTTAACTATTTAATTAAAATTAAAATATAAATATTATAAATATTACATATAAAATAAAGTTTATATCTTTCCTTAATTATTTAATTCTTAGTTCTTATATTTGATTCCTTCCCCGGCAACGGCGCCAAAAACTTGACTCGACCGCAATTACGCAAGTAAAATAGCTTATAGAATTATAGCCAAATTTGACCCCAAATCAGATTAAGCGGCTAATGTACCATAATTAAAGATTAAAGGTTTTATAAATAAATATAAATTGCACACTAGGGGTACTACGCAAGTATACGTATCATTTCAAGTAATATAGGACTTTCTAATTAAGCCCCAGATATCGATCTCACGATGAAGATTAAGTACGAATAAATAAGAAAAGAAAGATGAATAATCTATTTATAAACTAATCAATTTTCAAGTAAGAATATGTAAGATATTTAAAGTAGCACATTGAAATAAAAAAGTAGTTTAAATTCTTCAACATAATAAATAAAGATTCTTTCCCCATACAAAATATTTAATGATTAGTAAACATCTAATTTAGTTTGAGAACTTAAATAATGTGGTAATGTGACGAACATGAGCATAATGATTCTATACCCTTGTTACAACATCTAAAGAACATTGGCTAGTTTTAGAAGATAAGATCAGGATGTATTATTAGCAGTAAGGGACGAAGTTGTAGGCTCTCACTTATAGTTCCCCTCTATGGGTGCCTATGGTCAGGTCTACTAGTGACCCGTCACCTTCTCTTAAATGAAATTGATAGAATTTAGCATGTCACTTTAAAAACATGTTCAATTCTACTCCCTTCAAAGATTATCTCTCTATCTATTCGCACCTCCTCCCTTAAGGATTTACCATCTACCTTTCCGTAGGAGATGTGATACTTATAAGTTACGAATTCTTAGCCCACGATCAGGTCTTAAGAACTCTCCACATATTTTAACATTACAAGTGATCAAGCTGTAGTGTAAATGAAAATCAGGTAAAATAACATCATAAATTATTAATGAAGAAAAATAAGTTCTCAAATCTAAATCAAATCTTTATTTTAATCATTTTATATTCGTAGGGAGAAAGATAAGAAGACTACTCAGAAAGCATAGGATTCACACCACAAACCATATTTATATAATTTAAATTCAAAGTACAAAACTTAAGAACTAAATTATAAATACTTAACTGTAATGATATCCAGGAAATCCTTCAAAGTTTCTCTGACTTTGATTGACTTCTACAAGACTCCAACACTCTGAAGTCTCGCTAAGGAAAAATAAATAACTCAAAACACTCTTTTTCTAAATGAAGTGGCACACCCCTTTCACTCTTATAACACTTACACACTTTAAACGACCACACTTTGCTGTAGAATTGTCCTCTATTTATAGAGCTTCGAAAATGACCATGGGTTGCTTCAGAAACCTTTTTAAAATTCATTGACCTAAGTCTTTTGCGCAAATGGACGCGTCCCTTCAGGTTTTAAGTCGCATCTCTTCATTGAATAACTAATTTCTTGTGTCTAAATTCATTGTATCTTGTTTATAACATATGGGAAATTGTTCAGAATCTTCTAGATTGCTTCTGAGTCATCAATAACCGTCACAAAATCATCCACAAAGGCTCTAGATTTCCTTGCTGAGTCTGACGCCTGGGTGCCAGAGTCAGCCCTTTTTTCTTCTTTTCTTTAATTGATTAATTTTTGCTCCTTTTACTCCTTTTTTTATTCTTTTTCTTCATAAACTTATTTTCTTGCACTTGCAAACAAAACATAAGAAATACCTTTCATTAAAGTGTAACATCCTTAAAATATTAGTTAAAAATGATATCAAAATTTAGGTAATTTCGAAGGTGATCACTATCACAGACTAAACTAACAAACTAAACACATGCAAACTCCACTATCACATCACATTTATCACTATTCAACATAAAGTTTGCTACAAACACAACCAAGTACAAATTTCATCACAAATACAAATCAGAGAGAGTCTTAGGTACATCACAAATTCATCAAAAAATACAAAATAAAATGAAAATAAAAAAATACATTAACTACCATTCATCATCTGCAGGAGCTCCACCATCATCAGGTTCATCAGGCTGGTATGGACTGTACCAGGGTATGTAGGAAATACAACACTAGTGTCTCCCCTGAATAGTCTCATTAGTGTGTCATGATAAGCCATCTCATATTCTCGCCACCGCACTGGATAATCATCATTTATTTTATTACTTGTTCTAGTCCCTCTACTCTGGCGTTCAACTTTTCTAACTGATCCATAATATCATGCAGAGTTGGTTCCCTAGATGCAGATGGTCTCTCATGACTAGAAGAAGGTTAATCAAAATTTTAATCCTTTCAAGCCAGCTCTGATGTCTAATTAGTCTAATTAAGCATTGAATAACATACTAAAGTCATGGAAAATAATATTTTTAAACACAAATAACACAAAACATCACTTTGATATATAAAATCCAAATTACAAACACGTACAAATAACATTAAACACTACACATCGTCAAGTCATAAAATTCTAAAATTCAGCGTCGCTCACAACCACAGCACAATAACGCTGAAAACTAAACAAGAAAGTAAGTCTAAATATAATTTCCAAGCAAAGCAAACCAAAGAAAGAAATAAATTCAAATACATAAACACATAAATACAATAATTATGTCTTCATTCTTCCTTAGAACTATCATCAACTCTTAAATCTCTAATTGATTGAACGTGAACGAACAGATTGTAAAATGGACGAAACAGGAATTGTTCAATAAAATCATCCTCAATCCAACCATTCCTTTTCATCATACATATCAGACTTCCTTCAAGGTATCCAGAATGATCAAAGTGTTCCTTCATTCTCCAATCAAGATGATCAAAGAAGTCAGATAGATTGTTGATTGCATTCATCAGGTGTTGAACATCCTTCTCCAATTTCTTAATTTTCTTCAAGATGATCTGTGAACTTTCAGGAAAGTAAGGAGGAATAGGCGTTGAACTCTAAGATGGTTGATCTTCAATGATACTCATGTCATTCATATCACCAACTGCCTAGTTACTATGTTCATCTGTTGGGTCTATAGGCTTCCAAGATAGAAGTACTCTTTCCCAATTCTCATATGGCACTTATGATTGACTGCAGAGGAGAAATATGGTGGAAGGATGTCCAAGCCCATACTTTGATCCATGAACAATCAATCCCAAAACAGATTTAACAATTATAGAACCAACATAAATAGGCATTCCCATTTGAATACAATAGTTCAACATAGCACACTCCTTAGTTACTTTACTGATTTTCATAGTTTGGAGCAATTTTGCACATATGATATAATGTAAGTGCTTCGACGTAGGATTTAGTAATGTTGTCAAAAAACTTACATATATCAAATATCTGTATATATCATTCATGTTGTACTTTGTTGGTGCAAATTTTGAATAGTGGTAGATCGGAACATTCTCAATCATGTATAAATCATTAAAATTTGCAGGAGTAAATGTGGCAAACCTACCTCACACATAGACTGATCCTTGGTTGATTCCATGAAGATTTGAATAAACTTCTTCACAACCGGGACATCTACGGCGGTAGTAGTATAACATAACACTGTCCAACATCTCTGAATAATGATTTCATCAATTCGAGTACTAGGAGAATTCATACCTCTATTCACAAAGCCTCACTCTTTAATCAACCTCATCTTTGAGATATTCTTCTTGAATAGACGTTGCCCTTTGAAATTGATGAACTTTCTATGGTTGAAAACTTGAAATCTTGAAGTTTCTATCGAGTCAAAATCCATTTGGATGAGATTTGAGATCTTCCTTTTTGTTCCTTTAGTAGTTTCTGTGTCTAAGGGTGGTTTTTGGGATTTTAAGTGGAAGCATTACCACCTAGAACCGCCAAAACTCAAATTTAAAGATGAAAAACTTTTTTCTGAACAACGGTGCGGTTCGACACAGGATACAGCATCGTTCGACGCTAGTTCAACTTTTGCCAAAGTTCGCTTTGTCCAAATTCATTCCAAACTTCAAGTCGATTCGTTTCTTTAATGTTGTTAATGATATTTAAGGAATGGTAGGACTTAATTAAGTAGCAAACAAACATAAATAACACATCAAACAAGTAAACACTCAATAGTTGTAGGTTGCCTCCGACAAAGCGCTTGGTTTAACGTCGTCAGCCCGACATAACTTTCAGTTATTCAGGTTGATCCAACATTAAAACCTCTTTAAAATTTGGTCTATTGCCTTAAAAATATGGTTTTAATCTTTGTCCATTAACTTTAAATATTCTTCTAGATTTAGGGTCTTCGATAATCATAGCTCCAAATTGATAGATTTTTACGAAAATGAAAGCTTCTGTCCATCTAGAATTCAGTTTCTAGGGAATAATTTAAATCTTGTATTATATAGTAAAACTTTTTATCCTGGTTCAAGTTCCTTTTTAACAATCTTTCGATCATGCCATATTTTGCTTCTCTCCTTGTATATTCTATCATTATCATATGATTCATTTCTGATTTCTTCCAATTCATTCAATTGCAACAATCTTTTCTCACCAGCATCTTTCAAATTAAAGTTCAATTTCTTTATCGCCCAATATTCTTTATATTCTAATTCAATTATTAAGTGACAAGTCTTTCCAAAGATTAATCTGTAAGGGAACATTCCTATAGGAGTTTTATAAGTAGTTCTGTATGCCCATAAAGCAATGTCTAATCTAGTAGACCAATCTAATTTCTCAAGATTTATGACTTTTTCCAAAATTTGTTTAATTTCACGATTATATACCTCTGCTAAGCTATTAGTTTGGGGATGATAAGTTGTAGAGATTCTAATATTATATTTTTCTACCAATCTCTGAATTAGATTATTCTTAAAATGGGATCCTCCATCAGTGATGATTACTCTAGGCATTCCATATCTTGTGAAAATATTTTTCTTTATAAATATCGAAACATTTCTAACATCACACTTAGGTAAAGCTATTGCCTCAATCCATTTTGATACATAATCAACAAAAATTAGTATATTTATATTTCCAAATGAAGGTATAGATGGACCCATAAAATCTAATCCCTAAGCACAAAAATTTCAACTTCCAAAGTAAAATTAAGAGGCATTTCATTTCTTCTTGATATATTACCTATTCTCTGACATCGATCATAAGTCTTGATAAATCTATAAACATCTTTGAAAATAGTAGGCCAATAAAATCCATATTACAAAATCTTATGTGTAGTTCTATCAATTCTGAAATGTCCTATAAATTCAAAATCATCACATTCTCGAATAATTCTTTCAGTTTCTTCATAAGTCACACATCTCCTAATAATAAGTTCTTTACATTGCTTATACAGATAAGGGTCGTCCAAAAAAATAAAATTTAGCATCATGTTTAAATTTTTTTTGCCGTTGTATTGTTAATTCAGGTGGTAAAATATTACTAACGATGTAGTTTACAATATTAGCATACCATGGAATATTTCCTTCAGTAATGTTATATAATTTCTCATCAGGAAAAGTTTATATTATTTCCCTTTCAAATTCATCCAAATTATGTTTTTCAAGTCTTGAAAAATGATCAACTATTTGATTCGACCCCTTTTGTATTAACGATCTCAAAATCAAATTCTTGTAATAAAAGTATCCATTGAATCAGTCTTGGTTTAGCATCTTTCTTTTGCATTAAATATTTAATAGTAAAATGATCAGTATGCGCTATACATTTAGCTCCAATTAAGTAAGATCTAAATTTTTCAAAGCCATAAAAGATAGCTAATAACTATCTTTCTCTAGTGGTGTAATTAATTTGAGCATCAGTAAGTGTCTTAGTAGCGTAGTATATAACTTTAAACATTTGCTCGTATCTTTGCCCTAAAACACTCCAATAGCATAATCGCTAGCATCACACATTAATTCAAATTGTTTCTCCCAGTCAGGTGAAACTCTTATAGGGGCAGCAATTAATTTTTCCTTTAATAGATCGAATGCTTTTAAGCATTCATCATTAAAATCAAACTTCTTATCTTTTCCTAAAAGTTAGCATAGAGGCTTAATAATTTTTGAAAAGTCTTTAATATATAGCCTATAGAATCCTACATGTCCCAAAAAGCATCTTACCCCTCTCATAATTGTTGGAGGTGGTACTTTTTCTATAATTTGAATCTTCACAGGATCTACTTCCTTGCCATATTCAGATATTTTATGCCCAAGCAAAATTCCTCCTACAACCATAAATCAACACTTTTCCCAGTTTAAGACTAAATCTGTTCTTTCACATAACTCTAAAACTTTTTTCTAAGTTGCATAAGCATGCATCAAATGAATCTCCAAATTCTGAGAAATCTTCCATAAACACTTCTATTCCATCATCTATTAATTTGCTAAATATGAACATCATACATCTTTGAAATGTTGGAGGCACATTACATAATTCAAAGGGAATACTTCTAAAAGCCAAAGTTACATAAGGGCTAGTAAATGTAGTCTTCTCTTGATCCTCATGAGCAATAGGTATTTGGTGATAATCGGTATATCCATCCAAAAAGCAATAATACTTATGTCCAACAAGTCTATCTACTATTTGGTCTAAAAAAGGTAAGGAGAAGTGATCTTTTCTGGTGGTGGTGTTTAATTTTCTATAATCAATACATATTCGCTAACCAGTGACCTGTCTTGTCAGTATAATTTCATTTCATTCATTGACGTCAACAGTCGCTCCTCCTTTCTTAAGAAATCAATGAATTAGGCTTACCCAAACACTATTAGAAATAGGATATATAATTCCAACATCTAACCACTTTAAAATCTCTTTTTTAAATACTTCTTTCATTATTGGGTTCAGTCTCCTTTGTGCATCAACTCTAGGTTTATGTTGTTCATTCAACAAAATCCTGTGCATACAGATCGATCGACCGATTCCTTTAATATATGCTATGGACCAACCAAAAACCTTTTTGTATCTTTTTAAGGTGTCCAGTAATTTTTTTTCTTGATATTCATTTAAATTCGAAGATACAATGACTGGTAAGGTAGATGATTATCCTAAAAACATATACTTCAAATGATTAGGGAGAATTTTCAGCTTAAGTTCAGGGGGTTTAATGATAAATGAAATTAAACTATTATTTCTATTTTCCATAGTATCCAATCTTTCAAATCTTTCTTGATCAAATTCTAACTTTTCATTCTTCATATCATCCAAATCATCTTCAAATGATTAGGGAGAATTTTCAGCTCAAGTTCAGGGGGTTTAATGATAGATGAAATTAAACTATTATTTCTATTTTCCATAGTATCCAATCTTTCAAATCTTTCTTGAATAAATTCTAACTTTCATTCTTCATATCAACCAAATCATCTTCACTTTCACTTTCATTTTCATCCTCACATTCCAAATTTTCTTCAAATACTTCTTTAAAATGATCTTCTCTCAAATAATCGTAGATTTTTCAGTTGAAAGGTATTTCATAGATTTCAGAATATTGAAAGTTACCTCTTGATCATTAACTCTCATAGTTAATTCTCCTTTTTGAACATCAATCATAGTTCTCCCAGTAGCAAGGAATGGTCTTCCCAAAATAATTGGAATTTCTTTATCTTCCTCCATATCTAATATAATGAAGTCCACAGGAAAGATAAATTTATCCACCTTCACTAATACATCTTCCACAACTCCTTTAGGATAAGTGATAGAACGATCAGCAAAATGAAGTGTCACAGATGTATGTGAAATTTCTCTTATTCCTAATATTTTGAAAGTTGATAAAGGCATAAGATTAATACCAGCTCCTAGATCCATAAAGCTCTTCCGAAAAATTTCTCACCTCTAGCACATGGGATAGTAAAACTACCTGAGTCTTTAAGTTTTCAGGAAGCTTCTTCTGAATAATTGCACTACACTCACCCCTAAGTGCAACAGTCTCGTGATCTTTGAACTTTCATTTCTTTTTAAGAATATCCTTCATAAACTTTGCATTATCAGGCATCTACTCCAATGCTTCAACAAAGGAAATATTATTTGTTAATTTCTTAAGAATTTCCAAAAAATTTGCCAATCTATTATCCTTGTTCTATTTCTTTAGTCTTTGAGGAAAAGGAGGAGGTGGTTTTTCAACAGTTATCTTGATTGGTTTAATCGGATATTCTTCTGGATATATCCTATTAGAACCTTTCTCAATGTTCACTTCCTTTCTTTCAACTTCAACTTCTTTTTGAACTCTTAGTTCCAAATATTTTCCACTCCTTAATTAAAGAGACTTGATTTGCTCCTTGTTTTGATCTTTTGGGTTGATCTCAACATTGCTAGTAAGATTTTCAGAAGGGCTATTATTAAGAACAGTAAAGATATGTACCAATTAATTTTCAATGTTCTTCATTGCAACATTTTGAGCTTGAATTTGATTAACCATATTCAGAATCATTTCTTCAGTAGATAACTTCTTTTTCTTAAACTGTGGGTTACTATTAAAACTAGGAGGATAAGAAAGTGTATATTTAGTATTTCCTTGGTTGTTCAGATTTCCAACTGGATTCATAGAATTGTTTTCCTATTGCGGGTTACCAACATCATTGTTATTATTCCAGTTGATGTTTGGGTGATTCTTCAAACCAGGATTATAATAATTCGAATAAGGATTATTAAATTTGTTATTTATGACATTCAAGGTTTCATAAGGTGTTTGAGATTCTATCATCTGCTCTGATGAGTTGTCTTCTAACACTGTGTGTGTTGGAGAATAATTCATTCCATATTAACTTATTTTCTTAGAAAGTGCTGCAATTTGAGAGACTATCATAGTTATCGCTTTGGAATCATGAATACTAGCTACTCTCTTAGGATTTACTCGCTCAGAGGGCCATTAAAAATTATTAGTAGCCCTCTCTTCAATTAACGAATATGCTTCATCAAAAGGTTTTGACATTAATGATCCACCAGCTGCAGCATTGATAATCTATCTCAAAGATCCCACTAATTCATTATAAAAATTTTGAATTATTAATTAGTATGGTAAAGCATGACTGGACAAGCACAACGCACGTATTGGTGTTGGCAGATGAGATCAACCAAATCAACACAACTGTCCGATTCAAAACTCAATACAAAATGTAGAATTCGACGAGGAAGTTTTCACTGGGAATTATCTGGTAGGAAATCTTCAATCCCGGGAAATCTCACTGAGGAAAGTAGGTGTGATACCTTCATTATGGAGCTATGAATTTCATGCTTCAAAATACTGAAGAGGATCTGATCTGATTTGAAGTTGAAATTTAGATTTAGAATTAGGATTTGAATTGATTTCTAATTTAGATTTAATTAGAATTTTAGGCTTGAATTTGATTTTTAATTTGACTTTAGTTTTGAGTTTGAATTGAATTCGAGTTTTACGAAATTTATGGAGATTTTGATTTTATGGAATTTTAAATTTATCTAAAAAAATTTTTACTTTGATTTGATTTTTGAGAACCTTAATTTCATGAGAATTTTTTTTTTTAAGTGAGTTAAGAAGGGAGAGTCAGAATTTAGGTACTGACCTTGGAAGAAGGGAATCAGAATTTAGTTACTGATCCCGAAGGATGAGAGCTGGAATTTAGGTACCAATCTTGGAAATGAGAATCATAATTTAGGTACCGACATCAAAAGATAGGAATTTAAATTTAGGTACTGATCTTGAAGGATGAGAACTAGAATTTAGGTACCAATCTCGGAAATAAGAATCATAATTTAGGTACTGACCTCGAAATAGGGAATCAAAATTTGGGTACTGATTTCTAATGATGAGAACTGGAATTTAGGTATCAAACTTGGAAATGAGAATCAAAATTTAGGTAACAATCTCGAAATAAGGGAATCAGAATTTACGTATTGATCCCAAAAGATGAGAACTTGAATTTAGGTACTAGTCTCGAAAATGAGAATCGAAATTTGGGTACCGACCTCGAAAGAAGGGAATCATAATTTAGGCACTGATCCTGAATGATGAGAACTGAAAATTAGGTACAAGTCTCGAAAATGAGAATCAAAATTTAGGTACCGACATCAAAAGAAGGGACTCAGAGTTTAGGTACTGATCCCAAAGGATGAGAACTAGAATTTATGTAGCAGTCTCATAAATGAGAATCAAAATTTTGGTACCAAGCTCAAAAGAAGGGAATCAAAATTTAGGCACTAATCCCGAAGGATGAGAATTGGAATTTAGGTACCTGTCTCAGAAATGACAACCAGGATTCCGGTACTGATATACCTAAAATATATATTATTTTTAAATACATTTTTTACCTATTTTTGATGATATTACACTTTAATGGAAGGTGTTTTTGTGTTCTTTATGCAGGTATGATTAAAATGACTGACTGTGATGAAAGGAGCAATAAAAGATCAAATTTGGAGCAAAAATTAAAAGGTGTGCAAAATTGGCCTTTGGCAGCTAAGCGCCAGCCCCTTGGCGCATAGGTGCCACAGTTAAAGTGACGGATTTTATTTGGTTTTGGCGCTAATTTGAAGGAGTTTTTGAAGCATCCTTTGGTTTAAACTTCACTAACTTCCCATCAACGCCAAAACTCATTTAAAATTTGAACGAATGGATGCATTCTTGGTAGATACATTGAATCTAGATATATTTTTAAGAGACACCAAGACACCTTTTAGAAATTTTAAAAAGAAGACTTGAAGATCAGAAAAATGGTTGTTGTTGAAGGGTGTGATTAATGTTAAGAGTAAAGTTTATGTTAGAGAGTTATTAAGAGCGCACCGTTCCACTTCACCACTTTATTATCAATTGTATCTAGTTTTTATTAAGAGTAGAATAGAGGTTTGGAGTCAATAGAGTTGGGCGCCAACCTCTATTATGTCTTGTAAAAGGAAAGCAAAGTTTAAAAGGAACTTCAAGAGTCTTGTGGAGAGGATTTTCAGATAAGTGTTTAATTTTGTTTTACTTGTGATTTTAAAGTAACACTTATTGTGTTTTCACTATGATTTCTACTTTCAAATCAAGCTGTGATTGTGTTTTCTCCATAGATTTTGAGTAGTTTTCCTTATCTTTTTCCTTCTAAATGAATACGTAATGAAATTAAGAAAGGAAGTTGTGTGAAGTATAGGAAGTTGTGTGAAGTATAGGATTTGAATGTTGGAAGCAGTTGTGATGATGCACTACCTTGCACTTCATTTACCTCTTAATTTGGCCAATTAAGATGTTAAAATTTATAGTGAGAATATGTAAGAACCAATGCGGTGTTGTCTTAATCAACTATTGGAAAGAATCACGTGCAATTGTATGAATGAGAATTGTAGTCCATATGGTTGGGTGTAAATAAATAGCAAGATATGTTTATAATGGGGAGTAAAATCAGAGAACTTTAAAGTGACAGGATAAAGCCCCTTAATTTGGTTTGATGTGAAAAATTTTGTTATGTGATGTTAGCCCCTAAGTAGAGGAAATCGAGGAAATTCTAGAGTGAGAGTTAGTATCTTCCCTGCCTAACCCATCTACATGATTTCAAAGCATCAAATTAACCAATGTTCTTTATAGAACCAAGGGTAAAGAATATAATTGCTTCTATTTGGTACAACATATTTTAGATACTTGCACTACAAAATTCCGTAATTAGTATTGATTCATTGAAAGAGGAAATGATATTTTATTTCCATTTGCTTTCATACAATTTTATAGTTGTGTTAACTTTGGTTGTTTGCTTCACTTTTTATTCAGAAAATACCGAAAACAAATTTGAAAAACTTTTTATCTTCAAACATACTTTACAAAATCATTTTAAAATGTAAAAAGTTATTTTTCTTATTTATTTAAAATTTTAGACATTTCCCTTTGGATTCGATATCTCGGGGCTTAATCAAAAAGTCATATATTAATTGATAAATGATACATATACTTGTATAGTATTCCATAATGTAAATAATTAAAGTATAATTTCATATCTAAATGTAAGCATAAATATTCAGCGGAGTTAAGTTTTTGGCGACGTTGCAAAGAAAGAGATAATATCATCGGAAAGAAATATACATTGAAAAACATAAGAATAAATATTCGAGGATTAAGTTTTTGGTAGCCTTTGCCGGGGAATTTAATTAAAATATCATTTAAAGAAAATTTAAGAAAAATTAAGTTTTTATTTTTCCTTATTTTTGTCACTGTGTTTTATTTTATTTTGTTAACTGTGTATGTGTAGTTCAGGTTCTGAGGGACTTGTGCCTTACGATTCTGAATTAGAGAGAACTATCAAAAAAATCAAAAAAGTTAAAAGTACAAAAAGATAAAAATATTCAAGAAATGACAAATTAATATCATTAAAATGTTGAAATCCATCAAGAATTTAGACCTTTAAGAGATTATGCTAACCCTACAGTGGATGAACTTCATGGTAGTATTCAACACCCTGCTGTAGCTACTAATTCATTTGAACTTTAACCTGCTATTATCCAGATGGTGTTTAATAATCAGTTTGGAGGAGCAACTGAAGATCCTAATTTACCTTGCCAATTTTCTATAATTGTGCGCTATTTTTAAATACGATGGTGTTTCAGATGATGCTATTAGAATTAGACTTTTTCCTTTTTCACTGAGGGATAAAGCTATGATTTGGCTAAATTCATTAGCACCTGGATCTATCAGAACTTGAGGTGATTTAGAAATTGCTTGCTAAATATTTTCCACCATCGAAAGACTGCAAACCTTAGAAATGATACCACATCTTTTTTTTCTGTTTAGAGGGGAATCTATATATGAAGCATGAGAACGTTTTAAAGATATCTTAACAAAGTTTCCACATCATTTAATACCAGATTGGTTAATAATTTAGACATTTTATTATGGATTAGTTGGATCTCTTAGATCTATTATCGATACTGCTGTTGGTGGTTCATTGATGTCTAAACAGTTTGCTGATGTATATGCTTTAATTGAAGAAACGACTACTAATAATATTCAATGGCCTTATGAATTTTTAAATCCTAAAAATGTAGCCAACATTCATGAAAATGTTGCTTTTGCGATGCTAACAAATCAAGTTACTGTAATTTCAAGGAAGATAGACCGATTTGGGATGAATTTTTCTCAGCCAACTTCCATGATTGAAGAAAATTCATTAGGCCAAATAGTTGATTCTCAAACTTCACCAGAAACCTTTAATGTCGTAAGTAAGCCCAATAACTCATATTCCAATTATTATAACCCGGTTGGAAAAATCATCCAAACTTTAACTGAAATATAAATAATTAGGCTGGTAGTAATGAACAATGAGGAACAACTAAGTAAACCCATTCGAAAATTGGAACAATCAAGGGAATAATAATTATAGACCAACCTATCCTCCAGGTTTTAATAATACTTCACAATTTAAGGAGAAGAAGTTGTCTATTGAAGAAGTGGTGTTAGAAATGAGAAATCAATCACAAAGTCAATGAGCTACAATCAGAAATATTGAGAATCAATTGAGACAGATTGCAAATTCATTTAGTAATAGATCCCAAGGAACGCTTCCTAGTAATACTAAAATAAATCTAAGAGACAAAACTAAAGAGCAAGTACAATCTATTCAGTTGAGAAGTGGAAGAGAGTTGGAAGTTAGAGTTCAAAAAGATACTGAGACTGGAAAAATATTTAATGTTAACAGACATAGAATTAAACCATATTTTTCAGTCAATAAATCTAAATCTGATAATAATTTGATGTTGGGTCACTCAGAATGAGTTTTGGGTATGTCAGGCTGAAGACGCTAAAACAAGCGCTTTGTGGGAGGCAACCCATAATTATCGGTGTGCTTTGCTTTATGTTTATTTAGTGCGTTTTGTTTGCTTGGTATGGTTTGTTTTTATGTTTTTAGTGGTAGTAATTTGGAGTTTTTAAACTATAGTAGAGTTTATTTGACCTTATTTGATGACTTAGAGGAGTTAGAATGAAAATTTGGACACTTAGCAGACCTGTGCTAAATTGAGCACTGGCGGCTAAGCGCCGACTGGTTGGCGCTTAGGCGCCGCAGTTATAAAAAACATGAAAAATGAGGTTCTAGAAGCCTAAATCGTGGGGGAGTGGATTTAGAAGTTATTTTCGAGTTTTAAAACGTCTCGGGGCTGTTTTAGCACTTCCAAAGTCTATAAAAAGGATCTGATTTAAAAGAGACACTTGCCCCAAGTTCTTTTTTTCATTTCTGAGTCTTAAGAAGAGAGTTTTTAGTGCATCATGTCTTCCTGGGAGAATGAGATTAAGAAGAAGCAAGATTCTGACAAGAGTAAGTTCGTTAGTGACAGTGCTAAAGAGTTATCCAATGGATATCTTACTATTAGTATTCAATGGATTGCTGAAATGATTGCAAAATTTGAAGCCCAAGTGACTTCAATGGAAGCAAAAATCCATGAAAGTAATCTGCATTTGGAGCACATGGGATGGCAAATCAAGATGCAATTTAGTCATTCAAGGTACGTGGAAGAAGCGGATAAGGCGATTTTCTAAAGAACAAATGGATTGAAGAAGAAGATGTAAGAATGAACAATTATCTCCTGTTTTATCAGATTTATATTCCAGAAAAGTCAAATGAGAATCATAGTGGTTCGGGATATAATCCACTTAATAGAGAATGGAATTAAGAGTGCTTTGTTCTTATTTGTTTAGTGTTCTTATGTGTTATGTTTAATTTTCATGTGTATTATGTTTGGTGTGTTTAATGTTTATATTTAAGTATTAACTAAGCCTGATGATGTGATGGTTACATCCTAGAGATGTATACTTATAAGCTTGAGATTAAAGTCTCTTTTATTTAGAGAATTTTATCCTTTATGTGTGGATAGAAATTCTAGAATTGTATTAAGTGTTATGTTTGTTTTAATATAAGTTTGTGTTTGTGTGAAATTTGTGTGGAATCAATGGATATTAAATTTTGATTTGGAATATGGAAGATTTATGTGGGGAGAAATAATTATTCTGGAGTAATTAAGGGTGATTAACAAAGTGATTTAGTGCATATACCTTAATTGTGAAAATCTGGGTACTGGTGGCTAAGCACCAGAGTGTCGGCGCTTAAGTGCCAGATTTCGAGGCTAAGCGCCAAAGAGTTCGAGCTTAGACGACAGTTCACGAAAACTGGTTCCCAGCAGTAAAAAACCTGAAAATTGCCATTTTTTTAACCACCCCATCGTCTTCAACCTTCGATTTATCGCGAAAGAGGAGCCTAAGGCATCATATTGTGGATCATTTAAGAGCCGATCTCAACAAAAAATTGTTAGATTTGGATTCCTTGAGGTACGAGCACTACTCCTAAGCAAAATTTTTTTTATTTTCACCATGTATTTTGAGTACATTTTGGAAAATCTTAAAATCACTATTCATGGTGAAAATTTGAGGAAAACCTTGAGAAATTGCTTGGATTTAGTGAAAATATCTTTTGGAAGATAATTTAGCAAGTTTAGTTTGATTTTGGAATATATGGTGAATTTTTCGTGAATTTTTTAGAGATGGCTCCAAAGTAAAAGCGTGCGAGAGAAAAGGCCAGATTTGATTTTGACAAATTTGTTAGCACGAGGACTGAGGAACGATACGTTGACGCACTGCAGTCACGTAAGTTGATTCCTGAGCGTGTATTTAGTAAGCCAAGTGAAGCAATTGAAGATATGATTGCTAGAAGGAGCTCGGGAGAATTCATCGTTGCTTCTCCTTGTTCTTCGTTGTTTACGTAGTCGAGAGAATTTTATGCAAATTTGCTTGCTGCAGAAGAGAATCAAGTGATGGTTAGGAGGCATGAGGTCAACTTTTCTTTACGGGGAATCAACACTTTTTATGGACTACCTTCTGACATGTTTTGTTTTTATTCTAACTATCATCCTACGGAAGGGGATGTAGATGTGATCATGGAATTTCTGACTGATGGAAGAGGATTATGGAAAATAACAAATGATAGAAGAGTGAACTTTCCTGCTTCCAAATTGAATGCCACTTCTAAGGCGTGGCATTATTTTATCTCATCTAAATTGTTACCTTCGAGTTATACTAGTGATGTAATGAGAGAAAGAGCTGTGTTGAACCATTGCATTCAGCAAGGGAAGCCATTGACATTGGAGGTATAATTTATGATTATGTTTTGAACTGTGCTAGAGTAGCCACTACTGCAGGTATGAGATTTCCTTCCTTGATTCATTCATTATGTGAACGATCTGGAGTGAAGTTTGAAGAAAGTGAGTTTTACTCGAGAGCATATGAAAGATATGGATGGTAAGATTGATAATGTGGAGAAATATATTGTAAAACATGATGAGTATGTGGAGAATTATCAGCATTATTTGGATAGATCGATTAGAGGTGATCAGAGTGCTGAGATGCCCCCTCATCCATTCTACATACCTTATGTGCCATCCATGGATTGGAACGAGCAGGATGATGATGATGATGAGGATGAAGAGTAGATGTATGTTGTTTGTTTTAGTTATTGTGTTGTTATGCTGTGTTATTGTGTACTTTATCTAGTATTTTTTATGATTGTGTTGTGATGTGAATTCTGATAGTATGCAGATTGTAGTTGTACTATTTATCTGTTATTAATATTCAAATGTATTGTTGTTGTTGTTGTATTGATGATTTATATGTTGCTTTGAGTGTAGTGTGTGTGGCAGTAAATATTTTTATGTGTATGTTATGTCAGAGTTTTTAGTAGTGCGTACTTTAATTCAAAAACTGTTAGGAGATTATAAAACACTATTGGGAACTTCAACTTAGGAAAATACATGTTTAAAATTTGTCAAATTCCATTACCATTTGCTATCTGTATCAGTGTGTTATTTAAGTGGTGTGTATTTGCTTTGAAAACCTCCACTACTGTAGAAGTCTTTTTGAAATTTTTACTTTTCTTTGTATAAAAATTGTTTTGAAAAACTAAATTTGATTTCATTTTACTCCTGTTATTTAAATTGTTATACTTGCATATTAGGTTATTAAAAATTCCTGCAAACATGATATGTCAGTTTTTATTTCTCACCCATGTATCATTTCTTATGCTTAAATGTTTTATCTTAACTAAAAATTAAAGTTTTCGGGGGGATTTTAAAAACAAAGATTTTCAAAAACCTAAAATTTTATTTGATTCTCAAGAATACTTAAAATAAATCTTATTTTTGATTGAGAACAATTATTTACATGAAGTTATATTAGGGGAACAAAAATTTTGAATATAGAAATGAATAAAAGAATTTAGTTAAAATTTATAGTAATCATGAAAAACTTAAAGTTACAATTTTCTTAAAGAAGAGGTGTTAAATAAAGTTAAACTATATTTAGTAAGAAGTTTTATATTTTTGAATAAATAGAAGATTTGACTTTTATTCTTCAAAGCTTAAATTTCTTTTATTGAAGAGTAATTTTTAAATATTATTATTATGATTTTTTAAGTGAAAGATGTATATCTGACCTTTATTTTAAATGGAAGGGTGCAATTCAAAATCATTAAAGGCCTATCCAGATATAGTAATCCTTGCCTTATAAAAAAAAGAGAAAAAAAGAAAAGAAAAGAAAAAGTGAAAAATAGTATATGAAAAGATAGGAGAAGCTTGAGGATTTAGGGGCCTAATCAAAAATTGGTTTCATACCTAAAGTTTAAGATATAAGTTTAGAGAAAATCTAAAGCTTAAGGTTATACTATAGTAAGCAAATTATTTTCAAATAAAGATTTTTAAAGTGAGAAAAATAAGTGTTTGAGTCCTATATTTTGAAGAATCTACAAATATTTCTGAATTAGATAGAAACTTATTTGTCATTTTCCTTTACTTAAGAACTTTCTAAACTTTAAGTTGGTTTTAATTACTAAAGTTTTTTTTCTAAATTGGACTATTCCATTTCTAGAACAAAATTTTGTTATCTTCCTATGAAACTCTTTACATAATTTGCATGCTAAAATGTTCTATAAGATTATCTTTCACTTGAGGACAAGTAACATTTAAAGTTTGGGGGATTTTGATACACCTAAAATATATAGTATTTTTATGCACATTTTTATACCTATTTTTAATGATATTGCACTTTAATGGAATGTATTTGGTGTTTTTCTTGTAGGTATAATTAAAATGGATGGTCATGATGAAAGGAGCAAAATTGGATCAAATTTGGAGCAAAAAAATGAAAAATCAAAATTTTGGCACTGGCAGCTAAGCGCTGCTGGGTTAGCGCTTAGCCGGGAGCGCTTAGCCGCCAGAGTTAAAAATCGAGATTAAATTGAATTTGGCGCCATGTTCAAAGGGGATGGGATGCAACTCTTGATGGTAACTTCCATAACTTCCTTTGGGCGGCAAGTTTGAATGAAGGGATGCATTCTTTGGTAGATACATTGAATCTGGACACATTTTGAAGAAACACCAAGACACCTTTTGGTTTAATATTTAAAGAGAGTCTTAGGAAAGATTAGAGGGCTCCTCCTTTGCATTTTGAAGGGTTCGTTCTTTCTTTTGGGGCTCTTCCTTTGCAGCCCCTTTGCATTTTAAAGGGTTCTTTCTTTCTTTTGGGGCTCTTCCTTTGCATTTTGAAGGTTTCCTTCTTTCTTCTGCTCTTCCACTTGCATTTTGAAGAGAGTTTTTACAGTATTTTACTTTTATTTTGTGAGAGTTTTTATTAAGAGTAAGAGTAGAGAGTAGAAAGGAGAAAAGGGTCGGAGTGAAGTCTTCTTCTTCCCACTTCTTTTCTTTCTTTTAGTTTAGTTTCTATTGAAGTTTGAAGTTTATTCTAAGTCATCGGAGTTAGGAGATCCACTCTGAGGAGTAGTTTAGTGAAGAGTTAAAGTTTTAGAGGAACTCCCGAGTCTTGTGGAGAGAATTTTCAGATAAGTGTTTACTTTTGTTCTTACATTTAGTTTTTTTTAATTAATACTTGTTTTTGTTTTTTGTTTTTCTTATTGTTTTTAATTTTAAATCAATGTATTTTTGTATTTTCTCAATGCATTTTGAGTAGTTTACTTTATCTATTTCTTTCTTAAATGGTGAAGTAATTTGTTTATAGAGAATTGTTGTGGAAAGTATAAGTATTTAAAGTTAGAAGAAGTTGTGAAGATTAATTCTGAAAACTTTGTTTACTTCTTAATTTGGCCTGTTAAGTTATAAAATTTCTTGAGATTATGTAAGATCCAATGTGGTATTGTCTTATAAAAGTTAGTAAGAATCACATGCAATTATATGGGTGAGAATTGTAGTCCATATAATTGAATGTAATTATAGAAGATATTTTTATGGAATGGAGTAAAATTAGAGGATTTTAGAGTGACAGGCTAAAACCTCATAATTTGGTTTGAAGTTTTGAGTTTTGTTATGAGAAGTTAGCCCCCAATTAGTGGGAATCGAGGAAATCTAGAGTGAGAGACTCGTATCTTCTCTGCCTAACCATGCTCAAAATGATAAAAATTTCAAATTAACCTATGTTCTTTATAGAACCAAGTAAGGGTAAAGAACACATTTGCTTCTATCTATCACAAAAAATTTAAATAATTCCACAACAATAATTTAATAATTATTACTACTTCATAAAAGGAAAGAAAAAGATATTTTAGTTAATAGTGTTTTACATACAGTGTTATTAGTTATTATAATTTTAATTTCTTGCTTAACATTTTATTAAGGAAGTTTCAAAAGATAAATCAACTTTCAAAACTTTTCAAAATCAAGACATACTTTTTAAAAACCATTAAAAAAAGTAAAAAAAAGATAATTTCTGATTCCTTTAAAGATTTTCATCATTTCCCTGTGGGTTCGATATCTCGGGGCTTAATCAGAAAGTCTTATATTACTTGATAAACGATACGTATACTTGCGTAGTATCCACATTATAAATCAAAATCATAAGCATATATAAATATGACCGGATCAAGTTTTTAATGTCATTGCCAATTTTCATTTCATATTTGTAAGTATAAATATCAGGTGAATCACCAAACACGAGTTGTTTACAAAGAATGAGTCATTTTGACAGCCTTAAACTCTGCCAAATTGCTTCCAGAGCTTCCTGAATACATCTTAAGTGCAAGCCCACCATCCTCCAGCACTAATTCCCAATGTTCAGAGCCAATCTCCTCATTGTTTTCTTAGTCAAAACTAAGAAAAATTCCACCGCAGCTCCACACTACACCAAAGTCTACTTAACTGCTCCCACACCATCCCCACACTGAAAGAAGAAGTTCCCCTTTCAAAGCCCCATCACAGAAATCCTCCAACATAGACTTTGATCAACACCTAAAATCAAGCTTGGTAAAACTTTGATCTAGACATTTCACCACAACAAGGGACTTCATCTGTAAGCTCTTCGGACCTCCTTGAAGCTTCTATAACCATCTGATTGAAGCCTACCCTCTCAGACAAAGGTACTAAACTCTCTCACTCCCCCAAGCTTATTTCGTTTCTCCATGCACATTGAGTTAATTTTAGGCTAGGTTAGCCGTATAGATAGGTTCTTCTAGGTCGGATGAGTCCATAGAGACAAACCCAAAGTGATTCAGTTAAGTATCAAGAGAGATATTAGGTTTGCGTGTGGACGGTCTGTGGGAAGAGCTAGTTGAAGACAATGATCAGGAGCTGTTGGATGGAGCATGTATCTAATGGACATATCAGATGGCATCATACAGGGATATATTACATATAGCATGGGCTACGTGGCGCTGAGTCAGAAGGCAGCATCTAATAAGAAGGAAATGTGTGTTGCTTCGACGCACCGTAGAATTGTGTGGCGCTGAGTCACTTAAGTGGGAAATTATGAAATTTTTTATTTAATTAACTTAGTCCAACTTTAAAAATCCATAACTTGGTGTAGAAAAATAAAAAATAAAATAAAATAAAAATACACTCTTACTTAGTGAGCAGAAGAGAATAATGTTGAAATTCTTTCAAGTTTATTTGATGTATATTTTATTTTTAACTAATTAAATATTGTATTTAGTATTTTGATTCTCCATTTGCATGGAAATTTCACTATGGCTTAAACTTTGGTGGTCTTGTTCTCTCTATCATGATGGATCGTCCCTGATTTTTTAAGGTTAGGGGGAATCTCTATGAAGAGAACCCAAATTTTCAAGTCAAGTGTCTATGATTTGATATATAAATTATAATAATTAAAAAATTAATCAGAAAAATACAAAGTAAATTTTCGTAGGTTACCTGTGACCAAATGACCATAGAAAAAATATAAATTTGGTTTAACTCATTAAAACTCACGATAATTGAAATCAACTCACTAAACCTAAAGCAAATTAAATTGGATCAAATATAACTAGAAATAGATTGCTTTTTGCTCCCCAATATGGCTTAGAGTCAGAGGAACTCTCATAAAAAAATTGAAAACATTTGGAGTTTATTTGATCACCTAACTTGATTTTCTAATTTAAATAACATTTTTGATATTAAAATAATCATAATAAATAAAATCTAAGTTGAAAAATTATAAAATTGATTTTAGGAGTTCCTTATGACAAGGGGAATTTAATAAAAATAAAATGGTAATTAAAATAAATACTTCATTTTTAAGCCTATTTTTTAATTTTAAATTAATTAAAAATTATTAAAATTCATTAAAAATAATAATAATAATAAAAATTTAAAATTAACCAAAATGTCTTATTTGGTAGCCTAATCATCTTGGATCCATTAAAATAATTTTCCTAATTTTCTATATAAAGATATTAATTTTTAAAGGCTAAAAATGGGTTTTTCCTAATTTCCCACTAAAGTAGTTCTAATAGTTATAATATAAATCACAAAAATATTAAATTTATTTCTCTAGGTCGTCCGACATTAAAGAGATTTATAAAAAAATATAAAACTTAATTTTCACTATAAATAATATTTTATATTTAATTAATACTCTAGAACTTAAAATAATTTTAAAAATTAAAACAAAATTCAAAAAATCATAAAAAATGGTCCAAGAGGTCCACTGATATAGGTGAACCTCCAGTAATTTTCTTAAAAATAAATATTGTGCTTTTATTGAGTTATAAAATTATCTTTGAAAATCCATATTTTGGCAATAAAATAATTATATAAATTAAATTAAAATTAGAAAAATCACATTTTCTCCTCTAATGTTTTAATTGACCCTTGAGTACGGTACCACAAAAAATTTATAGTCATTTGCATTGAATTTGATAAATTATGAAGTGTAAGGTTCTATAGGGGAAAATTGTAATTTTGAAGAATTGACCTTTAATCAATATTTTAGTCTAACCAAAATGGGAAATGGGCAACGAATCATCATATTTGGATGATTGAAACATAAGGGGATAAGTGATAGAAATCAACTTCAACTTTATCACAGAAAATATAAATTTGCAATTTCTTTAATTATTTTAAGTTGGGAGATAATCAAAATTAAATGATCCTTAAGGTTAGAGGTTGACTTTGGAAGTTAATAATCCACTAAATCAATACCCCTAATGTTCAAATGATTATTTTATACTTTGGAAAGAATCATAATTTCCCAAATTAATTTTTCCCAAAAACTACAAATATACCCACTAAAGTCTGAAGGGCTTAGTAGTGAGCTAGGTTTAATCAAATTTGATAAATATGGATTAGAAAAGATGATAAAAATCAATTATGAACATTACTAAAACATTGCAAGCCTAATTCCAAAGTTAAATTGTGTAAAATCCTTGATAAATTAAATTTGGCTCTAAAGGCTTTCACTCACATAATTTACAAATAAAATATCAAGTGATGATTACCCTATTCTTAGGGATAATTAATATATCAATATTCATTGAGAATAAAGGCATGATAAGGATGATACATTAAGCAACTTAATGAGTTTGAATAAATTCAAAACTTCTCAAGAGACTATGAGATGTCCAGGACCCGGTCCCTAGACCCATCTAATACTCTTTTAGAGATCTTGAAGGGTAATTAAACTTATTATGGCTTGCTTAAGAAATCATCCATGCATCTAAAATAGCACCCACCAATTTATGACATAATATTTAGCATGCCCATGAAGAACCTATATACAGGCTTTACTTTCCAGCAAATTATAAGTGTTTACTGAAAAAGATACTAAAGTTTCAGGTGGAGGAGCGAGAAGACTCGATAGGTACTCTTTTATAAGCTTATAATACCTTCTTTTCTATACTTTCTTTACTTTGCTCTTCTTGCTTATAAGTTTACATGCTAAATAACAATGTCACCCTGAAAACCAAAAGTTTTAGGATAGCCACAATACCAAAACCAAAACCAAAACTAAAGTCAAAACAAAACAAAGATAGAAATTCACCGCCACAACAATCAAAATATATTATAACTCAAAATTTAATCACAAAAAAAATAAAAAATCATAATTGCAACTAAAATAAAACATCTCTATCAGATGATCAGGAATCCCTCGGAGGAGGCAACCTATGGCTGCTAATGATAATTCTCACGATCTGAATGAAAGTGCTGAATTTATTTAGTTTAATTTGGTAAATTCATCCGGACTATGTGAATCAGAAGAAAATAGTGGTACTGGAATGAGGGAACCGTGGGATCCTAACTGGTGTCGCTATAATCAAATTAAATATTCTCCTAATAAGACATTAAGACATCTCAATTTTAAAGATCTCCAAAACATGACACTTCTCTCATCTTTCAATTTGGCACTTCAAAACTAAACCTGCTACGATGAGGAGCTTGGAGCATGCATAGTGGGTAGCACAACCATCTTTAATAGCAAATCTCCTTATAATAAATAACAAGCCATAGGATTTCAACGTAGTTTACCTGGTGCAACATAAACCCTCACTTTATCCCTTTAGGCTTTTGCACCTTGTGCAATATATGCCCTAACTCGTCTTAGGATTCTGACGTGGTCATCTGATATGACATAAATCTTTCTATCTTCCAGGCTATTCACGTGATAGATATCAAGTGAATTTAAGCCTTAAATAATAAAATTGGCAAGATGAATGATACACCAAAAATATATAGTGTTTTTATGCACATTTTTATACCTATTTTTTATGATATTGCTCTTTAATGGAAGGTATTTTGTGTTTTTCTTGTAGGTATGATGAAAATAATTAATTATGATGAAAGGAGAAAAAAAGGATCAAATTTGGAGCAAAATTATGAAGTTTGAGAAATTTGGCCTCTAGCGACTAAGTGCCAAAGTGCCGGCGCTTAAGCACGACAGTTAAAAATTGAATTTTAATCAAATTTAGCGCCATTCTCAAGGGGTGTTTGAAGCAACTTTGGTTGGTAACTTCCTTAACTCTCATTGGGCGGCAAATGTGATTAAAGGGATGCATCTTTTGGTGGATACATTGAATCCGGACATGAATTGAAGAGACACCAATGCACCTTTTAGAAAATTATAAAAATGAAGCCTCATAATTTTCAAGAGAGTTCTTCTATTTTAGAGAGTTTTTTAGAGAGTCATTTGAAGTCTTGAGGGTGTATAAAATTAGTGTAGTGTAGTTCTATAGTTGTTAGTAGAGAGTAGAGAGTAATAAAGGAAAAGGGGTTGGTATGAAGCCTTCTTCTCACCAATTTTCATTCATCATTGTATCTAGTTTTACTAAAGTCTAAAGTTTGTATTTGAGTCATCAGAGTTGGGTGCCAACCACTGTAGAGTTGTATTGTGGAAAGCAAAATTTCAGAGAAACTTCCAGAGTCTTGTGGAAAGGATTTTTAGATAAGTATTTATCTTTGTTTTTACACTTTATTTTTAAGTAATATTTGTTTTGTTTTCATTATGGTTTATGCTTTGAAATCAAGTTGTGTTTATGTTTTCTCCATGAAATCTAAGTAGTTTACTTTATATTTTTCTTTCTTAGATGATGAAGTAATTAAATTATGGAAGTATGTTGTGGAAAGTATGAGTGTTTAATGCTGGAGGAAATTGTGATGATTTAATTCCTTGTACTTAATTTATTTCTGATATGGCCAATTAAGATGTTAAAATTTGTTGTGAGATTATGTAAAATCCAATGTGGTATTGGCTCAATCAACAATTGAAAAGAATCACATGCAATTATATGGGTAAGAATTGTAGTCCATATAATTGAATGCAAATATATAGAGAGATATATTTTATTCAGGAGTTAAATTAGAGGACTTTAGAGTGACAGGCTAAAGCCCCCTAATTTGGTTTGTTATTTTTATTTTTATTATGAGATGTTAGACCCTAGGTGGAGGGAATAGAGGGAACTCTAGAGTGAGAGCTGGTATCTTCCCTGCCTAACCAATCCACAAAATTTCAAAATTTTAAATTGACTAATTTTCTTTGTAGAACCAAGTAAGGGTAAAGAATATAATTGCTCCTATTTGGTACAATATATTTTAAAACTTCCACAACATAAATATCAATAATTATTACTGATTCATTGAAGAAGGAAAAATATATTTGATTCTTATAGCTTTTATATCGTGTTTAGAGTATTGATAATTTTAATTTCTTGCTTAACTTTTTATTAAAAATATCCAAAACTACTTTTCAAACTTTTAACCTTAAAACATACTTACAAAAATCAATTTAAAAAGTGAAAAGTTATATTTCTTATTTCTTTAAAGTTTTAGACATTTTCCTGTGGGTTCGATATCTCGGCGCTTAATCAGAAAGTCCTATATTACTTGATAAACGATGTGTACACTTGCGTAGTATCTCATATTATAAATCATAAATTCCCTATCTAAATCATAAGCATAAATATTTGGCGGCGGAATCAAGTTTTTGGCACCATTGCTGGAGAAATTAATTAAACATTTATTTAAATAAAATTAAGAAAAAATTAAATTTTTTTTTACTTTTCTTTGTTTTTGTTTATGTATTTTATTTTATTTTATTTATCGTTGTATGCATAGTTCATGGTCTGAGAGACTTTTGCCTTACGATTCTGAATTACAATGAATAATTACAAAAATCAAAAAATTAAAAATTCTGAAAGAGATAAAAATATTCAAGAAATGGCAAATCATCAAAATCAAAATGTTGACATCCATCAAGAATTTAAACCTTTAAGAGAATATGCTAACCCTATAGTGGATGAACTTCATGGTAGTATTCAACACCCTGCTGTAGCTGCTAATTCCTTTGAGCTTAAACCTGCTATTATCCAAATGGTGTCTAATAATCAATTTTGGGGAGCACCAATTGAAGATCCTAATTTATAACTTAACAACTTTCTAGAGTTGTGTGCTATTTTTAAATACGACGGTGTTTCAGATGATGCTATTAGACTTAAACTTTTTTCCTTTCTCACTAAAGGATAAAGCTAAGATATGGTTAAATTCATTAACACCTGGATCTATTAGAACTTGGGGTGATTTAGCACAAAAATTCCTTTCTAAATATTTTCCGCCAACAAAGACTACGAAGCTTAGCAATGATATCTCTTTTTGTCAGTTTAAATGTGAATCTATATATGAGGTATGAGAACGATTTAAAGATCTCCTCAAAAAATGTCCACATCATTCGATACCAGATTCGTTAATAATTCAAACCTTTTATAATGAATTAGTTGGATCTCTTAGATCTATTATTGATGTTGCTGCATGAGGATCACTGATGTCTAAACAATTTACTGATGCTTATATTTTGATTGAAGAAATGGCCACTAATAATTTTTTAATGGCCTTCTGAAAGGTTAAATCCTAAACAGGTAGCTAATATTCATGAAAATGATGCTTTTGCGATGTTAGCAAATCAAGTTGCTGCAATTTCAAGGAAGATAGACCAATTTAGGATGATTTTTTCTCAGCCAATTACAATGATTGAAGAAAATTCATTGGGTCAAATGGTTGATTCTCATACTTCACTAGAAACTTTGAATTCTATAAGTAAGCCTAATAACCCTTATTCCAGTTATTATAACTCAGGTTGGAAGATCTATCCAAACTTTAACTGGAATACCAATAATCATGGTGGTATTAATCAACAATGGGGGAACAACCAAGTAAATCCATTTGGGAACTGGAACAACCAAGGGAATAATAATTATAGATTAACCTGTCCTCCAGGTTTTAACAATGCTTCACAATTTAAGGAGAAGAGGTTGTCTATTGAAGAAGTGGTGTTACAAATGGGAAATTAATTGCAAAGTCAAGGAGCTACAATTAGAAATATTGAAAATCAATTGGTATAAACTGCCAATTCATTAGGTAATAGATCCCAAGGTATGCTTCCTAGTAATACTGAACTAAATCCAAGAGATAAGAATAAATAGCATGTAAAAGCAATTCAACTGAGAAGTGAAAGAGAGTTGGAAGGTAGAGTTCAAAAAGAAATTGAAGTAGAGAAAGAAGAGATTGAAGAACTAAAAGAGGACACTCCGAAAGGTTTGGAAAGACCTATTTCTCCACTTAAGAAAGATTTGGAAAATCCACCACCTCCATTTTCTCAAAGACTTTGATAACAAAAGTTGGATAAGCAATTTTCAAAATTCTCAGAGATATTTAAGAAGATTACAATCAACATTCCATTTGCTGAAGCTTTAGAGCAGATGCCAAGCTATGTAAAATTTATGAAGAATATTCTCAACAGAAAAATGAAGTTTGAAGATAACGAAACAGTTGCACTTAGTGAGGAGTGCAGTGCAATAATTCAGAATAAGCTTCTTGAAAAGCTTAAAGATCCTGGTAGTTTCATTATTCCATGTGCAATCGAAGACATATTTTATGGAAAATCTTTATGTGATTTGGGTGCAAGAATTAAACTTATGCCTCTATCAATATTTAAAAGATTGGGATTAAGAGAAATAACTCTAACTACTGCAACTCTGCAATTAGCAGATCGTTCGATCACATATCCTAAAAAAGTTGTAGAAGATGTTTTGGTAAAAATTGATCAATTCATCTTTCCTATTGATTTCATTGTGCTGGATATGAAGGAATATAAAGAGATACCCATAATTTTGGGAAGACCTTTCTTAGCCACAGGTAGAGCAATGATATATGTGCAAAAAGGAGAATTAAGGTTCAGAGTTAATGATTAGACTGTTACATTCAAAATTTCAAAATTAATGAAATATCCTACAAGAGGTAAAGATAATGAATGTTATAGGATGGATGTTATCAAATATTTGAGTGAATTTCATTTCAAATCAACTTATGAAGAGAAATTTGAAAGAAAAGAATTGTAATATGACCAAGAAAAGGAGTTACTTCATTCTGAAGATTTTCATGAGGAAGATCTAAATTATGTTAATGAAAATTTTGAACTATTGGACATGACTGAAAAAGATGAATCTTTTGGTCCATCAATTGAAAAACCTCCTAAACTTGAGTTAAAGATGCTTCCTGATCATTTGAAGTATATTTTTTAGGTGAGTTCTAAACTTTGCCAGTGATAATTTCCCCTCAATTAAATAAAAAAGAAGAAGAGAGTTTGTTTGAAGTTTTAAAGAAGTACAAGAAATCCTTTGGATGGACGATAGTTGATATTAAAGAAATCAGTCCTTCAATTTGTATGCATAGAATCCTTTTGGAAGATAACTGCAAACCAAGGGCTGAGCCTCAATGAAGATTAAATACTATCATGAAACATGTTGTTAAAAAAGAAATTTTAAAGTGGTTAGATGTTGGGATTATCTACCCTATATCAAATAGTGCATGGGTTAGTCCTATTCACTGTGTTCCCAAGAAAGGAGGAGTAACTGTTACTGTTAATGAGAAGAATGAGATTATACCAAAAAGACAAGTTATAGGGTGGCGAATATGCATTGATTATAGAAAATTAAATCTTGCTACAAGGAAAGATCATTTTCCACTCCCATTTCTGGATCAGATATTACTTTTGTTTTCTGAATGGATATACTGGGTACCACCAAATTCAAATTGTTCCTGAGGATCAAGAGAAAACAATGTTTACCACTCCTTACGGAACGTTTGCTTTTAGAAGAATGTCTTTTGTTTTATGTAATGCCCCTGTTACATTTCAGAGATGCATGATGGCTTTTTTCTGCGATTTAATTGAAAAAGGGATTGAAGTTTTTATGGATGACTTTAGTGTTTGGAAGTTCATTTGAATCATGTTTGGAACATTTATCTAATGTTCTAAAACGTTGTGAAGAAACTAATTTGGTCCTTAAATGGGAAAAATTCTAATTTATGATAACAGAATGAGTTGTATCAGGACATCGAATAACAGAAAAAGGTTTGGAGGTAGATCCTGCAAAAATTCAAGTTATCTCTAATTTACCTTGTCCAACTAATATAAAGGGAATTAAAAGTTTTCTGAGACATGCTAGATTCTACAGGCGTTACATTAAAGACTTTTCAAAAATTTCAAAACCCTTATGTCGTTTATTGGAAAAGGATGTTATTTTTTATTTTGATGATGAATGTCTAAAAGCTTTTGAAACATTAAAAGAAAAATTAATAACTGCACCTATTATAATTTCACTAAATTAGGAAAAACATTTTGAATTAATGTGTGATGCTAGTGATTATGCTATTGGTGTTGTTTTCGGTCAGAAATATGATAAAAATTTTAAAGTAATTTACTATGCTAGTAAACCTCTATATAAAGCTCAAATTAACTATACTACTACTGAGAAAGAGTTATTAGTTATAGTATTTGCTTTTGATAAATTTTGATCATATTTAATTGGAACTAAATATGTGGTGCACACTGATCATTCTGCTATTAAATTTTTAATGAAGAAGAAAGATGCGAAACTGAGATTAATTAGATGGATTCTTCTTCTGCAAGAATTTGATCTTGAGATAGTAGATAGGAAGGGTGCTGATAATCAAATTGATGATCATCTGTCCAGGCTTGAAACTGAAAAATCTCTTAGTGATACTGAAGAAATTAATGATCATTTTCCTGATGAAAAATTGTTCACTATTAATAAATAGCGTATTACACGGTATGCCGACATTGTAAACTTTATTGTCAGTGATATTTTACCATATGGTTTGACATTCCAGAAGAGGAAGAAATTTTTATCTGATGCTAAAACTTACTTTTTGGATGACCCATTTTTATATAAACAAAGATAGGATCTGATCATTCAAAGATGTGTTCCTTTAGAAGAAACTTAGGAAATTATTCAAAAATGTCATAATTCTGATTATGGGGGACATTTTGGAGTTAATAGAACTGCTTATAGAATTTTACGATCTAGATTTTATTTGCCTACAACTTTTAAAGACGTTAATGCATATATTAAAAATTGTGATCGATGTCAGCGTGTAGGTAGTATTTCTATAAGAAATGAGATGCTCCTCAATTATATGTTGGAAGTTGAAATATTTGAGGTTTGGGGATTAGATTTCATGGGACCATTTACACCATCTTTCGGACAAATTTATATTTTGATAGTAGTAGACTATGTATCCAAATGGATTAAAGCTATTGTTTTAGCTCAATGTGATGCTCAATGTATTGCAAAGTTTTTAAGAAAGAATATATTTTACAGATTTGGAATAGCAAGAGTAATCATAACCGATGGGGGAAGTCATTTTAGAAATGCGATTATGGAGAAGTTAGTAAAGAAATATCATATTAACCATCACATTGCTACTGCTTATCATCCGCAGACTAGTGGTTTGGTTGAATTATTTAATCATGAAATTAAAAAAATATTGGAAAAGACTGTTAATCCAAACATAAATGATTGGTTAATCAAATTGGAATATGCTTTGTGGGCCTACAGGACAACTTACAGAACTCTTATAGGGATGTCCCCATATAGGCTAATTTTTGGAAAAGCTTGACATTTACTTGTTGAACTTGAGCATAAAGCATATTGGGCTATTAGAGAGTTCAATTATAATCTGAAGGATTTTGCTGAGAAGAGATTATTGCAATTAAATGATCATGAAGAGATAAGGAATGAATCTTATGAAAATGCTAAGATTATGAAGTTATAACATGATCAGAAGATTCTTACTAAAAATCTTGAGTCAGGACAAAAAGTTTTGTTGTATAATGCCATTTTGAGAATTTTTACTGGAAAACCTAAGTCCAAGTGGATGGGTTCATTTAATTGTGATAAAAATTTATTCATATGGAGCTGTGGATATTCAAGATCCTAAGACTAGAAAAATATTCAAAGTTAATGGTCATAGACTTAAACCTTAATTTTCAGCCGATCAAATTAAACTTGATGAGAATTTGATATTGGGTCACTCATAATAAGTTTTGGGTATGTCAGGCTGAAGACATTAAACCAAGCGCTTTGTGGGAGGCAACCCATAGTTATCGATGTGTTTTTCTTTATGTTTGCTTTGTGTGCTTTATTTGGTTTATTTTCATGATTATGTGGTAATATTTTGGAGATATTGGTTATAGTGGTGTTTATTTAACATTAATTGATGACTTAAACGAGTCAAAATGAAAAATTTCGACATTTGGCAGACCTGTGCTAAAATGAGCACTAGCGGCTATGCGCAGCCTGGTTGGCGCTTAAGCACTGCAGTTATAAAAAATGTGATAAATGAGTTTCTAGATGCCAAAATCGTGGGAGAGAGGTTTTGGAAATTATTTTGGAGTTTTAAAACATCTAGGGTCGGTTTTAGTACTTCCCATGTCTGTAAAAAGGCCCTGAATTAAGAGAAATACTTGCCTCAATCCCTATTTACATTCCTGAGTCTTAAGAAGAGTATTTTGAGTGCAAAAATGTCTTATTGGGAGATCTAAATTAAGAAGGAGGAAGCCCACAAGAAGATATTTACTATTAAAAGGCGCAAGAGTTATTCAGCGGATTCCTAGCAGTTGGTATTTAAGGTATTGCATAAAGGATTGCGAGGATTAAAGCCAAAGTGGAATCAATTGAAGCAAAAGTAAATGAAACTAACGCTCATTTAGTGCATATTGGATGACAACTTAAAAGGCAATTCAGTCATACAAGTCATGTGGAAGAAGCGGATAAGGCGATGTTTCTGAAAAACAAATGGTTAGAAGAAGAAGATGTGATAGTTTTCAACCTTCACTCGTTTTATCAGATTTATATTCCAGATGGTTCAAATGGAACTAATGGTAGTTCTGGATATTTTCCACCTAATGGAGATTGAAATTAAATTAGAGTGTAGTTTAGAGTTGTAGTTTTTATGTGTTAAGAGTTTTGTGTCCAGTGTTTTATGTTTGTGTTTTATTGAACTTTAATGTGTGTTTGTTACATCTTAATGATGTAAATTTATATTTGTTTTTATGTACTTGAATCTCTGTGTATTGGGAAATTTCATCCAAAGTGTTTGGATAGAAATTTTTGGTTTGTATTAAGTGTGGTTGTTTTAATTAAATGTAAGTTTGTGTTTGTGTGAAATTTTTTTGGAATCGATGGAAATTTAACTTTCTTTGGAGTATTAAAATTGTTTATGGGGGAGAAATGATTCTTTCAAGTGATTTAGGGTGATTAACCAAGGGGTTTAGTACACTTTTAAATTAAATGTGAAAATCAAGGTACTGGCACCTAAGCGCCAGAACTTCGTCGCTTAAGCGCCAGATTTCGTGGCTAAGCGTCATATGCCTCGCGCATAGGCACTGGTTAGCGAAAATTAGTTTTCTGCAATTATAAAGCCAAAAATTGACATTTTTAACACCTTCGTCACCTTCAACCTCTCAAAATCACGAAAAAGGATTTAAGGAATCTTTAGGTTAGATCAATTAAAAGTCGATTTCAATGAGATTTGTCAAATTTGAATTCATTGAGGTATGAGCACTACTCCTAAATAAAGCTTTTTTATTTTCACGATATATTTTGAGTACATTATTGAAAAATCTTAAAATCACTATTCATGGTGAAATTTAAGGAAAAACATCAGAAATTGCTTGGATTTAGTGAAAATTACCTTTGGAAGTTAAATTTGCAAGTTTGGTTTGATTTTGGAATTTATGGTGAATTTTTACAATTTTTTTTAGAGATGGATCCAAAGTCAAAGCGTTCGAAAGAAAGGGCAAGATTTGATTCCAACAAGTTTATTAGTGTGAGAGCAAAGGATCGAAAGTCGATGCATTATCATCACAAAAATTGATTCCTGAACGTATGTTTAGTAAACCAGGAAAAGTTATTGAAGAGATGATTACTAGAAGGAATTGAGAGAGTTACTGTTACTTCTCCGCTGTAACTGTTGTTTCTGTAGTTAGAGAGGTTTATGTGAACTTGTCTGCAGCAGAAGAGAATTTTGTGATGGTTCGAGGTGAACAAGTGCATTTTTCACCTGGGGTAATCAATGTCTTCTACCACTTGCCTCCTACATTGTTTTGTTTTTATGTTAATTATCATCTTACTGAGGAAGAATTAGATGAGATAATATCTTTTCTGGCTGATGGAGGAGGTTTGTGGAAGATAACTAATGAAAGAAGAGTAAAATTTCAAGCCTCTAACTTGAATGTCATTTCTAAGGCATGACATTATTTTATCTCATCTAAACTCTTGCCTTCAAGTCACTTTAGTGAAGTTACGAGGGAAAGAGCTGTTCTGAACCATTGTATTCAGCAAGGAAAGCCTATTGACATAGGGGCTATTATTTTTTATTATGTGATGAACTATGTCAGATCTGCTACTACTAAAGGTATGGGATTTCCTTCCTTAATTCATTTGATTTGTGAGCGGTCTGGTGTGAAGTTTGAAACATGGGAGGAAGTTCTTCAGCCATTGAGACCTATTACTAGTGTAAATGTTGGCACTTACACTGTGAATTCAAAGTTTGGCTGGAGAGGAGGATTTGTTAGAGCTTCCACTGCTTCTGCTGCTTCTACTTCACGTGCTACTACTTCTTGAGCATCACATCTAATGATTCACGTACTGGATTATTAAAGAACATTTTCAAGAAAGTGAATCTTACCCGAGAGCATGTTAGAGATATGGATGGTAAGATTGAAAATATAGATAGGTATATTGTTAAACATGATGAATATGAGGAGAATTATCAGCAGTATATGGATAGAGTGATTAGAGGTGATCATAGTGCTGAGATGCCCCCTCAACCGTATTATATACCTTATGTGCCACCCAGAGACTAGAATGAAGACGATGATGAGGATGATGATTAGGATTGTTGTGTTGAGTTTGCTTTGTTTTGTGATTTCTTATGTGTTGTTATGTTTTTATTTGATGTTTTTATATGTGATGTGATGTTTAAATTTTTGTGTGATGTATTTGTGATATGAACTCTATTATTGTATAGTGCATAGTTGGACTATTTCTTTTTATGCACATTCATATGTTTATGTGATAAATTAATTTTTTATGTTGAAGTCTGTGATATGTGTGTGGTAGTAAATGTTTCAATATTTATTTAGTGTTTGAATTTTTAATAAAGTGTAAATTAATTCCAAATCTGTTAGGGAATGTAGAACACTATTAAAAACCACTATTTGAAAATTTCATGTTTAAAACTTTTCAAAATCTACAACCAGTAATTATCTAGTATTGTTGTTATTTTAGTTATGTTAAGTTGGTGTGTATTTGCTTTGAAAACATCCACTACTGTAGAAGTCTTTTGAAATTTTAATTTTATGAAAAACTGAATTTAGTTTCTTTTACTCCTTTTTTTATTTTAAAAGCCTGTTATACTTACATATTTAGGATATTGAAATTCCTGCAAGCATGTTATTTTAGTTTTTAATTCTCGCTCATATATCATTTCTTATGCTTAAATATTTTTATCCTAACTAAAAATTAAAGTTTGGGGGAATTTTAAAAACTAATTTTTTTCAAAAACCTAAAATTTTATTTGTTCTCAAGAATACTTAAAATAAATTTGGTTTTTGATTAAAAATAATTATGTATATGAAGTTATATTAGGAAAACAAAATTTTGAATATAGAAATGAATAAAATAATTTAGTTAAAATTTATAGTAATAATGAAAATTTTAAAGTTAAAATTTTCTTAATAAAGAAATGTTAAATATAGTTAAACTATCTTCAGTAAGAAATGTGTATTTTGAGATGAATAAAAGATTTGACTTTTATTTTTCAAAGCTTAAATTTTATTTATTGAGGAGTAATTTTCGACATTATTATTATGATTTTTAAGTGAAAGATTCATATCAGACATTTATTTTAAATGGAAAGGTGGAATTCAAAATCATTAAAGGTCTATCCAGATACAGTAATCCTTGCCTTATAAAAAAACGAAAATAAAAGAAAAGAAAAAGAAAAAGAGAAAAAGTGAAAAATATTATGAAGAAAGGAAAAAGAAGCTTGAGGATTTAAAAATTGGTTCCATGCCTAAAGTTTAAAATATAATTTTTGAGAAAATTTAAAACTTAAGGTTATAATATAGTAAGTAAAATTATTCTCAATTAAAATTTTTTTAAGTGAGAAAAATAAAATGTTTGAATCCTATATTTTGAAAAATCTACAAGTATTTCTGAATTAGATAGAAACTTATATTTTCATTATCCTTTATTTAAGAACTTTCTAAACTTTAAGTTAATCTTATTTACTAAAATTTTTTCTAAGTTGGATTATTTTATTTCTAGAAAAAATTTTGAAACCTTCATAAGAAACTCATTTACATAATTTGCATGTTAAAATTTTTATGATTAAGAGTCACTTGAGGACAAATAACATTTTATGTTTGGAGGATTTTGATACACCTAAAATATATAGTATTTTTATGCACATTTTTATACTTATTTTGATGAGATTGCACTTTAATGGAAGGTATTTTATGTTTTTCTTGTAGGTATGATGAAAATGATTAATTATATGAAGGAGCAAAAAAGGATCAAATTTGGAGCAAAATTATGAAGTTTGAGAAATTTGGCCTCTAGCGCCTAAACGCCAAAGTGTCGGCGCTTCAGCGTCACAGTTAAAAATCAAATTTTAATCAAATTTGGCGCCATTCTTAAGGGTTGTTTGAAGCAACTTTTGGTGGTAACTTCCTTTGGGCGGCAGATGTGATTGAAGGGTTGCCTCTTTTGGTGGATACATTGAATCTGGACATGATTTGAAGAGACACCAAGGCACCTTTTGGAAAATTATAAAAATGAAGCCTCATAATTTGCAAGAGAGTTCTTCTTTTTTAGAGAGTTTCTTACAGAGTCATTTGAAGTCTTGAGAGTGTGTGAAATTAGTGTATTGTAGTTCTATAGTTGTTAGTAGAGACTGGAGAGCAAGAAATAAAAAGGGGTTGGTGTGAAGCCTTCTTCTCACCAATTTTCTTTCATCCTTGTATCTAGTTTTTATTGAAGTCTAAAGTTTGTATTTAAGTCATCAGAGTTTGGCACCAACCTCTATAGAGTTGTATTGTGGAAAGCAAAATTTCAGAGGAACTTTTAGAGTCTTGTGGAGAAGATTTTCAGATAAGTATTTATCTTTGTTTATACACTTGGTTTTTAAGTAAGATTTTGTTGTGTTTTCATTATCGTTTATGCTTTCAAATCAAGTTGTGTTTATGTTTTCTCCATGAAATCTAAGTAGTTTACTTTATCTTTTTCTTTCTTAGATGATGAAGTAATTAAATTATGGAAGTATGTTGTGGAAAGTATGAGTGTTTAATGCCGAAAGAAATTGTGATTATTTAATTTCTTGTACTTAATTTACTTCTTGATGTGGCAATCTAAGATGTTAAAATTTGTTGTGGGATTATGTAAGATACAATGCGGTATTGTCTCAATCAACAATTGGAAAGAATCACTTGCAATTATATGGGTGAGAATCATAGTCCATATGATTTAATGCATATATATAGGGAGATATGTTTTATTGGGGAGTAAAATTAGAGGACTTTAGAGTGACAGGCTAAAGCCCCCTAATTTGGTTTGTTATTTTAAATTTTATTATGAGATGTTGGCCCCCATGTGGAGGGAATAGAGGGAACTCTAGAGTGAGAGCTGGTATCTACCCTGCATAAGCCATCTACAAGATTTTAAATTTTCAAATTAACCAATTTTCTTTATAGAACCAAGTAAGGGTAAAGAATATAATTTCTCCTATTTGGCACAATACATTTAAATACTTCCACAACATAAATATCCATAATTATTACTGATTCATTAATGAAGGAAAAAGATATTTGATTCTTATAGTTTTTATATCGTGTTTAGAGTATTGATAATTTTAATTTCTTACTTAAATTTTTATTAAAAATATCAAAAACAACTTTTTAAACTTTGTACCTTAAAACATACTTACAAAAATCAATTGAAAAAGTAAAAAGTTATTTTTCTTATTTCATAAAAGTTTTAGACATTTCCCTGTGGGTTCGATATCTCGGGGCTTAATCAGAATGTCCTATATTACATGATAAACGATAAGTATACTTGCATAGTATCCCATATTATAAATCGTAAATTTCATATCTAAATCGTAAGCAAAAATATTCAGGGATCAATGAACACTAAATAATCTTCTCAAATTAAAGCAAAGCAATAGGATAGTTTGAGAAATCACCAAGATTCTTCTTGGAGCTATATTTTCCATAGCTCTCTCTTTCTTTGGATTCCTATAATAAATGTTCCAAACTTGAGTCATTCACCCATTAGATTTCCTATTAAAACATTACTTTAAAGAATTTTACATTTTGGAAGTATGAATACAATATTTTCTGATCTATATCAAGATTTTTCTTAGATAACTTTTGTTAGCTAAGATGTAATCAACTATATAGGTTTACCATTATAGGAAACTTAAAGACTTCATATTAATATAAACCCTATCTAATTCTTTTGTATTTGTTTACCACACTTTTGGTTGAGGTCTAGTCTCTCTTTAGAATAGCCTAGGGTCTAGCCATAGGACTCTCCTGGTGACTTTCTTAGAGGACTAGTTATGGAACCCTCCCCATAGAAATTCAAAACTCTTCTTGCTTCACTAGGGGTTTTCATATGCTTAAGGCCTAACCTCCACCTTTTGGTAGGAAAAAGGCAAGCATAAGGAATCCTAGGGGAAGTCTCCTTTAGGTGGTCAGACCTTAGGATTTGCCCTGAGGGAGGTCTGGAGATCACCACTCATACACTTCACATTCACAACGTACACACACTGCACATCCTAATTTCAACCCTGAACTCTTTGGAAACTGATGTGGATAGCCCAGCCCTAAGTCTATGACTAAGTGGTAGGGACCAACACATAGAGGACAAAATGTAAGTGAACCTTGGTCATTACATCCTGCTCACCTTGCAGCCACCTTCAAATTTCCAAAATTTCAATTTTTGGCCCCTTTGCCCCCTAAATAACCCTGAACTACCCAAAATACCCAAAATTTCAAAAATTACCCAAATTCACTAAAATTCCCCAAAAATCATTCTAAGATATTCATTACCACTCAAATTGACCATCCATGACAAATAATTCAAAAATTTCCAAAATTACCCCCCCCAATACCCTCAAAATACACAAAATACCCTTTTTGCCCTAAAATCAAAAAATTCCAAAAAATTCTCAAAAAATTCTAGAAAATCTTAAAATTCCAAATTTCATTTGTTTCAACTACACTATGGGCCAATTATGCCAAATTAATACACTTTCAATCCAAAATCCCAACTTGGCCCATTTAACCTAAAGGTGCCTAAACCAAACCCAATCTTGACCCAATTGACCCCAATTTTCATCAAATTCAATTCTGAACCAAAATTCAACATCCCTAATTTCAATATAAACCAAAATATAGTCCAATGTGACCCACATTTGAATCTAATTCCATTTGAAATCAAAATCCCCAATTTTTCCTAAATAACCCAAAAATCCTAAAGTTACCCAATGTCAATCAATTCCTCCCCAATTTCAATTCCAAACTCTTTATAACACCTTTTTAAACTGAATTGGATCATCAATTGCCCATAGTTTGAGCTCAGGTCTTACCCAAATCCATTTTGGAACAAAAAAACTCCAATTTTGACCCAAGTTGAACACATGTTTTAAATCCACCAAATTGACCCTCTAAACCTTGTCAAAACCATTTTATGTCTTCATAAAAATTCTTCTAGACAACCATATCTACATTATTTTTAAAGACCTCTTAACCGCATTCCCACTCAAACTCAAGATAACTTGACCCGAACCCAACATGGTCAAAAATAATTAAAAATCCAATCCATGCCAAACTTGAACCTCAAAATGAGCTCAAAATCATTTTATGTCGTCATAAAAAATCTTCATTACAATTATATGAACAATATTGGTCAAGGCACCTAGAGCTCATTCTCACTCAAACCCATGTTAACTTAGCCCAAACCCAAATGAACCTAATTAAACTAATAATTCAATTCAAATCAAATTAAACAAAAATTTAATTAAATTAACTTCATGACATTCCTAAAATAATTACATATATAATAAAATATATATATTAAATAAATAAAATAAAATAAAATAAAAAGAAAATTTCTCCCTCCCTCACCCTACACGCCACCTACACCCCTCTCCCTCACTCCCATCACATCTCCCCTCACCTCCTCACCTCTACCATTTCACCACCAAACCTCCACCTCATCTCATTCCACTCTCCCCCACTCCTCTTAGCCGTGAGCCTTCCCCATTAAAAACCCACTCACCACTTCATTTCACGCCCCCTTACACACTCTTACACACTCCCTTACACACACACTTACACATTTCCAAATCCTCCCCCCCCCACCCAAACTTATTCTAGTCGTGAGCCTCTCTTCTCCTTCTCCTCCTTCTAAGCTAGCCACAATCACTCACTTCCTCTCTTAGCCAAGGTTTCCAACAAGTGCTTCTCCAAGGCAAGGTAACATCTTCCCCTTCTCTCAACTTTTACTTTTAGTTCAAAATTTCTTAAAGGGAAAAGTTCATCATCATGTTTATGTTTAACTTAAAAGTACAAATCACACATACATGCATTTTTTTTTTCTTATTCTCCTTCATAGGTTTTTCTAAAAAAAAATTATGTGTTAATCCCTTTCACAAATCTTCAAGCTATTTAAACTTTCCCATGCTTAGGCTTTAATATTTTTTTATGCAACATTATTTAGCTATTTCCATGACTTAGCCTTAAGATGTTTTTCATGCAAGTTAATTTAGTTTTTTAAAATCTCCCCATGTATATTTTGAATAATTATGTGTAGGTTGTTTATCCTTCATGCTATTTAAATTTTATTCATGCATAGGTTTAGGAATCCTTTCCTTTTATGCAAAGTTATGTAGCTAGTGTTAAATATTAAAATCTAAAAGAAATAAAAGATGAAGGGAATGGAAATAAATTAAAAAAAAAAAGAAGAAGAAAAGAAATAAACATAAGAATAAAATAAGATAAGAGGAAATGGAATAAATTTTTAATAATGTATAATAATAAAATAACATAACTATATACATAGGTAAAATAAATAAAATAAATGTAAATATATTATATGTGCTAAATAATATTGTAAATAAATTATAATACTAAATAAATAACTACACTACATTTAAATAACATAACTACATAATACTAAAATATAAAGAATAATAAAATAAATAATACATATATATATATATAAATTAAAAATAATTTAAATAATATAAATGGATAATAAACTAAATTAAATGATAATGAAAATAATAATTTAAATTAAATTACATAAATTAAATAAATTGAATTAAATTAAATTAAATAAATGAAAATCAAATATTAAAATAAAAGATAATGTATATAAATAATAAATTAAATTAAATCAAATTAAATTAAACAAATTGAATAAATAAAATTATATTAAATTAAATGATAATGTAAATAAATAAATAATTTAAAATTAAATTAAATTAATTAAATAAATTAAATTAAGTTAAATAAATTAATGAAAACCGAATAATAAATTAAAGTTAAATAATAATTGTAAATAATAATAAATTAAATTAAATTAAATAAATTAAATTAATCAAATCATATTAAATTAAATTAAATTATATAATAACATAAATAAATATTAAATTAAATAAACAAATTAAATTAATTAAATTAATAATGTAAATAAATAATAAGTTAAATTAAACAAAATAAATTAAATTAAATTAAATTAAACAATAAAGTAAATAAATAATAAATTAAATTAAACTAAACTAATTAAATTAATTAAATTAAATAAAATAAAACAAATTAAATTGAATTTTATTAAATTAAAAAATAATACTTTACATTAATTTAAATAAATAAATTAAATTAAATTAATAATAATTGTAAATAATAATTAATTAAATTAAATTAAAATTAAATTAAATAACAAAATAAATTAAAATAAAATTAAAGATAATAATTTAAATAAATAAATATTATGTTAAAGTAAAATAAAATAAATTAATTAAATAAATAACAATTAATTAAATAAAACAAATAAATAACAACCAATTAGTTAAATAAAACAAAAAAAAATGATGATAAAGTAAATAAATCATAATGAATTAAATAAAGATAATAAATTAAATAAATAATAAAGATGAATAATAATTTTAATTACAAATAAAAGATAATATGTTTAAAAAACACATAATAAAAATAATAATAACATAACATCATATAAAATAACATTAATATAAGAATAAAATAACATACAATAATAATATAACACATAAACAAAATAAAAAAAATAACATACAACATACAACAATGATAACACATAACAACATAAACAATAACAATATAATACGATAATAACATATAAATAACAATCACATATAATCATAACTACAATCCCAACACAAATAATAATCACCACACACAACAACAGTCCTGATCATAATACGTTACCAACACAATAACAATGAAACCTAGGATAGGCCCCCTGAGGCATGACCTATTTTCCCCTTTATAAAGTCCCCTAAGAAATCACAACTTGGTGTAGAAAACATAAGAAGAATACCGCTTAGCGAATGCATGGAGTAACCCAAATTTTTACCTGATGTCCACATAACCTTCCCAATTCATATTCCAAACTCAAAATCTCTAGTTTCAAATCCCAGCACAAACCAAAACCAAAATAAAACTCAAACCAAACCAAAACCAAAACTCAAACCAAACCAAAACCAAAACCCAAACCAAAAACAAAACCAAAACCAATTCTAAAACATAAACTCAAACAAATCTTCACAGCACTCCCATAAGTCCAAATCAAACTACCAATTACCACTAATCCAAATCCAAACCACACCTAAACCCATATGCCCCAACCTACCCCGAACACCTGCGTTCATTAAGCATAAGGGTATAGGTAGGGTGAATTGTTAAGCAACATAATAAGTCTAAATGAGCCCGAGACTTTTCATTAGGATATGAGAGGGAAGCATGGACCTGCATCCTTCTTTGATTGTTTGGATACCTCTTTGGTCTATTAAACTTAATGTCTGCTTAACGAAACAATCCTCAATTAAATTAACAAAGTTCATTGAAACACTACATAAATATTCACTTAGACATCATAGGACTTGGTAGACAACCAGGATCTAAACATAGACATCATAGGATTGAGTAGCTACTGCTTATTAGTCCTACTTTTTCCTGTTTTCTGGCATGCTTTAATTTCTGCAAAATTATAAACACCTATATGCAATGTAATACTAAAGTTTCAGGTGGGAATGAAGAGAAGACCCTCCAGGTACGCTTTTACTTTATTGCAATTTACTTTATTGCAATTTTTTTACTTGCACTGCGCTTTATTTTGTTTGCATGATAAATAAGATTGTTGCATGAAAACTGAAACCTTTAGGATAGCCACAAAACTGAAACCCAAAACTAAATTAAAAGTCACAGGAAGATAAAATTCACCACCACAACATTCAAAATATAAAACTCAAAATTTAATCACAAACAGCACAACAAAAAAACTACAACAATAACTAAATTAAAATGTCTCGTTGGATGATCGGGAATACCTCGGATAATGTAACCTACTTGTTGCTAACGGGATTTCCCACGGTCTAAATGAAAGTGTGGAACTCATTCAGTTGAGTTTAGCAAATTCATCTAGACTAAGTGAATCCGATAAAAATAACGATGCCGGAAGGATGGAACCGTAGGATCTTAACCGGTGTTGTTATAATCAACTTTAAGATTTGTTTTAATTAAAACACTAAAAAATAATTGGATCTTAAGATTTCTCTAAACCAAAATACTTCTCGCATCTCCTGATTATCACTTTCTAAAACCAAACCTCTGCAACAACAAGGAGCTTGGAGCATAGTGGGCAGCACGGCCATCGTCGTCAGCAAAACTCAGATCTACATCAGCTAAACCTTTCTTAGAAATTAAATAACAAAGCCATAGGACTTCGAGGTGGTTTTCCTAGTGCAACATAAATCCTCAACTTTTTGTTAGGAATTTGCATAATTGTCTTATGCAAATTAAGCCCAAACCAGTCTTAGGACTCCGAGGTAGTCAATTGGTACGACATAAGCCCTCACATCTTCAAGGCTGTTTGTATGATTGTGTCATATGAATATAAGTCATAATTAATTAAAACAGGCAGGATGAAACATTAAATAAACTCCCAAATTGAAGCCAAACAATAGGATAGTTTGGGAAGTTGCCAAGATTCTTCTTGGATCTCCAGCTTCTCCTACCGCTCTTCTATTGGACTCTTAAAATAAACTATTCCAAATTCGATCAATTCCCTATTGAAATTCCAAAATTCAATTCTTTGAAAACCTTAAACTTTGAAATTCTTGAGAGCAAAAACACTGATCATTATCAAGATTTTTCTTAAATGATTCATGTCATTTAGGATGTAATTAGTTATAGGGGCTTGCCCTTATAGGGAACTTTAAGAACCCAGGTAATATAAACCCTGCTTAATTCCTTTATATTAAGCAGGGGAACTTGTCGGCTTATAAAATTGGTTTGCAGACCAAACGGATATCACAAATCTTTTAGTTTATTTAATCGAGCCTCATCGTCAAGCAGTGTGACTATTCCTCGGCATTGATACACAGTTTGTGGTGCGGTGCTCGTTTATATTAACTATTTGGGATGTAGGATCAGTTTGATTTTACATCTTAAAATTTTCAAACTCAAAAAATTATTTTCAAAATCAAACGCTACTTTCTAAATTATACATATTTAAATAAATTTTAAAATGTAAAATTCACCGACAATTTTTGTAGGCGACCCCTTTTTTTTAAAATTAAACACACAACCTAAAAAAATATGCCGACAGCTTCTGGCGACTCCGCTGGGGACTAGTTTCTCTCTCTATTTGGATCAGATGGTTTTGCTCTCATAAATCGGTAGTAAGTCCATGCCCCTAGTGAATCAAAATATCATTCTTCCGTTGACGTACTTTTCCCATTTCTTTCTTGGTAAAGTGTGATCACTTTCCTGGATTTCAGGACCATCTATTTAGCCACTCCTGAACAGAGAGGTTCAGGGATCCTTAGGATTTTTCTTTTGATCTTGTGGGGTCGGACCCCCAATAGGTGTGTTGGTGGATTAATTCCACTTGGGCGACGTGCGTTGTGAAAAGGGATCCTCAGCAGGGTCCTTTGCTTCACCTTTTTCTTTTACCTCCTGGATTTAATTTTTTTTTTCCTTCGGCAAGTTAATCCACCTTTAAAATTCTAAATATCATTTAAAACAAACACATGAAAATCTAAAAGAAGATAAAAGAAAAAGAAGAACAAAATATGATAAGAGAAAATAATAATATATTAAATGAAATCAGAAATTTTATCCAGTTCACAGAACGATCTTTTTCATAGTGTTCATACTATGATGACAGGGTCTTTGGCCCTTCCTAAATTTTGGAACGTTTCTTTTGATAGTCGAAATGTCAACCCCTTCGCTAACTTTCTCCTGCTACCTGCCCTCTTCCCGTGAGGCTCGTCTCGCAGCACCGTTAATTCAGTTTGGAGCCGGCTTCAGTGAGTTTGAAGTCGTGCTTGGAAAAGCCCCGTTCGTGGTCCTGAAAATTGCCACCCCCGAAGTACAAGAACCATCTGACGAGTTCGATCTGAACTCCCATGAAGACTTCCCTTCTGCTGATAAGGTGAAGATGACTATTGTCCCCATTAAACCAGTTGACTCCATGACAAGGAGAGTCGTCACCTCTACTGCTTCCGGCTTCGCCGTTACAGTACCTACTTCCCTGTCTGCCAAAGAGAAAGAAATTATGCACGAGGAGGAATCTGACAAAGCATTCCCTGCTCTGCCGTCTGTCTTTGAGATTGGCTCCAGTTCCAGGGTTCCCCCGTTGACCAAATCCCAAAGGAGGAATCGCAATCGGACGCTTTGCATGGCCACCAAGGCACGAGCTATAAGTTTGCCAGTGATTGATGAGATTCCTCAGCAGGAGGAACTCGGTTTACCGAATACCTCTCCTCTCCTCCGAGGTAGTAGGTTCCACCCGTTAGCTGGCACTACTGGAAATGAAAGTCTCCACAGGATTGTCGCTGCACTTCCAGCACCACACGGTCGTGATGAGGGGGGAAGAAACCCACACCCATCACTCGAGCTTATACTCTTCTACGGAGATTGGCTGAATTAGAAGGATGTTCTGTTGCCAAGCTTCTTAAAAGGATGGATGTGCAATATCCCTAGAAGTAAAAGAGGAAATTTTGAAAATGGAAAAGCCTAGCATGGTTTCTGTCAAGTACCATTTGGGGAAGCGTTTTGAGACAACTACCACTGATTTGACACCCGCGATATGAAGACCACTCAAGTCTCAGCTAGGTCCAAGAATGCCACCCAAGGAACTCCCGAGGAGGAAGAGAGGGTTACTTTCCTCTGTACATGGTTTGCACTCTAGGGAGCACACTTCCTCTCTTGGTTCTGATGTCCCTGCTGATACATTCCATCCTGAGGCATCAATTCTCGAGAGGAGAGTGTGGTTACCGAAAGTCGCTGCACCTGTCCACTTCGAGAAGTCTACAAATCACCAAACAGATTATAAGTCTGGCACTCCTATCGTCACCACTTCTGTTGCTTCAGAGTCAGTGGCGGAAGAAGTGTTGATGGAGGATAGAATTCAGAAACTCCGTGAAGAGATTTCAGAGTTAACTAAGGAGCAAGGATTGGAAATCGAAAATGAAGATTTCCACCTGTCAGATTACTTGGATAATGAATTCATGGAAATCAACATGGTCGATACCAGGTCCACAGCGTCTGCGCGTGAAGCTCCTCATGAGGAGGACGCAATAGAAAATCTTTAAAGAGCCGTGTTCGCTAGAGACGAAATGATCAGCCAATTGGAAAAGAGAATCGAGGAGATGACTGCCACTTTGACTACCATGGCTACATTACATGGACAATCTCAGTCACATCCGAAAGCTACTCTAGAAATCAATCAGCCTGAGATAATACACATCACCGATGAAAGAAGAGAGGTCGCCTCTGCCAACGAGAATGAGCTTCTGAAGAAGGATTCAACCCCGAATCTACCAGAAAAGGAGCTTAAGCATATTGTCGAACAACAAGTTCGAGAGGCCTTGGCCCAGTCCAAAGGTGAAGCATCAGTTTCAAAGGGTAGACCCTACCCGGAGGAATTTGTTGATGTACCTTACCCCAAAGGCTTCATGCCACCGACCTTCAAAACTTTTGACGAAACAGGAAACCCTCGGCAGCATATAGCGCATTTCAGAGCCAGCTGTTGCAATACAGAAGGAAGTGAAGCGGTATTGTTCCGTCAGTTTGTCAGAAGCCTATCGAGAATAGCTTTCGATTGGTATGTTGAAATTCCTAATGGATCAGTAAAGACTTTCGCAGAAATGGAAAGCATGTTTGTAAAGAGATTCGCCGGTGCTCAGCGTCATGTCACCATAGGAGATCTCGTGGTAGAACGTCAGAAGCCCGACGAGACTTTGGTTGACTACATCTTGAGGTGGAGAAACTTAAACATGAAATGTGAACCTCAGCTACAAGAACAACACGTGATTGATATACCACTCAAGAGTATTCACGGTCCGGTAGCTTCATGCTTAAGGGTCTCACGATCAAGTCCTTCGAGAAACTGCTCAGCAAGGCCAGCAGCTTACAAGAAGAAATCAAGCACACGGAGCCTGCAGAAAAGACAGAGAAAACGAAACAGCAAAGGCTTATGAGAAGAGATCTGGCATAGTGGCCGCGGTCAATAAAGGAAAGCAACCGATGATGATTCAGACCGAGCAGTCGCCTCACCAGTACAGTCAACCTCAGTAGTATGAACAATCTTGTCCACCACAAAATAATCAACTCGGTCAGCAGCAGCAGAGACTGTACATGACAAACGGGAGACCAGTTCCTACAATATCAGAACAACTACGCAGAAACTACTCTTTCAAAGATGATGATATAGCAAAGATGTTCAAGAATCTGCTAAACAGCCCGAGTTCAAGTTACCCAAGCTGAAAAAGCCAGAAGAGGTGAATAAGAAAGATCAGCCCAACTTCTGTCCCTATCACTGGATGCTTGGACATACAATTAAGAACTGCTTCAGTTTTAAGGATTGGCTTGAGCGGAATTACAAAGAAGGAAATATAACGATACTGAAGGAATATCTGAAGGAGCCTAAAAAAGGTTCTATAAATGTAATTTTAGCCAAGCCAATCTCTCCGCTTGACCCATATGCCGGTAAGGGTGGATGGAGTGCAATTTGGAATGAACTCAAGAAGGTCCCGGATCGATTCGATCCGCTCCAAAGAAAGCCGCTGTCCTGAGTCCACCGTCAGCACAGGCCAAGATGAAAGCTTCGCCAAGGAAGCCACCGCGACGAGAGTGGAGGAAGAAAGAAATTGTGAATGAGATTAAAGATGATAGCGCGGAGGATAGGATAGGGGCTGCTCCCGTTAGACTGGTTGTCTCAGATTCAGGGGTGAAATTCCTCGAACCCCTTACTTTGTATCATTATCTTTGTACCCCTCCAGGGTCTCATAATAGTGATATAAATGATGTTGGCTATGTTCTTACTATCTCTAGTGATGACGTAACTAATCACAACCTATCTAACCCCAAATTTGATTCCCAAAACGATCCTCAAATCATATTAATTCCACCAAAGATAAAGAAGATATTGACAACACTGGCTACGATAGTACGAGAAGTGAGGAGCCAGTCCTCGAGTGCAAAGGAGTTTCACTTGACATCAGTTTGGACTTCTCAGATATAGAAGGACATCTGAGTTCAGAAGAAGAAGAAATAACAGAAGTGCATTTAAGGAGTGGCAAGGTTCTACCTCTGAGAACAACTTCAGTGGACAAAGGAAAGCAGATAGTTACTCAGGAAGAAATACCTCCAGCTACTGAAGAGATACAAGTTCGAAATGAAGTTGAAAACCCAAATAAAGTGGATTACAACGTGTTAGCTCATCTCAGGAACTTGCCGGCCAAACTAAGTGACCCACAATTTTTTGTTATGATTTTTTTAATTTAATTGCAAAGGCGCCAAAAACTTGACCCACAATTTTTTGTTATGATTTTTTTAATTTAATTGCAACGAAGCCAAAAACTTGACCCCGCTATATTATATGTATAGAATTATAATTGTTTATGTTGTGGATGCTACGCAAGTATACGTATCGTATCAAGTAATACAGGGCTCTAGTGGAGTCCTGGTTATCGATCCCACAGGGAAAGAGAAAATTAAATAACAACTAATTTTAAAATAATAATAATTCTAAAATAGTATACAAAAATTTGGAATTCTAAATTTAAGCGCAATAAAGTAAACTAAGTATTTTAATTAGGTAACTTAACTAAGTAGAAAATTAATACGTATTGAAAGTGCAGGAAATTAAACTAATTGCTAAATAAGTCTTAACTATTCGAAAAAGTATCTTTCCCCTTGTTTAGAAATTTAAGTGATTGATGAATTTAAATAGATAATTTTAAGGTATTGTGACAAATAGGAGCATTCCTATTCTTTACCCTTTGGTCCAGGTGTAAAGAATATTGACTAATCCTATGTTTGATTACCGAATCCGTGGCTAAGTCCGGGAGGATATCGATCGCCACTTCGTAGCTCCCACGTTCCCCTCGCCCGAGGGCTAACATCTAAACTTCGACTCTCAAACAATAGGACCGAATTGAATATTTTAGTCCGTCACACTAAAATGCTTAATTCTACGCCCAATGATATTATTTCCCTATTTATTTGCACCTTCCTTCCAAGGCTTTTGAATTCCCCGAATATCAGACGTAATTTTTTCTATAGTTGATATTCAACATATTTTAACAAATCAAATGGCCAGTTTGAAAGTAAATTAAGTTTTAAGTAAAAATTATCACAATTTATTAATATATAAAAGTACTTCTATTTTTAGTTCATCAAGTCACTTAATTTCTTAACAGGGAGAAAGACTAATAAACTACTCAGAATACATAGGAACTAAACTAAGCATGGATTTCATTTAAAGTTAAAAACAATACATACAAATACTTATCTCGATTTATCCCTGACAGACTCCTCGCAGTTCCTTTGACTCTTCCTTCCAGTACAGCAAGACCACTAAAAACTCACTAACTCACTAAAGACTTACTAATTAAGACTTTAAGAACTCAAATTGACACACAAACAACACAAAATAAAACTTAGAACACAAAAACTGCACACACATATGCTGAATTTCGGCCTCTATATATAGAGGCGAGCAAAGGACCAAGAGGTGTGTAAGCATCCCTTCAAAAAGTGTACAGGTTCAATGTATCTGCGCCATTTGAACTAGCTCGCCGTCGGCGACGAACTACCTCGCTGTCAAAGAGGCTTCTAGAAGATCTTCAAAAGGCGCTAGGTCGCTGTCAGCGGGATCGGGCTCGTTGTCAGCGAGACAGTTATAATTCCTTCAGAAATGTCTTCCTCGTACCCTAGCCGTCGGCGGGCTCGATCTCGCTGTCGGCGACTCAGCACAAATTGTATTATTTTCTTCCTTTTTGCTCCAAATTCGCTCCTTTTTATGATTTTTGCTTTTATCACCTAAATTCTCCATTCCTGCAATAAAATAAAGGAAATACCTTTCTTTGAAGTGCAATTTTATCAGAAATAGGTATGAATTTCTTAATAAAATTTTCAGTGATCAAAATCCCCCAAACTTACTTATTACTTTTCCTCAAGTAATTTTTGTACTACATAAAAATAATGAGTTTTATAATAAGATTTTTCAATTTAAATAACTATGAATTAGATTAATTAATATCATAATAAAGTTAAATAAAAATAATTCATGTAATTTAATTAATCTTATAGAAATAAATTATTTAGTTATCAGGTCTAAGACTTCTAGCTTACTATTCATTTCAGGAATGACTATATTTAAAAGAATAACTACTTAAGATATTCATATGATACGAAATTCAAGAAAACACTACTAGGTAAAATTCTAATCCATAAACATAAGTTTGGAAATATCTAAGTTTTTCCCTTTAGGTTAATTCAAATGAAGCCAATTTTTGATAAGGCATCTCCTCAAGCTTCTCCTCAAAAGTTTTTTTTTTTTTAAGGATTACTGTATCTGGAGAGCCTTTTAATAATTTTGAACTTCATTTTCATCTTCCTAAATTTGAAACTTAGAAATATTTCTTAGCTTATATATACTTCATAGTTTTTACTTCATTGATTTTCAATCTTTTCTTTTTCACTTGAATACTTAAGAATTTTAATTTTAGAATATAGTTTTCCTTACTAAAAATAGTTTACTATATTCTTATTCCCTTTAACCAAATATTTTATTCTATTTAATCAATTAAAGCACTAGAAATATTTCATTTAACCTTTTATAATAATTAAATAAAATAATTCATATTAAATTAAATTGAAAAATTTGCTATAAAAATCATTTTATAATAATTTAAAAATAGAAATTGAGAACAAGTTAATAACTAAATTTGTATTTTAATCCCCCCCAAACTTAAATTTTTATATCTACTCTAAATAATGAAAAAGAAGGAAAGTAAATAAATCATACCTTTGAAGTTTAGGTATTTCTTTTTTTTCTTTGAAATTTTTGCAGGCTTTTTCATTTTTCATTGAACCTGCACTATTTGTATTCTCCATATATATATAACAATTTAAAGAAAATTAAGGGATAAAATCTGAGATAAGTATTAAATACAACAATTAAAATTACTCTACACTACACATATGAATTACCAACATATTAAAAACAATTGAACTAACAAATTAACAATTTTAAAAACTTAAAACAATACAAAATAAAATAAAAACATTCTAAAGAAAACTAACATCCTATTTAACATAAAAACAAATGCAATTAACTAACACAAAAACAAAAACTAAACTATTATCACAATTCAAGCAAATAATCTAACAAACATCCAATGTCTCACAACATAAAGTACTGAATATTACAAACATATAAAAGTTTCCAAAATAACTTAACATCAAACAAATAAAACAAATAAAGTCCTAATCTTCAGCATCAAAGTCCCAAACTATATTATCATCCCCTCCTTGATCTGTAGGCTGAGAAGACTGAGCAGGATGATACTGAGTATACCTGGGGCAATCTGGAAAGACAACATCTAAATCTCCACTCATATAACGACGTTCAGCTTCATAGTATGCAATTTCGTATTCCGAATGTCGCTGGAGGTACTCACTATCATAATCATATCTCCTCTCCAGATTATCAATCCTTTGATCAAAATGATCAAATCTTCTCCCCATTGTTTCTCCAACCGCTCAAAACTTCTCCTATGCGGGGTCAATTCATTCATCGGATCTTGTAGGGTAGGTGTGGTAGGCTCGGGAGGTTCATAGCTAGTAGAGGGTATATCTCTACTGGACCGAGTGAAATAACTTCTCACTCCCGATCTCCACCCTTCATGAGATTCATACTTCTTAATGTTGGCGAGCTGTGAGTGGTTTCATAGGTTCCACCCATTCTTCATCATCTCTAGCCTCAACTCCAGAGAGTTGGCAGAGTGCAAAAATTAATCCAGGGTGTCCCAATCCAGCTCCACTCTCATTTCGAGGAGTGGCCAGGATGTTTTGATAAATAATTCTCCCGATGTTGATGCTTCTGTTTCCGAATACGAAATTCGGAGTCGCTCTATCTCGTGTTACCTCACCGTGGTGATATGTGGGTAACGTAGTAGAACAAATAAAGTAATGCCGAGCTTTTGAGATCGCATTTAATTTAGAAAGAGGAAAATTCACTCTTTCCTGCTGCTTAATTTTCCAAACTCCGGTCCCATCAGTGAGAAAGTTAATGACTTCCTCCAGTGTTCCTTCCATCGTTCCAAAAGTTTCATACTCGCTAAAGTGTGAGTCATGAACTTCATAGAACGAGTTAATTCTTGCAGCATTGAAATCTACAAAAAATCCTCGTACCTTTACTTGGTGCATCTTCGAACTGCAGTCAAATTGGCATAAAATTCTTTAACCACTTCTACAAACTGCTCTATATCGAACGTAATAGAAATTCTCCCAACCTCGTTCCTTAATAATCCGCTCTACTTCTCCTCCCGGATTTTTGAAAACCCGATCCGCAATGCACTTTCTTCCTTGTATGTTTTCAAAATATTTAGCATCGTGCTCGTGCATTGATGAATCGGTCTTCGTCGAATTCTACTCGACATTTTTGTCGTGGAGCCATACGATCGATCTGTGAAAATCCTGAAAATTTTCACTAAACTTAAAAATAATACTAAGAAGGCTTCCTACAACATTTATAAGTAATTTAAATCAAATTCCATGGATTTCCACCGAATATTTCTTCCACATTTTGATTTTTCCCAAAATTTGCAATGTGGTGAAAATATGTGGTGAAAATCAAAAATTTTTTCATAGGAGTGAAGCTCTTACCAAGGGAAGATGAAATCCGGTGTCAAAAAAATGTTGAAATCGCTTCAAATCCAAGATCTCTCAAGCCCTAGGTCGGTTTTTGCGAAAATGAGAGGTTGGGGATGATGAATAGTGTTTTTGATCGGTCAAATTATATGTTTTTCCCGACCTCACTGTTAGTGAGATTTTTCTCGCCGTCGGCGAGCTAATATTTTTTGGAACCAAAAACTCTTGGGAAAAATCCACTGTCGGCGAGAAATTCTTCGCTGTCAGCGAGATCAATCTCGATATCGGCGAGATTTTTCTCGCCGTTGGCGAGATTCCAAAAATTTTAATTTCTGAAATTCGTCACTCAATTTCGTCCTTGATTTGCCTTATATTATATTTCCGATCACATCATTTATTAATTTAATATGAAGATTAGCTACTTATACACAAACAAATTCACACAACACAACAAATTAACTTTAATATTGAAATCCATGAGATGTACAAACTAACATAATTTTAAACTCTATAATCAAACTTCAAACTTCAATCCTTACTACTAATCAACATCGCAAACCAATCCATGACACACTAAATGCTGATACAAAACTATGACGCATATCTCAATTAAGTTTGAGATATTCAAATCATCACTCCACACATAATAAAATCTAAATCAAATCAAATAACATAAATACAAACATACTATGGAAATCTTTACTACTACTCTTCAAATGTCAGAATCTTCATTTTCTCTGATATTTCTGATATGACGATGATGCACAAATAAGTTATAGAAAGTCCTGAAGGGAAACTCCGAGCGCATTCTTCGATGATCCAACCCTTCCGTCTCGATAAATGAAGAAAGCTAGCTTCCAGTGTCCGGAATGATCAAAGTGTTCTTTCATCCTCCAGTCAATGTGATCAAATAAATCAGATATATTGTCGATTAAATCTCTCACATTCTGCAGTTCTTCCTCCATTCCTTTAATTTTCTTCATAAGTAACTCCGTTTTATCTGAAATAGGCCTTGCTATAGGATTATTCTGTGAAGCTCTATCAGAGATAAATGTAATGTCTTCATTATTGTCCAAAGTAGGGAGCATATCTATAGGATCAAGCGGCTTCCAAGGTAACAGAACCTTTTCCCAAGCTTCATAAGAAACCTGGTACTGACTGCATAATGCAAAAATAGTAGATGGGTGTCCTAGTCCGTGAACTGATTCATGCATAATTAAACCCAATGCAGACTTAACAATTATTGATCCAAAATCAATAGGCAATCCATTTTGAATACAATAATTCAATATAGCGCATTCCTTCGAAACCTTGTTTACCCTCATAGTAGGTAACAATTTAGATGAGATGAAAAAGTGCCGGTGCTTTGAGACGAGATTCAAAAGTGATGCGGAGAAACTAACATACCCGTCTTCACGCATTTCCCAATCTTCCGGTTCATCGGTCGGATATCAAAATATCTCATTCATATTATATCGAGAAGGCACAAAATTTGAAGTGACATACCGGGGTGTTTTCTATAGAGAATAATTCATTTACTCTTGATGGAGTAAACGTCACCCATCTTCCTTGGACGTAGAAATTCCCATTGTTGATCGCATGTAAGTTAGAGTAGAACTCTTTCACAACTGGAATAACAACAGCAGACTTAGTGTAACAAAATACCTCCCAGATAGCCGTCGCGCGATCATTTCTTCTATCTTCGTAGTGGAATTTTCTAATCCTCGATTAACAAATCCCCGTTCTTTGATAACTCTTTTCTTTACCAAAACCTTGTTGAAGATCCGCTGCGCTTCCGCACTCACAAATTTTCTCCGGTTAAACACTCCAGAATTAGAGGAATCTAAGAATTTGGAGGCCATTACGGTGAATGGAATAAATTCTAGTGAAGAAGGCAGATCTAGAATGATTTAAGAATGGGTTTTCACTAAGGAATTGGTGTTGAAACCCTCCAAATAGGCATTCAAAGTATAAATAACTCATCTTTATAACTTCCTCGCTGTCGGCGAGCTCGATAAATAAACTGAATTTAATTTAGGCGCGAACCTCGCTGTCGGCGAGTATCGACCTCGCCGTCGGCGAGATTCCAAAATAATGTCCAATTTCGCTCTAAATCGAATAATTTCTTTTCTCATCATAATGGTTCGAATATGTGATGATTTTTAATAATAATTGAGTAGTAAAGTTTCAATAATATAGACTAACTATTAAGATACAATAAAAATAGATAACTAATATGGGTTGCCTCCCATAAAGCGCTTGATTTAACGTCGTCAGCTCGACCTAATTTCAATCATTAATCAGGTCGACTAAGCATTAAAACCTCTTTATAGTTAGGTCTTATACCTTAGAAATACGGTTTTAATCTATGTCCATTAACTTTAAATTTATGTCTAGTTTTTGGATCTTCGATTTCTATAGTTCCGTATGAAAATATTTGAGTTATGTTGAAAGGTCCTAACCATCGAGACTTCAATTTTCCGAGAAATAATTTCAATCTAGTATTATATAACAAAACTTCCTGTCCCGGTTCAAAATTTCTCCGATTAATCTTCCGATCATGCCATAATTTCATCTTTTCTTTATAAATCCGATCATTATCATATGATTCATTTCTTAATTCTTCTAATTCATTCAATTGCAACAATCTTTTCTCACCAGCTTCCTTCATATTATAGTTAAATTCTTTAATCGCCCAATATGCTTTATGTTCTAATTCAACTGGTAAGTGGCATGTTTTTCCATATATAAGCCTGTAAGGAGTCATTCCAATTGGAGTTTTATAAGCAGATCCTATAAGCCCATAATGCAGTTGTCTAATTTAATAGACCAATCTAACCTATTCGGGTTTACAGATTTTTCTAAAATATGTTTAATCTCACGATTAGATACTTCGACTAATCCGCTAGTCCGTGGATGATAAGCAGTGGATATCTTATGAGTAATATTGTATTTTTCTACTAGTTTGTGAATGTATTTATTTATAAAATGAGTTCCTCCGTCAGTGATAATCACTCTCGGCATTCCAAATCTAGTAAAAATATTTTTCATCAGAAATTTTGAAACACTCTTAGCATCACACCTAGGTAAAGCTTGTGCCTCGATCCATTTACAAACATAATCAACAGCTACTAATATATATGAGTTTCCAAACGAAGGAATAAAAGGTTCCATAAAATCTAATCCCCAAACATCAAAAATTTCAACTTCTAATATAAAATTCAGAGGCATTTCGTTTCTTCTAGATATATTTCCTACTCTTTGACATTTATCGCAAGTTTTAATATATCCGTATACATCTCTAAATAGAGTAGGCCGATAGAAATCCAGTATCGTAGAATTTTATAAGCGAGTTTTAACGATCCTAAAATGTCCTCCAAAATCGAATCATGACATTTTTGAATAATTGGTTCGGTTTCTTCATAAGGTACAAATCTTCTAATAATTAAATCCTTACATTGCTTATATAAATATGGTTCATCCCAAAAATAGGTTTTCGTATCATGGATGAATTTTTTCCGTTGTTGCAAAGTTAGCATAGGTGGTAAAATATTACTAACTATATAGTTTACTATATCGACGATACCATGGTATTTTCCACTCATTGATATTATATAGTTGTTCATCGGAAAAGCATTTATAATTTCATTTTCAATATCAGATAATTCATGATTTTCTAATCTTGATAAATGATCCGCAATTTGATTATCAGTTCCTTTCTTATTAACGATCTCAAAATCAAATTCTTGCATTAATAGCATCCATCTAATTAATCTTGGTTTAGAATCTTTCTTTTGCATTAAATATTTGATAGCAGAATGATCAGTATGCACGATACATTTTGTTCCAATCAGATAAGGTCTAAATTTATTAAAACCATATACTACTCGCTAATAATTATCTTTCACGTAATCGTATAATTTATTTCGAACATCATTTAGAGTTTTACTAGCATAATATATAACTTTAAAAATCTTTTCATATCTTTGCCAAGAATCGCTCCTACAAAGATAATCACTAGCATCACACATAAGCTCAAATGGTTTCTCCTAGTTAGGTGAAACTATTATAGGTGCTTGTAATTAATTTTTCTTTTAAGAGTTCAAAAGCATTCGGGCATTCGATTGTAAATTCAAATTTCTTGTCCTTTTCGAGAAGTTGGCATGAGGTTTAGTAATTTTTGAAAAATCTTTTATATAGCATCCGTAGAATCCAAGCATGTCCAAGAGAACTTCTTACCCCTTTTACCATAGTTGGAGGTGGTAATTTAGCTATAACTTGAATTTTTGCGTGGTCCACTTCCATGCCTTTTTCCGAAATTTTATGCCCTAATACAATGCCGCCCGCAACCATAAATTGACATTTCTCCCAATTTAGAACTAAATTTATTTTCTCACATACTTCTAATACTTTTTCAAGATGAGTTAAGCATGTGTCAAATGATGTTCCAAATACAAAGAAATCATCCATAAATACTTCTATTCCATTGTCAATTAACATACTAAATATAGACATCATACATCTCTGGAATGTTCTTGGTGCATTACATAATCCAAAAGGCATTCTTCGAAAAGCAAAAGTTCCATAAGGACTAGTAAATGTAGTTTTCTCTTGATCCTCGGGAGCAATTTGTATTTGATGATAACCGGTGTATCCATCTAGAAAACAAAAATACTTATGTCCAAATTAATCTATCTAACATCCGGTCTAGAAATGGTAAAGGGAAGTGATCTTTCCTGGTGGCGGTATTTAATTTCCTATAATCAATACATATACGCCAACCGGTAACTTGTCTTATAGGAATAAGATCATTATTTTCATTGGCGATTACGGTCACTCCTCCCTTCTTAGGAACACGATGAATTGGGCTTACCCAAGCACTCGTCGAAGTAGGATATATAATACCATTATCTAACCATTTTAAAATTTCTTTCTTAACTACTTCTTTCATTATCGGGTTTAATCTCCTTTGGGGATCTGCTTTAGGTTTATGTTCATCATCTAAAATAATTCTATGCATACAGATTGAAGGACTAATTCCTTTAATATCTGCTAAAGTCCAACCAAAAGTTTTCTTATATTTTTTTTAAGGTTTCTAAAAGTTTTTGTTCTTGAGATTCATTTAATGCAGATGAAATAATAACTGGTAAAGTTGAAGAATTATCTAAATAAGCATATTTCAAATGATAAGGTAATATTTTTAGCTCAAGTTCAGGAGGTTTAATAATTGATGAAACTATATTCTTGTCAGTGTTTTCAGTAATATCCAAAAATTCAAATCTTTCCTGAATATAATCTAGTTCTTCATTATTATCTTCAATTAATTCAGTATTTTCTTTTCTAATTTATCTTCATAATATTCCTTAAAATGTTCTTGTTGTAAATGTTCAAGTATTTCCATCCGAAAACATTCATCATCTTTTTCTAGCGCAGGATATTTCATTGATTTTGCAATATTAAATGTAACTTTTTGGTCATTTACTCTCATAGTTAATTCTCCTTTCGAACACCAATCATAGCTTTTCCAGTAGCTAAAAATGGTCTTCCTAAAATGATAGGAATTTCTTTATCTTCCTCCATATCTAAAACAATAAAATCTACTGGGAAGATAAATTTATCCACTTTTACTAACACATCTTCAATAACTCCCTTAGGATAGGTAACCGAACGATCAGCTAATTGAAGGGTTACTGAAGTAGGTGTAATTTTTCATAATCCTAATCTTTTAAAAATCGATAGAGGCATTAGATTGATGCTTGCTCCTAAGTCACACAAAGCTTTTCCATAAACTTTTTCTCCTATAGCGCAGGGTATAGTGAAACTACTAGGATCTTTTAATTTTTCAGGACGCTTCTTCGAATAATAGCACTACACTCTTCACTAAGTGCGATTGTTTCATTATTAGTGAATTTTCTTTTCTTATTTAGAATATCTTTCATAAATTTTACATAATTTGGCATCTGATCTAAAGCTTCGACAAAAGGTATATTGATTGTTAATTTCTTTAATATTTCAAGGAATTTAGCATATTGTTTATCTTTTTTATGTTGAGCTAGTCGTTGAGGAAATGGTGGTGGAGGTTTTTCAACGAAATTTTCATAGGTGTTAAAGGATGTTCTAAGTTTGAATCTTGTTGAAGTGTTTCCTTTTCAATTTCCACTTCCTCTTTTTGGCTTTCAAGTTCTTTTTGAATTTGAGGTTCTAATTCTTTTCCACTCCTTAGTTGTATTGCTTTATTTTGTTCTTATCCTTGATCTTTAGGATTTATTTCCACATTACTAGGAAAAGTTCCAGGTATTCTATTATTTAGCGCAGTAGCAATATGTCCAAGTTGAGTTTCGATATTTTTAATAGATGTTCCTTGAATTTGTAATTGATTTCCTTGAATTTGTAGTTGATTTCCTTGATTTTGTAGTTGATGACCCATATTCAAAATTAATTCATCCATAGATAATTTCTTATCTTTGAATTGAGGGTTATTGTTATTAAATCCAGTGTGGGTAATTAGGTTTATAGTTTGGATTTGTTTGATTAGGTTGATTCATCCATTGTTGATTAGATGTGTTATTCCAATTAAAATTTGGATGAGTTTTCCAACCAGGATTATAATAGTTTGAATAAGGGTTATTAGTTCTATTATTAATAGCATTTAAAGTTTCATAATTAGATTGAGAATCTATGATTTGTCCAGATGAGTTTTCCTCTAAAGTAGGAGAGTAGTTCATTCCAAAATGATCTAATTTCTTAGATATAGCAGTAATTTGAGAAGCTAACATAGATATTGCATCGTTTTCATGAATCCTGGCTATCTTTTTCGGATTTACTCTATCAATGAGCCATTGGAAATTATTTGTTGCCATTTCTTCGATTAGTGCATAAGCTTCATCAAATGGTTTAGACATTAATGAATCTCCAGCAGCAGCATCGATGATTGATCTTAAAGATCCACTAATCCATTATAAAAGGTTTGAATAATCAGCCAATCTGGTAACGCATGATGTGGGCATTTACTAAGAAGTTCCTTAAATCTCTCCCAAGCTTCATATATTGATTCTCCATCTAACTGACAAAAAGAAGTTATATCATTTCTAAACTTAGCGAGTTTTAGATGGTGGAAAATATTTGGATAGAAATTTTTGTGATAATTCTCCCCAAGTTTTAATAGATCCAGAGTCTTAACGAATTCAACCACATTTTAGCCTTATCCCTTAATGAAAAAGGAAAAAGTCTAAGTCTTATAGCATCGTCATATACTCCTTGATATTTAAAAGTAGCACAAAGTTCTAGAAAACTAGCAAGATGTAAGTTAGGATCTTCGATAGGTGAACCACTAAATTGATTGTTTTGTACCATTTGGATAATTGCGGGTTTAAGTTCAAATGAATTAGCGGCTACATCGGGGTTTTGAATAGTTAAATGAATTTCATCCGATGTAGGGTTGGCATAATCTCTTAATGGTCTTTGTTGATTCATATTTTGAATTTCAGGAATATTCGCCATTTGTGTTAAATTTATAATTTGTTTCTTTTGCTTTCTAATTCTTTTAATTGTACGCTCTAATTCAGAATCGTAAGGTATTAAATTTTCGTTTCCAAATTTGCGCATACAATTTTAGAATAGATATAAATTTATTTATTATGATTATTTTAAAATAGTTCGTTACTCTAGTAAATTTTTTTTACTTTCCCCGGTAACGGCGCCAAAAACTTGACCCACAATTTTTTGTTATGATTTTTTTAATTTAATTGCAACGGCGCCAAAAACTTGACCCACAATTTTTTGTTATGATTTTTTTAATTTAATTGCAACGAAGCCAAAAACTTGACCCCGCTATATTATATGTATAGAATTGTAATTGTTTATGTTGTGGATGCTACGCAAGTATAAATATCGTATCAAGTAATACGAGGCTCTAGTGGAGTCCTCGGTTATCGATCCCACGAGGAAAGAGAAAATTAAATAACAACTAATTTTAAAATAATAATAATTTTAAAATAGTATACGAAAATTTGGAATTCTAAATTTAAGCGCAATAAAGTAAACTAAATATTTTAATTAGGTAACTTAACTAAGTAGAAAATTAATACGTATTGAAAGTGCGAGAAATTAAACTAATTGCTAAATAAGTCTTAACTATTCGGAAAAAGTATCTTTCCCCTTGTTTAGAAATTTAAGTGATTGATGAATTTAAATAGATAATTTTAAGGTATTGTGACAAATAGGAGTATTCCTATTCTTTACCCTTTGGCTCAGGTGTAAAGAATATTGACTAATCCTATGTTTGATTATCGAATCCGCGGCTAAGTTGGGAGGATACCGACCGCCACTTCGAGCTCCCACGTTCCCCTCGCCCGAGGGCTAACATCTACACTTCGACTCTCAAACAATAGGATCGAATTGAATATTTTAGTCCGTCACACTAAAATGCTCAATTCTACGCCCAATCATATTATTTACCTATTTATTTGCACCTTCCTTCCAAGGCTTTTGAAATCCCCGAATATCAGATGTAATTTTTACTATAGTTGATATTCAACATATTTTAATAAATCAAATGGCCAGTTTGAAAGTAAATTAAGTTTTAAGTAAAAATTATCACAATTTATTAATATATAAAAGTACTTCTATTTTTAGTTCATCAAGTCACTTAATTTCTTAACAGGGAGAAAGACTAATAAACTACTCAGAATGCATAAGAACTAAACTAAGCATGGATTTCATTTAAAGTTAAAAACAATAAATACAAATACTTATCTCGATTTATCCCCAAGCAGACTCCTCGCAGTTCCTTTGACTCTTCCTTCCAGTACAGCAATACTCACTAAAAACTCACTAACTCACTAAAAACTTACTAATTAATACTCTAAGAACTCAAATTGACACACACACAACACAAAATAAAACTTAGAACACAAAAACTGCACACACATATGCTGAATTTTGGCCTCTATATATAGAGGTGAGAAAAGGACCAAGAGGTGTGTAAGCATCCCTTCAAAAAGTGTCCAGGTTCAATGTATCTGCGCCATTTGAACTAGCTCGCCGTCGGCGACGAACTACCTCGCTGTCAAAGAGGCTTCTAGAAGATCTTCAAACTGCGCTAGCTCGCTGTCAGCGGGATCGGTCTCGCTGTCAGCGAGACAGTTATAATTCCTTCAGAAATGTCTTCCTCGTACCCTCGCCATCGGTGGGCTCGATCTCGCTGTCGGCGACTCAGCACAAATTGTATTATTTTCTTCCTTTTTGCTCCAAATTTGCTCCTTTTTATGATTTTTTCTTTTATCACCTAAATTCTCCATTCCTGCAATAAAATAAAGAAAATACCTTTCTTTGAAGTGCAATTTCATCAAAAATAGGTATGAATTTCTTAATAAAATTTTCAGTGATCACTAAGTATTTACGATGCTCTGATCCTGTCAAAGAAGATGAGAGAAAGTTTGATCAAGGCTCTACTTGATCCCGACATTTGCTTAGCGCAGTTGGCTAGCACATCCTCAAATAGAGTTTGCACCAAAAAGGAATAGCTTGGCGTGACTTTCACCGACGAAGATTTGCTACTCGGTACAGCCAATCACAATCATCCACTCTACATTTCTGTCATCATCGGCAGATTCGTGCTTTCCAGAGTCTTAGTAGATCCTGAAGTGTCGCTCAATATAATGAGTCTACGAACGTTAGCTTACTTGGACATCGACGCCTGAGAGCTTTCAATGGATAAAATGATGTTAAGAGGTTTCAATCAGAAAGAAGAAAGATCCCTCTGATCTATAATGCTACAAATGAAAGTCAGAAATCTAGTAACGACTGTAAAATTCCATGTCATCGATGCGGATACTTCGTTCAATACACTGCTTGGTCGACCCTGGCTCCATGAGTACAATATGGTCCCGTCGTCGCTTCATCAGTGCATCAAATACTACAAAGATGGACAAGAACATTGCATTAAAGGGGATCTACAACCATTTTCAATACATGAAGTGGGCATCCATGAAGACGCCGCTTACTATGCTCCTCTAAAGAAAATAGTATTTTCAAGAGACATTGTAATAAGCAAAATTGAAGACTCAAAGGAACTACAAGGATGAGACCGTATGGCTCCAATTCAACAATCCCATACTGCTCCTTCTCAACGAGTTGGTAAAAGTTCTTTTAGCCCACACATCCAAGGTCGAGGTCGGGGACATGGTCGAGAAAGAATTTCCCAAATTGTTGAACAGACGAAGCCAACAATCAACATCGACATGGAGGGAAGCTCCGCAGAAGATAAAGAAACAATGATGATAAGTCAGAAGAGGCCTCAGTTCGAGATCTCTCTAGACGAAGAAGCAAAGGATGAATACGAATCGATGTACGATCAGATTAACCACTATGTTCTTTCCATGACCCTTAATCCGATCCATTCTCAAAAGGTAGAGAGTATAAAGGTCAAGGAAGTTCATAACGATGTTTTTAAACCGATCAAGTTTTACAAAGCTTCCCCTTCTACTTCTGAACCTTGTGTAATTCTTGAAGAAAATGATTCAAATGAATTAATGGAATTACCTTTTGGCTACTTTTCGCCATGTATACAAAAGTTAATTCAACAAGGATATGCGTCAAATAAAATGCCAAAGGATAAGTTACAATCGTTCGAAAAATTATGGAATGTAAAAGGAAAGAAACTCAATTCGAAAGAAGGTCTTAGGTTTGGTACGCTCGAACCCGTCAATGACTCAGAATTTTGCATGGTTGTTACTAGTCAGCCAAAACAAGATTGCCTGGACATTCAAGATGAATATGAAGATCAGCCAATAGGCGATGCTCTGCCAGAATTCGAAGAAGAAATCAAATCAATAGTCGATGAATTAAGAGAAATCAATCTCGGTACTGAGGAGCAGCCCCGATCGACTTTCATAAGTTCGTTACTCAACGAAGAAGAGATTGTAGACTTGGTCAGGTTACTATCAGAATTCAAAGATTGCTTCCCTTAGAGCTATGACGAAATGCCAGGACTATCTCCAGCAGTCGCAGTTCACCACCTCGGAGTGGATAAGAATGTGACGCCAGTAAAGCAAGCTCCCAGAAGGATGCGCCTCGAGATTGAACAACAAGTTACAACAGAAATCAAGAAATTAATAGACGATAATTTTTTCCGAGAAGAACAGTATCCGACGTGGTTAGCTAATGTTGTGCCTGTGAAAAAGAAAAATGGACAAATTTGAGTGTGTGTCGATTTCAGAGATTTAAACAAAGCATGTCTAAAAGATGAATTCCCATTACCGATATCGAAACTAATGGTGGACAACACGTCGACACATGAAACTTACTCCTTTGTGGATGGGTCTTCAGGGTACAATCAGATCAAGATGGCACAAGAAGACGCAACGCTCACAGCTTTCAAAACTCCGATCGGGATTTACTGCTACACCATGATGTCGTTTGGACTGAAGAATGCAGGAGCTACATATCAAAGAGCAATGACGAGGATCTTTGATGACCTCATTCACAACCAAGTAGAATGCTATGTGGATGATTTGGTCGTCAAGAGCAAGATAAGAGGAAACCACCTATATGATTTGAGGATTGTATTTGAACGATTACGACAATATAATCTGAAGATGAATCCCTTAAAGTGCACTTTCAGCGTTATCTCTGGGAAATTTCTAGGATTTGTTGTCCGTCATTGGGGAATTGAAATCGACCCAGAGAAGATTAAAGCCATCATAGAAATGCCTCCCCTAAAACCTTGAAACAACTACATTCATTTCAAGGAAAATTGACATATTTGAGGCGCTTTATATCTAATCTGTCGGGTAGGTGTCAGCCTTTCTCGACATTAATTAAAAAGGATGCCAAATTTATTTGGGAAGATAAGTGCCAGCAGGCTTTCGAAGATATTAAATGATATCGAACGACACCTCCTGTTTTGGCAGCCCCTATCCCAGGTAGACTGTTGATACTTTATACCATGACATTAGATGAGTCCCTCGGAGCTCTACTTGTCCAAGTCAATGATGAGGGTAAAGATAATGCACTCTACTACTTGAGTCGACGTCTAATACCCGCGGAGGTAAAGTATCATCCTATCGAGAAACATTGTCTAGCTTTGATTTTTGCCACTCAAAAGCTCAGACATTACATGTTGTCTCATAAGGTTAACCTGATTTCGAAGGTTAATCCTTTGTAATATTTGATGACCCGACCGAAGCTTTTTGGACGCTTAGCAAGATGGTCGATGATATTATTGCAATTTGATATAACCTTTGTGCCCCTTCGCGCTATCAAAGGGCAGATTCTTGCAGATTTTCTTGCAGCGCACCCACTGCCAGCTGGGTCCCCGCTCAATGATGAGTTACCAGATGAGCAGATACTACAGATAGAAGATCCCAATGCTCAACGTTGGGAAATGTACTTTGATGGAGCGTCATCAGCTCGAAAAGATAAAGAATCAAGAACAGTCATACCAGGCAAAGCAGGAATTGGTTTAATCTTTATGACACTAGATCGGGCCATGTTGAGGTTTTCTTACCACTTGACAGAGTCGTGTACCAACAATGAAGCAGAGTATGAAGCCCTAATCACCGGCTTAGAATTAGCAATACTAATGGCGACTCACAGCTCGTCATCCAGCAAGTGGCAGGACAATACAAAATTCTAAAGCTAAGATTAGAAGAATACCACCGATATACAATGAAGTTACTCAAACAAATTCTGAATGTGATATTCTATAGGGTTCCTCGAGTAGATAATGCCCATGCGGACGCTTTAGCAAAACTCGCTAAAGAATTTGCTTGTCCACCCGAAGATTCTATAGATATTACAGTACAAGGACGTCAGGTGTTGTCTCAGATCGACCTCAACAGTCTACATGAAAATGAAAAAGAAAAGAGAGTTGTTGCAGTGGCAGAAGAACAGAAGATTGTCGTCGGCCATTAATGGAATATTTGCAAACCGGAAAGCTACCAGAAGATAAGTCAGTAGCGCACCAGATTCAGAAGAGGGCTTTGTCGTATGCCCTGATTGACAATGTACTGTATAGGAGATCCTTCGACCAGATGTGGTTGAGATGTCCGAACGGAGCGAGAAACGCGAAAAATTCTCAAAGAAGTACATGCTCGGATTGTGTGGTGCACACCAGTCAGGACCGAAAATGAAGATGAAAATCAAAAGACTCGGATACTACTGGCCAACAATGATGACAGATTGCATGGATGTAGCTAAGAGATGCCATCAGTGTTAGGTGCATGGAGTGGTCTTGCACCAGCCTCCGAATGTTCTACAACCAACGATTGCCTCTTGGCCATTCGAGTGCTGGGGCACAGACATAGTGGGTACGATAGACCCTCCTTCCTCAAGAGGACACATGTTTATACTCGTCGCTACAGACTACTTGTCCAAGTGGGCAGAAGCAGTTCCACTACGAGAAGTCACAGCGCAACAAGTTTTACAGTTCTTCAAGAATCAAATCGTCTACCATTTCGGTGTACCGCACAGAATCATCTCCGACAATGGGTCCGCTTTCAAGAGCACGAAAATCAACAACTTCGTCAGAAGACACGGGATAGATTGGAGATACTCGACGATCTACTACCCTAAAGCAAATGGCTTGGCAGAAGCCTTCAATAAAATGCTTGTTCAGATTCTGAAGAAGACGCTCGAAGACAATAAAAGAGGATGGCACCAGAAGCTACTAGAATCTTTGTGGGCCTACAGGACGACAGTCAGGACGCCGACACAGTCTACGCCTTACGCTCTTGTGTACGGGTCCGAGGCAGTTCTTCCCTTAGAAGTTCAGCTACCATCGCTCTGGGTTGCCGTTTCCAATCAAATTACAACAGAAGAGAATGCCAAGTTACGACTTGCAGAATTGGAAAGCCTTGAAGGAAAAAGATTGCTCGCACAATAGAACTTGGAACTCTACCAAGCGAAGATGATTCAAGCCCACAATAAATTGGTCCTCCCGAGGTCGTTCAAAATTGGTGACCTCGTGCTCGTTCTTAGAAGGCCTATTCTTGCACACCACAAAATAGGTGGAAAATTTGAACCGACCTGGGAAGGACCGTTCGTGGTGGAGAAGGTCTACACAGGAGGATCTTACCAGTTGGTGGATTCTCAAGGGGATAAACCTATGTTGCCCATCAATGGACAATATTTAAAGAAATATTACGCAACATGAAAAGACTGAAAAAAATGATATTCATTCCAATATAGCTATAGGGCTAGTGGGGTCAAAAATTTTGTAATAAAAAAACTCCATAAAATAAAAGAAATCTTCCCACAAAATGAAAACATGTTTGCCAAACTCTAAATCTGAATTTTATAAAAACATATTAAATAAAATAATGGCATCAAGTTAATTGCTAAAACTTGTTTAAAGTAAATGATAATTTGCTATTGTTCGTGCACAACACCACTCGCTGACATTTCCTCTTGTTTACTTATGTAGGAAGTGTCAAGTTTCAAGTCGGTGTTTGCTCTTTGGTATGGCTTCGATCTTGCATCTAGAAACGTATACTGAAGCGAACACAGAAAATGAAGCCAATAACGAAGTTCAGCCGCATGGAAGTAGGACAAACCTCGGGACATGGAGGCACCGAAGGTTTTGTTGACTCACACCTCCTTACTGTGCGACGTACTCATGCCCCATCCATGGTCACCACTCCATAAGGTGATTTGGTTGCCGCTTCAGCTGGCAGAATTTTGGACGCTCCATCAGCGAATACAAGCAGAAGAAATAGAAACCGCCGCAAGCGCCGCTTCTTGGAAAGGATGGAGAGGCGACAGGCTCGGGAGGCAGCCGCCGGACTTGCACTAGTGCCAGGACAGTTCTACCGACCCGACATGAAAGACACAGACGACAGTCCGCCAAGGACCGATACAGAACCTGAGCTGGATCTTCCTGAGGGGCCCGCGCCGATAGACATGTTACTGGAGATCTTCACGGGATGCCCGACGTGCAACTCAGACATACCTAAGCTTCCGTCCTCTTCAGGGGCATTCTCGATATGCCCAGACTGCAATGTACTCCAGTTAGAAGAATACAGAACATTCGAAGCATACGCAACTACGTCATTAAACATGCAACTTAGAGAACGGCCGGGTGTTGAGCCATACATCCCTGAATTTATCCAGCTACCACCGCCGCCACCAATACCTGATTACATTATGGCAAGGATAAGACAGGTTCGAAAGAAAGATGACCTCAAAAGCTACGACATCATCCAGGGTAAAGTCATCAACATTTTGGAAGGCCTTGAATTGTACACCAATGTATTTTCACCGACTGATGAAGAGAAAATTTTACATGTTATAAAAGCGCTCAAGACTTTGGCCAAGTGAGGTCGTCTGAGGCCAAGGACATACACAGCACCGACAAAGTTGATGAGAGGTAAGGGACAAATTACTATACAATGTGGCTATTTTTATAACTTCGCCAGAGTCAAGAAAGGTAATCCTCCAGGGATCCTACAACATGATGAGGTGGACGAAATACTGCCAAAGATCAAAAAGATGATAAAAAGGATGGTTGAATGACATATATTGCCACCAACATGCATCCCAAATAGCTGCATCATTAACATCTACAATGATGGGGATTGCATACCTCTGCACATCGACCACCATGACTTCATGAGGCCCCTTTGCACGGTCTCATTTGTAAGTGAAAGTGACATCCTATTCGGGCGAGAGATACGAATCGTCGGGGAAGGAGAATTTCGAGGTACAACAAGAATCACTTTACCGGTGGGATCGGTCTTAGTACTTAAAGGAAATGGAGAGAAACTAGCAAAGCATTGCATCCCAGGAGTTCGAGGGAAAAGGATCTCAGTCACGTTTAGAAGGATGGATGAAGACAAGGCGCCATTCTACTACGAACTCCGACCCCGAACTAGAAAGTTACGATACCACTACCATGGATAGGCCGTACCTCCGGGTGTCCATGAGGGGACTTTGTTCCGGAGCATAACCTTGGCGAGGTTGGCCCGTCCCCACGAAGCCTTGCAACGGTTGTTGTTACTACTTCCGCAGCAACCAGATGACAAGATACTCCAGTTTTGTTCAGTTTTGTACATGCGAGCTGTTTTGTCCAGTCTTGTACACATGATCAGTTTTGGATGCTTGTTAATGCCAGATCAGTTGTACTTCTTTTCAAATGAATCAATGAAGATTTCCCTTATCAGAAATTTTTCTTTCAATGCGATGGTCGAACCCCGTTGGACCACTCGTTGGTTCCAAATCAAAATGAAAAAAAAAATGAAATTTAAACCAAATGAAATTAAAACAAAATGAAAATTAAAAACAAATTTAAATCGAGTGAAATCAAATCAAATCAAAATGAAAAGAAATGAACTCAAATGAAGAAAAATCAAAATTAAACAAAATGAGGTGATATGAAATCAGAAACGGACAAGTTAATAATATCCTCTCTTTCCAAAAAAAAAAAAACATTCCCTAAATTTCCATCTTCCTTCCGAGATATTTTTTTCCGCCTTGCACGATATTTTGGGATCAGAGCTTAGTCATCCGATATCCCAAAAATTCCCTAAATTTATATCTTCCTTTCGAGATATTTTTTTCACCTTCCACGATATTCTGGGATCGGAGCTTAGTCGTCCGATTTCCCAAAAAAAAACTTCCCTAAATGTTCATCTTCCTTTCGAGATATTTTTCTGCCTTCCACGATATTCTAGGATCGGAGCTTAGTCTTCTGATTTCCCAAAAATTCCCTAAATTTCCATCTTCCTTCCGAGATATTTTTCCGCCTTCCACGATATCCTGGGATCGGAGCTTAGTCGCCGATTTCCCAAAAATTCCCTAAATTTCCATCCCCCTTCCGTGATATTTTTTCGCCTTCCATGATATTCTAGGTCGGAGCTTAGTCTTCCGATTTCCCAAAAAAAAGAAAGAAATTTTTTACTAGTCAGTACCTAAATTTTGATTCTCCTCCTGCGAGCGGTACCGAAATTCCGATTTCGCTTAAAATTTCAAATTCCCACATTCAAATCCTAAAATTAAATAAAAAAAAATCCAAACTTCAAATTCAAAACAAAATTTCAAACTAAAATTCAAACAAGAAACTTGAAATCAAATTCAAAATTCCCCTCTTCAAATCAAATCGGTTCGGATTCTTTCGGAGTTTGGGAGCTTGAAATTCAAAGCCCCAGCTTGATGGTGTTCCCTGGATTTGAAGGTTTTCAACCAAACAATCCCCAGTGGAAACTCACTTGCTAAACTCTTCGTTCTATCTTGAGTTTTAACTCAAACAGTTGTGTTGGTCTTGTTGATCTTGTCGGTCAACACCAATACGTGCAGTATGCCTGCCCAGCACACCACACCTATTGGGGGTCCATTTATTGACCTCACTTTTCTAGCCTCTCTTTAGAATAGCCTAGGGTCTATCCATAGGACTCTCCTGGTGACTTTCTTAGAGGACTGGTTATGGAACCCTCTACATAGAAATTCAAAACTCTTCTTGCTTCACTAGGGGATTTTCATATGCTTAAGGCCTAACCTCCACCTTTTGGTAGGAAAAAGACAAGCATAAGGAATCCTAGGGAAAGTCTCCTATAGGTGGTCAGACCTTAGGATTTGTCCTGAGGGAGGTCTACAGATCACCACTCATACACTTCACATTCACAACGTACACACACTGCACATCCTAATTTCAACCCTGAACTCTTTGGAAACTCATGTGGATAAACCAGCCCTCAGTCTATGACTAAGTGGTAGAGACCAACACATAGAGGACCAAATTTAAGTGATCCTTGGTCATTACATCCTGCTCACCATGAAGCCACCTTCAAATTTCCAAAATTTCAATTTTTGACCCCTTTGCCCCCTAAATAACCCTGAACTACCCAAAATACCCAAAATTTCCAAAATTACCCAAATTCACCAAAATTCCCCAAAAATCATTCCAAGATATTCCTTACCACTCAAATTCACCATCCATGACAAATAATTCCAAAATTTCCAAAAATACCCCCAATACCCTCAAAATACCCAAAATACCCTTTTTGCCCAAAAATCCAAAAATTCCAAAAAATTCTCAACAAATTTCAGAAAATCCTAAAAATTCCCAATTGCATTTTTTTCAACTACACTATGTGCGTTTTTTGCCTAATTAATACACTTTCAATCCAAAATCCCAACTTGGCCCATTTAACCTAAATGTGCCTAAACCAAACCCAATCTTGACCCAATTGACCCCAATTTTCATCAAATTCAATTATAAACCATAATTTAACATCCCCAATATCAACTTAGACCAAATTCAAGTCCAATGTGACCCACATTTGAATCAAATTCCACTTGAAATCAAAATCCCCAATTTTGCTTAAATAACCCAAAACTCCTAAAGTGACCCAATGTCAATCAATTCCTCCCAAATTTCAATTAAAAACTCTTTATAACAACTTCTTAAACTGAATTAAATCATCAATTGTCCGTAATTTGAGCTCAGGTCTTATCCAAATCCATTTTGGAACAAAAAAATCCCAATTTTGACCCAAGCTGAACACATGTTTTAAATCCACCAAATTGACCCTCTAAACCTTGTCAAAACCATTTTATATCTTCATAAAAATTCTTCTAGACAACCATATATACATTATTGTTCAAGACCTCTAAACCCCATTCCCACTCAAACTCAAGATAACTTGACCTGAACCCAACATGGTCCAAAATAATCAAAAATCCTATCCATGCCAAAATTGAACCTTCAAATGAGCTCAAAATCATTTTATGTCTTCATAAAAAATATATATTACAATTATATGAACAATATTGGTCAAGGAACCTAGAGCTCATTCTCACTCAAACCCAAGTTAAGTTAGCCCAAACCCAAATGAACCTAATTAAACTAATAATTCAAATCAAATCAAATTAAACCAAAAATTAATTAAATTAACTTCATGAAATTCCTAAAATAATTACATATATAATAAAATATATATATTAAATAAATAAAATAGAATAAAATAAAAGGAAAATTTCTCCCTCACCTCCCCCTCATCCCTCCCTCACCCTACACGCCACCTACACCTCTCTCCATCACTCCCATCTCTTCTCCCCTCACCTCCTCACCTTTACCATGTCACCACCACACCTTCACCTCATCTCATTCCACTCTCCTCTACTCCTCTTAGCCGTGAGCCTTCCCCATTAAAAACCCATTCACCACTTCATTTCAAGCCCCCTTACACACTCTTACACACTCCCTTACTCACACACTTACACATTTCCTCATTCTCCCCCTCCAAACTCCTTCTAGCCGTGAACCTCTCTTCTCCTTCTCCTCCTTCTAAGCTAGCCACAATCACTCACTTCCTCTCTTAGCCAAGGTTTCCAACAAGTGCTTCTCCAAGGCAAGGTAACATCTTCCCCTTCTCTCTACTTTTACTTTTAGTTCAAAATTTCTTAAAGGGAAAAGTTCATCATCATGTTTATGTTTAACTTAAAAGTCCAAATATCAAATACATGCATTTTTTTTTTCTTATTCTCCTTCATAGGTTTTACAGAAAAAAAATTATGTTTTAATCCCTTTCACAAATCTTCAAGCTATTTAAACTTTCCCATGCTTTGGCTTTAAGATTTTTTTTATGCAAAATTATTTAGAAATTTCCATGACTTAGCCTTAAGATGTTTTTCATGCAAGCTAATTTAGTTTTTTAAAATCTCCCCATGTATATTTTCAAAAATTATGTGTAGGTTGTTTATCCTTCATGCTATTTAAATTTTATTCATGCATAGGTTTATGAATCCTTTTCTTTTATGCAAAGTTATGTAGCTAGTGTTAAATATTAAAATAAAAAAGAAATAAAACATGAAAGGGAATGGAAATAAATAAAAAAAAGAAGAAGAAAAGAAATAAACATAAGAATAAAATAAGATAAGAGGAAATGGAATAAATTTTTAATATTGTATAATAATAAAATAACATAACTATATACATATGTAAAATAAATAAAATAAATGTAAATATATTATATGTGCTAAATAATATTGCAAATAAATTATAATACTAAATAAATAACTACACTACATTTAAATAACATAACTACATACTACTAAAATATAAATGAATAATATATATATATATATATATATATATGTAAATGAATAATAACAATATGTAAATAATAAAAAGTAATGTGGTAAGAATAAAATAAATGATTATAAACCTAAAAGATAATGACAATAAAATAATAATTGTAAATATAACAAATAAGTAAATAAAAATGTCTTTCTTTTTAAAAATAATATAAATAAATAATAATTTTAATATCTTTAAATAAAGGATAATAATTTAAAATAAATGAAAGGATAATTCAAGAGAGAGAATATTAGAAAAAGCTTTATAAATAGATAAACAATAATAAAAATAAGAAAATAAAAATACCATGTCTCTTTAAAATAATCTAAATGTAAATATATGTGTAAATAATAATTGTTAATAAATAATAACTTAATATAAATGATCATAACTTTAAATAAAGAAAAGGATAATTGAGGAGAGAGAAAATGAAAAGCTTTATAATTAAATAAATAATAGTAAAAATGATAAATAAATAATATAAATGATAAACTTAAATATACATATAATTAATAACAATAATAAATTAAAATAAAAATGACTTATAATATATATATATATATATAGGGGAAGGGGCTACTCTTGGCCCCCTACATGTTGATTAAAAATATGAAGTTACGAAAGAGAGATCCCCCAGGGAAGAAGAATCCAGTACAACTCCACACCAAAAGGAAAAGAGACTAAGTAAATGAAATAAACTAGAGAATAGTTAGCCATTCCCAGTAAAAGAAGAGAACAGCCCTGAAGAAAATACCTAAAAAAACAAATAACCAAGTAAAACAAAAGACACAAAATGCTCCTACAGTAACTATAAACAGCTTTTAGCAGGTGCAGGGAGAGTAACAATTGCTGGGACATCACACCAAAATTCTGAAATGAGGAGCTTGGAAAAAGTCGACTGGATAAGATGAAGAAGTCAGGGAGGTAGAGTAGAGGAGACCATTATCTCTTGGGAAGATAAAGCTTTTTAGCAATCCAATTAGCGAGGTCCGTTACCTTCTCCGAAAATAAAGTTAAATTGAACAGTAAGCTGGGGCAGCAAAGATCTGATTTTGTAAACCCAAGTGGAATGGTGCCAAGGGGGAAGAAGGTCATTCTGAAAGTACTGTAATAAAGTAGAAGAGTCACCCTCCACAATGATAAAAGACCATTGAAAGAGTGTAGCAATGTGAAGAGCCCAAAAAACAGCAGCTAATTCAGCTTCCAATGGATCAGCAGCAGTGGTGGGAGCCTGGAAGAAGAGTAAACCTTTCCCAGTATGGTCTCTGAAAATGCCTCCAATGCCAGCAAATTGATTATTGAAAGCACCATCAGTATTAACTTTAATAAAAGGAGGGCTAGGAGCTTTCCAAGAGATCTTAATAACTTTGTGAAGCATAGGTCTGTTTGCAGACAAGGAAGACTGAAGAATGTTTGGAAAGTTTTTAACAGAGATCAATTTTGAGATAAAAGTGAGGCAGTGGGTAACAACCCTGTCAGCTTTAAGAAGCACCCCATCATATTTAACCCCATTTCTATGCATCCAAATGAACCAAGCCACTATACAAGGGATCTCCCCAGCTTTAACTTTCTGCCAGGAATGCCAGGAATCTTTAAAATCTTGCCAATCTAACAAGCAGTGATTAATTTTCAATTTGCTGATCAGACCTGACCAAACCTCTTGGGAGAAGGGGCATTTAAAGAAAAGATGATTCAGAGTTTCTGAATTAACAGCACAGAGAAGGCATTTAGAAGGGCCTCTCAAACCTTTGAGTTTTAGAATATCATCAGTTGGGAGGAGCCCATGGAAGATTCTCCAAATGAGGAAGGACATGGAGGGGGTAAGATATTTGTTCCATATGCTATTGCCCCAGCTGACCTGATTCCAAGAGTTGATAGTGGAATAAATATGCTTGGTAATGCCTGCTATTCTTACCATTAATCCATCCGAGTTTATCGAGGTTGGTCCTTATCAAAGGGGATAAGAGCTACCCGATCAACAACAAAATCGACCAAGTAAAAGTTTCAGTTTAGGAATGGACCAATTCATGTTGTCCCAACAACAGGAAATAGGGAAGTGGTCTTTGTTAATATTAGGTAGGGGAACCAATAGTTCCTTTTGACACCAATTATCTTGCCAAAACAGGATGTCACCATTGCCCAACTCCCGATAAACAAGAGATTCGAGCAGTTTCCTTGTTAATGAGCATATGTTTCCGCATTCGGAAATACATCGTTTGATTTGAGAAGCCGAGGGATGAGTGGTTCTACAATATTTCCCTTTCATGAAATGAGCCCAAAGAGAATTCTGCTCCCTGAAATGAATCCATAGCTTACAGAAATTAACTTGCTGTAGATGTTTCAAGCCTTTAAAACCTAAACCACCAGCGACTTTAGGCAAGGCTACTCTTTGCTAGCTAGCCCAATGAAACTGTTTTCTTTGACCAGACCAAAGAAATATGTTAAATATTCTTTCAATCTGAATCCTGGAACTTTTCTTTAAGCAAGCCATCTGTAGGATATAAGCAGGAAAAGAGGTTAATATGCTATTCGAAGTGTAATTCGCCACTCGGATGAGAGGAAGGAATTGGACCAATTTGGGAGTTGAGTATTCTTCTTGGCAATGATCTCCTCAAAATGAGTTTGTTTAGATCTGCCTTTGATAAGAAGAACCCCCAAGTACTTTATGGGAAGGTTAGTTTTGACAAAGCCAGTGAATTCAATAGTCCAATGGATAATGTTAGGGTGGATGTGGTTGGGGAATAGCAATTCACACTTGTTTTTGTTGAAATGAAGGCCAGATAACTGTTGAAACTTGTTAAGGCAGTACATCACCTTATTGACGACAGACTTTAGAAGCTCTGGAAAATATCATTAAGTCATCGAGCATATAAAAGGTGAGAGATGTTAATATCCGACCTATGGTGGAATTGAGCATAAGGGTGGGAAGAGACTTGAGTATCCAAGCAGCCTTCGAGAGATAGTCCATAACAATGATGAAAATGGTGGGAGAGAGTGGATCACCTTGTTTAAGCCCTCTAAGTAGCTCCGAAATCACCCCGACGATTTGCCATTAATGAGGATAGAGTGGTTATTATTCTGAAGCCATCTCTTTATGAGTAAACGAAGGTATTGGAAAAACCTCAAGCATGCAAGCACTCGAAGAATATAGTTCCAATCAATAGTATCATAAGCCTTTTTGATGTCAAGTTTGTAAATCAAGTTACCACCCCTACAAGGTCTGTCCAAATCCAACAAAAGTTCTTAACCAAGGAAGGCATTATCAGCAATGGATCTGCCTTTAACAAAAGCTGATTGGTTGGGGCTGATAATATGAGCAAGGTGAGGTTACAATCTGCCTACCAAGATTTTACTGATAACCTTACTGATAACAGTGGTTAGGCTAATTGGTCTGTAGTGGTTCCAGCACTTGGGGGCATTGGTCTTAGGCACAAGCACAATAGTAGATGCATGGAAGTATTGGGGAATGTCCCTTCCGGAAAAGAAGCTTTGGATAAGCGAGTGGTAACCTCAGCTTTGCAAGTGTTCCAGGTTTTTTTATAGAAGTCAACACTGTACCCATCTGGTCCTGCTGTTTTAGAGCTGTCAATAGAGTTAAGTGCCACCCAAATTTCCTCAAGAGAGGGAATATTAGCTAATTGTAGAGACTGGGTGTAATTATACTCTTTATTAAACTGGCTATCATCAATAGGAGATCTGCTGCCAGGCTTAAAAGTCAGAAGTTCCTGGTAATACTTGACAACATCATTGGCAATAGCAGCTTCCTCATTGAGTAGAAGACCTTGATCATTCAAGATGGAATGTATAGCATTACATTTCCTTTTGAATTTTATCCATGCATGAAAGATTCTATTGTTCCTATCTCCATCTTTGAATTTGGTAGTAGCAGCTTTTTGTCTAAGGAATTGGTCCTGCTGATCAATAAGAGTAAGAAGGTGTTCTTGAGCAAGTAACCATCCGGCGATATTTAGTATCATCGATAAGGGCAAGCAACTTCCAAAGAAGAGAGCTCCTTCTCATCCTGTACAATGTTTTGAGTGATGTCACCAATAGTCTCCCAACTCCAGTGAGAGAGGACAACAGCCAATTTCAGTTGAAGATTCTGAAGTCTGATAAAAGGATTGGAATGGGGACAACCAGTCCACTGCTTAGAGATAATAGATTGAAATTGAGGGTGGGAAGACCAGAAATTCAGGAATCTGAAATGGGGGAACTGGTTAGGTTGGGGGGAGTAGAAATGGAAATAAGTAATGGTCTGTGATCAGACCCAGCAAAATTCAGATGTGAAATGGTAGTATGAAGAAAAGTATGGTGTCAAGAGTTGTTTGCCAGGAATCTGTCAAGTCTCTCCCAGATTTTACCCCTCCTCCAAGTAAAAGGGTTCCCTTGAAACCCCAAATCAAAAAGATTTGCTCTCTGGATGTTATCATTAAACTCAGTAAGTTGGTTGAGATTAGGAGGCCTGCCACCATATTTTTCTATAGTAGAAGAAATGTTGTTGAAATCTCCACCCACAATCCAGCTAAGAGACTCCCTTGAGCTGATAAGATGGATTTCATGCCGCAGTTCTCTTCAGCAGCTTTAGTGCGACTTCGCATATACAAAAGTTGTAGCAAAAGAAATACCATTAACTGTACAATGTAAATGAATCAATTGAGGATAGTCCACAATAACTTTGCAATGGAGTTCCTGCCTGCTGAGAACCCGGATTTTATTGGAGGAGTTAGTAAAAATGGAACAGCCAGCAAACTTGGAAAACAGTTTGGATTTGTGTTTGTGTACCAATGGTTCAAGAAGCACAATACCCCAGAGTTGGTGTTTCTTAAAAAGATGCAATAGCCTTTTAAGAGATGAGGGGTGGGCCACACCCCTAATATTCCAACATAAAAAGTTAAACATCTGGAGGTTTAGGTCAGGGTGGGGAGTGAGTCGGGCGGATCTAGATCTAGATCTAGTTCTGCCACTTTCTATTATCAGGTGGGGTAGTGACACTTACCCCACCCTGGGTCAGTTTTTGAAGTTCAGATAACACCTTTTTCTTCTTTTTTGCCTTTTGTTCCTGCCAGGCAGCTTGAATATTATTCTGGGATGTAGATATAGTATCTATGGAGGGTATAATGTCCTGCTCAATGCTATCTTGACTGTGTGAGTCTTTTGGAGCTTTAATTGGGAGTTCAGGGGGTAATGTAGAGGTGTCTTCTTGAGCAGGATTTATCAGATCCTCTGGGATAATCTCAGGATTCACATCTCTGTGCAATCTGGAGATATCAACCAGAGAGTCTAGAGCAATAGGTTCTTCTATTAAGTTCCCTTGAGCAGTATCATTGGTTTGTTGCACTAAAGGTTGGGGTCCGACCGGCTTTTTGGAAGGGGTTTTAATCCGTAACAATTCTCCATTAAGTGACCAAACATTCTGCAGGTGTTTACGAAAACCGGTTTAGTTTCCATTTGGACTTTTTGCCAGAAACCCTCACCACTGTCCGAGGTGGTAATCCACAATTTATCTAACTCAGGGAGAGAAACATCTCTCTCAATCAGCACTCTAGCTCCATGAATGTTCCCCAAATTAGAAGTGGAGGGGTCAACTTTAAGGGGAGTCCCTAATGCTCTACTAATCTGAAATAGAGCATTAATGTGGAACAGTTCAATAGGTAGATTAGGAAATTTAAACCACATAGGTTTAAGTGGAGGTTCTTTAGTTGGATCAAAACCGAGGTACCATTTGATGAGTTTCATCTCAGGTGTTAGCTATTTGCATAATCCGCATTCCAATTAATCTTGCATAGTCTTCTTCCCTGGATAATCTGATAAGGAGGTGTCTTCCATCCATCACTCCAAGTTTCCATCGACCCACAAGGGGATCCGCTCAAAACAATTCTCGACTAATTCCATCTTATGGTGGCCATATTGGAATCGACCCACAATGGAGAACTTAATTGCTTCAAGCAAGAGATTCCATTTCCTTAGTAGTGAAAATAATGGTCGGTCCGCCCTCCTTAGAGCCAAGAGGTCTAATGAAAGGGCAATCGGATTTCCCATTCACTGCATCATGTAAATTTTGGGGAAAAGCAATTTTTCTGCAGGCATTAGTAGTAGGCGGACCTTTACTAAGTACGGATGCATAAGAGGTGGAGATGTTGATCCCGGCCATGACGACGGATTGTCGAGCTAAAGTAACATCGGAGAACACAACAAAGGAGAAGACACCTGGGAGGAAAAGGCGGCAAGTAGCTGAACCCAACCAATGGAACAGTAAAAAATTCAAAAACTTTGCCGGGAAAGATCCAAGCCCTCGAAAGGGCCTTACCGACCACCTACCACCACCGGAGAAGGCAAACTTGAAGACCAAACAAGACCCCAAGCCTTGGAGAAACGACCAAAGTGCCCGACCGCCACCCGTGGAAGCCATCACCACGCAAACCCTAGCAGAGCAAACGAGCTAGCCGCCATTTTGATATATATATATATATATATATATATATATATATATATATATATATATATATATATATATATATATATATTAAAAGATAAGAATATAAAGAATAATAAAATAAATAATACATATATATATAAAAATTAAAAATAATTTAAATAATATAAATGGATAATAAACTAAATTAAATGATAATGAAAATAATAATTTAATTTAAATTAAATTAATTAAATAAATTGAATTAAATTAAATTAAATTAACGAAAATCAAATATTAAAATAAATGATAATGTATATAAACAATAAATTAAATTAAATCAAATTAAATTAAACAAATTAAATAAATCAAAATTATATTAAATTAAATGAAAATTTAAATAAATAAATAATTTAAAATTAAATTAAATTAATTAAATAAATTAAATTAAGTTAAATAAAATAATGAAAACCGAATATTAAATTAAAGTTAAATAATAATTGTAAATAATAATAAATTAAATTAAATTAAATTAATTAAATTAATCAAATCATATTAAATTAAATTAAATTAAATAAAAACATAAATAAATATTAAATTAAACAAATTAAATAAATTAAATAAACAAATTAAATAAATTAAATTAATAATGCAAATAAATAATAAATTAAATTAAACAAAATAAATTTAAAAAATTAAAGTAAATTAAATTAAACAATAATGTAAATAAATAATAAATTAAATTAAACTAAACAAATTAAATTAATTAAATTAAATTAAATAAAAAAAAATTAAATTAATCTTTATTAAATTAAACGATAATACTTTACATTATATTAAATAAATAAATTAAATTAAATTAAAAATAATTGTCAATAATAATTAATTAAATTAAATTAAATAACAAAATAAATTAAAATAAAATTAAAGATAATAATTTAAATAAATAAATATTAAGTTAAGGTAAAATAAAATAAATTAATTAAATAAAACAAATAAATAACAACCAATTAGTTAAATAAAACAAAAAAAAACAAACAAATGATGATAAAGTAAATAAATCATAATGAATAAATAAAGATAATAAATTAAAGAAATAATAAAGATGAATAATAATTTTAATTACAAATAAAAGATAATATGTTTAAAAAACACATAATAAAAATAATAATAACATAACATCATATAAAATAACATTAATATAAGAATAAAATAACATACAATAATAATATAACACATATAAACAAAATAAAACAATAACATACAACATACAACAATGATAACACATAACAACATAAACAATAACAATATAATACGATAATAACGTATAAATAACAATCACATATAATCATAACTACAATCCCAACACAAACAAAAATCACCACATACAACAACAGTCCTGATCATAATACGATACCAACACAATAACAATCAAATCTAGGATAGGACCCCTGAGGCATGACCTATTTTCCCCTTTATAAAGTCCCCTAGGAAATCACAACTTGGTGTAGAAAACATAACAAGAATACCCTTATGCTTAGTAAATGCATGGAGTAACCCAAATTTTTACCTGATGTCCAACCTTCCCAATTCATATTCCAAACTCAAAATCCCTAGTTTCAAATCCCAGCACAAACCAAAACTAAAATAAAACTCAAACCAAACCAAAACCCAAACTCAAACCAAACCAAAACCAAAACCCAAACCAAAACCCAAACCAGAACCAAAACCAAAACCAAATCTAAAACATAAACTCAAACAAATTTTCACAAAGACTCCATAAGTTCAAATTAAACTACCAGTTACCACCAATCCAAATTCAAACCAAACCTAAACCCATCTGCCCCAACCTACCCCGGACACTTGTGTTCATTAAGCATAAGGGTATAGGTAGGGCGAATTGTTAAGCAACATAATAAGTCTAAATGAGCCCAAGACTTTTCATCAGGATATGAGAGGGAAGCATGGACCTGCATCCTTCTTTGACTGTTTGGATACCTCTGAGGTCTATTAAACTTAATATGTCTGCTTAACGAAACCATCCTCAATTAAATTAACAAAGTTCATTGAAACACAACATAAAAATTCGCATAGACATCACAAGACTTGGTAGACAACCAGGATCTAAACATAGACATCATAGGATTGAGTAGTTACTGCTTGTTAGTCCTACTTCTTCATGTTTTCTGGCATGCTTTAATTTTTCCAAAATTATAAACACCTATATGCAATGCAATACTAAAGTTTTAGCTGGGAATGACGAGAAGACCCTCCAGGTACGCTTTTACTTTATTGCAATTTAGTTTATTGCAATTTATTTACCTACACTGCGCTTTACTTTTTTTGCATGATAAATAAGATTATTGCATGAAAACTGAAACCTTTATGATAGCCAAAAAACTGAAACTTAAAACTAAATTAAAAGTCACAACAAGATAAAATTAACCGTCACAACATTCAAAATATAAAATAACTCAAAATTTAATCACAAACAACACAACAAAAAAACTACAACTATAACTAAATTAAAATGTCTCGTTGGATGATCTGGAATACCTCTGATGATGTAACCTACGTGTTGCTAACGGGATTTCCCACAGTCTAAATGAAAGTGTGGAACTCATTCAGTTGAGTTTAGCAAATTCATCTGGACTAAGTGAATCCGATAAAAATAACGATGCCGGAAGGATGGAACCGTGGGATCTTAACCGGTGTTATTATAATCAACTTTAGGATTTGTTTTAATTAAAACATTAGAAAACACTTGGATCTTAAGATTTCTCTAAACCAAAAAACTTCTCTCATCTCCTGATTTTCACTTTTTAAAACCAAACCTCTGCAACAACAAGGAGCTTGGAGCATAGTGGGCAGCACGGCCATAGTCGTCAGCAACACTCGGATCTACATCAACTAAACCTTTCTTAAAAATTAAAAAACAAAGCCATAGGACTTCGAGGTGGTTTGCTTAGTGCAACATAAATCCTCAACTTTTTGTTAGCCATTTGCATAATTGTCTTATGCAAATTAAGCTCTAACCGGTCTTAGGACTCTGAGGTAATCATTTGGTACGACATAAGCCCTCATATCTTCAAGGCTGTTTGTATAATTGTGTCATACGAATATAAGTCCTAATTAATTAAAACAGGCAGGATGAAACATTAAATAAACTCCCAAATTGAAGCCAAACAATAGGATAGTTTGGGAAGTTGCCAAGATTCTTCTTGGATCTCCAGCTTCTCCTACCGCTCTTCTATTGGACTCTTAAAATAAACTATTCCAAATTCGATCCATTCCTTATTAAAATTCCAAAATTCAATCCTTTGAAAACCTTAAACTTTGAAATTCTTGAGAGCAAAATCACTGATCATTTTCGAGAGTTTTCTTAAATGATTCATGTCATTTAGGATGTAATTAACTATAGGGGCTTGCCCTTATAGGGAACTTTAAGAACCCAGGTAATATAAACCCTGCTTAATTCCTTTATATTAAGCAGGGGAACTTGTCGGCTTATAAAATTGGTTCGCAGACCAAACGGATGTCACAAATCTTTTAGTTTATTTAATCGAGCCCCATCGTCAAGCAGTGTGACTATTCCTCGGCATAGATACACAGTTTGTGGTGCGGTGCTCGTTTATATAAACTATTTGGGATGTGGGATCAGTTTGATTTTACATCTTAAAATTTTCAAACTCAAAAAATTAATTTCAAAATCAAACGCTTCTTTCTAAATTATACATATTTAAATTAAATTTAAAATTTAAAATTCGCCGACAATTTATGTAGGCGGCCCTTTTTTTTTAAAATTAAACACACAACCTAAAAAAATATGCCGACAATATTATATAGGGGAAGTTGTCGGTCAACATAAATGGTTCATAGACTAAACAAATGTCATGAATTTTTTAGTTTATTTGATCAAGCCTCACCATCAAGTAATGTATCTATTTTTCAAGATAGAGACATGACTTGTGGTGTAGTGCTTGATTATTTAATTTATCACATGTATGATCGGTTTGATTTCATATTTTAAAATCAAAATTATATTTTCTGAAATTACATACACATATTAAATTAAATCTATCTCCAAACCCCCTTTGCACTAACAAGGGCTGGTATTTTACCTACCTAACCAACCTTCAAAATTACTTAAACTTTAAATTAGCCAATTTTTTTTTTAGCATCTCTAGTAAGGGTATAGAATATTGTTGCTCCTATTTGGCACAACACATTTTGATACTTCCACAACAGAACTCCTGTACTTATTACTTTTTAATGATAAGGAAAAAAAATATTTTCTTATATACTTATTTAATCTTACAAAAATCTCATTATAGTAAGTTAATTGTTTACTTTATTTCAAATTTTAAGAAAATATAAAAAAGAATCACATTTTCAAGTTTTCTATTATCTAAAATTGTTTTAAGTAATTGTATTTTTCTAAATAGGTTTTGTGATATAAAACCTTTTTATCTTTTAAGTATCCAAAATATTTTCCCTGTGATCGATATTTCGGGGCTTAATCAGAAAGTTATATATTAGTTAATAACGATACATATACTTGCGTAGAGTCCCTAAATTTAATTATAGCTGTTGAATTCTTATTTACATTGGAATCAAGTTTTTGATGCCATTTTAAAGAATAAAATTTTATATCATAAATATAATTATAATCTTATTTCCAAAAGTAATAATATACATGTATTCGTGTGTTGGGATCAGTGTACGACAGGATGTTTTTCCACTCGTTAAAAACTCAATTCTACACCTTAAAGACATTTTTCTTTTTTCTTTTGCTTCTTTTATTGTTTTGCTACAATAATTTATTTTATTTTAGCAATACAATGGCTAATAAGACCAAAGAGACTGATACACCAACATTGTGAGAAAAAGAAAAGAAATTTTATTTTGTGACATTTTCCTTAAGGAGACCAGATTGGGAAATAGGCCTACGACATATTCCAATAATTCCAATAAGGAAGGGTGGAATCATATTATTACAAATTTCAAAGAAAGTACAGACGAGGTGTATGAAAGGATACAAATGAAGAATGAGTGAGTTCAACTCAAGATGGCTTGGAAAATTTGGAAGGATTTGAAATGAGGATCAACAGGCTTGAGTCGGAATCTGATGAAGCAACCCATTGATGCTTCGGAGGAGTGGTAGACAGAAATACTGACGGTGAGCAATTTTTCTTTCATCTAATTTGATTCATTTCATTTTTTAATACTAATTGAAGTGTTTAATATGATTTTACAGGTAATGCAAGAAGTACACTTTATGGAAATGACCCCGAGTTCGAGAAGTTGGAACGGATCTTTGGGGGTATCGTTGCAACAGGTAAATATGCATGCTCTCTAGTGAAACAAGGTTTTGTAGTAGCATTGAGAATGAGACTGTCAACCTATCAGTTGAATCACACTATCTCCACATCCCGAAACTCCCTAAAATTCAATCCACTCACTGTTCTAAGCATCCTCGTGTAGAGGGTCTAAAAAAGGGCAGAGCTACTTATCTCTGAAACTAGATATCACATATGGTACATACTTTCAATGATGCCTCACATACAGTTCATGCATCTTCCATTAAGTGGGGCTTTAGGATATTCCTCTTTACGAGGTGTCGTCGAGAGAAATTTTGACATATTGAAGAGAAAATGGGTGATACTATGCGATATGCCATCTTACCAATTTCTAAACAAGTGCAAATTGTGATAACCACGATGGTTGTTCACAATTACATTAGGTGGCATCTTTCCTGAAGCTACATTCACTTCCAGTGCTGAAAAGGATCAACAACAAGTACCTGCAGAAGCATTCAAGTATCAACTCGGGCATTCTCTCCCACAAGATGACAATGATTATTCTATTACTTGTAAGAAAGAAAGGAAGTTGCAAATAAAATGACATCTCTTATAGAACAAATCACTGATGCGTTAGTCAGAGGATGATTGAATTACTGTGTGGTTTCACTGGTAGTTGGTGTTGGCCAGTTTTGATATCTTTTTTTTCTTCAGTTCTTTTTTTTTTGATAGTTTCCAGTTTACAATAAATGACTAATGGCTTTTATTTTGATGCTTTCAAGAAAGATAAGCTTCAGAATTTCAGGGATGTCCTGAAAATTGCTATGCTACAGCGGACAAGAGGCTTCTTTTCTGAGATCACGTCAGCCCCATTGCTACGATCAACACTTTTACATATGCTTGTGGAGCCTCGCATAAAAGAATGACTTCTTCTGATGGTCTGACGGTCAAGTTGATTCCATTGCCGAAAGTGATCGCAATTTGATAGCATCATTGGAGAGCAGTTTAGGACAAGACATACAACACCTTCATCTCAAAATTAATATCATCATTATTTTACTTGTAATTTTATTAGTTTTTCTCTTTTTTCTTAGCACTTTCGGTATTCATTGTTAAATGAGTTATATTTCTGAACTTTTGTTCTGTTTTGAAATAAATTTCTGCTATGAAGTATTAAATATGTGTTTGTCACAGTTCTATTTCATACAATTTTAGTAAATATGGGCAGAATGATCATTTTTCCAGAATCAGCTGCCTCATAGTTGTTTTCACACAGCTGCGACAAAGAGGCAGTTAGCTTCCTTGTAGTAGCTTCCCTCCTGTAGCTTCCTGGGCAGCGTTGCTGTAGTTGAAAAGTTGAGAAGCTGCTACTGCCCCAAATAGATCCTCAGTGTGTGGATCAGCGGTTGTGATAGTGGAGTGGGCTCTCAAGCTTGAAGTGGGGGAAAATTTAGGGGAGGCGTTTCTCTAGCTCGAAGCGGGAAAAAGCGATAACCATGCGCAACAGAAAGAGATGGAGGGTTTTATTTCATGTATTAGAATAAGTTAGGTGCGTTAAATGCAAAAATAAAAATTCGGGCCTCAAAACACATAATTAGAAAAGTTTGTTTGTAGTGCTAGGAATGTAAAACCTTATATAATATATTATTAATTTTGATGTTAGCATAAAATTGATATATAACACGGAATTCTTATGGATTTACATATTAAGTACCAAAATATTGACGTTTTACATTTACGCTTACTCAAATCTAACATATATCACTATTTTAACTTTGAAAAAGTGACATTAATAGAAAAGATGACATGTATGTAAAAAATTAAAATTTAAATACTTTGATACATAAGAATTGAGTGGTATGTCTGTAAATCTTCCATAAAATTAATTTCGGCTGTTTTCCTCCCGTGATTCTTTCTGTTCTTACTGGCATCTTCTCAGTATTTAGGACAAAACGCTTGGAAGCAACGCTCTGAGCCCAGCTTTATTTATTTTTTATTGCCGATTTCTTATCCGATAAGAATATGATAAACAGTTGTTTATAGATATAAATCTATATGCATATCCGTATCTCTTATTTATCCTTTTTTATAATTAACAGGCATCACAAAGATAATAAAGATCAAATTCTATTTTCGGATTGCCTTTAACCAAATTTAAATGCATGATTTTTTTATGTGTGTTCATACAAACGTGACATTCTTTAGTATGATATTCAAGTATAAATTCTCAGTATTTTTTTGTATGATCCGAATCAAGCATATAAATATGATGAACAGTCGTTTATAGCCGTATTCATCTATTTTAATATCGAATTTGAATTATAATCAAAATTTATTTAAAAAATCAAATTTAAAGAAAAAAATAATTTAACAGATAAGTTTATTATTAAGCAATGTTATCAAAAGAAGGTATTTTTAATCAAATTATAAAAGGCGTGATTAAAAGTAATTTTCCACATCTTAAGAAAATTTAATTATTTTCTATAAATGCGGCATGGCCAAGGAAAATTTGTGCATAAGAGAAAAAATTTTAAGCACGGTTTAATTTATTCTTTTAGCCCATCAAAAATTATATTTCTCGAAAATGTGAGTAGAAGTCTTATTTTTCATAATTTTTTTTTTCTAGTATAAGATTATTTATAAAGTATAAATATATCAAATAAAGTAACAAATCATCCAAAATAATAGTTCATAGGATATTTGTGAAATACATATAATATAACATCCAAATATGAGAGAAAATTAATACATAGAAGTTCTGCAGGTCATCTTCGTCCTCATCCTTCTGCATGTTGCGGAGAGCTCGCTGGCCACGAAGAAATATGTCTCGCTGCAGCTGCTATGCCTCAAGCCTCTCGACCAGTTATCAACGTTGAAGCTCTCCCATAGCTTTGTAGTGATTGCAGAGATATGCCTAACAACTTTATGATCAACCACTACCGAAGACCTATGACTCGGACCTAAATAGAAGTGCTTCGCTTCGTAACATGATGTGAGTAGGATTTTCTTTCCCACGAGCTTCGTAATTAAATTATTAGGAAGTATATACTTATCCTACTAATATCTTTCTTAAGAATAAAATAACTCTTTTAAAATTATTAACTGTTAGAAGTTATCAATTCAGTATTGGTCAATTGATAAATTAAATGAAGTCCGAGATACACCAAATAATTTTAAAATTTAAAATTATAATAATTTAACTAATCATTAAGTAAATAGTGTTGAATATACCAAAAAATCAGATAATTATATTTGTTCAAGGAATATTCAACAGAATCATACATTATAGATTTTATTACAACAAAGCGAAGAATGAAATCAAACAAAAGGCTAGAACGTATGTTATTGTAAGAATTCTTGTATCCATAGATTCCTTTGATTGCTTCCTGCTATAATACTTTTTTTCCCTCTTTATTGCTCTCTCCTCTTTTTCTTTTATTCCTCCTTATACTTAATCTCCACACACACACACAAAATAGGTGTGAGCCTCATATTAGACTCCTGACAGTCAAGTATTAGAGTCGACAAAAATCAAACTAATGTAACTCCTACTGCCATACTAATAAATAACTGATTTGTGTCTAAAATGATTTCAGAATTGAATTTATTGGGTTAGTGACACTGTGATGCCTACATTACAGTGACTAAACACAAGGCTCTCTAATTTTTTGGGTCGTAGTGCTGTTGCATTCAATCTAGTGTGGATACACTGAGCTCTATATCATTGGGTTATTTTTGTTCTTTAAACCTCTATGTTCTGAGCTAATGTTTTCTCTTTCTGGTGTGAATGAACTACAAAAAATTATGTCAGGACACAATTCTCTCTATCTTGATGTCTTTTTCTTTACTAATGTAGTGATACATCACCATATATTTGTGTCTTGTTGCAACGGTCTTAGAATTTCTAAAGAATTTATTATAGCTTTAAATCTCGTTGCTCTCCAAAACTATCATCCTAGTGACATTTCTAGCACCTCAGAGCTACACAACTACCACCAAAGCATTGTGCTTTCTTTTCCTATACATATTTCTTCTTGATGTGGTGTTGTGGTGTAGGTGGATATAAGACCTAAGCACTCCCTTGATATAAGATTTTCTATGCTTCCTTTTTGTGAGAATTTATTTTTGAAAAAAATTATATATTACAGTGATAAATTATAAAATAACATTATCTTCACTTAAAAATTTATATTTCTTTACTCATCTCAGTAAATAGTAGGTAGCAAAATAATTTGCTTAAATCAAGTTCAAAAGAATAGTTAAAGGGATTAAATTTTAAACTCATTTTGTTAAAAGTTTAAAACATTTATGTTAAATAAATATAATTATATTTTAATGATTAAGCGATCATCCACATAAATCTCAATATATATTTTTTATTTAAAAAACAAATTACATCCATCAATCGTTTGCTTGTTTGTTTTTATTTGTGCACCAATATTTTATAGCCCGAGAGGACACTCGTATTATAAAGAAATAAAAATATTTTTTAATAAAGGCTAAATTCTCACTTTTTAGTAGATAAATTGTTGTTTGAAGAGAGAGTATATCAAGAAAGCTCATAACTAAATATCCAATTTTAGGGTCCACATAAACATTAACTCTCGGTAAAGGATAGTTATCCTTTAGGAGGGTCAAATTCAAATTTAAAATTTATACACATTTCCCAATTTTGATTAGACTTCTACATGATCTCAATTAGGCTTATCTTTTGATTTATTAATGACCATTGATTCAACGCTTAGCCTTGTTAATTCACTTTTGTTAAGGTCTAGTCTTTCTTCCTTAGAAGCCTGAGATATATCCATAAGACTTTTTTGTTGACTATCCTAGAGGACTAGTGATGGGACACTACCCCATTAGAAATTCTAAACACTTCTTCACGCTTCTTAGAGTTCCAAATGTTTAGTTATAACCTCATAACACTTAGTAGGATGGAGCCAAACATGGGGGAGCTTAAGAGGAGCCCCATAGGGTGTGGCCAGGGTCAATCTTGCACACACACACTTGAATCCACATTTACTTTCACTCGCAACCTACAAACCCTAAGCCAGTCACCCTTAGCATGATCCCCCACTCTTTTGGAAACTCATGTAGGTGGTCCCCCATACCGTTAGCCCTAGGCTAGCATTTGGGAAGGACCAACACATGAAAGATCCAAAATGGGATTTCCCTTGGTGGTATGCCTCAATAGGGGTAATAATATGATTAATATTCTAAACTAATCCCAATTTTACCAAATTCCCAATTTTCCCTTTTTAGCCCCAATCTTCTCAAATTTACCAAAATGCCCCTGAAACCCTAATTTTCGCAAAATTGCCCAAATTCTCAAATTTCCTTAAAAAAGAATTTTAAACCATTCCAAATCACTCAAATAGACCAAGAAACCTCAAAATCTCTAAATACCCCTAAATTTGTCAAAATTACCAAAATGCCCCTCATGCCCAAAAAAATTCATAAAATCTCTAAATTCATTCCAAATGTCCCCAAAACCAATTTGAACCCCCAAACACCTTCAATTTCATACAAAATCCACCAAAATTAACCAAAATTAGCCAAAATTTCCAAATTGTCCCTATGTGGCCAAACTTTCCAAATCACTCCAAACCACCACCAATTTGATCTCAAACTCACCTAATTTCTATCCCATATATATTTTCATCATGTTTAGGCCTAATCGAAACAGAATTCTAGCCCAATTAAATCCAATTTCATGTCCAATCTCAAACCTAATTCAAATGCCCCAAATTGAACGTAAGTTAAAATTCCATCAAATTGAACTCTCTAATACATTCAATTCCACCAAGTTCACTCCCTACACTTTTCATAACATTCCATTAGACCAATTTGAACCTTTAATTGGACTAGAACAAAGATCCAAACTAACCCAAATCCAACCCAAATCAAAACCCCCAATTTTAATCCAAAATCCAAAACTCTCTAAATTGAACTTCAAATCCTCTCCAATTTCTACCCAATTGACATCCAAATTAATCATGAAAATATTAATCACCAAATAAAGCATTCAATTAATCTAAATAAAAACTCTAGGAAAACCCAAATCCAAGTCCAAGTCCAAGCCATGACCTTGAGCCCAAACCCAAATGTCTGCCCAAGCCACTTGGTGTAGCCCAACCCGCCACTGATCTACCATAAAATTACCGATTTTTAGTGTACATTTTGTGATCATTTTATTTGCATATTATTAATGATATTACACTTTAAAGGAGGGAATTTTGCATATTGTTGATTTCAGGTGCAAGAAAATGACTTTTTGAGAAAATAAAGAAAAAACGATACAATTTGGAGCCAAAATGAGCAAGGAAGAAAATTCTGATCTAACACATATCAATATGTCTTTCTATGCTTAATCTATATTACATTTTTCACATATTTTTGAATGAAATTTTACTTTAAAGGAAGGTTGTTTTCATGCTTATTTTGTAGGTCTAAATGTTAGGAGCAGAACACAATTGAAATGGGACAAAACGAAGCGGAAACGGAGCCAAACGGAGCAAAACAGTGAAGTTTCCGATAGGGTGGCGCCTAAGTACCCAAACTGGTGCCTAGGCACCATTGATGATGAGAAAATAGCGCTTAGGCGGCCAAACTGGCGCCTAGGCGCCAAAAACAGTTGGGGACAATTTTGGATGGTTATTGGTGGTTCCAAGATGTTCTAGAAGGTCCTAGATGGCAATGCACACCCTAATTAGGTATTCAATGAATCTTTACACCTTTTAATGAAGAGATGTGACCCTAGAACTAGCGCCTAGGTGCCACAGTTACTTTCTAGAAGATTCGTTGAATGTGACCGAATTTTGAAGAGGTTTCTGAAGCAACCTCTGGTCTTTTTCGAAGCTCTATAAATAGGGATTAATTCTACAACTAAAGAGAGTCATTTTGCGGTCATTCTAGAGTCATTTTACAAAAGGTCCATAGGGTGTGAGTGTGTGTGTGAGTAGAAGATGTAGAATTCTACATTTTTTAGAGAGATTGGTGAGGGATTTGAAGAGATATATGTAAGGATGTACGAGAGGCACATGGATCGACATGAGACTTTGGTGGAGAGATTTTATTCTTTCTTTCAGAGGGAAAAAACTAAGTATTGTATTTTTCACTATCTTGTAATTGTTGTCAACACTTTCAAGTAGATTTTCTTTAATTTAAACGAAGTTTTCTGTTGCTTTTTATCCACGCTTCATAAGTAATTTTCTTTACTATTTTCTTTTAATATGAAGTAGTGGCATGTGTAGGAAAATTATTTTTATGATAGAATTATTTTTATTTCATGTGATGAGTAATATCTCTTTTTCTTTATTGACATAACTTAGGTGGCAATACGTTATGTTAAAATCTATTGTAAGTGAAACTAAGTCTCGGGAGAGTGGTGATCTCGTAATTTAAGTGCACTTACATTGAACAGTTGGCTTGTAAAATAGAAAGGAGGCAATGCAACTTTTAAGGAAATATAATTTTATGATCTATTTCTATTAGATGCTTCTAGGTGACAGATAGTTGCATAAACTAATAGAATATTAAAGACATATATTCCTTGTTAGCACTTAATTTATTACATAATTCTATCAATTATTTTACATCTTATGCCATTATCTTCATTTTACTTTTCTTTTGCAATGAAATAGATGCATGTTTAGGAATCTAGATTTGCTTAGATAATGTCTTATTTTATTAATGTGATGGTATTTCCACCAGATCTTAATTTATTTTGCAAACTGATCACTTGTATTGTTAAAAATTATGAAGAAAATGATGCGTGACTTAGTCTAAAGGGGCTGTATATATACTTTCAAATGTAAGAATTTGATAACACTGCTAGAAGATTTAATCCCGGCAACGGCGCCAAAAACTTGATGCGTTTTTACTTATGAAAGAGTTTATGAATTTATATTTCGATTATAATTTGTAAAATTCACAATTAAAAAAGCAAGTATACGTATCATATTAAGTAATATAGGGCTCTAGTGGAGTCCTGGTTATCAATCCCACAGAGAAGATTTTTAGAATATTAAGTAATATTTTTAGATTTTTCAAATTAAAAATAATTTTTCTTATTTTTATTTCTTTTTAAACTTTAGATTTTAGATTTAATGAAATTTATACTAAATGTAAGTAAGCAATACTAAAATAAATAAATGTTAATGCAGGTATAAATAAAACAACTTTCTCCTTTTCAACTTAATCCAAGATTTTTAGAATAATTACCATTTGTGGAGAATTTAGATTATGGTATTGTGCCAAATATAATCATTCATATTCTTTACCCTTTGGTCCTGACATAAAGAATATTGACTAATATATAGACCAGTTCATGATGTTTTATTAGTAGAATGGGTTAATCTAGGCTCACACTACTAGATGTTCAAGGGTTGCTATGGTTGGCCCTACCAGTGACCCGTTCCCTATCTATAAACCAAATTATTAGAATTTAGTTTGTCACTTAAAAACTAATGAATTCTACGCCCAAAAAATCATATCTTCCTATTTATTTGCACTTCACCTTAAATAACCCGCGTATAGCCTGTGATTATCTAAAGATTCATGTGATATCTACTAATTAAGAGCTCATCTCCGGATAGGTCTCAGAATTCTTCAACAAGTTTTAACAATTTAAATGGCCAGTTTAAAAAGTAAACTAAGATCAGATATTAATATCATCACAATTTTTATAAATATTTTAAGTTAAATTCTCCATCAAAGTTTAATTATTTTATTATCTTTTTATAGTTGAAAGGAGAAAAAAATCTAACTACTCAGAACACATTGAATTCACAGAACAAAACATATTTATAAAACTTTGAAGCAAGTTACAAATACTTATCTAGAATGTTCCTTCAAGTGATCTGCTTACTCTTACTGACTCTGATGTAATGATGAAAGACTTCAACAGCAAAAAAACTAGTAATCTCACACGTAACACTCAGAATAAACTCACTAAATAATAAATAAGGTGGCTCCCTAAATGATTGGATGACAATATAGTGTTTGGGGACTAAAGATGCTAGAACGGGTGAAAGAGACTATAGGGTACGATTTTCTCTGTAGAATGGGTTCCTATTTATAGAGCTTTGAATTTGACCAGGGGTTGCTGAAGGCGCCTCTTCAAAATTTGTCCAAATACAATGTATCTTCTAGAAGGTAACTGTCACGCCTAGGCGCCAGAATCTGGCGCCTAGGCGCCGGACTCTTTGACCAGGTCTTCGCACCCCTTCACTTTGGGTCGCACCTCTTCGCAATTAAAATCATTTCCCTGCGTTCAGATGCATTGTATCACATGTCATATATAATAGAAGTAACTTATAGTCTTCTAGAAGCTCTAATAACCGCTTAACACCGTCAAAATAACTGCCCAAAGTTGTCAAAAATCTTATCTGCAACTGTATCGAACTGGTGCATAGGCGCCGGTATCTGGCGCCTAGGCGCTAGGCCTACAATTTGGACAACTTTTCTCTTTTAGCTCTATTTTTGCTCCTTTTTGCTCCTTTTTCCTTCTTGAACTCTTTTTTTTCACCTACATCCAAAAACATAAAAATACCTTTTATTAAAGCATAATATCCTTAAGAATTGATTCATAAGAAAGGCATAAAAATGAGTATTTTTAAAGTGGATCAAATTCCCCTAAACTTAAACCTTACTTGTCCTCAAGTAACATTTTTAATTACATAAAATATACAACATTTGGAATAAAGTTTAAATATTTAAGATTCCATGTAATTATTGGTTTTATAAATGCTTTAGCAAATCTTTAACGAAATTTCACTAATTAAGGTTAATTTTAAGAATTTAAAGAATACTTAACTACCAAATCATAAGACTTCAAAATTTTCATTTATTTCAAGAATAATTGTAATTTATTATATTAAGGTCACATAAAATACTTACAAGAAAAAGATTTTCATGAAAGATTTTCTTAGTAAAAAAATAATTGTACACAAAAATTAAGTTAAAAATGTAATTGGTTTTTTTCCTATAAGATAATTCAAGTGAAGCCAATTTTTGATTAGGCATTTCCTCAAGTTTCTCCTCACATTTCTTTTTTTTTTAGTTTTTTTTATTTATTTTTTTATTCTTTAAGGATATTTTTCAATCCTCTTTTTTTATTATTTTTTTATTTGTGAGCATTACTATTTTTGGATAGCTTGTTAATGATTTTAAACTTCACTATCCTTAACTTATATTTAAAAACTTATACATATTTTTACTTAATAAATATGACTTTATTAATAAGTATTTTTAAAAAATTATTTCAATCTTTTCTTTTTCAGGTAATAATCTTGATTCCTTAGTATTTCTAAAATACAATTCTCTTTACTATAAATAGAAAAATTCTTAATCTTATTATTCTTTAAGTTAAATAATTCTATTCTTAAAATCAATCAAAATTATTAAAATTTTTAGTTAAGTTTACTAAATTATTTATAAATTCAAAAATTTAAGTAATCTTAAATATATTTTTCATTCCTTATGTTATGTTAATATTTTTAAAGAAAATATTAGTTCATTAAGGAAAAATAATATTTAAATTTGAAAAATGTTTTCCCTTCCCCCAAACTTCAGCTTTAGTATATAATTGAATCATAAATTTTCTAAACCATGAGAGAAAGAAATAAACAGGAATTTATTTAGGTACAATGATAATGTAGTGAGGAAAAACTCATTTCTAATCTTACACATACTTTAATAGGTATATAACAAAAAATAATTAAGCATATATAGAAAAGTTTGCAAAGCAGGAGTTAATTTCTAAATTTTTTTTAAGTATTTAAATATTTAGATCATGCTAAATTACTAACTAAACAGTAGGCTGAAATGGAAATAAACATTCATCGCAGACAATAAAAATTCATCCATATTTCGATCTTTAACACATATCACGACGGATGCTCTATATACAATCTCAATATCAAAAGTTCACACAAAGTTACTTAAGCAAATCGACATTAGCAAACAACAATGCAATCAGACTAATCAGTACTAACAAACAAGAAATAAACTAAAAACAAAATCACACATCTCAAGAGGTAAATCTAGATACTAATCACTGTCTGTAGCCTCGTCATCGTCATCTTCAAAAGAAAATTCCATATCCTTCGGATCAACATATGGTGAAAATCTAGGACAGGTAGGAAACTGAACATCATGCTCACCCTTCAGGAATCTAACTAAAGACTCGGAATACTCAACATCATACTCACTCTTCCTTTAGGTATACTCAGAAAGATGATCGATCTTCTTATCGATCGTATCTACTGTACAATGAGTTAGAAATAACTCATTCTGCTGCTCAATAAACTGATCATGCATAGACTCCCAAAAACTAGATGGTGGCTCAGCAGTAGAAGTAGAAGGTCTAAAAGTAGAAGCTCTACCAGAAGCAGGTAATGAACTAGAAGGTGCAGTAGAACTCTTATCTCCAAGTCGATCATAGATACTGACACTTTTTCTTCCTATGGGCTTTGTAGACTTGAGCTTTTCCTCAGAAAGCTCAGCAACTACTCCAGCACTTTCACATAAAGAATATATCAAAGATGGAAATCTAAGTCCAGTAGAAGTGCTAGAGCGAGCAGTCGCCTCTACAGAATCGTAAATAATACTTCCTACATCAATCGACTTCTTCTCTTGTATGCAATAGTTAAGGATAACTCTATCCTTGGTAACCCCGCTCAAATGATTGGATGGAAGGAGAAGAGCATAAATAAAGTAGTGTCATGCCTTTGAAACACCATTAAACTTAGAAGATGAAAAATTTACTCTTTTTCCGTTCTGGATCTTCCATGCTCCACTACCATCAGTCAAGTAAGCAATAATCATATCTAAATCTCCCTCAGATGGAGATAATCCAGAGTAATAACACTCTATGTTCAGCGGCAGGCCGTAGAAAATGTTGATATGCTCGGGAGTGAATCCTACTCCAACTCCTTTGACGAAAATCTTTTACTCTTCAACATCCATGAAATTGGCATAAAATTCCCTAACCATAGGGATAACAACAACAACAGTAAAATAGCAGAATCATTGCCAGTTGAGTGCAACTATCGTATTCTCAATTCATCCTCCCGGATTGTAAAAACTTTGCTCCGAGATAAACTTCCGAGTCGTAGCAAAATCATTATACCAGAAATGTGTAGTGGCAGTGACAAACTTGCTACGATCAAAATTTTCTCTTTCTTTTCCTCGCTTAGATTTGGGTGCCATCTAAACGTGAAATAAAAATGCAAAATAAGTTCATAGGATCACAAAAAATATACTAATTTAAGCTTTTCAAACTTGAAAGAGCTTAAAAATCCATGGATTTAACTCAAAAAATCAAAAATTTTCTCTAAATTTTGGTTTCTTCAATGTGAGCAAAATCCATGGTGAAAATTGAAAGTAATTGGTTTAGAATGTAGATCTAACCTTAGGATAAAAAAATCGAGTGATTTCAAGCTCAAAAACTAGAAAATCCGGCCTTAAATGGGATCTCAAGGGTCTCTTTTCGCGAAAACCAGAGGATAGGGAAGCTTAAGTTTCAAAAATGGCGTGCGGGTGTTTAAGATGATGAAGTTTTGGGTTCAGGCCGAACCTGTGCCTAGGCGCCTGACTCGCCTTTCCAAAATTTCAATTTAAATTTTATATTTTCCATAAAATCTTGTCAAATTTGACTCCTAATTACTCTTATAAGAGTATTAATCTAATTTATATCATCCCAACATTTCCTTAGTCAATTTAAAATGATAACTAAGATCCCTATAAATTTTACATTTGAAAACACGAGATTTAACTAAACTCTTCAACTTTAATTCATAATTTCCATTCCAAACTTAATAAATTTCATAACAAGACTAGATCATGGTTCATCATTCTATAAACAACACAAACGACACAAATTCAAAGCAAATTCCAAATCCAACAACACACATTGAACAATAAAGCAAACACACACAAATTAGATAATCGACACACTAGAACTTTACTCAATCATACCTAGAACACATAAGAGATCTATTCAACACCAATCTTCAATTACCATCTCTTTCGCAATGAAGTTCGCTGGACCAAATGGATAGAAAACCAATGCCCTTGGAAATTCTAAAGTCACCTTTTCATTGATCCACTTGTTCTTCTCGTACATTGAGCATCTTGATAGGCTGCCATATGATCAAATTGAAGTTTTGTTTGCCATTCCATGTGTTCAATTTGATGATACATTTCATGCAAATGATTCCCAATGCTTTGAAGTTCCGCTTCAATCTTTTCCAGACGACTAAACAATTTCTCCATACTAACAACAATAAAACCATTAAAATAAGGTTGACGATCTTTGGGAGATTTCTCTCTTACCTCATTTCCATGATTTCCTTTATCCATTGTTTCCAAATTCCTCTTAACTCCTCCAAAATAGAACAGATTGCTCTGGTCTAAATTAAGGTTTCTATGTGATTGGGGACAAAGATAAGTCAATTTATAGGGAGATTTCGTGTGAAAAATAGAAGAATTTTGGTTTTTACACGATCTGTAACTGTGGCGCTTAGGCACCGGAATCTAGCACCTAGGCGCCGGATCATTAATACACGCAGGTTTTTCTAGCGCTTAGGCTCCAACTTTTGGCGCCTGGCGCCGGAACCTCGATCGACTCCGATTCGCCTATTGTCAAATTTACAAAGTTTTTTTCTTAAAAATAAGTCTAATAAAAGGTGTGATCCACATACAAACACAATTAAGATAGATTCAAACCACAAACAATCACACTAATAATAAATGGATTGCCTCCCACAAAGCGCTTGGTTTAACGTCGTCAGCCCGACCTAATTAATAAAATTTATCGGATAGACTCAGTTCATAAGCCTCTTTGTAATTTGGTTTCATTTCTCCCATATAAGGCTTCAGTCTTAATCCGTTAACTTTAAATACTTTTCCAGTTTTGGGAGCTTTAGTATCCACAACTCCATAAGTGTACACTTTCTCAATTATAAATGGTCCTGTCCATTTAAATCATAATTTTCAAGGAAAAAGTTTTAAACAAGCATTAAATAATAACACTTCTTGTCCAGGCTCAAACATTTTCCTTGAAATCTTTTTGTCATACAATTTCTTCATTCTTTTCTTATAAATCTTTGCATTCTCATATGACTTATTTCTTATTTCTTCCATTTCATTCAGTTGTAATAATCGTTTCTCTCCTGCAAAGCATTCAAATTGGAATTGAACTCCCTTATAGCCCAATAAGCTTTATGTTCCAGTTCAATAGGTAAGTGACATTGTTTACCATAAACTAACCGATAAGGTGACATTCTGATAGGAGTCTTATAAGTTGTTATATAAGCCCATAATGTAGAATCAAGTTTATCAACCCAGTCAGTTTTATTAGGATTAACAATATTTTCTAATATTCTTTTAATTTCTCTGTTTGATACTTCAGCCATTCCACTTGTTTGCGGGTGATAAGAAGTTGCAATTCTATTTTTAATTCTGAATTTTTCCAATAATATTGAATTCTTATATTAATGAAATGACTTCCCCATCAGTGATAATTACCCTGGGCATTCCAAATCTTGTAAAAATCATCTTCTTTAAAATTTCAAAACTCTTTTGGAATCACAATTAGGTAAAGCTACAACTTTGATCCACTTTGAAACGTAATCAACCGCTAATAAAATATCAATCTTTCAAAATGATGGTACGAAAGGTTCCATAAAGTCTAACATCTTTTCTGCATATATTCCTCATTCTTTGACATCAATCATAAGTTTTCACATAATGTCCAACATCTTTGAATAATGTAGGCCAATAAAATCTAGAATTTAAAATTTTAAATGCAGTTTTATCCATTCCAAAGTGTCCTCCAAATTCATAATCATGACATTTTTGAATAATTTCAAAAGTTTCTTCATATGGTATACATCTTCGAATCACAAAATCTTTTCCTATTTTAAATAAATGAGGAACTTCCCAAATATATGATTTACAATCGTTCTTGAATTTCTTAATTTATTTGTTATTCAACGCATATGGTAAAATATTGCTAACCAAATAGTTAACTATATCTGCATACCAATGAATTTGTAATCCTTGAATAACATATACTTGTTCATCAGGAAATTTCTCATTTATATTTTCTTCATAAATCTTCTCATTATTATTTTTAATTCTCGATAAGTGATCATCAATTTGGTTTGAGTTCCTTTTCTATTCACAATTTCAAAGTCAAATTCTTGTAAAAGTAAAACCCATCTGATCAATCAAGGTTTAGCATGTTTCTTCGATATTAAATACTTAATAGCAGAATGATCAGTATGTACAATACATTTTGTTCCAAGAATATATGGTCTAAATTTATCAAAGACATATATTATTGCTAAAATCTCTTTTTCAGTATTAGTGTAATTTATTTGAGTTTCATTATGATTTTTTCTAGCGTATTATATAACTTTAAAATTTTTCTCATATTTTTGTCCCAATACAGCTCCAATTGCATAATCACTTGCATCACACATTAATTCAAAAGGTTTATTCCAATCAGGTGCAACAATGACAGGTGCAGTGATTAATTTTTCTTTTAAGATATTGAACGCATTCAAACAATCTTCATTAAATTCAAATTTAGCTTCTTTTTCCAATAAAAGGCAAAGAGGTTTAGCAATTTTAGAAAAATCCTTTATATATCTCCTATAAAATCCAACATGACCCAGAAAACTTCTCACATCAGTAACAGTATTAGGTGGTTGAAGTTCAACAATAATTTTCACTTTTGCTTGATCAACTTCCATTCCTATTTTTGAAATTTTATGTCCAAGTAGAATTCCTTCTGTAACCATAAATTGACATTTTTCCCAGTTTAAAACTAAGTTTGTTTCTTCACATCTCTTTAAAACTTTCGTTATATTTTCCAAGCAAGATTCAAAAGAAGTTCCAAATACTGAAAAATCGTCCATAAATACTTCAATTTATTTATCGATTAGATCATAAAATATTGACATCATACATTTTTGAAAAGTTGCAGGTGCATTGCATAAACCGAAAAACATTCTTCTATAGGCAAATGTTCCATAAATACTTGTAAATGTTATTTTTGCTTGGTCCTCGAGAGCAACAGGTAATTGATGATAACCAGAATATCCATCCAGAAAATAGAAATATGAGTGTCCAGCTAATTTATCCAACATCTGATCCAAGAAAGGTAAAGGAAAATGATCCTTTCTAGTGGCGTTATTTAATTTTCGATAATCGATGCAAATTCTCCATCCAGTAACTTGTCTTGTTGGGATTAATTCATTTTTATCTTTAACAATGACAGTTACTCCTCCTTTCTTAGGAAAACAATGAAAAGGACTCATCCATTGGCTATCCAAAATAGGATAAATAATTCCAGCATCTAACCATTTCAAAATCTCTTTCTTTACAACCTCTTTCATAATTGGGTTCAATCTTTTTTGAGGTTCAATAGTGGGTTTACAATTTTCTTCCATTAAAATCCTATGCATACAGATTGAAGGACTTATTCCTTTTATATCTGCAATAGTCCAACCAAAAGCTTTCTTATAATTCTTCAAAACTCCTATTAATTTTTCTTCTTGATCTTTGCTTAGTTCTGAAGATATAATTACAGGTAAAGTTAATGAATTTATAAGAAATGCATACTTTAAATGTGCAGGTAACATTTTTAATTCCAGTTCAAGGTTTTTTTTCAATTGAGGGTAAAAGTATATCATTTTTCATTGTGTCTAAAATTTCCCAGTTTTCATATATCATTTTTAGTAGTGTTTAAAATTTCTCAGTTTTCATGAATATAATGAGTTTTTTCAAATAATTTATCTTCATTTACTTTCTGAATTTCTTCAGTTAATGACTCATTATATAATACAGATTCATCATTTTTATCTTCAGAAATGACCTTAAATTTTTCTTGATAATGTTTTTCAATTATATAATCAAAAATATCCATTTGATAGCATTTTTCTTTATCAGGATATCTCGTTGATTTTAGAACATTAAATGTTATCTCTTGATCATTAACTCTCATTGTTTATTCTCCTTTTTGCACGTCAATCATAGCACATCTGGTAGCTAGAAATGGTCTCCCTAAAATAACAGGTATTTCTTTATCTTCTTCCATATCTAGCATAATGAAATCCACAGGGAAGATAAATTTATCTACCTTAACAACAAACATCCTCCATAACTCCTTTAGGATAAGTGATAGATCGATCAGCTAACTGAAGGGTTACAGTGGTGGGAGAAATCTCTCATAAATCTAACCTTCGAAAAGATTGAAAATGGCATGAGATTAATACTAACTCCTAAATCACATAAGACTTTTCCACAAAATTTTTCTCCAATAGCACCTGGTATAGTGAAACTTCCAGGATCTTTAAGTTTCTCAGGTAGTTTATTCTGAATTATTACACTGCATTCTTCACTTAATGCAACATTTTCATAAGCTTCAAACTTTCTTTTCTTACTTAAAATATCCTTAATAAATTTTGCATAGCTTGGCATTTGTTCCAACGCTTCAGCAAAAGGAATGTTGATAGTAAGTTTCTTAAAAAATTGATGGTCAAGCTTCGGTTGTTATAATCTTTAAGGAAAAGGTGGTGGCGGTCTTTCAACTTCCACTTCAATAGGGGTTACAGTCTTATCATTACTTGAAGAAAGAGTATCTTTATGTTTTTCAATTTCGTCCACCTCTCTCTCTTTTTCAATTTCATTCCGAATTTTCTCTTTTAATTCCTTTCCACTTCTAAGTTGTACAGCTTTTACTTGTTCATGTTCTTTCCCAGTTTCTTTATGATTAATTTCAACATTGCTACGTAGTGTTCCTTGAGGTCTGTAATTAATAAAATTAGCAATTTGACCCATCTGATTCTCAATATTATGAATAGTAGTGTTTTGACTTTTTAGCTGATTACTTAGTTGCAAGATTAATTCTTCTATAGATAACTTTTTCTGCTGATTATTAAAACCAGGAGGGTAAGTTGGTCTAAAGTTTGAATTTCCTTGATTGTTCCAATTTAGATTAACTTGATTATTCTCCATTGTCGATATCCATTATTCCAATTAAAATTAGGATGATTTTTCCAACTAGGATTATAATAATTAGAATAAGGGTTATTAGTTTTACTAGCAATAGCTTGCAAAGTTTCCATTGTTTGAGAATCATCAGTATTTACAGAATTATCATTACTTACATGTGATATATTAATAGCAAAATTATCCAATTTCTTAGATATTGCAGCCACTTGTGAAGCTAAAATAGAAAAGGCTTCATTATCTTGAATACTTGTCATTCTTTTAGGATTAACCCTTTTAGAAGGCCATTGAAAATTATTATTAGACATTTCTTCAATTAAAGTATAAGCTTCTTCAAATGTCTTAGCCATTAAAGAACCACCAGCAACAGCATCAATAATAGATCTAAGTGATCCAATAAGTCCATTATAAAATGTTTGAATAAGTAACCAATCTGGCAAAGCATGATGAGGACATTTTCTTAATAATTGTTTAAATCTTTCCCAAGCTTCATAAATTATTTTTCCATCAAATTGTGTAAAAGAAGTTATATCATTTCTTAATTTAGCAATTTTAGAAGGAGGAAAATATTTAGCAAGGAATTTTTGTGACATATCTGCCCACGTTTTGATAGAACAAGTTGTTAATGAATTAAGCCACATCTTTGCTTTATCTTTTAAGGAAAAAGGAAAGTGTCTAAGCCTAATAGCATCATCAGAAACATTATTATTTTTAAAGGTAGCATAAAGTTCTAAAAAACTAACAAGGTGTAAATTTGAATCCTTATTAGGTGTTCATCCAAAATGATTATTTTAAACCATTTGAATAATAGAAGGTTTAAGCTCAAAAGAATTAGCATCTACAGCTGACATTTGAATACTAATATGAAGTTTATCAGCTGTAGGGTTTGCATAATCCCTTAATGGTTTATAAATATTTTGTTCATTAATTTCTATTGAATTTTGATTATTGTTATGTAAGTTAGCCATTTCTTGATATTTTTGAATTTGTTTTCCTTGTTTCCCTTTTTTAATTTTTTTTAACTGTTCTTTCTAATTCAAAATCAAAAGGTAATAATCCTTCCGATCCAGAACTACACATAAAATTAAAATCTTTTTGGTATTTTTATTTTTATATATATATTTTTTTATTTTTATTTTTATTTTATTTGGTATTTTAAAAGAAATAAAAGTGTATAAATTATATTTAATTCAAAAAAATGTCTTTTTAACTTTCTTACTTATATTCCTAATCTTCCCCGACAACGGCGCCAAAAACATGAAGCGTGACTTAGCCTAAAGGGGCTGTATACATACTTTCAAATGCAAGAATTTGATACCACTGTAAGAAGATTTAATCCCCGACAACGGCGCCAAAAATTTGATGTGTTTTTACTTATGAAAGAGTTTATGAATTTATATTTAGATTATAATTTGTAAAGGTAATAATTACAAACGCAAGTATATGTATTGTATCAAGTAATATATGGCTCTAGTGGAGTCCTGGTTATCGATCCCACAGGGAAGATTTTTAGAATATTAAGTAATATTATTAGATTTTTCAAATTAAAAATAATTTTTCTTATTTTTATTTCTTTTTAAAGTTTAGATTTTAGATTTAATAAAATTTATACTAAATATAAGTAAGCAATACTAAAATAAATAAATATTAATGCAGGTATAAATAAAACAACTTTCTCCTTTTCAACTTAATCCAAGATTTTTATAATAATTACCATTTATGGAGAATTTAGATTATGGTATTGTGCAAATAGAAGCATTCCTATTATTTACCCTTTGGTCCAGGCATAAAGATATTGACTAATATATAGATCGGTTCAAAATGTTTTATTAGTAGAATGGGTTAATCTAGGCTCAAACTATTAGATGTCCAAGGGTGGCTATAGTCGGCCCTACTAGTAACCCGTTCCCTATCTATAAACCAAATTATTAGAATTTAGTCTGTCACTCTAAAAACTAATGAATTCTACGCCCAATAAATCATATTTTCCTATTTATTTGCACTTCACCTTAAAAACCCGCGTATAGCCTGCGATTACCTAAGGATTCATGTGATATCTACTAGTTAACAACAGGTTTTAACAATTTAAATGGCGAGTTTAAAAAGTAAACTAAGATCAGGTATTAATATCATCATAATTTTTATAAATATTTTAAGTTAAATTCTCCATCAAAGTTTAATTATTTTATTATCTTTTCGTAGTTGAAAGAAGAAAGAAATCTAACTACTAAGAACACATTGAATTCACACAACAAAACATATTTATAAAACTTTGAATCAAGTTACAAATACTTATCTGGAATGTTCCTTCAAGTGATCCGCTGACTCATACTGACTCCAATGCAATGATGAAAGACTTTAATAGCAAAAACACTAATAGTCTCACACTTAACACTCAAAATAAACTCACTAAATAATAAAGAAGGTGGCTCCCTAAATGATTGGATGACAATATAGTGCTTGGGGACTAAAGATGCTAGAAGGGGTGAAAGAGACTATAGGGTGTGATTTTTTCTGTAGAATGGGCTCCTTTTTATAGAGCTCTGAATTTGACCAGAGGTTGCTTAAGACACCTCTTCAAATTTTGTCCAAATACAATGTATCTCCTAGAAGGTAATTGTCACGCCTAGGCGCCGGAATGTGGCGCCTAGGCGCCAGACTCTTTGACCAGTTCTTCGCACCTCTTCACTTTAGGTCGTACCTCTTCATGATTAAAACTGTTTCCCTGCGTCCAGATGCATTGTTTCACATGTCTTATATATTAGGAGTAACTTCCAGTCTTCTAGAAGCTCAAATAACTGCTTATAACTGCCCAAAGTCGTCAAAAATCGTGTCTGCGACTGTATCGAACTGGCGCTTAGGTGCCGGAATCTGGCGCCTAGGCGCCAGGCCTACAATTTTGACAACTTTGCTATTTTAGCTCCATTTTTGCTCCTTCTTGCTCCTTCTTCCTTCTTGAACTCTTTCTTATCACCTACATCCAAAAACATAAAAATACCTTTCATTAAAGCATAATATCCTTAATAATTGATTCATAAATAAGGCATAAAAAGGGTATTTTTAAAGTGGATCAGAAAACCAATAGACCTGACCGTGGGCTAAGATTTCTGAACTAGTGTGTACCTGACCCAGTGAAAATATGTTAAGATTTTCATGCCTATTTTATATTTATTTTGATGATATTGCACTTTAAAGAAGGGTATTATTGATGATTTATTGCAGATATGTTGATTTACGAACAATGGAGCGAAAAAATGCAAAAAGGAGCGAATTTGGAGCAAAAAGGACCAAAAATGTAATGATTTGATCTAGGGCGCCGAAAGCGAGCTCGACGGCGCTGACGACAGATTTTTCCCGAGAGTTCAAAAAAGTATTACAAGGAAGCCCGCTGACGGCAAGATCGAGACCGCCGACAGCGGGCCTTATGGAAGAGAGTCCAAGGCTATGTATTCTCAGCGTGCTCGAGGCCGCCGACGGCAGGAAAGTCGGTTTTCTCACGAGGTGCATCGAATGTGGATGATTTTTGAAGGTATGCTTGGGAAACTCTTGGAAACTCTTCAACCACTTTAAAAGAAACAATTCGAGACCAAAAATGGAGTCCACTAGTGTACATTGTTGTTGACTGTTATTTTCAACGAGTGTTAGTTAGTGTCTTGTTTCCATTATAGTTTTAGATAGTGAGTTCAATAAGTGATATTTATGAGAAATTTTTCGAGAGATTGTAAGAGTGGAAGGGAAATAAGAGATTTCTTCCTCCTTGCCGTTTCGAAGAAGAATTCTGCGTACTGTAAAGAAAGGAAGAGACTCTGAAGAACATCACGGAGTTTACTTGTGGAGGAATTTGAGAAAAGTTGTATTACTTACTGATCCCCGATAGATATAAGTGCAACGGTTGCCAAAAACTTGACTCCGCTGTAAGTGCATTGATGATTTAAGATATGAAAATTATGATTTTATAATATGGGATACTACGCAAGTATATGTATCGTTTATCAAGTAATATAGGACTTTCTCATTAAGCCCTGAGATATCGAAACCACAGGGAAAAGTTGAAAATCTTTAAAGAAATTTAGAAAATTATCTTTTTACTTTCTTTAATTGTTTTTGAAATAGTATGTCTTGATTTTGAAAAGTTTTAGAAAGTTGATTTGTCTTTTGAAATTTTCTTAATAAAATGCTAAGAAATGAAAGTAAAGGTTTCAATAACTAATAACACTAGATGTAAAAATACTATTAACTAAAATATCTTTTTCTTTCCTTTCATGAAGTAGTAATAATTCTTAAAGTATTGTTGTGGAAGTATTTAAATTTTATTGTGACACATAGAAGCAATGTGTTCTTTACCCTTACTTGGTTCTATAAAGAACATAGGTTAATTTGAAATTTATATTATTTTGAACATGGTTAGGCAGGGAAGACACCATTCTCTCACTCTAGAGTTCCCTTGATTCCCACCACCTGGTGGCTAACTTCTCATAACAAAACTAAAAAATTTAAATCAAACTAGGGGGTTTTAGCCTGTCACTCTAAAGTCCTCTAATTTTACTCCCTTCTGTAAAAATATCTTTTAATATTACATTCACTTATACGGACTACATTTCTCACCCATATAATTTCATTTGATTCTTACTAACTTTAATGAGATAATACCGCATTGGATCTTACATAATCTCAAGAAATTTTACAACTGAACAGGCTAAATTAAGAAGTAAACAAAGTTCTCAGAATCAATCTTCACAACTTCTTCCAACTTTTAAATACCGATACTTTCCACAACAATTCTCTTTAAATGAATTACTTCTCCATTTTAAGAAAGAAAAAGATAAAGAAAACTACTCAGAATGCATTGGGAAAATATAAAAACACATTGATTTAAAATTAAAAATGATAAGAAAAATAATAAATGAAAGCAAGTATTGATAAACAAAATAAAAGTAAACACTTATCTGAAAATCCTTTCCACAAGACTAAGGAAGTTCCTCTGAAACTTTGACTCTTCGCTAAACTACTCCTCAGAGCAAGTCTCCAAACTCCGATGACTCAGAATACAGACTTCAATCTTCAATAAAAACTAAACCAAAAGAAAGAAAAGAAGTGGGAGAAGAACTCTTAACTCAGACCCTTTTCTCCTTTCTACTCTCTACTCCTACTCTAAATAAAAACTTAAAATGCTATGGAAGAATATCCTAAATTCCTCTCTTTGAAATACAGTGAAGAGCCTCTTCAATTCTTCAATTCTTCACTTCTTCACTTCTAAGACTCTCTTTAAATAGTGAACCAAAAGGTGCCTTGGTGTCTCTTCAAAATGTGTCCAAATTCGATGTATCTACCAAGGAACGCACCCCTTCATTCAAATTTGCCGCTCAAAGGAAGTTATGGACTTTACCACCAAGAGTTGCATCCATTCCCTTTTGAATTTGGCACCAAATCTAATTAAAGTTCGATTTATAACTGTGGCGGCTAAGAGCCGGCCCAGCGGCGCTTAGCCACCAATGCTAAATTTTTTATTTTTCATTTTTTTGCTCCAAATTTGATCTAATTTTGCTCCTTTCATCATGACCATCAATTTTCATCATACCTGCAAGAAAAACACAAATACCTTCCATTAAAGTGCAATATCATTAAAATAGGTATAAAAATGTGCATAAAAATACTATATATTTTAGGTGTATCACTTATTTTAGTTTCTTAAACTTTGTTTTTATATATAAAATACAAGTTTAGTCGTATCTTTTCCATGAAATCTGAGTTTTTTTTCTATCTTTCCCCTTGTTTTGATTTTTTTGTGAAATGGTAAATTAAATTAGTGTGCTAAGAGAATTTTAAAAGAATTTCTGATAATCTTTTCACTTAAATCTTAATTTACTTTCAATTTGGCCAATTGATTTGTTAAAATATGTTGAGTTTAACAACTATAGTGAAGATTGCATCTAAGATTCTGGGAGGTCAAAGTCCTTGAATGTAGGGTGCAAATAAATAGAGAAATAATATTTATCGGGTGTAGAATTAGAGATTTTAGAGTGACAGACTAAAATCCTCAATTCGGTCCTATCATTTGGGTGCTGAAGTGTAGATGTTATCCCTCAGGCGAGGGGAACATGGGAGCTCCGAAGTGAGAGCCGGTATCCTCCCAGCCTAGCCGCAGATTCAGTAACCATGCATAGGATTAGTCAATGTTCTTTATGCCTGGACCAATGGTTAAAGAATAGGTATGCTCTTATTTGGAACAACACCATTTTTAAACTAATTTTAATTATCCATTCACTTAAATTTCTTAACAAGGAGAAGGATTCTTGCTTATCTATTTGAATTTCACTTAATTAGTACAATTAGTAACTGTGGTAGAATTAGTTTATTAAAACTTTATCTTATTTACGATTACATATTAGTGAAAGATAGGCAATTCGATTTATAAAGTTATGATTCTAAATTGGTTTCTATAATCTTAGTCCGTAGCCTCTGATCGTAGCTTCTGAACTATCCCTGTGGGATTGATATCCAGGACACCATTAAAGCCCTGTATTACTTGAACGAAACGTATACTTGCGTTGAAAGATAGCTCTGTGATTATTGAATATCTTTATACACATATTTATCAAATAAAAGAAATTTTAAATTAACGCAAAGTGCGCAGTGCGGTCCAAGTTTTTGGCACCGTTGCCTGGGATAGTTAGAAAGATAGTTGGAGCATTAGGATAAAAAAGATAGATAGATATATAACCTAACTAGAGTAACGGACGATTTAGGACAATTAGAAAACTTTTTAAAAGGATTTAAAAATTATTATTATTTATTTAGCTGTTTTTCTATGGACTGATTTCGATTGTATGCGTAAATTTGGATCTGAAAATCTTATACCCTACAATTCAGAATTAGAACGCACTTATAGAAGAATTAGAAAACTGAGAAAAGAACTTAGAAATCCTGATAATCTTGATACAAAGGAAAACAATGTAAACAACCAAAGAATAGAAAATGACATCAATCTAGACCACTAAGAGATTACGCTAACCCTACATTTGATGAAATTCACTTAACCATTCAAAATCCAAATGCAGCTACTAATTCATTTGAGCTTAAATCTGCAATTATCCAAATGGAAAAACAATTAATTTGGCGGAACTCCTAACGAAGATCCTAATTTACATCTTCAAAGTTTCTTAGAACTTTGTGCTACTTTTAAATATGACAGTGTCTGGTTATGCTGTCGGATTTAGACTTTTTTCTTTTTTCACTAAGGGACAAGACTAAGGCTTGGTTAAATTTGTTAGCACCTAGATCTATTAGAACTTGGGGGGGTCTTTCATAAAAATTCTTATCAAAATATTTTCCACCATCTAAGACTGCTAAGCTTAGAAACAATATCACATCTTTCAGTCAGTATGAGGGAGAATCGATATATGAATCTTGGAAAAGATTTAAAGAACTTCTTAGGAAATGTCCACATCATGCTTTTCCAAATTGGTTAATTATTCAAACTTTTTATAATGGATTAGTAGGATCTCTTAGATCCATTATTGACGCTGTTGCTAGAAGATCATTAATGTCTAAACCTTTTGAAGAAGCTTATGCTTTTATCGAAGAAATGACTACCAATAATTTTTAATGGCCTTCTGAAAGGGTAAATCCTAAGAAAGTAGCCAGTATTCATGATTCAGATGCTTTAACTATGATATTTTCTCAAATTGCTGCTCTTTCAAAGAAAATAGATCAATACAGAATGAATCATTCTCAAACACCTCCAATGTTAGAAGAAATATCATTAGGATAAATTGTAGATGCTCAATCTTCATAAGAAACTAAAACTTTGATAAATAATAGACAAAATAACCCTTATTCAAACTATTATAATCCAGGTTGGAAGAATCATCCAAAATTTAATTGGAATAAACAAGGTAATGCTAATCCTATTAATCCTCAGTGAGGGAAAAATCCTGTAAACCCATTAGGAAATGTAAACATTCAGGGTAATTCCAATTATAGACCTTCTATTCTACCAAGTTTTTATAATAATTCACAATTCAAGGAGAAGAAGTTATCTATGGAAGAATTAGTCTTGAATATGGAAAATCAATTACAAAGTCAAGGAGCTGATATTAAAAATATAGAAAACCAATTAGGGCATATTGCTACTGCACTAAGCAATATACCTGTTGGAACTTTACCTAACAATATTGAAGTAAATCCTAAAGATCAAGGAAAAGAACAGATTAAGGCTATTCAATTAAGAAATGGAAAAGAGTTGGAAACAAGAGTCCAAAAAGAAACTGTAGTTGAAAAGGAAAAAGTGGAAACTAAAGGAGAAAATAAAAGTTTATATCCTGATTTTCCTCTGAAACCTTTGAAAATTACTATTGAAAGACCACCACCACCATTTCCTCAAAGACTAAAGCAACAAGATAAGGGAAAAAGATTTTCTAAGATCTTAGACATTTTAAAAAAATTTTCAATAAATATTCCTTTTGTTGAAGCTTTAGAAAAAATGTCTGATTATGTTAAGTTTATGAAGGATATACTCAACAAAAAGAGGAAGTTATAGATCATGAGACTGTTGCACTCAGTGAAGAGTGTAGTGCTATAATTCAGAAAAAGCTTCCTGAAAAAAATAAAGATCCTGATAGTTTTACTATCCCGTGTGTTATTGGTGAAAAATTTTATGGTCGAGCATTATGTGATTTAGGAGCTAGCATAAATTTGATGCCTCTATCAACCTTTAAAAGGTTAGGAATAGGAGAGATTGCACCAACTTCTGTAACTCTACAGTTAGCTGATCGATCTATTACACATCCTAAAGGAGTTATAGAAGATGTTCTGGTTAAGGTTGATAAATTTATCTTTCATGTAGATTTTTTTATTTTAGATATGGAAGAAGATAAAGAAATTCCAATCATTTTAGGAAGACCATTCCTAGCTACAGGAAGAGCCATGACAGATGTTCAAAAAGGAGAGTTGACTATAAGAGTAAATGATGAAGAAGTAAACTTTAACATGTCAAAGTCAATGATATATCCTTCAATAAAAAAAGATGATGAATGTTTTAGAATGGATATATGTGATTATTTGAGAAAAGAATATTTCAAAGAAAAATTTGAAGAAAATGAAGATATGGAAAACGATAAATATGATGAAATTGATAACAAAGAAGCTGATTATATTCAGGAACAATTTGAAACGATCAATTCAATAAAGACCAGAGAACAAAATATTAATTCCATCAATTGTAAAACCTCCTAAACTTGAATTAAAGACTCTTCCAAATAATTTGAAATATATATTTTTAGGAGAATTTTCAATATTACCAGTAATTGTATCCTCAGACTTAAATTAAATTTAAGAACAAAAATTAATGGATACATTAAAAAGTACAAAAAAGCTTTTGGATAGACTCTGGCTGATATAAATAGAATTATTTCTTCAATTTGTATGCACAGAATTTTATTAAATGATGAACATAGACGTAGAATTGATCCACAAAGGAGACTGAACCCTATTATGAAAGAAATAGTTAAAAAAGAAATTTTATTATGGTTAGATGCTGAAATTATATATCCTATTTTGGATAGTACTTGGGTAAGTCCAATTCATTGTGTTCCTAAGAAAGGAGGAGTAATTATTGAAGTATATGATAATAATAAATTAATACTTATCAGATAAGTTACTGGATGACATATTTGTATTGATTATAGAAAATTAAATGCTGTCACCCCAAAAGATAACTTTCCTCTTCCTTTTCTAGACCAAATGTTGGATAGACTTGCTGGACACAAGTACTACTGCTTTCTCGATGGATATACCGCTTACCATCAAATTCCTATTGCTCCTGAGGATCAAGAGAAAAAAACTTTTACTAGTCCGTACGGAACTTCTCCTCTTCAAAGAATGTCTTTCAGATTATGTAATGCACCTGCAACATTCCAGAGATGTATGATGTCTATATTTAGTGAGTTAATTGATAATAAAATAGAAGTATTTATGGATGATTCTCTGTATTTAGGACATCATTTGACACATGCTTAAATCATCTTGAAAGTTTAGGAGTTATGCAAAAAAACTAATTTAGTTCTAAATTGGGAGAAATGTCAATCTATGGTTGCAGGAGGAATTGTATTAGGGCATAAAATTTCAGAAAATAGCATGGACGTAGAGCCTACAAAAATTTAGTTATAGCTAAATTACCAGCTCCTACTACAGTGAGAGGGGTAAGAAGTTTTATTGAACATGTTGGTTTCTACAGGCGATATATTAAAGATTTTTCAAAAATTACCAAACCTCTATGCCAGCTTTTAGAAAAAGACAAGAAATTTGAAATTACTGAAGACTTCTTAGATGCCTTTAAATTATTAAAGGAAAAACTAATCACAACACCTGTAATAGTTTCACCTGACAGGGAGAAACCATTTGAATTAATGTGTGATGCTAGTGATTATGCTATTGGAGCTATTTTTGGTCAAAGATATGATAAGATTTTTAAAGTTATATACTATGCTAGTAGAACTCTTAATGATGTTCAAATTAAATACAAAGTTATTGAAAAAGAGTTACTGGCTATTGTGTATGCTTTTGACAAATTTAGATCTTATTTAATTGGGACTAAATGTATTGTGCATACTGATCACTCTGCTATTAAATATTTGATGCAAAAAAAGATACTAAATTAAGATTAATTAGATGGATACTTTTAATACAAGAATTCGATTTTGTGGTAATTGATAGAAAAGGAACTGACAATCAAATTGCTGATCATTTATCGAGATTAGATTATCATGAATCTTCTTACACCGACAATGAAATAACGGACAGTTTCACTGATGAACAACTTTATAATATTAATGAGTGAAAAATACCTTGGTATGCTGATATAGTTTACTACATAGTAAGTGACATTTTGCCACATATTTTAACATTGCAGCACCAAAAAAAATTTATTCATGATGCAAAAGCATATTTTTAGGATGAACCATGTTTATATAAGCAATGTAACTATCTTATTATTAGGAGATGTGTGCCTTATGAAGAAATTGAACTGATTATTCAAAAATGTCATGATTCTGAATTTGGAGGACATTTTGGGATTGACAAAACTGCTCACAAAATTTTATAAGCTAAATTTTATTGGCTTACTCTTTTTAGAGATATTTACAAATATATCACAACATGTGATAGATGTCAATGAGTAGGTAATGTATCTAGAAAAAATGAAATGCCTCTGAATTTATGTTAGAAGTTGAGATTTTTAATTTTTGTGGATTAGATTTCATAGGACCATATATTCCTTCATTTGGGAACTTATATATTTTGATTGCAGTTGACTATGTATCAAAGTGGATTGAAGCACAAGCTATACCTCATTGTGATGCTACAAGTGATTCAAGATTCTTAATAAAAAATATTTTCACGTCATACAAAATGCCGAGAGTGATTACCACTGACAGAGGATCCTATTTTAGGAATAAATATATTCAAAGATTGGCAAGTTTAATATTGTCCATAAATTCTCTAGTGCTTATCATCCTCAAACTAGTGGTTTAGCTGAAGTTTATAATCGTGAGATTAAATAAATTTTAGAAAAGACTATAAATCCTAGTAGAGTAGATTCTTCTGCAAGACTGGATACTACAATATGGGCATACAGGACTGCTTATAAACATCTATTGGCTTGACTCCTTACAGACTCATTTCTGGAAAGACTAGCCACTTACCAGTAGAATTGTAGCATAAAGCATATTGGGTGATTAAAGAATTCAATTACAATTTGAAAAATGCTATAGATAAGAGATACAATTGAATGAATTAGAAGAATTATGAAATGAATCTTATGATAACGACAAAATTTATAAGGAAAAGCTGAAGTTAAGACATGATCGGAAGATTAACCAAAAGAAATTTAAACCAGGACAAGAAGTTTTGCTTTACAATACAAGGTTGAAGTTATTTCCTAGGAAATTGAAGTCTCGTTGGTTAGGACCCTTTACTGTAACTCAAGTTTATACTTATGGAGCTATTGAAATTGAAGATCCGAAGACTAGGAATAGATTTAAAGTAAATGGACATAGATTAAAGCCATATTTTGAGGGTAAAAGACCAAATTTTAAAGAGATTTTAATGCTCAGTCAAACTGAATAACACCTGAATAGGTCGGGCTGACGACATTAAAAGCCAAGCGCTTTATGGGAGGAGATCCACTTTAAAAATACCCATTTTTATACCTTATCTATGATTCAATTTTTAAGGATATTATGCTTTAATGAAAGGTATTTTTATGTTTTTGGATGTAGGTGATAAAAAAAGAGTTCAATAAGAAAAAAGGAGCAAAAAGGAGCAAAAATGGAACTAACAAAGCAAAGTTGTCGAAATTGTAGGCCGACCGCCCATAAGCGCCAGTTCGATGAAGACACAAACAACATTTTTGATGACTTTGGGCAAGTATTTTGACAGTGTCAGACAGTGTTAAGCAGTTATTAGACCTTCTAGAAAACTGGAAGTTACTCCTAATATATAGGACATGTGATACAATGCATCTGGACATATTGGAACGGTTTTAATCGCGAAGAGGTGCGACCCAAAGTGAAGGGGAGAGAAGACTTGGTCACAGGAGTTTGGCGCCTAGGAGCCAGATCTCGGCGCCTAGGCACCACAGTTAGTTTCTAGAAGATTTAATGAATGTGGACAAATTTTGAAGAGGTGCCTTAAGCAACCCTTTGTCATTTTCAAAAATCTATAAATAGGGATCAATTCTACAGCAAAGGGCGCTCTCTATTGCTCTCTCTCTCTCTCTCTCTCCCTCTCTCTCTCTCTCTCTGTCTTTCTTCTCCCTTAGTCATTTTAGAGTCATTTTAGAGTCATGAAGATGAAGATTTCTACATCTTATGGAGAGATTGGTGAGGGATTTTGACATATTTATGTAAGGAATGTATGAGCGGCGCATAGATCGATGGGAGACTTTGGTGGAGAGATCTTCTTCTTTCCTTCAGAGGGAAAAAGCTAAGTATTGCGTTCTTCATTCTCTTGTAATTATTGTAAACACTTTATAGTGGATTTTCTTTGTTTTAATCTGAGTTTTCTGTCGTGATTTATCCATACTTTGTAAGTGATTTTCTTTACTCTTTCTTTTAAAATGAAGTAGTTGCATGTGTAGGAAAATTATTTTTATGATAGAATTATCTATTAGATGCTTCTAGGTAACAGATAGTTGCATAAATATAATAGAATACTATTGAAATAAGTTTCTTGTTGGCACTTAATTTATTACACGATTCTATCAATTCTTTTACTTCTTATGCCGTTATTTTCATTTACTTTTGTTTTGTAATGAAAAAGATGCATGTTTAGGCATTAAGATTTGCTTAGATATTCTCTTATTTAATTATGGTGATGATATTCATACCAGATCTTCATTTACTTTACAAATTGATCACTTGTATTGTTAAAACCTATTGAAGAATTCTGAGACCTATCCGGAGATGAGTTCTTAACTAGTAGATATCACATGAATCATTCAGTAATCGAAGGCTTTATGCGGGTTATTCAAGGTGAAGTGCAAATAAATAGGAAGATATTATTTATTGGGTGTATAATTAATTAGTTTTTAGAGTGATAGACTAAATTCTAATAATTTTGTTTATAGAAAGGGAACGGGTCACTAGTAGGGCCGACCATAGCCACCCTTGGACATCTAGAAGTGTGAGCCTAGATTAACCCATTCTACTAATAATACATCCTGAACCGATCTATAGATTAGCTAATGTTTTTTGTACTATCGAGCGAAGGTAAAAAATAGGATTGCTTCTATTTGGCACTACTACATAAAATTCTAAGCATCTCTTTCCTACACATTATCTATGTAATTGCAAGAGAAAAGTAGTTTTTAATATCTCGAAATTTTCCAAACCAATTTATCCATAAGTTATCTTTTTATTTAAGAACATTATTTAAGATTAGTTATTAGAAAACCCATTTTAATTAACATTCCAAATTTATGACTTATAGAAATAGACTGGAATTAGCCTAAAGAATTTCTTACCTTGCTTCTCTGTGGGATCGATACTGGGGTTATAAAAGAAAACCTTATATTACTTGAAACGATACGTATACTTGTGTTGTACCCCTAGTGTGTAAAATATTTTCTTAAATTTTACAAAATTTTAATTTTAAACCCTAGCCGCTATTTATAAATTGGGTCAAGTTTTTTGCCATCTTTTGGAAGCAAAAATTACTGCGTTATTGCGGGTCGGGTCAAGTTTTTGGTGCCGTTGTCGGGGAAGCTTCGGTAAGAACTTTAGGAGAATTTTAGTTGAAAAAATTAGGTTTAGACTTGAAAAACTGTAGTGTCGTAAAAACTATTTTTGTGTGAAAAGTGTTTTTATAGAAAAAAGTGTTGTGAAAAAAGAAAAAAATTGTTTGTGTGAAAAATAAGGTATTCATGAAAATGTTTTGTTGTATTGAATATATTTCATCTATTATTTGTTTAATTTTAAATGTATTGTTTGTTGTGTTATGTATGTAAAACAAAGGATCTGCATGACTTGTACCTTATGATCCTGAGTTTGAAAAAAATAGAAAAATAAAAATACAGAAAGGACTCGAAAAACTAGAAATGGAAATGGAAAACTTTCAAGATAATAACTTGGAAAATCATCATACTTCATTGAGGGATTACGTAAATCCTATGACAGATGAAATTCACTCAAGTATACAAAACCCTATCATAGAAGCTGACTCGTTTGAAATAAATCCAGAGATTATCCAACTGGTGCAGAACAATCAGTTTGGGGGAACTCCTTTGGAGGATCCCTATTTACACTTATATAGTTTTCTTGAACTTTGTGCTACATTTGGTTATAATGGCATGTCAGACGATGCTGTTAGGTTAAGGATTTTTCCTTTCTCACTAAGGGATAAGGCTAAAATATGGTTATACTCATTAGCACCCAACTCTATTAAAAATTAGGAGGAGTTAACTCAGAAATTCCTAGTTAAGTATTTTCCACCTTCAAGGACTACTAAACATAGAAACAATATTATCTCCTTTTTTCAATATGAAGGAGAATCAAAATGGAGCCTGGGAATATTTAAAATTTAATTTCTCCAACTAAAATCAGTTTGGAAAGACCACCACCTCCATTTCCTCAAAGACTTAGACAACATGAGTTGGATAAGAAATTTTCAAAGTTCATGAAAGTACTTAAGAAATTAACGATAAATATTCCTTTCACTGAAGCTTTGGAACAGATGTCAAGTTATGCAAATTTTATGAAGGAGATATTAAACAAGAAAAGGAAATTTAGGGATTACGAGACAGTTGCACTAAGTGAGGAGTGCAGCGCTATACTTCAGAAAAGTTTTCCTTGGAAATTTAAAGATCCTTATAGCTTTACAATTCCTTGTGCAATTGGAGAAAGATTATGTGGAAAAGCTTTATGTGATTTAGGAGTGAGCATTAATGTGAAGCCTTTATCTATACTTAGAAGGTTAGGTTTAGTCGATATTTCTCCCACTACTGTAACCCTTATGTTAGCTAATCGATCTATCATTTATCCAAAAGGAGTTATAGATGACGTGCTTGTTAAAGTGGATAAATTTGTCTTTCCTTTGGACTTTATTGTATTAGATATAGAGGAAGATAAAGAAATTCCAATTATTTTAGGGAGACCTTTCCTTGTTACTAGACTGTTGACCTCATTTTTGATGAGGTGTTCTCTTCTTCTTTTTAGTACTTAGGATCTAGCCTTAGGCTTTTCCTTTGACTATCCTAGAGGATTAGAATTGGGACCCACCACTTAGAAATTCAAACCACTTCTTGACTCCCTGCAAACTCCACAAACTTGACTATAGACCCCTAATCACCTAGAGGGTTGAAATCAAATATGGAAGTTTAAAGGATGAGTTCCTATAGGACTCTTTGGCCTTAGGACTGCCCTGGGTGGCCTGGTCTGGTGAGGGCTGACTTACACACACACTACACTTATACACTACACTTTCACACACCTCCTAAAACCACACCCATACCCAACTTGACCTCCCGGCTCATGTAGGTGATTCACATGGATGGTCCTTAACCCCTAAGCCCTTGCGCAGAGGGTTAGGAACAACATAGTGGATGCCTCAAATGAATCCCTTCATGGCTCATGTGGGCTTGATATGGCTTCATGGCTCAACCAAAATGATTTCATTCCACTTACATTCACCCAATCTTCAATTTTCCAAATTTTCAATTTTTGACCCCCGGGACCCTACACCCGCTTAGCCTACCCAAAACCCTTGAAATCCTCCAAAATTTTCAAATCACCCAAAATTCCCCAAAATCAATCCCAAGCATTCCCACATTACTCAAATTGATCATCCATACCCAAAAATACCAAAAATTCCAAAAATACCTCCCAATACCCTCCAAATACCCAAAATACCCCTCTTGACCCAAAAATCCAAAAATTCAGAAAATTCCCAGAAAATTCCAGAAAATTACAAATATTCCTAATTTCATTTTGTTCAACTACACCATGAGCCAATTTTGTCAATTTACCCCACTTTTGACAAAACCCCCAATTTGACCCATTTTAACCCTAGGTGAACCCAATGTCAAACCAAACCTACCCAATTGACCCAAATTCTGGTCCAATTCAATTCTAAACTTAAATTTATCATTCCCAACACCAATCTAGACCAAATCCAAGTGCAATTTGATTGACATTTGGATCCAATTTCACTTTTAGCCAAAAAGCCCAATTTTGACCTAAACCCAAACCTAACCCAAATAAGCCCAAACCACAAAATCAAGACCCAACCAAAGCCAAAAACCTCTTTGAAACACTCCCATAAACATTTCCCAATATTTATTTTACATCAATTTCAACCCTAGCCCAACATTGGCCCAAGTTAGCCCAATTTGACCTACATTGGCCCATTTACCAAAGAAGCCCAAATCCAACCCAATTCAAACCCAAATCACTCCTAACTCATTTCAAATCACTCATGACATATCCCTAAACCAAACCCAACAATTATTTGGCCCAAACTTCTACAAAATTCCCATCCATGAATTCATTCTTAAACTTAAAAGCCCACTTATATGAAACCTTCCTAAAGCCCATCTCCACCAAAATCCAAAGGGCCAAAATCAATCCAAAACCCATATGACAATTTCTCTACACCATATTTTCAATTAAATCAATCCCTAAGTTTCAAAACTCATCATGAAGCCATTCCAAATTAAGCCCCATAAAAATTCCCATCAAAATACCAAAATTTTCTTAAACCCATTTCCATGAAATCGACTTAACTTTTCCCAAGCCAAAGATGAGCCATGAAGCCATGCATGAGCCACATGGAAGCCATGAGAGCCTCTTTACATGTCACCATGCCATTTTGGGCAAAAGGAGGAGACTCTTTCCTTAATCTCCTAAAGTCATTAGCCTTAACCATGATTCCCCTTAACCCAAATTTAATCCAAATATATTTGGATAAGGACTTCTCCATGTCAAACCAGCTGATTTCTTTGACTCCTCACAGCACCCAAAGCCACCTTGGAGGGTGAACCAAGCCCAAAAGGATGGGTTGATCTATTTAGAGCCAAAATAGCCACACCCCCCATGCCACTTTGATCCAACTCCTTTACACATGTCCAAACCCAAATGACTTCACCATTGCCAAGCCCTGACCTCCCTGGTCAAGATGGTGACTCATGCCTGCCGGCCAGCCGCCTGGATCGCCGGAAAACACCACACCCGAGAGCTCACATGTGAGCCAACTTTGGAATTCCACCTTGCTGAGCTGCTCCATGCCCAATGGCCACCATGGCTGTTCTTCCCATGACCAGAGCAGCTGATCCCAGCCCTTGGCCATCCCTGTGAGGCTCTCCAGCCACCTCTATTTAAACCCGACCCCCTCACGACCATGAGGGGGGAGTTGCACAAACCTTTCCAAAACTCTGCCAAATTTTTCCAAACCCTTCTCCATCCTTAGAGCAGTTGATCCCCAGTGTCAATTTGCCCTAATCCCCACCAACAGAATCCAATTTCTCAACTGAAATTTCACCCAAAACCAGGACACTTTGCCACAGTGAGCCAATCCTCAAATCGATCGGTCCTACACCTTCACTGGACCAAGAGGAGAAGTTCCCCACTGAAAGCCCCATCTCCAGGCCACCCAGTTGCTCCAGCCTCCAAGCTTTGTGATCGGCTGTGGTCGAAATCCTACCTAGACAATTCACTGGGCTAAGGGACTTCATCCGGAGCTTCGCGGGATCCAATCGAAGGTGACACAACCCTCGGATCGAAGCCACACTTCTCCGAGCAAAGGTATGGCCTCACTCTTCTTCCCGAGCTTCGAACATTCTCCATTTTCATCGAGTCAATTTTATGCCACATAAACCATATGGATATGTTCGTCTTCTCGAGACGAATCCATGGAGCATAAGAACGTTAAATTTGGTCGAGTATCGAGTGAGATCTTAGGCCTAGAAGACGGACGGCTCTCCGGTAAGGACGCCTGGGGACGATGAACGGATGTCGTTCATTTAATACACGCGCGGACGGACGGCCAGGATCGCGCTGGATCAGGAGATGGAACGACACAGCGGACCCCCGTGCGGCCGAGTCAGATGACGGCGTCGAATCGGAGAGCGCCACGCGGCGTTTCGGAGCTGCCGAGGTTGACGCGGCGCCGCGTGGATAAATAGAAAATTAGGGTATTTTTCTGATTTATTTAATTCCCTAAACTTGAAAAATCCATAACTTTGTGTAGGAAAATCAGAAAAATAAAATAAAAATACCCTCTTGCTTAGTGAACAGAGGAGAATAATGTGGAAAAGAAATCATTTAATTTCATCAAGTATTTTATTTTTAATGATTTATTTCCCTTCTGCATTCTTTTAATTCTCCATGCATATAGGAAATTCACCATGGCATGAGACCATAGGGCTTTTGAAGCCTCTGAATTTGGGAACATTCCCTGAATTTTCCAAAGTCGAAGGCCATCCCTATGAGAAGTTATTGATTTTTCAAATTCATGTTACTGTTTTGAGTATTTTAATTCCAATAATTAGCATGTTGTGAAATAAATTCTAGGAAAATTTTGTGATGTTTCTTATGACCAGAGGACCCTAGGAAAAATAGATTTTGGATTAGCGTATTGAAAATAACCCTAATTGGCTTAAACACCCAAAATAGCTCCTTAATTAATTAGAGCTAACCATATATCAAATTGACTTGAAATCAATTCTCCACTGACCTTTAGGATCAGAGGAACCCACCATAAAAATTTGAAGTCAATTGGACTTGGTTAGCTCTACTAAATGGGTTGATTAAGCCATTTAGCCATTTTAAACTTTAAAAATTCATAACTTTCAAAATACCTTTAAAAAATTCACCAAATTGGTTTTGGAGCCTCTCTGATATCAGGGAAATTTAAAGAAATTAAAATTTCAATTTTCTAAAAAATTTAATGTTTTGCATTATTTTAATATTTTAATAATTAAAAAATAATAAAAATCATAAAAATAATAAAATTCACCAAAATGTCACATTTTGAATTTTAATCACTTAGGAACAAATCCCATATTTTTCTTATGTCTATTTAATGAGATATTAAATTTTAAAGCAATAGGGTAATTTTAAAATTAAAAAAATGTATTTTCTAGCATTTTCACTAAAATAATTATAATAAATCAAAGAAAAATCAAAAAATTGCAAAAATTGATTCTCTGATTTCCTTGATATCAGAGAGATTTTTGAAAAATATAAATTTTATTTTTCAACCTTTATTTTATTTTTAAATTAATTAATACTCCAAAACTTAAAATAATTATAATAAAAATAATATAATTTAAAAAATCACCAAAATTGGTCCAAGTAGTCATGTGGTCATTAGGAATGTCCCATAATTTTCTTAAGGACAGAAACTTTCCCTTGGACATATTATTAAATTTTCCTTGGAAATTCCTATTTTCCATCAAAAATAATTACATAAATAAATTAAATACAGAAAAATCACATTTTCTCCTCTCATGTCTTTATTGGCATATGAGTGAAGTCACATAAAAATTTCAAGTTCATTTAAGCTCAATTTAGTGAGTTATCAAATTATTAAGCTTGAAGGGCAAAATGGTAATTAAAAATTTTAACCCTTAATTAAAACTTTAGGTTTAATAAAATTAACAAGTAAAATATTTGATGTTAATCTGATTTGGATGATTGAAATTTAAATAATTAAAGGGTAGAAACCTACTAAACAATTTAAAATAAATGAAATAAACCTTAATTAAATAATTGATTAAATTTGGAAGAATAATAAAGTTGGAATTATTAAAATAGGGATATTATTAGGAAGAGATTTATTCTTTAATTTAAAAATCCCTAAATTAATCATCTCAATAATATTTAATTCCTAATTAAAATGATAATTCAAATTTAAGTTTTAAAATGTTAAAGGACTTAATCATTAAATTAAATTAAAATTAAATTATTAAACTCTTTTTAAATTTTCAATTAAACTAAAATTAAAAATAAAATTAAATTAAAGATTAAATTAAATTAAATCAAACAAATTAAATAAATTAAATTAAATTAAATAAATTAAATTAAATTAAATAAATTAAATTAAATTAAAAAAATAATTAAATAATTAAATTAAATTAAATTAAATTAAAACATATTAAATTAAATCAAATTAAATTAAATTAAATTAAATTAAATTAAAGTAAATCATATTAAATTAAATTAAATCAAATTAAATTAAATTAAATTAAAATAAAAAAAATAATAAAATCAAGTTAAAATTAAAACTAATTTAAATTAATTAGATTAAATTAAAATTAAAACTAAATTAAATCAAATTAAACTAAAGTTAAATTAAATTGAATTAAAAATAACATCACCTAAGACATGAAGAAATTAAATATAAAACAACTTGAACACTATTCCAAATTTAAACCCGTTAATTGAAATTAAATTAAATCACAAACCATTTGAACATCAATTTGCCCTCGAAAGCTTTGGTTATCATAACTCCTAAATAGAACATTAAATGAAATGTTACTCCACTTATAGGATATTCAAATGTCCTAGCTTCATCTGAGTAAGATAACAAAACTTGAATTCTCGGAAGATTACTTCACTCGATTAATTAAATTCATTTGGACTTAAAATAATCCTAGCAGTATTGAAAAGATGTTTAAGATTCTTCTTAAGCACTTTCTCAATATGATAGGATACTTATAAGAACAATTGAACTTAATTATCCTTTGATGAAGAAAATCGTCCTCAAACTAAAACACAAGAACCTAGACGTCATAGGAAATGACTAGCTATAGGATTAGCAATTTGGTAGAAAACCATAACCCTTCCCTTAGCTTTACCTAGGAACTTGCTTAAATATTCTAATTGTGTTTTAAGTGCAGCTTGGGATGACGAGAAGACCCTCCAGTGTACGCTTTTATTTTATTACAATTTACCTTATTGCAATTTATTTAATCGCATCGCACTTACTTTTCTTGCATGATAAACAACTGTTGCATGAAAACCCACACCTTTAGGATAGCCCCTAAAACTGAAACCAAAACTAAATTAAAAGTCATTGCAAGATAAAACTCACCGCCACAATATTTCAAAATATAAAACAACTCAAAATTTAATCACAAACAGAACACAAAATTGCAATTACAACTAAATTAAAACGTCCTGTTGGATGATCGGGAATACCTCGGATGATGTAACCTACGTGTTGCTAACGGGATTTCCCACGGTCTAAATGAAAGAGTGGAACTCATTCGGTTGAGTTTAGCAAATTCATCTGGACTAAGTGAATCCGATAAAAATAACGATGCCGGAAGGATGGAACCGTGGGATCTTAACCGGTATTGTTATAATCAACTTTAAGATTTGTTTTAATTAAAATATTGAAAACACTTGGACTTTAAGAATCTCTCTAAACCAAAACACTTTTCTCATCTCCTGATTTATGACTTCTATAATTAAACCCCTGCAACAACAAGGAGCTCGGAGCATGGTGGGAAGCACGGCCATCGTCGTCAGCAAAACTTGAATCTACATCAGCAAAACCATTCTTAGAATTAAATAACCAATCCATAGGATTTCGAAGTAGTTTGCCTAGTGCAACATAAATCCTCAACTCTTCGTTAGGCATTTGCATGATCATGTCATGTAAATTAAGCCCTAACCGGTCTTAGGACTCCGAGGTAGTCGTCCGATACGACATAAACCCTCACATCTTCGAGGCTATTTGTATGATTTTATCATACAAATATAAGTCCAAATTAATCAAAATTGGCAAGATTGAAATATCAGATAACATTAGGACTTTCCTAAATCCAAGCCAAACAATAGGATAGTTGGGAATTACCGAAGTTCGCTTCGAATCTGTGATTTCTCCTACCTTTCTTCCCTTGAATCCCCAAAATAAAATATTCCAAACTTGAGCTAATCCCTTTTGAAATTACAAAATTCAATCCCTTGAAAACCCTAAACTTTGAAATTCTTGAGAGCAGAATTACTGATTATTATCGAGAGTTTTCTTAGGTGATTCCCGTCACTTAAGATGTAATTAACTATAGGGGCTTGCCCTTATAGGGAATTTTAAAGAACCTGAGTAATATAAACCCCGCTTAATTCCTTTATATTAAGCGGGGAACTCGTCGGCTTATAAAATTGGTTCGCGGACCAAACGGATGTCACAAATCTTCTAGTTTATTTAATCGAGCCCCATCACCAAACGAGTGTGTATATTCTTCGAGATAGATACACGGTTTGTGATGCGGTGCTCGTTTATATAAACTATTCGGGATGTGAGATCAGTTTGATTTCATATCTTAAAATTATTAAACTTAAAATTACTTTCCAAATCAAATACTACTTCTCAAATTATTTATTTAAATTAAATTAAAAATTCGCCGACAATTTCTGTTAGGCGACCCCCTTTTCAATATACAACACATAACCTAAAAATATGCCGACAACTTCTGGCGACTCCGCTGGGGACAATTCCTCTCTCCATTTTAATCAGACAGTTCTGCTTTCAAAAATCGGTAGTGTATCCATATTCCTAGTGGATCAAGCTACCCTTCTTTCCGTTGGAATACTATGTTCATTTCTACCTTGAACGAGTATAGCCAACATTCTCTTGGATTTAGGAGCCACTGTTTAGACACCCCTAAACAGAGAGGTTCCGAGATCCTTCTACCTCATTTCGAGGTGGGGTGGACCCCGATAGGTGTTAGTTTAGGAGTGATCTTTCGAGTCGAGAAGTCTTGCATAAGACTTTCTTTTTCTTTCCAACTCTGAATCGGATTCATTACCTTCTCTACACCTTTGAACATTCCATTCTAAATAAACAAACCCTCTAATGAATGTCTCTTTTAACAAATAACTTCTCCTTATAAATATATGAACAAGAATGTGTTCGGACTCTTTTCGATTCCTTTCTTTTCGTCCCGATGAGAAGAAGCATAACTTGGGACCGACAATCGAATCTACCCCGCGAAATGGAAGCCCCAAAGCCGATTTTCTCCTTCACCAATGGACTCGACTTCGCCGTTTACAAGGATGAGCTGCCCGACAATGGGATCATCCGGTTTGGACAAGGATTCGAGAACACGAATGTCAAGATCACCGACGTTTCCCTTTTCGCGCCGACAAACAAAGTATCCGGCCGAGAAGCCGTTGATCGAGTTCAACCTTAGGTCAACCCAAGAGTTTCCTCCCCTTCAAAAGATTCCAACTGAGAGGAGTACTGTTGTCCGCAGGACGACTGTTGTTGCTACCCCCGCTGGTCTGGTTGTCTCTGCACCTACCCCGGCTTCTGCCAAATTAAAGGGGAAGGAAATCCAGAACTATGGTGAACCTGTTACCGTGGAGGGTACGGACCTTCCCGTGAGACCTTCGTTTTGAAATCGGGTCCAGCTCGAGAATTCCATCACTAACACGGACCCAAAGAAGGAACGAAGTAGGAAGATTTCCGGGAAGGCCGTAGCCGCCGATGTTGCTTTCCCTGGAGGAAATCCTAGAAATCCCCGAGTACACACCACTACCCGAATACATACCATTGCCCGAAGATACACCCTTTTGGAAGGAAGTAGATTCCACCCCTTTCCGCCGCCGTCGATGAGGAAAATGTCCGCAGGATTGTTTCTACATTACCTCAACCAAGCATACTACAACGACAACGAAAGAAAAGGGCTAGGATCACACCATTCGCCCGACTACGTACCGTGATCGAGAAGCTAAGCAAAGAAAGAGAAATGCCCCGTATCGGAGATTCTAAGAAGGATAGGGCGGGTGCCGCTCAAATCCCGTCTTGGCCCCGAGTAGAACTCCGCCATCGTTATAGAAAAGCCAAATAAAAGGATGAAGGCTAGTCCGCCCGTCGTTGTTTCGTGGTTACAGATTAGGGAGGATACCACCTTCCAACGATTTCGGTCGACAGCTCGTTGACCTCATTTTTGATGAGGTCTTCTCTTCTCTCTTTAGTACTTAGGATCTAGCCTTAGGCTTTTCCTTTGACTATCCCAGAGGATTAGAATTGGGACCCACCATCTAGAATTTCAAACCACTTCTTAACTCCCTGCAAACTCTACAAACTTGACTGTAGACCCCTAATCACCTAGAGGGTTGAAATCAAATGTGGAAGTTTAAAGGATGAGGTCCTATAGGACTCTTTGGCCTTAGGACTACCCTGGGTGGCCTGGTCTGGTGAAGGGGCTGACTTACACACACACTACACCTATACACTATACTTTCACACACCTATACCTAACTTGACCTCCTGACTCATGTAGGTGATTCACATGGATGGTCCTTAACCCCTAAGCCCTTGGCTAAGAGGGTTAGGAACAACATAGTGGATGCCTCAAATGAGTCCCTTCATGGCTCAACTAAAATGATTTTATTCCACTTATATTCACCCAATCTTCAATTTTCCAAATTTTCAATTTTTGACCCCCGGGACCCTACACCCGCCTAGCCTACCCAAAACGCTTGAAATCCTCCAGAAACACCTAAATTACCCAAAATTCCTCAAAATCAATCCCAAACATTCCACATCACTCAAATTGATCATCCATAGCCAAAAATACCAAAAATTCCAAAAATACCTCCCAATACCCTCCAAATACCCAAAATACCCCTCTTGACCCAAAAATCCAAAAATTCAGAAAATTCCCAGAAAATTCCAAAAAATCCCAAATATTCCCAATTTCATTTTGTTCAACTACACCATAGGACAATTTTATCAATTTACCCTACTTTTGTCAAAACCCCCAATTTGACCCATTTTAACCCAAAGTGAACCCAATGTCAAACCAAACCTACCCAATTGACCCAAATTTTGGTCCAATTCAATTCTAAACTTCAATTCAACATTCCCAACACAAATCTAGACCAAATCCAAGTCCAATTTGATTGACATTTGGATCCAATTTCACTTTTGGCCTTAAAGCCCAATTTGGACCCATGACCCAAACATAACCCAAATTCACCCAATTCAACTCCAATTAACCCCAAATCTTTTCCAAATCTTCCTTAACATTCCCACAAACATAAACCAAACATGATTTGCCCAACATTTAGTCCCAAACCCCACTCATCTTCAACCCAAAGCTAAAAGGCCCTATTTTGACCTAAACCCAAACCTAACCCAAATGAGCCCAAACCCCAAAATCAAAGCCCAACCAAAGTCAAAACCTCCTTGAAACACTCCCATAAACATTTCCCAACATTAATTTTACATCAATTTCAACCCTAGCCCAACATTGGCCCAAGTTAGCCCACTTTGACCTATATTGGCCCATTCACCAAAGAAGCCCAAATTCAACCCAATTCAAACACAAATCACTCCCAATTTGCTCCAAGTCACTCATGACACATCCATGAGCTAAACCCAACAATTATTTGGCCCAAGCCTTTACCAAAATTTTATCCTAAAATCCATTTTAAAATCCAAAAGCCCACTTCCCTAAACCATTTTAAAAGCCCATCTAAAACCATTTCAAAGAGCCCAAAATCTACCCTAAAGCCCACATGACATTTCCATTTGCCATCCACTTAATCAAAGCCATTCCCTAAGTTCTAATCCCATCATCAAATAATTCCAAATCAAGCTTCATACAAATTCCCATCAAATTACCAAAAAATTTCTAAAATCCATTTTCATGAAATTGACCAAGCTTTTCCCCAAGCCAAAGACAAGCCATGCAAGCCATGGACAAGACACATGGAGCCATGGGAGGTTTGACATGTGATCAAGCCATTAATGGCAAAAGGAGGGCCCCCTTTCCTAATCCTTCTTAAACCCTTTTTTACCTTAAGCATGTCACACACTAAACCATGCTTAGCCACCTCATCATGGATGGAGACCAAACCATTTTCTCTTGGCTGACCCAAGTGATCCTTTTCAGCCCAAAACTAGGCCTTGGGTGGTGAACCTAGCCCAAAATCATGGGTTGACTCATTTGAACCCAAAATAGCCGTCCCCCCATTCCATTTCAATCCAAGCTCTTTACACATGGCATTGGCCAATCGACCGCACTAAGCTCCGACCTCGACCTCCACGATGACAACAAGTGACTCGACCCTGGCCGGCCGACCACCACAGCTCGCCGGAAACCACTGTGCCGAGAGCTCACATGTGAGCCCAAACTTGGAATTCTCACCTACCGAGCCGCCCCCATCCCCAGCGTGGCCATTGTAGTCGCTTCTTCTCTTGCCAAGAGCAAGTCGATCCCAAGCCCTAACTCTCCCCGGGAGGCCCTCCACCCTCTCCTATTTAAACACCACCCCCTCTCGGCCATGGGAGGTGCCGAACCGTACCTTACCGAAACTCGCCAAAATTACTCCGGATCACTCTCCATACTTAGAGCAGTTGATCCCTAAGTGCTAATTTGCCCTAATCCCCACCAACGAACCCAATTTCTCGACCAAAATTCCACCCAAAACCAGAGACACTTCTCCACAATGGATCAATCCTCAAATTGATTGGTCCTACACCTTCACCGGACCAAGGGAAGGAGTCCACCAAGCAAAAGCCCCCTCTCCGAGCCACCCAGCTTGCTCCAGCCTCCAAGCTTTGTGGATCGGGCTGTGGTCGAAATCATACCTAGGCGATTCACCGGACCAAGAGACTTCATCCGGAGCTTGTCGGGATCCAATCGAAGGTGACACAACCCTCGTATTGAAGCCACACTTCTCTGAGCAAAGGTATGAGCTAATTCTTCATCCCGAGCTTCTGGAGATTCTCCATTTCAAATGCTTTAATTTCAATGCATGATCACCATATAGATGTATTCGTCTCTTCAAGACGAATCCATAGAGCATAAGAACATGAAAATCCATTGAGTATTGAGTGAGATATTAGGGATTTGGTATGGACGGCTCTCGGGTGAGGACGCTTGGGGACGATGAACGGATGCCTTCCATTTAATACACGAGCGGACGGACGGCTAGGATCGCATCGGATCAGGAGATGGAACGACACAGCGGGGCCCCGGAGCACTGAGTCAGATGGCGGCGTCGAACCAGAACGCGCCGCGTGGCCTTTCGGAGCTGCCGAGGTTGACGCAGTGCCGCTTGGATAAATAGAAAATTAGGGTATTTTTGATTTATTTAATTCCCCTAAACTTCAAAAATCCATAACTTTGTGTAGGAAGATCGTAAAAATAAAATAAAAATACCCTCTCGCTCAGATGAACGAGAGGAGAATAATGTGGAAAAGAAATCATTTAATTTCATCAAGTATTTTATTTTTAATGATTTATTTACCCTCTCGCATTATTTTAATTCTCCATGCATATAGGAAATTCACTATGGCATGAGACCATAGGGCTTTTGAAGCCTCCGAATTTGGAAACATTCCCCGAATTTTCCAAAGTCGAGGCCATCCCTATGAGAAGTTATTGATTTTTCAAATGCATGTTACTGTTTTGAGTATTTTAATTCCAATAATTAGCATGTTGTGTAATAAATTCTAGGAAAATTTGGTGATGTCTCTTATGACTAGAGGACCCTAGGAAAAATAGGTTTTGAGTTAACTCATTTAAAATAACCCTAATTGCTTAAACACCCAAAATAGATCCCTAATTAATTAGAGCTAACATACATCAAATTGACTTGAAATCAATTCTCCACCGACCTTTAGGATCGGAGGAACCCACCATAAAAATTTGAAGTCAATTGACTTGGTTAGTCCTACTAAATGGGTTGATTAAGCCATTTAGTCAATTTGAACTTTAAAAATTCATAACTTTCAAAATATTGTTTAAAAATTCACCAAATTGGTTTTGGAGCCTCTCTGATATCAGGGAAATTTAAGAAAATTAAAATTTCAATTTTCTAAAAAAGTTGATTTTTTGTATTATTTTAATATTTTAATAATTAAAAAATAATAAAAATCATAAAAATAATAAAATTCACCAAAATGTCACATTTTAAATTTTAATCACTTAGGAACAAACCCCATATTTTTCTTAGGGCTATTTAATGAAATATTAAATTTTAAAGCCCTAAGGTAATTTAAAAATTAAAAAATACATTTTTTGGCATTTTCACTAAAATAATTATAATAAATCATAGAAAAATCAGAAAATTGCAGAAATTGATTCTCTGATTTGCTTGATATCATAGAGATTTTTGAAAAATATAAATTTCATTTTTCAACCTTTATTTTATTTTTTAAATTAATTAATACTCCAAAACTTAAAATAATTATAATAAAAATAATATAATTCAAAAAATCACTAAAATTGGTCCAAGTGGTCCTCTCGGTCATTAGGAATGTCCCATAATTTTCTTAAGGACAGAAACTTTCCCTTGGTCATATTAATAAATTTTCCTTGGAAATCCCTATTTTCCACCAAAAATAATTACATAAATAAATTAAATACAGAAAAATCACATTTTCTCCTCTCATGTCTTTATTGGCATATGAGTGAAGTCACATAAAAATTTCAAATTCATTTGAGCTCAATTTAGTGAGTTATGGAATTATTAAGCTTGAAGGGTAAAATGGTAATTAAAAATTTTAACCCTTAATTAAAACTTTAGGTTTAATAAAATTAACAAGTAAAATATTTGATCTTAATCTGAATTGGATGATTGAAATTTAAATAATTAAAGGGTAGAAACCTACTAAACAATTTAAAATAATTGAAATAAATCTTAATTAAATAATTGATTAAATTTGGATGAATAATAAAGTTGGAATTGTTAAAATAGGGGTATTATTAGGAAGAGATTTATTCTTTAATTTAAAAATCCCTAAATTAATCATCTCAATAATATTTAATTCTTAATTAAAATGATAACTCAAATTTAAGTTTTAAAATGTTAAAGGACTTAATCATTAAATTAAATTAAAAAGTTAAATTATTAAACTCTTTTTAAATTTTCAATTAAATTAAAATTAAAAATAAAATTAAATTAAAGATTAAATTAAATTAAATCAAACAAATTAAATTAAATTAAATAAATAAATTAAATTAAATTAAATTATACTAAATTAAATTAAAAAAATATTAAATTAAATAAATTAAATTAAATTAAATTAAAACATATTAAATTAAATTAAATTAAATTAAATTAAAATAAAATTAAATCAAATTAAATTAAATTAAAGGAAATTAAATCAAATTAAACTAAATTAATTTAACATCAAATCAAACTAAATTGAATTAAATTAAATTAAATTAAAATTAAAATTAAATTAAATTAAATTAAAGTTAAATGAAATTGAATTAAATAACATTAACTAAGACATAAAAAAATTAAATATAAAGCAACTTGAACACTATTCCAAATTTAAACCCTTTAACTGAAGTTAAACTAAATCATAAACCATTTGAACACCAATTTGCCCTCGAGAGCTTTGGTTATCATAACTCCTAAACGAACGTTAAATGAAATGCTACTTCACTTATAGGATATTCAAATGTCCTAGTTCACTCGAGCAAGATAACAAAACTCGAATTCTCGGACGATTAATTCATTTGTATAATTAAATTCATTTGGACTTAAAACAATCCTAGAAATATTGAAAAGATGTTTAAGATTTGTCTTAAGCACTTCCTCGATATGATAGGATGTTCATAAGAACAATTGAACTTAATTATTCTTTCGATGAAGAAAATCGTCCTCAAACCAAAACACAAGAACCTAGACGTCATAGGAAATGACTAGCTATAGGATTAGGAACTTGGTAGAAAACCATAACCCTTCCCTTAGCTTTACCTAGGAACTTGTTTAAATATTCTAATTGTGTTTTAAGTGCAACTTGGGATGACGGGAAGACCCTCCAGGTACGCTTTTATTTTATTGCAATTTACTTTCTTGCAATTTACATTATTGCAATTTCTTTAATCACATCGCATTTACTTTTCTTGCATGATAAACAACTGTTGCATGAAAATCCACACCTCTAGAGTAGCCCCTAAAACTGAAACCAAAACTAAATTAAAAGGCATTACAAGATAAAATTCACCGCCACAACATTTCAAAATATAAAATAACTCAAAATTTAATCACAAACAGAACACAAAACTACAATTACAACTAAATTAAAATGTCTTGTTGGATGATCGGGAATACCTCGGATGATGTAACCTACGTGTTGCTAACGGGATTTCCCACGGTCTAAATGAAAGTGTAGAACTCATTCAGTTGAGTTTAGCATATTCATCTGGACTAAGTGAATCCGATAAAAATAACGATGCCGGAAGGACGGAACCGTGGGATCTTAACCGGTGTCGTTATAATCAACTTTAAGATTTGTTTTAATTAAAACACAAAAAACACTTGGAAATTAAGATTTCTCTAAACCAAAACACTTTTCTCATCTCCTGATTTATGACTTCTAAAACTAAACTTCTGCAACAACAAGGAGCTTGGAGCATGGTGGGCAGCACGGCCATCGTCATCAGCAAAACCTGAGTCTACTTCAGCAAAACTTTCTTAGAGTTAAATAACCAAAGCCATAGAATTTCGAGGTAGTTTGCCAAGTGCAACATAAATCCTCAACCTCTTTGTTGGGCATTTGCATTACAAATTAAGCCCTAACCGGACTTAGGATTCCGAGGTAGTCGTCCGATATGACATAAACCCTCACATCTTCCAGGCTATTTGTATGATTCTATCATATAAATATAAGTCCTAATTAATTAAAATTGGCAAGATCAAAATATTAAATAGATATTAGGATCTTCCTAAATTCAAGCCAAATAATAGGATAGCCGGGAAATTACCGAAGTTCGCTTCGAATCCGTAATTTCTCCTACCTTTCTTCCTTTGAAATCCCAAAACAAAATGTTCCAAAATCGATCCATTCCCCATTGAAATTCCAAAATTCAATCCCTCGAAAACTTAAACTTTGAAATTCTTGAGAGCGAATTACCGATTATTATCGAGAGTTTTCTTAGGTGATTCCCGTCACTTAAGATGTAATTAACTATGGGGCTTGCCCTTATAGAGAATTTTAAAGAACCTGAGTAATATAAACCCCGTTTAATGCTTTCATATTAAGCGAGGGAATTTGTCGGCTTATAAAATTGGTTTGCAGACCAAACAGATGTCACAGATTTTCTAGTTTATTTAATAGAGCCCCATCGTCAAGCAGTGTGCCTATTTTTCGGGATAGATACACGGTTTGTGGTGCTGTGCTCGTTTATATAAACTATTTGGGATGCGAGATCGGTTTGATTTCACATCTTAAAATTTTCAAAATTAAAATTATTTTCAAAATCAAATGCTACTTTCCAAATTATATATATATTTAAACTAAATTTAAAATTTTAAAAATTCGCCGACAATTTCTGTTAGGCGACCCCTTTTCAAAATAAAACACAACCTAAAAATGTGCCGACATACTTCTGGTGACTCCGCTGGGGACGATTCCTCTCTCCATTTTTAATCAGATAATTCTGCTTTCAAAACTCGGTAGTGTATCCATATTCCTAGTGGATCAAACTACCCTTCTTTCCGTTGGAGTACTATGTTCATTTCTACTCGAACAAGTGTAGCCAACATTCTCTCGGATTTAGGAGCCACTGTTTAGACACCCCTAAACAGATCCGAGATCCTTTTACCTCATTTCTGAGGTGGGGTGGACCCCAATAGGTGTTAGTTTAGGAGTGTTGACCTCATTTTTGATGAGGTCTTCCTTTTCTTCTTTTTAGTGCTTAGGATCTAGCCTTAGGCTTTTCCTTTGACTATCTTAGAGGACTAGAATCGGGACCCGCCTTTTAGAAATTCAAACCACTTCTAAACTCCCCGCAAACTCCACAAACTTGACTATAGACCCCTAATCACCTAGAGGGTCGAAATCAAATGTGGAAGTTTAAAGGATGAGTTCCTATAGGATTCTTTCGCCTCAGATCGCCTCGGGTGGCTCGGTCTCAGTGAAGGGGCCGACATACATTACACTTACACACTACATTTCCACACACTTCCTAAAACCACACCCATACCCAACTTGACCTCCCGACTCATGTAGGTGATTCACATGGATGGTCCTTAACCCCTAAGCCCTTGCGCAAGAGGGTTAGGAACAACATAAGTGAATGCCTCAAATGAGTCCTTTCATGGCTCATATGGGCTTGAAATGGCTTCATGGCTCAACCAAAATGATTTCACCCCACCTAAATTCACCTAATCTCCAATTTCCCAAATTTTCAATTTTTGACCCCGGACCCTACACCTACTAAACCTACCCAAAACCCTCGAAATTACCCAAATTTTTGCAAAATTTCCAAATTACCTAAAATTTTCCAAGATCAATCCCAAACACCTCCACATCACTCAAATTGATCATCCATACCCAAAAATACCAAAAATTCCAAGAAAACCTCCCAATACCCTCCAAATACCCAAAATACCCTTCTTGGCCTAAAAATCCAAAAATTCAGAAAATTCCCAGAAAATTCCAGAAAATCCCAAATATTCCCAATTTCATTTTGTCCAACTACACCATGGGCCAATTTTGTCAATTTACCCTACTTTTGTCAAAACCCCCAAATCGACCCATTTTAACCCAAAGTGGACCCAATGTCAAACCAAACCTACCCAATTGACCCCAATTTTGGTCCAATTCAATTCTAAACTTCAATTCAACATTCCCAATACCAATTTAGACCAAATCCAAGTCCAATTTGATTGACATTTGGATCCAATTTCACTTTGGGCCTTAAAGCCCAAATTTGGACCCATGACCCAAACTTAGCCCAAACTAACCCAATTCAACTCCAATTAACCCCAAATCTTTTCTAAACCTTCCTTAACATCCTCATAAACAAAACACTAACATGATTTGCCCAAGATTTTGACCCAAACCCCACTCAAATTCAACCCAAAATCAAAAAGCCCAATTTCGACCTAAACCCAAATCTAACCCAAATAGGCCCAAACCTCAAAATTAAAACCCAACCAAAGCCAAAACCTCTTTGAAACACTCCCATAAACATTTCTTAATATTTATTTTACATCAATTTCAACCCTAGCCCAACATTGGCCCAAGTTAGCCCAATTTGACCTACATTGGCCCATTTACCAAATAAACCCAAATTCAACCCAATTCAAGCCCAAACCACCTTAAATCTATTTCAAATTATTCATGAAACATCCCTAAACCAAAACCAACAACTATTTGGCCCAAACTTCTACAAAAATTCCCATCCATGAACACATCCTTAAACTTAAAAGCCCACTTCCCTTAAACCTTCTTAAAAGCCCATTTCCTTCAAAATTCAAAAGCCCAAATCTACCCTAAAGCCCACATGACATCTCCATTTGTCATCCATTTAATTAAATCCATTACCTAAGTCCTAAAGTCACCATCAAATTATTCCAAATCAAGTTTCATACAAATTTCCATCAAAACATCCAAAATTCTTAAAACCCTTTTCATGAAACAAATCAACCTTTTCCCAAGCCAAATGAAGCCATGAACAAGCCATTCTCAAGCCACATGAAGCCATGAGGGCTTTGACTTGTCATTAGTCCATTTATGGCAAGAAGAGGGGGTTCTTTCTTAAACCTCCTTTAACCCTTTTTACCTTAATCATGTCACACACTAAACCATGTTTAGCCACCTCATCATGGATGGAGACTTCACCATTCCTTCTAAGCCGACCTAAATGATTCCTCAGCTCAAAATCAGAGCTTGGAAGGGTGCACCAAGCCCAAAATGGTGGGTTGACCCAAACCAAGCCAAAGTGAGTCTTCTCCCATTCCATTTAAATCAAACTCCTTTACACATGTCAAACCTCAATTGCCTACACTAAACCCCGCCCCGACCCACCCGACCAAGATGGTGACCATCGTCCGGCCGCCGGCCACCGTGCCGCCGGAAAACACCATGGCCGAGAGCTCACATGTGAGCCAACATTGAAATTCTCACTTGCCGAGTCGCCCCATGCCTAGTGGTCACCATGGCCGATCTTCTCCTCACCGCAGCAGACTCGATCCCAAGCCCTAACTCCTCTGAGAGGCCTTCCACCCTCTCCTATTTAAACTCCACCCCTCTCGGCCATGAGAGGAGCTGAAAAAAAACCTTAAGGAAACTCTGCCAAAATCACTCCAGATCACTCTCTACACATAGAGCACCTGATCCCCACTGAATTCCAGCCCCAATTCCTTCTAGCCGAGCCCACTTCGAGCTCAAACTTTAGCCCAAAAACCAGGACACTTCTCCACAGCGAGCCAATTCCCAAATCGATTGGCTCTACACCTTCACCGCACCAAGGGAAGGTGTCCACCACCAAAAGCCCCATCTCCAGAGCCACCCAGCTGCTCCAGCCTCCAAGCTTTGTGATCGGGCTTGGTCGAAATCATATCCGGACAATTCACTGCGACCGAGAGACTTCATCCGGAGCTTACTAGGACCCAATCGAAGGTGCAACAACTCTCGGATTGAAGCCACACTTCTCCGAGCCAAGGTATGAACTAACTCTCCATCCCGAGCTTCCGGAGATTCTTCATTTCGAATGCCTTAGTTTCAATGCATGTTAGCCGTATAGATGTGTTCGTCTCTTCAAGACGAATCCATGAGAGCATAAGAACATGAAAATCCATCGAGAATCGAGCGAGATCTTAGTGGATTTAGTGTGGACGGCTCTCGGGCGAGAACACTCGGGACGATGAACGGATGCCGTCCATTCGATATACGCGCGCACGGACGGCCGGGATTGCGTCGGACCGAGAGACGGTACGAGAACCGCGGGGCCCGGCCGCCGACTCGGTGGCGGCGTCGAATGGGAGCGCGACGCGTGTGCGTTCGGAGTCGCCGAGGTTCTCGCCGGCGCCGCGTGGATAAATAGAAAATTAGGGTATTTTCTTATTTATTTAATTCCCTAAACTTCAAAAATCCATATCTTTGTGTAGAAAAATCACAAAAATAAAATAAAAATACCCTCTTACTCAAGTGAATGAGAGGAGAATAATGTGAAAAAGAAATCACTTAATTTCATTAAGTATTTTATTTTTTATGATTTATTTACTCTCTGCATACATTTAATTCTCCATGCATGTATACAATTCACCATGGCATGAGACCATAGAGTTTTGAAGCCTCCGAACTCGGGAACATTCCCCGAATTTTCCAAGGTCGTAGGCCATCTCGTGAAAAGTTATTTATTTTTCAAATGCATGTTGTCGTTTTGAGTATTTTAATTCCAAAAATTAGCATGTTGTGAAATAAATTCTAGAAATATTTGGTGATGTTCCTTATGACCAGAGAACTCTAGAAAAAATAGGACTTGAGTTAATTCACTCGCATTAACCCTAATCGGCTTAAACACCCAAAATAGGTCTTTAATTAATTAGAGTTAACCAGGTATCAAATTGACTTGAAATCAATTCTCCACTGACCTTTAGGATCAGAGGAATCTACCATAAAAATTTGAAGTCAATTGGACTTGGTTAGCCCCACTAATTGGGTTGATTAAGTCACTTAGCCATTTTAAACTTTAAAAATTCATAACTTTTAAAATACTTTTTAAAAATTTACCAAATTGGTTTTGGAGCCTCTCTGATATCAGGGGAATCTAAGAAAATTAAAATTTCAATTTTCTAAAAAAGTTGATTTTTAATAATATTTTAATATTTTTAATAATTAAAAAATAATAAAAATCACAAAAATAATAAAATTCACCAAAATGTCACATTTTGAATTTTAATCACTTAGGAACAAATCCCACATTTTTCCTAGGTCTATTTAGTGAGATATTGAATTTTAAAGCCCTAAGGTAATTTTAAAATTAAAAAAATGTATTTTCTAGCATTTTCACTAAAATAATTATTATAAATCATAGAAAAATCAGAAAATTGCAAAATTTGATTCTCTCGTTTCCTTGATATCAGAGAGATTTTTGAAAAATATAAAATTCATTTTTCAACATTTATTTTATTTTTAAATTAATTAACACTCCAAAACTCAAAATAATTATAATAAAAATAATATAATTCAAAAAATCACCAAAATTGGTCCAAGTGCTTCTCTGGTCATTAGGAATGTCCCCTAATTTTCTTAAGGACAAAAACTTTCCCTTGGTCATGTTATCAAATTTTCCTTGAAAATCTCTATTTTCCACCAAAAATAATTATATAAATAAATTAAATACAGAAAAATCACATTTTCTCCTCTCATGTCTTTATTGACATATGAGTGAAGTCACATAAAAATTTCAAGTTCATTTGAGTTCAATTTAGTGAGTTATGAAATTATTAAGCTTAAAGGGTAAAATGGTAATTAAACTTTTAACCCTTAATTAAAACTTTAGGTTTAATAAAAAATCAACAAGTAAAATATTTGATCTTAATCTGATTTGGATGATTGAAATTTAAATAATTAAAGGGTAGAAACCCATTAAATAATTTCAAAATGATTAAACTTTAATTAAATAATGGATTAAATTTGGAAGAATAATAAAATTGGAATCATTAAAATAAGGGATATTTATTAGGAAGAGATTTATTCTTTAATTTAAAAATCCCTAAATTAATCATCTCATTAATATTCAACTCTTAATTAAAATGATAATTCAAATTCAAAATATTAAAAGACTTAATTAAATTATTAAACTCTTTTGAAATTTCAATTAAAATTAAAAATAAAGTAAATTAAAGATAAATTAAATTAAGATTAAATTAAATTTAATAATTAAATTAAATTAAATTAAACAATTAAATTAAATTAATTAAAATTAAATTAAATTAAATTAAACAATTAAATTAAATTAAATTAAATAATTAAATTAAATTAAATTAAACAATTAAATTAAATTAAATTAAATAATTAAATTAAATTAAATTAAAAAATTAAATTAAATTAAATAATTAAATTAAATTAAATTAAATTAAATTAAATTAAATAATTAAATTAAATTAAATCAAATCAAATTAATTAAACATCAAATCAAATTAAATTAAAAGAAATTAAATATAAAACAACTTGAACACTATTCCAAATTTAAACTCTTTAATTTAAACCAAATCATTTGAATACTAATTTACCCTTGAAAGCTTTGATTATTATAACTCCTAAATTAAACGTCAAATGAAATGTTACTTCACTCATAGGATATTCAAATGTCCTAGTTCACTGAGCAAGTTAACAAAACTTGAAAACCTCGGACGATTGATTCATTTATATATTTAAATTCATTTGTACTTAAAACAATCCTGGAAATATTGAAAAGATGTTTAAGATTCTTCTTAAGCACTTCCTCAATATGATAGGATATTTATAAGAACAATTGGACTTAATTGTCCTTCGATGATGAAAATCGTCCTCAAACAACAAAAAACCCAAAGAACCTGAGACGTCATAGGAGATGACTAGCTATAGGATTAGGAATTTGGTAGAAAACCATAACCTTTCCCTTAGCTTTACCTAGGAACTTGCTTAAATATTCTAATTGTGTTTTAAGTGCAGCTTGGGATGACGGGAAGACCCTCCAGTACGCTTTTATTTTATTGCAATTTACTTTCTTGCAATTTACATTATTGCAATTTACTTTATTGCAAATGCATTTACTTTTCTTGCATGATAAAACAACAGTTGCATGAAAACCCACACCTTTAGGATAGACCCTAAAACTGAAACCAAAATTAAGTTAAAAGTCATTGCAAGATAAAATTCACCGCCACAACATTTCAAAATATAAAACAACTCAAAATTTAATCACAAAACGAACACAAAACTACAATTACAACTAAATTAAAACGTCCGTTGGATGATCGGGAATACCTCGGATGATGTAACCTACGTGTTGCTAACGGGATTTCCCACGGTCTAAATGAAAGTGTGGAACTCATTCGATTGAGTTTAGCAAATTCATCCGGACTAAGTGAATCCGATAAAAATAATGATGCCGGAAGGATGGAACCGTGGGATCTTAACCGGTGTCGCTATAATCAACTTTAAGATTTGTTTTAATCAAAACACAAGAACACTTGGAAATTAAGACTTCTCTAAACCAAAACACTTTTCTCAACTCCCGATTTATGATTTCTAAAACTAAACCTCTCGCAACAACAAGGAGCTCGGAGCATGGTGGGCAAAGACGACCATCGTCATCAAGCAAAACCCGAGTCTACTTCAAGAAAACTTTCCTAGAATTAAAACAACCAAGCCATAGGACTTCGAGGTAGCTCGCTTAGTGCAACATAAATCCACAACTCTTCGTTAGGCATTTGCATTGCAAATTAAGCCCTAACCGGTCTTAGGATTCCGAGGTAGTCGTCCGATACGACAATAAACCCTCACATCTTCTAGGCTATTTGTTTGATTTTATCATACAAATATAAGCCCTAATTAATTGAAATTGGCAAGATTGAAATATCAAATGAACATTAGGACTTTCCTAAATTCAAGCCAAACGATAGGATAGTCGGGAAATTATCGAAGTTCACTTCGAATCAGTGATTTCTCCTACCTTTCTTCCTTTGGATTCACAAAACAAAATGTTTCAAAAATTTGATCCATTCCCTATCGAAACTCCAAAATTCAATCTTTGAAAACCTTAAACTTTGAAATTCTCGAGAGCGAATCATTGATTATTATCGAGAGTTTTCTTAGGTGATTCCCGTCACTTAAGATGTAATTAACTATAGGGGCTTGCCCTTATAGGGAATTTTAAAGAACCTGAGTAATATAAACCCTATTTAATGTTTTCATATTAAGCAGTGGAAACTTGTCGGCTTATAAAATTGGTTCGCAGACCAAACGGATGTCACTAATCTTCTAGTTTATCTAATCAAGCCCCACCATCAAGCAGTGTGTCTATCCTTAGGGATAGATACACGGTTTGTGGTGCGGTGCTCGTTTATATAAACTATTTGGGATGTGAGATCGGTTTAATTTCATATCTTAAAACCTTCAAATTTAAAATTATTTTCAAAATCAAATACTACTTTTCAAATTATTTATTTTAATTAAATTAAAAATTCGCCGACAGATTTACGTTAGCGACCCTCTTCAAAATAAAACACGACCTAAAAATATGCCGACGAGATTTCGGCGACTCCGCTGAGGACAATTCCTCTCTCCATTATAATCAAATAATTCTGTTTTCAAAAATCGGTAGTGTATCCATGTCCCTAATGGATCAAACTACCCTTCTTTCCGTTGGAATACTATGTTCATTTCTATCTTGAACAAGTATAGCCAACATTCTCTCGGATTTAGGAGCCACTCGTTTAGATACCCCTAAACGAGAGCGGTTCCGAGATCCTTTTACCTCATTTCTGAGGTGGGGTGGACCCCCAATAGGTGTTAGTTTAGGAGTGATCCTTCGAGTCGAGAAGTCTTGCTTAAGACTTTCTTTTCTTTTCCTTTCTGAATCGGATTCCTTACCTTCTCTACACCTTTGAACATTCCGTTCTAAATAAACAAACCCTCTAATAAGTGATTCTTTTAACAAATAATTCCTTCTTATAAATACATGAACAAAGAATGAGTTCGGACTCTTTTCAATTCCTTTCTTTTCGTCCTAAAGAAAAGAAGCATAACTTGGGACTGACAACCGGAATCTACCTTGCGTAAATGGAAGCCCCGAAACCGATTTTCTCCTTCACCAACGGATCGGACTTCGCTGTCTATAAGGATGAACTCGCCCGACAATGGGGTCATCCGATTTGGACGAGGATTTGAAAACACGAACGTCAAAGTCACCGACGTCTCCCTCTTTGCACCGACGAACAAGGTATCCGAAGCCGAGGAACCACTCGCTCGAGTTCAACCTTAGGTCGACCCAAGAGTTTCCTCCCCGCAAAGGGTCCCGACTAGGAGGAATACCGCCGTCCGCAGGAGGACCGTTCTCACTACCCCCACTCGGTCTAGTTGTTTCGCACCTACCCCGACTTCGCCAAATCAAAGGGGAAAGGAATCCGGAACTATGATAAACTCCGTTACCGTGGAGGGTACGGATCTTCCCGTAAGACCTTCTGTCTTCGAAATCGGGTCCAGCTTCGAAGATTCCTTCGCCGACAAAGACCCAAAGAAGAAATAGAAATAGAAGGATCGCCGAGGAAGCCGTAGCCGCCGAGATTGCCTTCCCGGAGGAAATTCCGCAGTTGCCGAATATACACACGCTACGTGAATATACACCACCGCCCGACTACATACCACTTTTGGGAGGAAGCGAGTTCCATCCCCTCTCCGCCGCAGAGGATGAGGAGAATGTTCGCAAGATTGTCGCCACATTACCTCGGCCCGCATACTACAACGATAGCCGCAAGAAAAGAACTAGAACTACGCCGTTTGCTCGACCGCAAACTTTGGTAGAAAAGCTAGCGAAGAAGGAAAATTGCCCCGTGTCGGAAATTCTACGAAGGATAGGACGGGTGCCAGTCAAATCCCGTCTTGGGCCCCGAGTAGAACCCGCCGTCATGATAGAAAAGCCAAGCAAGAGAATGAAGGCTAGCCCGCCTGTCGTAGTATCGTGGTTACGGATTAGGGAGGATACCACCTTCCAACGATTTGGCCGATGGACCATCCGGTCATAGACCTTCCGCTGCTAGAAGGATGGTGTGGCGTCCCACTACGGAGCGACTGAGACCGAAACGACAGCCCGAGAAAGAAAGTCTCGCCGGAGGCCGGAATCGAAGAAAGTGCTACTCGCGATGAAGGGGACTCGTGAAAAAGGACCCGGCAACCATCGCATGACAACCACAAAGATACACGAAAGCTCCGCTAGAAGATGCCATGGAAAAGCTGAGAACCGACATCCGACGGTTGGCAAAAGAAAGAGAAGAAAAGTTCGGAGACGAGATCGACTCATCGGAATTCATGGACAATGAATATGCGAAATCAACATGGTTGAGACACGAGCTTCATCATCTTCTCAAGGTGCTCCTCGCGACCGCAGAAGAGAGGAGCCGAACCGATGAAGAGACAGCCTTCGGAAAAGGACGACACGATCGCTCAAATGGCGAAGAGGATGGAAGAGATGGCCGTAGCTCTAGCCACTCTCCAAAGTCAAGTACAACCACATAGAGAGACACCCCGGAAGTCATTCACATCGTAGACGGAGGGAAGGAGATTACATCCGTCAATGGGGATGACCAACTGAAAAAGGATACAACACAAAGTATGATCCCCGAAAAGGATATCAAGAACTTGGTAGAACAAGCAAGGTGCGAGAAGCCCTAGCACAATCGAAGAACGGGACATCTATTCGGACGGGCAGACCTTACCCGGAAGAATTCGACGCCGTCCAATACCCAAAAGGCTTCGTACCACCTCTCGTTTAAAACCTTCGACGGAACCGGAACCCCCGACAAGCATGTTGCACACTTTCGTGCCGCTTGTTGCAATGCCGGCGGGAGCGATGCGCTACTCTTCCGACAGCTTGTTAGCGATCCGTCGTGGATCGCCTTCGACCGGTATGCGAATTACCCAACGGATCCGTAAAGACATTCTCGCAGCTAGAGAGCCTCTTCATTAAGCGATTTGCCGGAGCTCAGCACCACATCACTATAGGTGATTTAGTGGTAGAGAAACAAAGACCGAATGAAACTCTAGTGGATTACATACTTCGATGGAGAAATTTAAGTATGAAGTGTGAACCACAACCGCAAGAACAACATGCGATCGGCATCTTGCTTAAAAGCATTCACGGCCCGATAGCACTTCTCCTCAAGGGATTCACTATTAAGACTTTTGAGAAGTTGTTAAGCAAGGCCGGAAGCTTGCAAGAAGAGGCGAAGCAATTAAGTTTTGCCGACAAGACGGACAAGCGAAGCCGGTGAAGACTTTCGAAAAGAAATCTCGGGGTCGTTGCAGCGAGTTGACAAAGGCAAACAACCGATGCAAATACCACCGTAACGGCCGCAAGAACCACAACAAAATTACCAAGCAACCCCGGTCCAGCTATCGGTCGTCTCCGCAAGTATGAACAACCGTCTCGTCCGCAACGTACATCGAGGGAGCTTCGAGCGCGAGAATATCCGTTCAAGAATGAAGCAAGACTCAAAGATGTTCCGTAGCTTAATGAAAACTCCGGATTTCCAGCTGCCGAGCCCAAAAGACCGGAGGAAGTCAACAAGAAAGGTGATCCCAACTTTTGCCCCTACCATCGGATGCTCGGGCACAAGATAGAAGACTCGCATTACCTTCAAAAGTTGGCTCAACGACAACCTTCGGAAAGGAAATATAACAATCCCGAAGGAGTACATGAAGGAACCCCGTAAAGGAGGTTCCGTCAATGTTATCTCAACCGATCCCGTCATTCCGATAGATCCCTATGCAACCAACGATGGATGGACTACCGCCTGGACGAGATCTTCGAAGAAGATTTTAGACAACATCCGAACCGCTTCGTTGCGAGCTTCAATTCAGAGTTCGAGACCTGTTAAGCCGGTACTATCACTTGCGATGGAAGAACCACCTCGACAGGAGAAAATCGAAGAGAAGAAGAAAATTGACGAAGAAGAGAGGACCGAGATTCCTAAGGCTAGACTAGGGGCTGCTTATCCTAGGATAGTTGTTTCGATTCGGGGGAGAAATCCCTCGAACCTCCGATTTTGTATGATTATCCGCTCACTTCGGTGACATCATATAATGATAAGGGTGATGGCGTTGGCTACGTTTTGACCGTTTCTAACGATTACGTAACTAGCGACAATCCGGGCGTCGATTTCGATACCAACAACAATTCTCAAATCATACAAGATCTCGACGATCAAAATGACGAAGAAGGCATCCATCAAGGAGGCTACGAGAGTTCAACAAGCAACGGATCTATCTCGTGAGTTTCGAGGAGCTCCGATTACGATAGAGTTAGAGCCTTCGGATTTGGAAGATAATCCGGAAGAGCCGATCATTCCGATTCGGGAGGAGACACCGACAAACTCAATACTAGATTCAGAAGAAATTACAGAAGTCAACCTAAGAAATGGAAAAGTTCTACCTCCAAGAATGGGTCCAAAAGACAAAGGAAAGCAGGTGGTTGTTCAAGAAGAACCAACCCCAGCGGAAGACATACCCATTCGAGAAGAAGCCGAGACGCAGGAGAACAAAGTGGACTACAACGTGCTAGCCCATCTTAGGAAACTACCGGCTAAACTGAGCATCTACGATGCTCTCATCTTATCAAAGGAGATGAGGGAAGCTCTGATCAAGGCCTTACTTGATCCGGAAATTTGCTTAGCTCAAATGGCCGGAGATTCCTTGGATGAGGTTTGCTCGTTAAAGGAACAGTGAGGTGTTACCTTCACGGACAATGACCTACTACTTGGGACAGCAGATCACAACCGACCGTTGTACATTTCGGCTACTAATCGGGAAGTTTACGCTCTCCGCAGTATTGGTGGATCCAGGAGCATCAATCAATATAATGAGTCTTCGAACACTAGCATACTTGGAAATTGATGCTCGTGAGCTCGAGGCCGACAAAATGTTATTAAGAGGATTCAACCGTAAAGGAGAAAGAGCCCTCGGGTCAATAACGCTACCGATGAAGACCGGTGATTTAGCAAAGACAACCGCAAAATTTCATATAATCGATTCGAAACGTCGTTCAACGCTCTACTCGGGCCGACCATGGATACATGAAAACAGGATGGTACCATCATCTCGCATCGGTGCATCAAATATTACGATGGAGGAGAACAGTGCATCAAAGGAGACTTACAACCATTCTCCGTACATGAAATTGGAATCCATGAAGATGCAGCTTATTATGCACCGCCAAAGAAAACAATCTTCTCCAGAGATACCATAACAAATGAAGCAAAGAAAGTTCGAGACAACGAAGAACCTGAAGTTCTAGTCCAACACTCACTCACCACTCCCTTCCGGCGAGATGGTGAAGGTTTCTCCACAACTCGCATCCGAGGTCGAGGCCGGGGACGAGGCCGTGGTAGAGACACTAGGACAATCGGACTGAAGAAACCAGCCATCAATGTTGATTGGGATGATAGTTCGAAGAAGAAAAAGAAATCAAGCAAGAAGCAAGCAACAATAAGTCGAAAGAAGCCGCAATACAAGATCTCCCTCGAAGATGAAAAGAACGAAGAATACAAATCAATGTACGAGAAGATTAACCACTACGTACATACTATGACCCTAACTCCGATCCATTCTAATAAGATCGAGGGTATGGAGGTCAAAGAGGTACGTAGTGACGGTGCAAAGCCGATCAAATTCTACCGCGGTGCTTCTTCCTCCAAAACCGAAAATAATGTACAATTCGAAGATGTCACTTCATCGAATTAATGGAATTACCTTTTGAGTGGTACTCTCCCCGTGTTCAAAATTTAATTCAACGTGGTTTCTTACCTCGACAATGGACAAAAGGCCAATCACAACATTTTGAAAAGTTATGGAATAACTCCGGCCGTCCTCCCAATTCAAAGTATGGACTCGGATTCGGCACGAGTAGGGTCAGTTGACGATACTGAATTTTGCTTGGTTGTCACTTGCAAATCCAATGAAAACTGCATGGAAACTACAGACAAACTCGAAGATTTACAAATTGGAGACGCTCCACCAGAATTCGAAGAAGAAATCAAATCTACAATAGATGAGTTAACGGAAGTTAACTTGGGTACTAGCGAAGAGCCTAGACCTACCTTTGTTAGCTCCTTACTCAATAAAGAAGACTCCGAAGAAATAATCAAATTGTTAATGGAATTTAAGGACTCGTTTTGCTTGGAACTACGATGAAATGCCGTGATTAGCCCCGCAGGTTCGGTCACCATAAGTTAGGAGTGGATCCTACTTTTGTTCCGATCGGACAAGGTCCCAGAAGAATGCGTCTAGAAATCGAACAACAAGTCATAGCCGAAGTTAAAAAACTAATAGACGCTAAATTTGTCCGTGAAGAACAATACCCGACTTGGCTAGCCAACGTAGTGCCGCCGTAAAGAAGAATGGTCGTATCGAATTTGTGTGGACTTCGGAGATTTAAACAAGGCATGTCCAAAAGATGAATTCCCTCTACCAATTCCAGAACCGATGATCGATATTGCTTCTACACATGAAATATTCTCATTCATGGATGGATCTTCGGGATACAACCGGATAAAAATGGCTCCGGAAGATGAAAAGCTTACAGCATTCGAACGCCGATCGGAGTATTTTGCTACACGAGAATGCCATTCGGACCGAAGAACGCAGGAGCAACTTACCAAAGAGCAATGACAAGAATTTTTGATGATCTCATCCACAATCAAGTCGAGTGCTACGTGGACGATGTCGTCATCAAAAGCAAAGTAAAGGAAAACCACTTCGTATGATTTGAGAATTGTTTTCGAACGATTAAGACAATTTAACCTTAAGATGAATCCCTTAAAATGCGCCTTCGGCGTCACCTCCGGGAAATTCTTAGGATTCGTTGTCCGACATCGTGGAATTGAAATCGACCCGGAGAAGATTAAAGCTATCTTAGAAATGCCGCCTCCCAAAACCTTAAAACAATTACGATCTTTTCAAGGGAAGCTCGGCATATCTTCGACGCTTTATATCAAACCTGTCGAGTAGGTGTCAGCCTTTCTCGGCACTAGTTAAAAAGGACGCCAAATTTATTTGGGAAGAGAAATGCCGTAAGGCCTTCGAAGACATTAAACAATATTTAATGACACCTCCCGTCTTAGCAGCCCCGGCTCTCGAGTAGACCGCCGATACTTTACACCGCGGCTTTAGACGACTCTCTCGGAGCCCCGTTAGCCTGGGTCAATGATGAGGGTAAAGAAAATGCTCTTTACTACTTAAGCCGTCGTTTACTCCCGACGGAAGTAAGGTATCCCGCAATTGAAAAGCATTGTTTGGCCCCGATCTTCGCCGCTCAAAAGCTCGAGCACTACATGCTTTCTCATAAGGTCAACTTGATTTCGAAGTTTAATCCATTGCAATACTCGATGACTCGTCCAACACTTTCCGGCAGACTTGCCGGATGGTCAATGATATTATCGCAATTCGATATAACTTTCGTGCCTCCGCGTGCCGTAAAGGGACAAGTCTTAGCAGACTTCCTCGCAAAGACACCCTTTGCCGGCCGAATCTCCTCTCAATGACGATCCGCCGATGAACAAATAATGAACCTAGAAGACCCCGATGATCGACGTTGGGAATTGTATTTCGACGGAGCATCTTCAAGACACAAAGACGAAGAATCGCAAGTGATAGTGCCCGGTAAGGCAGGAATCGGGCTAATCTTTATAACACCGGAGCGGGGGATGTTAAGATACTCCTACCACTGACGTAACCGTGTACAAACAACGAAGCAGAATACGAAGCCCTCATAATGGGATTGGAATTAACCATTCAAATGGGGATAACAGACATCAACATCTACGGGGATTCACAGTTAATCATTCAACAGATCGCCGGACAATACAGAATTTTTAAACCAAGACTCGAACAATACTTCCAAGATGCCATACAAATTGTTGGAACAGATTCCAAATGTGACAATCTACAAAATTCCTAGAAAAGAGAATGCTTTAGCAGATGCTTTAGCCCGTCTCGCAAAAGAATTTGCTCGTTTGCAAGATGAATCAGTGGAAGTGTCGGCTCACGGACGTCGAGTCCTATCACAGACTCGACATAGACATGATACACAAATCGAAAAAGAAAAAGAATCAGCTTGCAGCAGAATGAGAAAACACAGAAGATTGGCGACGACCATTGATGAACTACCCGCAAACAGGAAAGCTACCAGACGATAGGTCGCTAGCCCATCGCATCAAGAAAAGAACTCCGTCCTACGCATTAATAAACAACACATTATACGGAAGGTCTTTTCGATCAAATGTGGCTAAGGTGCCTAAGCGGGTCCGAGGCCCGTGAAATTGTTAAAGAGGTGCATTCAGGACTCGTGGCGCTCACCAGTCGGGTCCAAAGATGAAAATGAAAATTAAAAGACTAGGGTACTACCGGCCCTCGATGATGACCGATCGCATGAAAATCGCCAAGAGCCGTCACAAATGCCAAGTGCACGGAGTGGTTCTACATCAACCTCCAAATGTGCTACACCCGACAATTGCGTCGTGGCCATTCGAATGTTGGGGCACAGATATAGTGGGTCCGATAGAACCACCATCTTCAAAAGGACATCGTTTCATTCTTGCAGCTACAGATTACTTTTCCAAGTGAGCGTACGGCTCCACTTAGAGAAGTGAAAACACACCACGTGCTACAGCTTTTCAAGAACCAAGTTGTCTACCGTTTCGGAGTGCCGCGCAGGATCATCTCGGATAATGGGTCAGCATTCGAAGCACACAAATCAACAATTTTGTCGGGAGACACGGAATCGACCGGCGATACTCAACAATTTACTACCCAAGAGCAAACGGCCTCGCCGAGGCTTTTAATAAAACTCTCGTTCAAATCTTAAAGAAAACCTCGGACGATAATAAGAGAAATTGGCACGAGAAATTGTTAGAAGCCTTATGGGCCTACCGGACAACCTTCGTAACCCCTACTCAAGCTACACCTTACGCTCCGGTGTATGGGTCCGAGGCGAGTGTTACCTTTAGAGGTTCAGCCTTCCTTCACTCGTAATTGCAGCTTGCAAACAAGATCACGACGAAGAAAACGCCGGACTACGACTCGAAGAATTAGAAAGCTTGGAAGGGAAAAGACTTGCAAGCGCAACGAATTTAGAACTATACCAAGCTAAGATGGTTCAAGCCCATGACAAACTGGTCCGCCCAAGAACCTTCAAGGTTGGTGACTTAGTTCTCGTTCTCAAGAGACCTATTCTTGCACACCGCAAGATAGGAGGAAAATTTGAACCCACTTGGGAAGGACCGTTTGTGGTTGAAGCAAGTATACTCGGGAGGTTCCTACCAGGCTAGTGAATTGCCGGGGAGAACGACATATGCTTCCAATCAACGGACGATACTTGAAAAAATATTACGCTACCTGATATTTCGAAGGAATGAATTCTTCATCCCTAAGAAACACGGGTGAAGTAATTACTTGTGATTGGGTCCGAACCCAAAAATAATAAAATGTGCTAAAATAAATAAAATCATGATAATTAAGTTTTCCTTGTTTCCTTTTTCAAATCAAAATCTCTTCCCTCATCTTATCCTACTTCATTCCTGTTAAATTTCAAAATATAAGAATAATAAAAAATGTATCTTTAATAAACATTTTCTTAATGTTCTTGTTCTTAGTACGACCCTCGATCCTTTTCCTTGTCTTTTCGCAGGGAAATGTCGAACGGGCGGTTGGTCTTGAACTTTAAGAATGGCGTAAGCCTTGCACTCGATGAAAAGAGGGTGAAAGATGGAGCGATAATCGAGATCGACTCGCATTTCGCACCGACGAGCCTACGATACGAGGAAAGTGACTCGGGTCCCGCTAACCGAGAAGAACTACCCGGCGGACAAGTGATGAAAGTGGGTGGCCCAAGCCACCAATCCAACAACAAGAAAAGAAAAGCAAACACCGAAGAAGACAAGAAAATGAAGTCCGTAGTCGCTACAGATGGGCAGGGGCTTGTCGGCGCCGCGCCCGCAGAGATTCAAGAAGTTCGGAGGGCTACTCTCACAGCCCACGCAACGAAGAAATAAGAATCGCCGCATCCGTAAAATGTTAACAAAACTAGCCGCGGACCAGCGCGACGAGACACTCGCTAATGCCGCACTCACATTTCAAGGACACCGGTTCACCGGAACTCGAAGAAAGGAGGCCAGCTCCTAGAATAACGAAAGAACCAGTGGAAATCTCCGAAGATCGAAGAAAGAAGGCTACCACGCCACCGGATAGAACCACCAAGCAAGTACATGACCTTGTTGCGGAGCAACCCCGGGGGATGTCCCGACGTGCATCATCCCCGAGGAGCCAAAGTATGCGGGGAACGTGAAGGGATTGAACCATATATCCCACAATATGTCACAAGGCCTCGCCATCTCGCGATCATTCCGGAATACGAGCCGGAGAGGATGCAGTAATGTTGAAAAGAAAACTTTCGAATACTTCGAGAGAATTAAAGGAAGAAGAATCAACATACTAGAAGGCCTCGAGCTACACACCGACGTATTCTCGCAGTATGAACAACAAGCAAATCGTGGACCGTATCCGGGATCCGAAAAGAATGGGCCGAGCGAGCCGCCCGAGGGAAAACACATACTCGTAACCCCGGAGATGGATGCCGGGGAAAGGAAGAATCACAATACAATGCGGATGCCGCTACAACTTTGTCGAAGACGAAAAGGAAACCCACCGGGAATACTTCGTCATGGGCGAGTAGATCCGATGCCATTAGTTATCAAGAGAATGGTAAAAAGATTGATAACATGGAGGGTACCGCCAGCAGATTGCATACCCAATAGCCGCATTATCAACATCTACAAACAGGGAGACCGCATACCCCCACATATCGATCACCACGACTTCGTCGACCTTTCGCACGGTCTCTTTCTTGAATGAGTGCAACATCATGTTCGGATCCGACCTCCGGATAGCAGGCCCGGGTGAGTTCCGAGGGCCGCAAAGATACCTTTACCGGTGGGTTCCGTCATGATACCGCAAGGTAACGGAGCGGATATCGCAAAGCATTGCATACCCGGAGTGCCAGTAGAGCGAATCTCGCTACTTTCGGGAGGATGGACGACAAGCAAAATACCTTACCATTTCCAACCGGATCCGCAGCTAGAGAACCTCCGGCCTTACGAGCCGTGAGTTACATAGGAAATATCACACCTCCAATGTACATCCAACTCGGCATCCTTGCCAAGGATGGCTTGGAAGGTGATGTTATCGACCATGTACCTCACTATTCAGTACATGGATTTTTCGACGGATGCTTCTTTTGATGGATCAACAAAGATCATACACGATCCGTTTTGAGTCTACATGGATTGTATGAAATATATTCCGGATCGAGTTGTACGACGTATTTTCAACATGATTGGAATGAAAGTGACCATGTCACGTTTTTGGCCTTCACCTCTTTTGTGCAAATTGATTGGGAAACGCCATTAAAGTTAAATGAACTTCGAACAAAGAACGAGAAAAGAAAAAAAGAAAACTTTCTAAAAAAAAATCCGAAAAATGACAAATACCAAGTTCACATGAACATTAAATAAACAACAAAATAAAATTTGAACCATTAAAAGATAAACGAAATCAACACAAATCTCAAATTCAATCTTTCCAAATTCCGAATCAAATTTCAATCTTTTCAAACTTCAAAATCAAATTCTATCCTTCCAAACTTCAAAATCAAATTCTCAATCAAATTCCAAATCCACTCTCGATCAAATTTCAAATTTGATCTTCCCAAATCTCAAATCAAATTCTCAATCAAATTCCAAATCCACTCTCGATCAAATTTCAAATTTGATCTTCCCAAATCTCAAATCAAATTCTCAATCAAAATCCAAATCCAATCTCGATCAAGTTTCAAACTTGATCTTTCAAATTTCAAATCAAATCTTAAATCAAGTTTCAATCGAGTTCAAACTCATCCTTCCAAATTTCCAAATTTCCAAATTCAATCTTTCCAGTGCTTCAAGTCTCAATCAAATTCAAATTCAATCTCTATCAAATCTCAAATCCGATCTTCTAGATCTTACATCAAAATTCAAAACTTTTGGGTCGAGGATTTTACATCCAAGACCGCACTCGCTTTAGGATTCTCTTCCTATCGCACCGAAATACATCAAAATTCAAAACTTTTGGGTCGAGGATTTTACATCCAAGACCGCACCGCTTTAGGATTCTCTTCCTATCGCACCGAAATACATCAAAATTCAAAACTTTTGGGTCGAGGATTTTACATCCAAGACCGCACCGCTTTAGGATTCTCTTCCTATCGCACCGAAATACACCAAAATTCAAATCTTTTGGGTCGAGGATTTTACATCCAAGACTGCACTGCTTTAGGATTCTCTTCCTATTGCACTGAAATACATCAATTCAAAACTTTTGGGTCGAGGATTTTACATCCAAGACTGCACTGCTTTAGGATTCTCTTCCTATTGCACTGAAATACATCAAAATTCAAACTTTTGGGTCGAGGATTTTACATCCAAGACTGCACTGCTTTAGGATTCTCTTCCTATCGCACCGAAATACATCAAAATTCAAAACTTTTGGGTCGAGGATTTTACATCCAAGACTGCACTCGCTTTAGGATTCTCTTCCTATTGCACCGAAATACATCAAAATTCAAACTTTTGGGTCGAGGATTTTACATCCAAGACCGCACCGCTTTAGGATTCTCTTCCTATTGCACTGAAATACATCAAAATTCAAACTTTTGGGTCGAGGATTTTACATCCAAGACCGCACTGCTTTAGGATTCTCTTCCTATTGCACTGAAATACATCAAAATTCAAACCTTTTGGGTCGAGGATTTTACATCCAAGACTGCACTGCTTTAGGATTCTCTTCCTATCGCACCGAAATACATCAAAATTCAAAACTTTTGGGTCGAGGATTTTACATCCAAGACTCGCACCGCTTTAGGATTCTCTTCCTATTGCACCGAAACACATCAAAATTCAACCTTTGGGTCGAGGATTTTACATCCAAGACCGCATTGCTTTAGGATCATTTCCCTATCGCAATGAAGTACATCACATCAAAATCAAACTCTCGAGGTTAAGGATTTTACATCCAACACCACTTTGCTCTGAGATTTTTTCTCATTGCAACGATTCAATCTAATCAATTCAATTTTCTTTCGAGGTCGAAGATGTTACATCTAAAACTTCGAATCCTAATTTTCATTTCAAATCAAATCCCTCAAATTAATTTTCGACAAACTTCAATCTAAATCGAAACTCCAAACTAAAATTTAAACTCACACATCAAAACATAAATTGAAACAAAATAAAATCTAAATCGAAATTCCCTCGCATCATGTGATTTGGGATTTACCTCCTTTTCCTTCCCCAGGCGAGAGTTCAAGAATCTCCGGTTCCGCAGATATACTCGACACTCCCCAGCAGAACTCTTCTACTTCGTCCCAAGTTCGTCACTGGACATCCGTGTTGGTTTTGTTGATCGCTTCGGTCAACACCAATACGCGCGGTGTGCTCCGTCGACTCACCACACCTATCGGGGGTCCATTTGTTGACCTCATTTTTGATGAGGTCTTCCTTTTCTTCTTTTTAGTGCTTAGGATCTAGCCTTAGGCTTTTCCTTTCGACTATCTTAGCAGGACTAGAATCGGGACCCGCCTTTTAGAAATTCAAACCACTTCTAAACTCCCCGCAAACTCCACAAACTCGACTATAGACCCCTAATCACCTAGAGGGTTGAAATCAAATGTGGAAGTTTAAAGGATGAGTTCCTATAGGATTCTTTGGCCTTAGGATCGCTCCGGCGGCCCGGTCCAGTGAAGGGGCCGACATACATTACACTTACACACTACATTTCCACACACTTCCTAAAACCACACCCATACCCAACTTGACCTCCCGACTCATGTAGGTGATTCACATGGATGGTCCTTAACCCCTAAGCCCTCGCGTACAGGGTTAGGAACAACATAAATGAATGCCTCAAATGAGTCCTTTCATGGCTCATATGGGCTTGAAATGGCTTCATGGCTCAACCAAAATGATTTCACCCCACCTAAATTCACCCAATCTCCAATTTCCCAAATTTTCAATTTTTGACCCCGGGACCCTACACCTACTAAACCTACCCAAAACCCTCAAATTACCCAAATTTTTGCAAAATTTCCAAATTACCTAAAATTTTCCAAGATCAATCCCAAACACCTCCACATCACTCAAATTGATCATCCATACCCAAAAATACCAAAAATTCCAAGAAAACCTCCCAATACCCTCCAAATACCCAAAATACCCTTCTTGGCCTAAAAATCCAAAAATTCAGAAAATTCCCAGAAAATTCCAGAAAATCCCAAATATTCCCAATTTCATTTTGTCCAACTACACCATGGGCCAATTTTGTCAATTTACCCTACTTTTGTCAAAACCCCCAAATCGACCCATTTTAACCCAAAGTGGACCCAATGTCAAACCAAACCTACCCAATTGACCCCAATTTTGGTCCAATTCAATTCTAAACTTCAATTCAACATTCCCAATACCAATTTAGACCAAATCCAAGTCCAATTTGATTGACATTTGGATCCAATTTCACTTTGGGCCTTAAAGCCCAAATTTGGACCCATGACCCAAACTTAGCCCAAACTAACCCAATTCAACTCCAATTAACCCCAAATCTTTTCTAAACCTTCCTTAACATCCTCATAAACAAAACACTAACATGATTTGCCCAAGATTTTGACCCAAACCCCACTCAAATTCAACCCAAAATCAAAAAGCCCAATTTCGACCTAAACCCAAATCTAACCCAAATAGGCCCAAACCTCAAAATTAAAACCCAACCAATGCCAAAACCTCTTTGAAACACTCCCATAAACATTTCTTAATATTTATTTTACATCAATTTCAACCCTAGCCCAACATTGGCCCAAGTTAGCCCAATTTGACCTACATTGGCCCATTTACCAAATAAACCCAAATTCAACCCAATTCAAGCCCAAACCACCTTAAATCTATTTCAAATTATTCATGAAACATCCCTAAACCAAAACCAACAACTATTTGGCCCAAACTTCTACAAAAATTCCCATCCATGAACACATCCTTAAACTTAAAAGCCCACTTCCCTTAAACCTTCTTAAAAGCCCATTTCCTTCAAAATTCAAAAGCCCAAATCTACCCTAAAGCCCACATGACATCTCCATTTGTCATCCATTTAATTAAATCCATTACCTAAGTCCTAAAGTCACCATCAAATTATTCCAAATCAAGTTTCATACAAATTTCCATCAAAACATCCAAAATTCTTAAAACCCTTTTCATGAAACAAATCAACCTTTTCCCAAGCCAAATGAAGCCATGAACAAGCCATTCTCAAGCCACATGAAGCCATGAGGGCTTTGACTTGTCATTAGTCCATTTATGGCAAGAAGAGGGGGTTCTTTCTTAAACCTCCTTTAACCCTTTTTACCTTAATCATGTCACACACTAAACCATGTTTAGCCACCTCATCATGGATGGAGACTTCACCATTCCTTCTAAGCCGACCTAAATGATTCCCTCAGCTCAAAATCGAGCTTGGAAGGGTGCACCAAGCCCAAAATGGTGGGTTGACCCAAACCAAGCCAAAGTGAGTCTTCTCCCATTCCATTTAAATCAAACTCCTTTACACATGTCAAACCTCAATTGCCTACACTAAACCCCGCACTCGACCCACCCGACCAAGATGGTGACCATTGCTCGGCCGGCCGGCCACCGGGCCGCCGGAAAACACCATGGCCGAGAGCTCACATGTGAGCCAACATTGAAATTCTCACTTGCCGAGCTGCCCCATGCCTAGTGGTCACCATGGCTGATCTTCTCCTCACCGAGCAGCTCGATCCCAAGCCCTAACTCCCTCCGAGAGGCCTTCCACCCTCTCCTATTTAAACTCCACCCCTCTCGGCCATGAGAGGAGCCGAAAAAAAACCTTAAGGAAACTCTGCCAAAATCACTCCGCATCACTCTCTACACATAGAGCACCCGATCCCCACCGAATTCCAGCCCCAATTCCTTCTACGCGAGCCCAATTTTGAGCTCAAACTTTAGCCCAAAAACCAGGACACTTCTCCACAGTGAGCCAATTCCCAAATCGATTGGCTCTACACCTTCACTCGGACCAAGGGAAGGTGTCCACCACCAAAAGCCCCATCTCCAGAGCCACCCGGCTTGCTCCAACTCTCCAAGCTTTGTGATCGGGCTTGGTCGAAATCATATCCAGACAATTCACCAGACCAGGAGACTTCATCTGGAGCTTGCTGGGACCCAATCGAAGGTGCAACAACTCTCAGATTGAAGCCACACTTCTCTGAGCCAAGGTATGAACTAACTCTCCATCCCGAGCTTCTGGAGATTCTTCATTTCGAATGCCTTAGTTTCAATGCATGTTAGCCGTATAGATGTGTTCGTCTCTTCAAGACGAATCCATAGAGCATAAGAACATGAAAATTCATCGAGAATCGAGCGAGATCTTAGGGATTTAGTGTGGACGCGCTCTCGGGTGAGAACACTTGGGGACGATGAACGGATGCCGTCCATTCGATATACGCGCGCACGGACGGCCGGGATTGCGTCGGACCGGGAGACGGTACGAGAACCGCGGGGCCCGAGCCGCCGACTCGGGTGGCGGCGTCGAATGGGAGCGCGACGCGTGTGCGTTCGGAGCCGCCGAGGTTTCGCCGGCGCCGCGTGGATAAATAGAAAATTAGGGTATTTTCTTATTTATTTAATTCCCTAAACTTCAAAAATCCATATCTTTGTGTAGAAAAATCACAAAAATAAAATAAAAATACCCTCTTACTCAGTGAACAGAGGAGAATAATGTGAAAAAGAAATCACTTAATTTCATTAAGTATTTTATTTTTTATGATTTATTTACTCTCTCGCATACATTTAATTCTCCATGCATGTATACAATTCACCATGGCATGAGACCATAGGAGCTTTTGAAGCCTCCGAACTTGGGAACATTCCCCGAATTTTCCAAGGTGAGAGGCCATCTCTGTGAAAAGTTATTTATTTTTCAAATGCATGTTGCTGTTTTGAGTATTTTAATTCCAAAAATTAGCATGTTGTGAAATAAATTCTAGAAATATTTGGTGATGTTCCTTATGACCAGAGAACTCTAGAAAAATAGGACTTGAGTTAATTCACTCGCATTAACCCTAATTGGCTTAAACACCCAAAATAGGTCTTTAATTAATTAGAGTTAACCAGGTATCAAATTGACTTGAAATCAATTCTCCACTGACCTTTAGGATCAGAGGAATCCACCATAAAAATTTGAAGTCAATTGGACTTGGTTAGCCCCACTAATTGGGTTGATTAAGTCACTTAGCCATTTTAAACTTTAAAAATTCATAACTTTTAAAATACTTTTTAAAAATTTACCAAATTGGTTTTGGAGCCTCTCTGATATCAGGGGAATCTAAGAAAATTAAAATTTCAATTTTCTAAAAAAGTTGATTTTTAATAATATTTTAATATTTTTAATAATTAAAAAATAATAAAAATCACAAAAATAATAAAATTCACCAAAATGTCACATTTTGAATTTTAATCACTTAGGAACAAATCCCACATTTTTCCTAGGTCTATTTAGTGAGATATTGAATTTTAAAGCCCTAAGGTAATTTTAAAATTAAAAAAATGTATTTTCTAGCATTTTCACTAAAATAATTATTATAAATCATAGAAAAATCAGAAAATTGCAAAATTTGATTCTCTCGTTTTCTTGATATCAGAGAGATTTTTGAAAAATATAAAATTCATTTTTCAACATTTATTTTATTTTTAAATTAATTAACACTCCAAAACTCAAAATAATTATAATAAAAATAATATAATTCAAAAAATCACCAAAATTGGTCCAAGTGCTTCTCTGGTCATTAGGAATGTCCCCTAATTTTCTTAAGGACAAAAACTTTCCCTTGGTCATGTTATCAAATTTTCCTTGAAAATCTCTATTTTCCACCAAAAATAATTATATAAATAAATTAAATACAGAAAAATCACATTTTCTCCTCTCATGTCTTTATTGACATATGAGTGAAGTCACATAAAAATTTCAAGTTCATTTGAGTTCAATTTAGTGAGTTATGAAATTATTAAGCTTAAAGGGTAAAATGGTAATTAAACTTTTAACCCTTAATTAAAACTTTAGGTTTAATAAAAAATCAACAAGTAAAATATTTGATCTTAATCTGATTTGGATGATTGAAATTTAAATAATTAAAGGGTAGAAACCCATTAAATAATTTCAAAATGATTAAACTTTAATTAAATAATGGATTAAATTTGGAAGAATAATAAAATTGGAATCATTAAAATAAGGGATATTTATTAGGAAGAGATTTATTCTTTAATTTAAAAATCCCTAAATTAATCATCTCATTAATATTCAACTCTTAATTAAAATGATAATTCAAATTCAAAATATTAAAAGACTTAATTAAATTATTAAACTCTTTTGAAATTTCAATTAAAATTAAAAATAAAGTAAATTAAAGATAAATTAAATTAAGATTAAATTAAATTTAATAATTAAATTAAATTAAATTAAACAATTAAATTAAATTAATTAAACTTAAATTAAATTAAATTAAACAATTAAATTAAATTAAATTAAATAATTAAATTAAATTAAATTAAACAATTAAATTAAATTAAATTAAATAATTAAATTAAATTAAATTAAAAAATTAAATTAAATTAAATAATTAAATTAAATTAAATTAAATTAAATTAAATTAAATAATTAAATTAAATTAAATCAAATCAAATTAATTAAACATCAAATCAAATTAAATTAAAAGAAATTAAATATAAAACAACTTGAACACTATTCCAAATTTAAACTCTTTAATTTAAACCAAATCATTTGAATACTAATTTACCCTTGAAAGCTTTGATTATTATAACTCCTAAATTAAACGTCAAATGAAATGTTACTTCACTCATAGGATATTCAAATGTCCTAGTTCACTGAGCAAGTTAACAAAACTTGAAAACCTCGGACGATCGATTCATTTATATAATTAAATTCATTTGTACTTAAAACAATCCTGGAAATATTGAAAAGATGTTTAAGATTCTTCTTAAGCACTTCCTCAATATGATAGGATATTTATAAGAACAATTGGACTTAATTGTCCTTCGATGATGAAAATCGTCCTCAAACAACAAAAAACCCAAAGAACCTAGACGTCATAGGAGATGACTAGCTATAGGATTAGGAATTTGGTAGAAAACCATAACCTTTCCCTTAGCTTTACCTAGGAACTTGCTTAAATATTCTAATTGTGTTTTAAGTGCAGCTTGGGATGACGGGAAGACCCTCCAGTGTACGCTTTTATTTTATTGCAATTTACTTTCTTGCAATTTACATTATTGCAATTTACTTTATTGCAAATGCATTTTACTTTTCTTGCATGATAAAACAACTGTTGAATGAAAACCCACACCTTTAGGATAGACCCTAAAACTGAAACTAAAATTAAGTTAAAAGTCATTGCAAGATAAAATTCACCGCCACAACATTTCAAAATATAAAACAACTCAAAATTTAATCACAAACAGTAACACAAAACTACAATTACAACTAAATTAAAACGTCCCGTTGGATGATCGGGAATACCTCGGATGATGTAACCTACGTGTTGCTAACGGGATTTCCCACGGTCTAAATGAAAGTGTGGAACTCATTCAGTTGAGTTTAGCAAATTCATCTGGACTAAGTGAATCCGATAAAAATAATGATGCCGGAAGGATGGAACCGTGGGATCTTAACCGGTGTCGTTATAATCAACTTTAAGATTTGTTTTAATCAAAACACAAGAACACTTGGAAATTAAGACTTCTCTAAACCAAAACACTTTTCTCAACTCCTGATTTATGATTTCTAAAACTAAACCTCTCGCAACAACAAGGAGCTCGGAGCATGGTGGGCAAGCACGACCATCGTCATCAAGCAAAACCCGAGTCTACTTCAAAGAAACTTTCCTAGAATTAAAACAACCAAGCCATAGGACTTCGAGGTAGCTTGCCTAGTGCAACATAAATCCTCAACTCTTCGTTAGGCATTTGCATTGCAAATTAAGCCCTAACCGGTCTTAGGATTCCGAGGTAGTCGTCCGATACGACAATAAACCCTCACATCTTCTAGAGCTATTTGTTTGATTTTATCATACAAATATAAGCCCTAATTAATTGAAATTGGCAAGATTGAAATATCAAATGAACATTAGGACTTTCCTAAATTCAAGCCAAACGATAGGATAGTCTGGAAATTATCGAAGTTCACTTCGAATCGTTGATTTCTCCTACCTTTCTTCCTTTGGATTCACAAAACAAAATGTTCCAAAAATTTGATCCATTCCCTATTGAAACTCCAAAATTCAATCTTTGAAAACCTTAAACTTTGAAATTCTTGAGAGCAGAATCATTGATTATTATCGAGAGTTTTCTTAGGTGATTCCCGTCACTTAAGATGTAATTAACTATAGGGGCTTGCCCTTATAGGGAATTTTAAAGAACCTGAGTAATATAAACCCTGTTTAATGTTTTCATATTAAGCTGGGAAACTTGTCGGCTTATAAAATTGGTTCGCGGACCAAACGGATGTCACTAATCTTCTAGTTTATCTAATCAAGCCCCACCATCAAGCGGTGTGTCTATCCTTAGGGATAGATACACGGTTCGTGGTGCGGTGCTCGTTTATATAAACTATTTGGGATGTGAGATCGGTTTAATTTCATATCTTAAAACCTTCAAATTTAAAATTATTTTCAAAATCAAATACTACTTTTCAAATTATTTATTTTAATTAAATTAAAAATTCGCCGACAGATTTCTGTTAGGCGACCCCTCTTCAAAATAAAACACGACCTAAAAATATGCCGACAAGGAGTGATCCTCCGAGTCGAGAAGTCTTGCATAAGGCTTTCTCTTCCTTTCCAAGTCTGAATCGGATTCATTACCTTCTCTACACCTTTGAACATTTCGTTCTAAATAAACAAACCCTCTAATGAATGACTCTTTTAACTAATAACTCCTTCTTATAAATACATGAACAAGAATGTGTTCGGACTCTTTTCAATTCCTTTCTTTTCGTCCTGATGAGAAGAAGCATAACTTGGGACTAACAATCAGGATCTGCCCTGCAGAAATGGAGGCCCCAAAGCTCATTTTCTCCTTCACCAATGGACTCGACTTCGCTGTTTACAAGGATGAGCTGCCCGACAATGGGATCATCCGGTTCGGACAAGGATTCGAGAACACAAATATCAAGATCACCGACGTTTCCCTTTTCGCGCTAACAAACAAAGTATCTGAAGCTGAGAAGCCGCTGATCGAGTTCAACCTTAGGTTAACTCGAGAGTTTCCTCCCCTGCAAAAGATTCCAAATGAGAGGAGTACTGCTCGTCCGCGGAAGGACTATCGTTGCTACCCCCAGCTGGTCTAGTTGTCTCGCACCTACCCCGCTTCTCGCCAAATTAAAGGGGAAGGAAATCCGGAACTATGGTGAACTCCGCTACCGTGGAGGGTACGGACTTTTCGTGAGACCTTCGTTTTGAAATCGGGTCCAGCTCGAGAATTCCATCACTAACACGGACCCAAAGAAGAAACAGAAGTAGGAAGATTGCCAGGAAGGCCAGAGTTGCCGAAGTTGCTTTCCTGGAGGAAATCCCGGAGATCCCCGAGTACACACCACTATCCGAATACATACCATTGCTCGAAGATACACCCTTTTTGGAAGGAAGTAGATTCCACCCCCTTTCCGCCGCAAGCGACGAGGAAAATGTCCGCAGGATTGTTTCTACATTACCTCGACCAGCATACTACGATGACGACGAAAGAAAAGGGCTAGGATCACGCCATTCGCCCGACTACGGACCTCGATCGAGAAACTAGCAAAGAAAGAGAAATGCCCCGTATCGGAGATTCTAAGAAGGATAGGACGGGTGCCAGTCAAATCCCGTCTTGGGCCACGAGTAGAACCTGACATCGTTACAGAAAAGCCAAATAAAAGGATGAAGGCTAGTCCGCCTATCGTTGTTTCGTGGTTGCAGATCAGGGAGGATACCACCTTCCGGCATTTGGCCGACAGACCATCCGGTCCTAGACCTTCCGTCGCTAGAAGGATGGTATGGCGTCCCACTACCGGACAGCTTAAGGTTGAAACAAGCAGCCCGAGAAGGATAGTCTCGTCGGAGACTTGAATCCGAAGAAAGTGCCACCTGCGATGAAGGGGACTCGTGAGAAGGGAACCCGGCAGCTATCACACGACAACCGCGAAGATGCACGAAAAGACCGCTAGAGGACGCTATGGAAAAGTTGAGGACCGATATTCGACGACTAGCAAAAGAAAGAGAAGAGAAATTCGGAGACGAGATTGATTCATCGGAATTCATGGACGATGAGTATGCGAGAAATCAACATGGTCGAAACACGAGCTTCGTCGGCTTCACAAGGTGCTCCTGCAGCCGCGAGAAGAGAGGAGCCGAAGTGATGACAAGACGGCTTCAAGAGAAAGACGATACGATCGCCCAAATGGCGAAGAGGATGGAAGAGATGGTTGTAGCCCTAGCCACTCTCCAAAGTCAAGTGCAACCCAAAAGAGAAACACCCCCAGAGGTCATTCACATTGTGGACGGAGGAAAGGAGATTACATCTCTCAACGGGGATGATCGACTAAAGAAAAATACAACACAAAGTATGATTCCGGAAAAAGATATCAAGAGCTTGGTGGAACAGCGAGTGCGAGAAGCCTTAGCACAATCGAAGAGCGGGACATCCATTCGGACGGGTAGACCTTACCCGGAAGAATTCGACGCTGTCCAATACCCGAAAGGCTTCGTACCACCTCTGTTCAAGACCTTCGATGGAACCGGGAACCCCCGACAGCATGTTGCACACTTTCGTGCCAGTTGTTGTAATGCCGGCTGGAGCGATGCATTACTCTTCCGACAGTTCGTCAGCAGCCTGTCTGGGATCGCCTTTGATTGGTATGCAGAATTACCGAATGGTTCAGTGAAGACGTTCTCAGAACTAGAAAACCTTTTCATCAAGCGATTCGCCGGAGCTCAGCACCACATCACTATAGGTGATTTAGTGGTAGAGAAGCAGAAGCCGAACGAAACTTTAGTGGATTACATACTTCGATGGAGAAATCTAAGTATGAAGTGTGAACCACAATTACAAGAACAACATGCAGTCGGTATCTTACTTAAAAGCATTCATGGCCCGATAGCACTTCTCTTCAAGGGATTTACCATTAAGACTTTCGAGAAGTTGTTAAGCAAGGTCAGAAGCTTGCAAGAGGAGGCGAAGCAATTAAGTTTCGCCGACAAGACAGACAAGCAAAAGCCTGTGAAGACTTTTGAAAAGAAATCCGGGATTGTTGCAGCAGTCGACAAAGGCAAACAATCGATACAAAAAACGTCCGAACGGCCACAACAACCTCAATAGAATTATCAACAACCCCGACCTAGCTATCAGTCATCTCCACAGTATGAACAATCGCCTCGTCCGCAACGTACATTAAGGGAGCTTCTGAGCAGGGAATATCCATTCAAGAATGAAGCAGTGCCGAAAATGTTCCGTAGTCTGATGAAGACTCCGATTTCCAAATGCTCAGGAACCTAAGAGACCAGAGGAAGTCAACAAGAAAGGTGATCCCAACTTTTGCCCCTACCACCGGATGCTTGGACACAAGATAGAAGATTGCATTACCTTCAAGAGTTGGCTTAATGAAAACCTTCGGAAAGGGAATATAACAATCCCGAAGGAGTACATGAAGGAACCCCAGAAAGGAGGTTCCGTCAATGTTGTCTCGACTGATCCCATCATTTCGATAGATCCCTATACAACTGACGATGGATGGACTACCGCTTGGACAAGGTCTTCAAAAAAGATTTTAGACAGCATCCAAACCGCTTCGGTGCGAGCTTCAATTCGAGTTCGAAACTCGTCAAGTCGGCACTATCACTTGCGATAGAAGAACCACCTCAACAGGAGACGATTGAAGAGAAGAAGAAAATCGACGAAGAAGAGAGGATCGAGGTTCCTAAGGCTAGACTAGGGACTCGCTTATCCTAGGATAGTTATTTCGGATTCGGGGAGAAATCCCTCGAACCTCTCGACTACGTATGATTATTTGCTCACTTCAGTGGGATCTTATAATGATAAGGGTGAGGGCGTTGGCTACGTTTTGACCGTTTCTAACGATTACGTAACTAGCGACAATCCGGACATCGAATTCGATACCAATGACAATTCTCAAATCATACACAATCTCGACGATCGCAATGACGAAGAAGACATCCATCAAGCAGGCTACGAGAGTTCAACAAGCAACGAATCTATCTGCTAGTTTCGAGGAGCTCCAGTCACAATAGAGTTAGAGCCTTCAGACTCTGAAGCTAATCCGGAAGAACCTGTCATTCCGATTCAAGAAGAAACACCAGCAAGCTCAACACTAGAGTCAGAAGAAATTACAGAAGTTAACTTAAGAAGTGGAAGAGTTCTACCTCCGAGGATGGGTCCAAAGGACAAAGGAAAGTAGGTGGTTGTTCAGGAAGAACCAACCCCGGCAGAAGAAATACTCATTCGAGAAGAAATCGAGACACATGAAAATAAAGTAGACTACAACGTGCTAGCCCATCTTAGGAAACTACCAACCAAGCTGAGCATCTACGACACTCTCATCTTATCAAAGGAGATGAGAGAAGCTCTGATCAAGGCCTTACTTGATCCAGAAATTTGCTTGGCTCAAATGGCCGGAGATTCCTTAGATGAGGTTTGCTCGTTAAAGGAACAACGAGGTGTTACCTTCACGGACAATGACCTACTACTTGGGACAGCAGACCACAACCGACCGTTGTACATTTCAGTTACAATTTGGAAGTTTACGCTCTCCAGAGTATTGGTGGATCCAGGAGCATCAATCAATATAATGAGTCTTCGAACACTAAGCATATTTGGAAATTGATGCTCGTGAGCTCGAAGCCGACAAAATGTTATTAAGAGGATTCAACCGGAAAGGAGAAAGAGCCCTCGGATCAATAACACTACCGATGAAGACCGGTGACTTAGCAAAGACAACCGCAAAATTTCACATAATTGATTCGAAACGTCGTTCAACGCTCTACTCGGGCCGACCATGGATACATGAAAACGAGGATGGTACCATCATCTCTACATCGGTGCATCAAATACTACGATGGAGGGGAACGAGTGCATCAAAGGTGACTTACAACCATTCTCCGTACATGAAATTGGAATTCATGAAGATGCAGCTTATTATGCACCTCCAAAGAAAACAATCTTCTCTAGAGATACCATAACGAATGAAGCAAAAGAAGTTCGGGACGATGAAGAACCTGAAGTTCTAGTCCAACAGTCACTCACCACTCCCTTACGGTGAGATGATGAAGGTTTCTCCACAACTCGCATCCGAGGTCGAGGCCAGGGACGAGGTCGTGGCAGAGACGTTAGGACGATTGGACGAGAGAAACCAGCCATCAATGTTGATTGGGAAGATAGTTCTGAAGAAGAAAAAGAAATCAAACAAGAAGCAACGACAATAAGTTGGAAAAAGCCGCAATTCAAGATCTCTCTCGAAGATGAGAAGAATGAAGAATATAAATCGAAGTACGAGAAGATTAACCACTATGTACATACTATGACCCTAACCCCGATCCATTCTAATAAGATCGAGGGTATGGTGGTCAAAGAGGTACATAGCGGCGGTGCAAAGCCAATCAAATTCTACCGTGGTGCTCCTTCCTCCAAAACTGAAAAATAATGTACAATTTGAAGATGTCACTTCATCAGAATTAATGGAATTACCTTTTGAGTGGTACTCTCCCTGTTTTCAAAATTTAATTCAGCGTGGTTTCTTACCTCGACAATGGACAAAAGGTCAATCACAACATTTTGAAAAATTATGGAATAACTCCGTTCGTCCACCCAATTCAAAGCATGGTCTCAGATTCGGCACAGTAGGATCAGTTGACGATATTGAATTTTGCTTGGTTGTCACTTGAGAGCCTAATGAAAACTGCATGGAAACTACAGAAGAATTTGAAGATTTACAAATTGGAGATACTCCACCAGAATTTGAAGAAGAAATTAAATCTACAATAGATGAGTTAACGGAAGTTAACTTAGGTACTAGCGAAAAGCCTAGACCTACCTTTGTTAGCTCCTTACTCAACAAGGAAGACTCCGAAGAAATAATCAAGTTATTAATGGAATTTAAAGACTATTTTTCTTGGAGCTACGATGAGATGCCAGGATTAGCTCCAGAGGTCGCAGTCCATAAGCTAGGAGTGGATCCTACTTCTGTCCCAGTAAGGCAAGGTCCCAGAAGAATGCGTCTAGAAATCGAACAACAAGTCATAGCCGAAGTTAAAAAGCTAATAGACGCCCAATTTGTCCGTGAAGAACAATACCCAACTTGGTTAGCCAATGTGGTGCCGATCGAAAGAAGAATGGTCGGATCGGAATTTGTGTGGATTTCGGAGATTTAAACAAGACATGTCCAAAGGATGAATTCCTCTACCGATCCCGAATTAATGATCGACATTGCTTCGACACATGAAATATTCTCATTCATGGATGGATCTTCGGGATACAACCGGATAAAAATGGCTCCGGAAGATGAAAAGCTTACAGCATTCGTAACGCCGATCGGAGTATATTGCTACACAAGGTGATGCCATTCGGATCGAAGAACGCAGGAGCAACCTACCAGAGAGCAATGACAAGAATTTTTGATGATCTCATCCACAATCAAGTCGAATGCTACGTGGACGATGTGGTCATCAAAAGCAAAGTAAAGGACAACCACCTCTATGATTTGAGAATTGTTTTCGAACGATTAAGACAATTTAACCTTAAGTTGAATCCCTTAAAATGCGCCTTCGGCATCACCTCCGGGAAATTCTTAGGATTCGTTGTCCGACATCGTGGAATTGAAATCAACCTGGAAAAGATTAAAGCTATCTTAGAAATGCCACCTCCCAAAACATTAAAGCAACTACAATCTTTTCAAGGGAAGCTGGCATATCTTTGACGCTTTATCTCAAACTTTTTAGGTAGGTGTCAACCCTTCTCGGCACTGGTTAAAAAGGACGCCAAATTTATTTGGGAAGAGAAATGTCAGAAGGCCTTCGAAGACATTAAGCAATATTTAATGACACCTCCTGTCTTAGCAGACCCCAGGTCTCGTGTAGACCGCCGATACTTTATACCGCGGCTTTAGAAGACTCTCTCGGAGCCCTGTTAGCCCAGGTCAATGATGAGGGTAAAGAAATTGCTCTTTATTACCTAAGCCGTTGTTTACTTCCGACGGAAATAAGGTATCCTGCAATTGAAAAGCACTGTTTGGCCCTAATCTTCGCCGCTCAAAAGCTCAGGCACTACATGCTTTCTCATAAGGTCAACCTGATCTCGAAATTTAATCCATTGCAATACTTCGATGACCCGTCCAACGCTTTCCGGCGGACTTGCCGGATGGTCAATGATATTATCGCAATTCGATATAACTTTCGTGTCTCTTCGTGCCGTAAAGGGACAAGTCCTAGCAGACTTCCTCGCAACGCACCCTTTACCGGCAGAATCACCTCACAACGACGACTTGCCTGACGAGCAGATAATAAACTTAGAAGACCCCGATGATCGATGTTGGGAACTGTACTTCGACGGAGCATCTTCGAGCACACAAAGACAAAGAATCGCAAGTGATAGTGCCCGGTAAGGCGAGAGATCCGATTAATCTTTATAACACCGGAGCGGGGGATGTTAAGATACTCCTACCACTTGACAGAACCGTGTACAAACAACGAAGCAAAATACGAAGCCCTCATAACAGGACTGGAATTAGCTATTCAAATGGGAATAATAGACATCAACATCTATCGGGATTCGCGAGTTAATCATTCAACAGATCGCCAGACAGTACAGAATTTTAAAACCAAGACTCGAGCAATACTTCCAGTATGCCATACAGCTGTTGGAACAGATTCTGAATGTGACAATCTACAAAATTTTCAGAAAAGAAAATGCTTTGGCTGATGCGTTAGCTCTCCTCGCAAAAGAATTTGCTTGTTTGCAAGATGAATCAGTAGAAGTGTCAGTTCACGGACGTTAGGTCCTATCACAACTCGACATAGACACAATACACAAATCAGAAAAAGAAAAAGAATCGACTGCAAAGTGACGTAGAAAACACGGAAGATTGGCGACAACCATTAATAGATTACTCGCAAATAGGAAAACTACCGGACGATAGGTCGCTAGCCCATCGGATCAAGAAAAGAACTCGTCTTACGCATTAATAAACAACACGTTATACGGAAGGTCTTTCGATCAAATGTGGCTAAGGTGCCTAAGCGGGTCCGAGGCCCGTGAAATTGTTAAAGAGGTGCATTCGGGACTCGCGTGGCGCTCACCAGTCGGGTCCGAAGATGAAAATGAAAATTAAAAGACTAGGGTACAACTGGCCCTCGATGATGACCGACTGCATGAAAATCGCCAAGAGCTGTCACCACTGCCAAGTGCACGGAGTGGTACTACACCAACCTCCAAATGTGCTACATCCGACAATTGCGTCGTGGCCATTTGAATGTTGGGGCACGGATATAGTGGGTCCAATAGAACCACCATCTTCAAAAGGACATCGCTTCATTCTTGCGGCTACATATTACTTTTCCAAGTGGGCAAGGCGGTTCCACTTAGAGAAGTGAAAGCACACCACGTGCTACGGCTTTTCAATAATCAAGTTGTCTCACCGTTTTGGAGTGCTGCGCGAGATTATCTCGGATAATGGGTCGGCATTCGAAGCACACAAATCAACAATTTTGTCGGGAGACACGGAATCGACTGGCGATATTCAACAATTTACTACCCAAGAGCAAACGGCCTCGGTCGAGGCTTTTAATAAAACTCTCGTTCAAATCTTAAAGAAAACCTTGGACGATAATAAGAAAAATTGGCACGAGAAGTTATTAGAAGCCTTATGGGCCTACCGGACAACCTTCAGAACTCCTACTCAAGCTACACCTTATGCTCTGGTGTATGGGTCCGAGGCATTGTTACCTTTAGAAGTTCAGCTTCCTTCACTCAGAATTTCAGTTGCAAATAAGATCACAACAGAAGAGAATGCCAAATTACGACTAGAGGAATTAGAAAGCCTGGAAGGGAAAAGACTTGCAGCGCAGCAGAATTTAGAACTATACCAAGCTAAGATGGTTCAAGCCCATGACAAACCGGTCCGCCCAAGAACCTTCAAAGTTGGTGACTTAGTTCTCGTTCTCAAGAGACCTATTCTTGCACACCGCAAGATAGGAGGAAAATTTGAACCCACTTGGGAAGGGCCGTTTGTGGTTGAAGCGAGTATACTCGGGAGGTTCCTACCAGCTAGTGAATTGCCGGGGAGAACGACATATGCTTCCGATCAACGGACTATACTTGAAAAAGTATTACGCTACCTGATGTTTCAAAGGAATGAATTCTTCATCCCTAAGAAACACGGGCGAAGTAATTACTTATGACTGGGTCCGAACCCAAAAATAATAAAATGTGCTAAATAAAATCATGATAATAAAGTTTTCCTTGTTTTCTTTTCCAAATCAAAATCTCTTTCCTGATCTTATCCCACTTCATTCCTGTTAAATTAAAAAAAAAAGAAATAAAAAAAATGTGTTTTTAATAAACATTTTCTTAATGTTTTTGTTCTTAGTACAGCCCCTGATCCTTTTCCTTGTCTTTTCGCAGGGAAATGTCGAACGCGCGGTTGGTCCTGAACTTTAGAAATGGCGTAAGCCTTGCACTCGATGAAAAGAGGGTGAAAGATGGAGCGATAATCGAGATTGACTCGGACTTCGCACCGACGGAGCCTACGATACGAGGAAAGTGACCGGGTCCCGGTTGACCGAGAAGAACTGCCCGGGCGGACGATGATGAAAGTGGGTGGCCCAAGCCACCAATCCGAAGCAAGAAAAGAAAAACAAACACCGAAGAAGATAAGAAAATGAAGTCTGTAGTCGCTACAGCAGAGGGCAGGCTTGTCAGCGCCGCGCCCACGGAGATTCAGGAAGTTCGAAGAGCTACTCTCACAACAACGCAACGAAGAAATAAGAATCGCCGTATCCGTAAGATGTTAACCAAACTAGCAGCGGACCAGCGCGACGAGGCGAGCTTGCTACTGCCGACACATACACTTCAAGGACATCGGTTCACCGAGAACTCCGAAGAAAGGAGGCCAGCTCCTAGGATAACGGAAAGGACCGGGGAAATCTCACGAAGATCGAAGAAAGAAGACTACCACGCTACCGGATAGAACCACCAGGTGATGCATGACCTTGTTGCGAAGCAACCCGGGGGATGTCCCGACGGACATCATCCCCGAGGAGCCGAGGTATGCAGGAGAACGTGAAGGGATTGAGCCGTATATCCCACAATACGTCACCAGGCCTAGCCATTTGCAAATTATTCCAGAGTACGAGCTGGAAAGAATGCAGAATGTCGAAAAGAAAACCTTTGAATACTTCGAGAGAATCAGAGGCTGAAGGATCAATATACTAGAAGGCCTCGAGCTACATACAGACGTATTTTCAGAGTATGAACAACAACAAATCGTGGATTGCATCCGGGATTTGAAAAGAATGGGCCGAGCGGGCCGCCTGAGGGAAAACACCTACTCGAACCCCGGAGATGGATGCCAGGGAAAGGAAGAATTACAATACAATGCGGATGATGTTACAACTTTGCGGAAGACAGGAAGGGAAATCCACCAGGGATAATCCGTCATGAGCAAGTGGATCCGATGACATTAGTCATCAAGAGAATGGTAAAGAGATTGATAACATGGAGGGTACTGCCAGCAGATTGCATACCCAATAGCTGCATTATTAACATCTACAAGCGGTGGTGACCGCATACCCCCACACATAGATCACCATGACTTTGTCGACCTTTCGCACGGTCTCTTTTCCGAACGAGTGTAACATCATGTTCGGATCCGACCTCCGGATAGCAGGCCCGGGTGAGTTCCGAGGGCCGGTGAAGATACCGTTACCGGTAGGTTCCGTCATGATACCGAAGGGAAACGGAGCAGATGTCGCTAAACATTGCATACCGGAGTACCAAGTGAAGCGGATCTCAATTACTTTCGGAAGGATGGACGACAGGAAGACACCTTACCACTTCCGACCGGACCCGGAGCTAGAGAGCCTCCGGCCTTACGAGCTGTGAGTTACATGGAAAATATCACACCTCCAATGTACATCCATACGGCATCCTTGCCAAGGATGACTTGGAAGGTGATGTTATTAACCATGTACCCCACTATTCAGACATGGATTTTTGACAGATGCTTCTTTGGATGGATCGGCGAAGATCATACATAGTCCATTTTGAATCTACATGGATTGTATGAGATGTATTCCAGATCGAGTTGTATGATGTATCTTCAACATGATTGGAATGAAAGTGACCATGTCACATTTTTGGCCTTCAACTCTTTTGTGCAAATTGACTGGGAAACGCCATTAGAGTTAAATGAACTTCGAACAAAGAACAGAAAAGAAATAAAAAAAAGAATAAAAGAAAACTTTCCTTAAAAATCTAAAAATGATGAACACCAAATTCACATGGACATTAAATAAATAAAATAAATTTGGATAGTTAAAAGATAAACGAAATGAACATAAATTTCAAATCAAATCTAAATCAAATTCAAATTCAATCTCTCCAAATCAAATCTCAATCAAATCTCAAATTCGATCTTCGAGATCTCAAATCAAATTTCAATCGAAAATTCAAATTCAATCTCCCAAATCTGAAATCCAATCCGTTCTACTCTTTCCCTTTTCTGGGATGGAAGCGGTTGATTCCACTGACACGGATTGAATCTGATGGCGAGGAATTATACCCAATCCAAACCAGCAACTTTTGATTAATTCTTTTGAACGGGGTATGTAACATCTACATATTCCCTCCCAATCTATTTCCTTCCATGAAAATCTTCTACAACTTTCATGAAATTCTTGAAACACCAAAATTCCACACTTTTCAAATCAACACTACAAATCTTTGCAAAGTCAACGACCACATCAAAATCAAATTCCTGGAGTTGAGGATTTTACATCCGAGACTGCATTGCTTTAGGATTCTTTCCCTATTGTAATGAAATACATCAAAAATCAAACTTTTGGAGTTGAGGATTTTACATCCAAAACTGCATTGCTTTAGGATTCTTTCCCCTATTGCAATGAAATACACCAAATTCAAATTCCTGGGATTGAGGATTTTACATCCGAGACTGCATTGCTTTAGGATTCTTTCCCTATTGCAATGAAATACATCAAAAATTCAAACTTTTGGGGTTGAGGATTTTACATCCGAGACTCGCATCGCTTTAGGATTCTTTTCCTATCGCAATGAAATACATCAAATTCAAACTTTTGGGTCGAGGATTTTACATCCGAGACCGCATTGCTTTAGGATCATTTCCCTATCGCAATGAAATACATCAAAATCAAATTCTCGGGGTTGAGGATTTTACATCCGAGACTGCATTGCTTTAGGTTCTCTCCCTATCGCAATGAAATACATCAAATTCAAACTTTTGGGTCGAGGATTTTACATCCGAGACTGCATTGCTTTAGGATCATTTCCCTATCGCAATGAAATACATCAAAATCAAATTCCCGGGTTTGAGGATTTTACATCTGATACCGCATTGATTTAGGTTCTCTCCCTATCGCAATGAAATACATCAAATTCAAACTTTTGGGTCGAGGATTTTACATCCAAGACTGCATTGCTTTAGGATCATTTCCCTATCGCAATGAAATACATCAAACTCGAATTCTTAGAGTTGAGGATTTTACATCCGATACTGCACTGCTTTAGATTCTTTTCCTATCGCAATGAAATACATTAAAATCAAATTCAAACTTTTGGGGTTGAGGATTGTACATCCGATACTGCATTGCTTTAGGTTCTTTCCCTATTGCAATGAAATACATCAAAATCAAACTCTTGAGGTTAAGGATTTTACATCCAATACCGCATTGCTCTGAGATCTCTCCTCATTGTAATGATTCAATCCGATCAATTCAATTTTCTTTTGAGGTTGAAGATGTCACATCTAAAACCACAAAATTCCAATTTTTCATTTCAAGTTCAAATCCCTTCAAATTAATCTTAACAAAACTTCAATCTAAATTGAAACTCAAACTGAAATCTGAGCTCACACATCAAAACTTAAACTGAAACAAAATGAAACCTAAATCGAAATTCCCCAGATCATGTGATTTGGGATTCACCTCCTTTCCCCAGCGAGAGTTCAGGAATCTCCAGTCTCAGAGATATACTTGACACTCCCCAGCGGAAATTCTTTAATTTCGTCCTAAGTTTGTCACTTGGACATCTGTGTTGGTTTCGTTGATCTTTTCGGTCAATGCCAATACGCGCGGTGTGCTTGGTTAGCACACCACACCTATTGGGGGTCCATTTGTTGACCTCATTTTTGATGAGGTCTTCTCTTATCTCTTTAGTACTTAGGATCTAGCCTTAGGATTTTCCTTTGACTATCCTAGAGGATTAGAATTGGGACCCACCATCTAGAATTTCAAACCACTTCTTAACTCCTCGCAAACTCTACAAACTTGATCGTAGACCCCTAATCACCTAGAGGGTTGAAATCGAATGTGGAAGTTTAAAGGATGAGTTCCTATGGGACTCTTTGGCCTTAGGACTACCCCAGGTGGCCTCGGTGCAGTGAAGGGGCTGACTTACACACACACTACACCTATACACTACACTTTCACACACCTATACCTAACTTGACCTCCTGACTCATGTAGGTGATTCACATGGATGGTCCTTAACCCCTAAGCCCTGGCTAAGAGGGTTAGGAACAACATAGTGGATGCCTCAAATGAGTCCCTTCATGGCTCATGTGGGCTTGATATGGCTTCATGGCTCAACCAAAATGATTTTATTCCACTTATATTCACCCAATCTTCAATTTTCCAAATTTTCAATTTTTGACCCCCGGGACCCTACACCCGCCTAGCCTACCCAAAACCCTTGAAATCCTCCAGAAACACATAAATTACCCAAAATTCCTCAAAATCAATCCCAAACATTCCACATCACTCAAATTGATCATCCATAGCCAAAAATACCAACAATTCCAAAAATACCTCCCAATACCCTCTAAATACCCAAAATACCCCTCTTGACCCAAAAATCCAAAAATTCAGAAAATTCCCCGAAAATTCCAAAAAATCCCAAATATTCCCAATTTCATTTTGTTCAACTACACCATAGGCCAATTTTATCAATTTATCCTACTTTTGTCAAAACCCCCAATTTGACCCATTTGAACCCAAAGTGAACCCAATGTCAAACCAAACCTACCCAATTGACCCAAATTTTGGTCCAATTCAATTCTAAACTTCAATTCAACATTCCCAACACCAATCTAGACCAAATCCAAGTCCAATTTGATTGACATTTGGATCTAATTTCACTTTTGGCCTTAAAGCCCAATTTGGACCCATGTCCCAAACATAACCCAAATTCACCTAATTCAACTCCAATTAACCCCAAATCTTTTCCAAATCTTCCTTAACATTCCCACAAACAAAACACTAACATGATTTGCCCAACATTTAGACCCAAACCCCACTCAACTTCAACCCAAAGCTAAAAGGCCCTATTTTGACCTAAACCCAAACCTAACCCAAATGAGCCCAAACCCCAAAATCAAAGCCCAACCAAAGTCAAAAACTCTTTGAAACACTCCCATAAACATTTACCAACATTAATTTTACATCAATTTCAACCCTAGCCCAACATTGGCCCATGTTAGCCCACTTTGACCTATATTGGCCCATTCACCAAAGAAGCCCAAATTCAACCCAATTCAAACCCAAATCACTCCCAATTTGCTCCAAGTCACTCATGAAACATCCATGAGCTAAACCCAACAATTATTTGGCCCAAGCCTTTACCAAAATTTCATCCTAAAATCCATTTTAAAATCCAAAAGCCCACTTCCCTAAACCATTTTAAAAGCCCATCTAGAACCATTTCAAAGAGCCCAAAATCTACCATAAAGCCCACATGACATTTCCATTTGCCATCCACTTAATCAAAGCCATTCCCTAAGTTCTAATCCCATCATCAAATAATTCCAAATCAAGCTTCATACAAATTCCCATCAAATTACCAAAAAATTTCTAAAATCCATTTTCATGAAATTGACCAAGCTTTTCCCCAAGCCAAAGACAAGCCATTCAAGCCATGGACAAGCCACATGGAGCCATGGGAGGTTTGACATGTGATCAAGCCATTAATGGCAAATGGAGGGCCCCCTTTCCTAATCCTTCTTAAACCCTTTTTTACCTTAAGCATGTCACACACTAAACCATGCTTAGCCACCTCATCATGGATGGAGACCACACCATTTTCTCTTGGGCGACCCAAGTAATCCTTTTCAGCCCAAAACCAGGCCTTGGGTGGTAAACCTAGCCCAAAATCATGGGTTGACTCATTTGAACCCAAAATAGCCTTCCCCCATTCCATTTCAATCCAAGCTCTTTACACATGGCATTGGCCGATTGATCGCACTAAGCTCCGGCCACGACCTCCCCGATGACAACAAGTGACTCGACCACGGCCGGCCAGCCACCACAGCCGCCGGAAACCACCGAGCCGAGAGCTCACATGTGAGCCCAAACTTGGAATTCTCACTCGCTGAGCTGCCCCATCCCCAGTGGCCATTGTAGTTGTTATTCTCTTGCCAAGAGCAGCTGATCCCAAGCCCTAACTCTCCCTGGGAGGCCCTCCACCCTCTCCTATTTAAACACCACCCCCTCTCGGCCATGGGAGGTGCTGAACCAGACCTTACTGAAACTCTGCCAAAATTTCTCCAGATCACTCTCCATACTTAGAGCAGTTGATCCCTAGTGCTAATTTGCCCTAATCCCCACCAACAGAACCCAATTTCTCAGCCAAAATTCCACCCAAAACCAGGACACTTCTCCACAGTGGATCAATCCTCAAATTGATTGGTCCTACACCTTCACCAGATCAAGGGAAGGAGTCCACCAGCAAAAGCCCCCTCTCCAGGCCACCCAGTTGCTCCAGCCTCCAAGCTTTGTGATCGGCTGTGGTCGAAATCATACCTAGACGATTCACCAGACCAGGAGACTTCATCTGGAGCTTGCTGGGATCCAATCGAAGGTGACACAACCCTCAGATTGAAGCCACACTTCTCTGAGCAAAGGTATGAGCTAATTCTTCATCCCAAGCTTCTGGAGATTCTCCATTTCAAATGCTTTAATTTCAATTTATGATCACCATATAGATGTATTCGTCTCTTCAAGACGAATCCATAGAGCATAAGAACACGAAAATCCATTGAGTATTGAGTGAGATATTAGGGATTTAGTATGGACGGCTCTCGGGTGAGGACGCTTGGGGACGATGAACGGATGCCGTCCATTTAATACACGCGCGGACGGACGGCCAGGATCGCGTCTGATCAAGAGATGGAACGACACAGCGGGGCCCCGGAGTGCTGAGTCAGATGGCGGCGTCAAACCAGAACGCGCCGCGTGGCCTTTCGGAGCTGCCGAGGTTGACGCGGCGCCGCGTGGATAAATAGAAAATTAGGGTATTTTTGATTTATTTAATTCCCCTAAACTTCAAAAATCCATAACTTTGTGTAGGAAGATCAGAAAAATAAAATAAAAATACCCTCTTGCTCAGTGAACAGAGGAGAATAATGTGGAAAATAAATCTTTTAATTTCATCAAGTATTTTATTTTTAATAATTTATTTACCCTCTGCATTATTTTAATTCTCCATGCATATAGGAAATTCACCATGGCATGAGACCATAGTGAGCTTTTAAGCCTCCGAATTTGGGAACATTCCCTGAATTTTCCAAAGTCGAGGCCATCCCTATGAGAAGTTATTGATTTTTCAAATTCATGTTACTCGTTTTGAGTATTTTAATTCCAATAATTAGCATGTTGTGTAATAAATTCTAGGAAAATTTGGTGATGTCTCTTATGACCAGAGGACCCTAGGAAAAATAGGTTTTGAGTTAACTCATTTAAAATAACCCTAATTGGCTTAAACACCCAAAATAGATCCCTAATTAATTAGAGCTAACATACATTAAATTGACTTGAAATCAATTCTCCACTGACCTTTAGGATCAGAGGAACCCACCATAAAAATTTGAAGTCAATTGGACTTGGTTAGCCCTACTAAATGGGTTGATTAAGCCATTTAGTCAATTTGAACTTTAAAAATTCATAACTTTCAAAATATTTTTTAAAAATTCACCAAATTGGTTTTGGAGCCTCTCTAATATTAGGGGAATTTAAGAAAATTAAAATTTCAATTTTCTAAAAAAGTTGATTTTTTGTATTATTTTAATATTTTAATAATTAAAAAATAATAAAAATCATAAAAATAATGAAATTCACCAAAATGTCAAATTTTAAATTTTAATCACTTAGGAACAAACCCCATATTTTTCTTAGGTCTATTTAATGAAATATTAAATTTTAAAGCCCTAAGGTAATTTAAAAATTAAAAAATACATTTTTTGGCATTTTCACTAAAATAATTATAATAAATCATAGAAAAATCAGAAAATTACAGAAATTGATTCTCTGATTTCCTTGATATCAGAGAGATTTTTGAAAAATATAAATTTCATTTTTCAACCTTTATTTTATTTTTTAAATTAATTAATACTCCAAAACTTAAAATAATTATAATAAAAATAATGTAATTCAAAAAATCACCAAAATTGGTCCAAGTGGTCCTCTGGTCATTAGGAATGTCCCATAATTTTCTTAAGGATAGAAACTTTCCCTTGGTCATATTATTAAATTTTCCTTGGAAATCCCTATTTTCCACCAAAAATAATTACATAAATAAATTAAATACAGAAAAATCACATTTTCTCCTCTCATGTCTTTATTGGCATATGAGTGAAGTCACATAAAAATTTCAAAATTCATTTGAGCTCAATTTAGTGAGTTATGGAATTATTAAACTTGAAGGGCAAAATGGTAATTAAAAATTTTAAACCTTAATTAAAACTTTAGGTTTAATAAAATTAACAAGTAAAATATTTGATCTTAATCTGATTTGGATGATTGAAATTTAAATAATTAAAGGGTAGAAACCTACTAAACAATTTAAAATAATTGAAATAAATCTTAATTAAATAATTGATTAAATTTGGAAGAATAATAAAGTTGGAATTATTAAAATAGGGGTATTATTAGGAAGAGATTTATTCTTTAATTTAAAAATCCCTAAATTAATCATCTCAATAATATTTAATTCTTATTTAAAATGATAACTCAAATTTAAGTTTTAAAATGTTAAAGGACTTAATCATTAAATTAAATTAAAAAGTTAAATTATTAAACTCTTTTTAAATTTTCAATTAAATTAAAATTAAAAATAAAATTAAATTAAAGATTAAATTAAATTAAATCAAACAAATTAAATTAAATTAAATTAAATTAAATTAAATAAATTAAATTAAATTAAATTATACTAAATTAAATTAAAAAAATATTAAATTAAATAAATTAAATTAAATTAAATTAAAACATATTAAATTAAATTAAATTAAATTAAATTAAATTAAATTAAAATTAATTCAAATTAAATTAAATTAAAGGAAATTAAATCAAATTAAACTAAATTAATTTAACATCAAATCAAACTAAATTAAATTAAATTAAATTAAATTAAAATTAAAATTAAATTAAATTAAATTAAAGTTAAATGAAATTGAATTAAATAACATTACCTAAGACATAAAGAAATTAAATATAAAGCAACTTGAACACTATTCCAAATTTAAACCCTTTAACCGAAGTTAAACTAAATCATAAACCATTTAAACTCCATTTGCCCTCGAGAGCTTTGGTTATCATAACTCCTAAACGAACGTTAAATGAAATGCTACTTCACTTATAGGATATTCAAATGTCCTAGTTCATCGAGCAAGATAACAAAACTTGAATTCCCGGACGTTTAATTCATTTGTATAATTAAATTCATTTGGACTTAAAACAATCCTAGAAATATTGAAAAGATGTTTAAGATTTGTCTTAAGCACTTCCTCGATATGATAGGATGTTCATAAGAACAATTGAACTTAATTATTCTTTGATGAAGAAAATAGTTCTCAAACCAAAACACAAGAACCTAGACGTCATAGGAAATGACTAGCTATAGGATTAGGAACTTGGTAGAAAACCATAACCCTTCCCTTAGCTTTACCTAGGAACTTGTTTAAATATTCTAATTGTGTTTTAAGTGCAGCTTGGGATGACGGGAAAACCCTCCAGGTACGCTTTTATTTTATTGCAATTTACTTTCTTGCAATTTACATTATTGCGATTTCTTTAATCACATCGCATTTACTTTTCTTGCATGATAAACAACTGTTGCATGAAAATCTACACCTCTAGGGTAGCCTCTAAAACTGAAACCAAAACTAAATTAAAAGTCATTACAAGATAAAATTCACCGCCACAACATTTCAAAATATAAAACAACTCAAAATTTAATCACAAACAGAACACAAAACTACAATTACAACTAAATTAAAACGTCTTGTTGGATGATCGGGAATACCTCGGATGATGTAACCTACGTGTTGCTAACGGGATTTCCCACGGTCTAAATGAAAGTCCGGAACTCATTCGGCTGAGTTTAGCAAATTCATCCGGACTAAGTGAATCCGATAAAAATAACGATGCGTGAAGGATGGAACCGCGGGATCTTAACCGGTGTCGTTATAATCAACTTTAAGATTTGTTTTAATTAAAACACAAAAAACACTTGGAAATTAAGATTTCTCTAAACCAAAACACTTTTCTCATCTCCTAATTTATGACTTCTAAAACTAAACTTCTGCAACAACAAGGAGCTTGGAGCATGGTGGGCAGCACGGCCATCGTCATCAGCAAAACCTGAGTCTACTTCAGCAAAACTTTCTTAGAGTTAAATAACCAAAGCCATAGGATTTCGAGGTAGTTTACCTAGTGCAACATAAATCCTCAACCTCTTCGTTAGGCATTTTCATTGCAAATTAAGCCCTAACCGGACTTAGGATTCCGAGGTAGTCGTCCGATACGACATAAACTCTCACATCTTCCAGGCTATTTGTATGATTCTATCATATAAATATAAGTCCTAATTAATTAAAATTGGCAAGATCAAAATATTAAATAGATATTAGGATCTTCCTAAATTCAAGCCAAACAATAGGATAACCGGGAAATTACCGAAGTTCTCTTCGAATCCGTAATTTCTCCTACCTTTCTTCCTTTGAAATCCCAAAACAAAATGTTCCAAACTCGATCCATTCCCTATTGAAATTCCAAAATTCAATCCCTTGAAAACTTAAACTTTGAAATTCTTGAGAGCGAATTATCGATTATTATCGAGAGTTTTCTTAGGTGATTCCCGTCACTTAAGATGTAATTAACTATAGGGGCTTGCTCTTATAGGGAATTTTAAAGAACCCGTGTAATATAAACCTCCGTTTAATGCTTTCATATTAAGCAGGGGAATTTGTCGGCTTATAAAATTGGTTTGCGGACCAAACAGATGTCACAGATCTTCTAGTTTATTTAATCGAGCCCCATCGTCAAGCAGTGTGCCTATTCTTCGGGATAGATACACGGTTTGTGGTGCGGTGCTCTTTTATATAAACTATTTGGGATGCGAGATAGTTTTGATTTCACATCTTAAAATTTTCAAACTTAAAATTATTTTCAAAATCAAATGCTACTTTCCAAATTATATATATATTTAAACTAAATTAAAAATTTTAAAAATTCGCCGACAATTTCTGTTAGGCGACCCCTTTTCAAAACAAAACACAACCTAAAAATATGCTGACAAGGCCATCTGGTCCTAGACCTTCTACTGCTAGAAGGATGGTATGGCGTCCCACTACTGGACAGTTAAGATTGAAACAACGACTAAAAGGAAAGTCTCGTCGGGAGACTTGAATCCGAAGAAAGTGCTACTGCAGTAAAGGGGACTCGTAAGAAGGGAACCCGGCAGCTATCACACGACAACTGCGAGGATGCACAGAAAAGGCCGCTAGAGGATGCTATGGAAAAGTTGAGGACTGATATTCGACGATTAGCGAAAGAAAGAGAAGAGAAATTCGGAGACGAGATTGATTCATCGGAATTCATGGACGATGAGTATGCGAGAAATCAACATGGTCGAAAGGCGAGCTTCGTCGGCTTCGCAAGGTGCTCCCTGCAGCCTACGTAAAGAGAGGAGTCGGAAGTAATGAGGAGGCGGCTTCAAGAGAAAGACGATACGATCGCCCAAATGGCGAAGAGGATGGAAGAGATGGTCGTAGCCCTAGCCACTCTCCAAAGTCAAGTGCAACCCCAAAGAGAGACACCCCCGAGAGGTCATTCACATTGTAGACGGAGGAAAGGAGATTACATCCGTCAACGGGGATGATCACTAAAGAAAGATACAACACAAAGTATGATTCCGGAAAAAGATATCAAGAGCTTGGTGGAACAGTAGGTGCGAGAAGCCTTAGCACAATCAAAGAGCGGGACATCCATTCGGACGGTTAGACCTTACCCGGAAGAATTCGACGCTGTCCAATACCCAAAAGGCTTCGTACCACCTCTGTTCAAGACCTTTGATGGAACAGGGAACCCCTGACAGCATGTTACACACTTTCGTGCTAGTTGTTGCAATGCCGGCGGGAGCGATGCATTACTCTTCCGACAATTCATCAGCAGCCTGTCAGGGATCGCCTTTGATTGGTATGCAGAATTACCGAATGGTTCAGTGAAGACATTCTCAGAACTAGAAAACCTCTTCATCAAGCGATTCGCCGGAGCTCAGCACCACATCACTATAGGTGATTTAGTGGTAGAGAAGCAGAAGCCGAACGAATCTTTGGTGGATTACATACTTCGATGGAGAAATCTAAGTATGAAGTGTGAACCACAACTACAAGAACAACATGCAATCGACATCTTACTTAAAAGCATTCATGGCTCGATAGCACTTCTCCTCAAGGGATTTACCATTAAGACTTTCGAGAAGTTGTTAAGCATGGCCGGAAGCTTGCAAGAGGAGGCGAAGCAATTAAGTTTCGCCGACAAGACAGACAAGCAAAAGCCTGTGAAGACTTTTGAAAAGAAATCCGGGATTGTTGCAGCAGTCGACAAAGGCAAACAATCGATACAAATATCGTCCGAACGGCGAAGAAGAACCTCGACGGAATTACTAGCAACCCCGACCCAGCTATCGGTCATCTCAACAAGTATGAACAACCGCCTCGTTCGCGAACGTACATTAAGGGAGTTTCGAGCAGGGAATATCCATTCAAGAATGAGGCAAGTGCCGAAAATGTTTCGTAGATCGATGAATACTCCGGATTTCCGACTGCCGGAGCCTAAGAGACCAGAAGAAGTCAACAAGAAAGGAGATCCCAACTTTTTCCCTTACCACCGGATGCTTGGACACAAGATAGAAGATTGTATTACCTTCAAAAGTTGGCTCAACGACAATCTTCGGAAAGGGAATATAACAATCCCAAAGGAGTACATGAAGGAACCCCAGAAAGGAGGTTCCGTCAATGTTGTCTCGATCGATCTCATCGTTCCGATAGATCCCTATACAACTGATGATGGGTGGACTACCGCTTGGACGAGGTCTTCAAAAAAGATTTTAGACAGCATCCAAACCGCTTTGGTGCGAGCTTCAATTCAGAGTTCGAAACCTGCCAAGTCGGTACTATCACTTGCGATAGAAGAACCACCACAACAGGAGACGATTGAAGAGAAGAAGAAAATTGATGAAGAAGAGAAGACCGAGGCTCCTAAGGCTAGACTAGGGGCTGCTTATCCTAGGATAGTTGTTTCGATTCGGGGGAGAAATCTCTCAAACCTCTGACTCTGTATGATTATCTGCTCACTTCGGTGGGATCTTATAATGATAAGGGTGATGCCGTTAGCTACGTTTTGACTGTTTCTAACGATTACGTAACTAGCGACAATCCGGACATCGATTTCGATACCAACGACAATTCTCAAATCATACACAATCTCGACAATCACAATGACGAAGAAGACATCCATAAAGGAGGCTACGAGAGTTCAACAAGCAATGAATCTATTTGCGAGTTTCGAGGAGCTCCACTCATAATAGAGTTAGGGCCTTCAGACTCTGAAGCTAATGCAGAAGAACCTGTCATTCCGATTCAGGAAGAAACACCAGCAAGCTCAACAATAGAGTCAGAAGAAATTGCAGAAGTTAACTTAAGAAGTGGAAGAGTTCTACCTCCGAGAATGGGTCCAAAGGACAAAGGAAAGCAGGTGGTTGTTCAAGAAGAACCAACCCCGGCAGAAGAAATACCCATTCGGGAAGAAGCCGAGACACATGAAAATAAAGTGGACTACAACGTGCTAGCCCATCTTAGGAAACTACCGGCCAAACTGAGCATCTACGACGCTCTCATCTTATCAAAGGAGATGAGAGAAGCTTTGATCAAGGCCTTACTTGATCCAGAAATTTGCTTGGCTCAAATGGCCGGAGATTCCTTAGGTGAGGTTTGCTCGTTAAAGGAACAACGAGGTGTTACCTTCACGGACAATGATCTAATACTTGGGACAGCAGACCACAACCGACCGTTGTATATTTCGGTTCATAATCGGGAAGTTTACACTCTCCGCAGTATTGGTGGATCCAGGAGCATCAATCAATATAATGAGTCTTCGAACACTAGCATACTTGGAAATTGATGCTCGCGAGCTCGAGCGAAAAAATGTTATTAAGAGGATTCAACCGGAAAGGAGAAAGAGCCCTCGGATCAATAACGCTACTAATGAAGACCGGTGACTTAGCAAAGACAACCGCAAAATTTCGCATAATTGATTCGAAACGTCGTTCAACGCTCTACTCGGGCCGACCATGGATACATGAAAACGAGGATGGTACCATCATCTCTACATCGGTGCATCAAATACTACGATGGAGAGGAACAGAGTGCATCAAAGGTGACTTACAACAATTCTCCGTACACGAAATTGGAATCCATGAAGATGCAGACTTATTATGCACCTCCGAAGAAAACAATCTTCTCCAGAGATACCATAACAAATGAAGCAAAGAAAGTTCGGGACAACGAAGAACCCGAAGTTCTAGTCCAACGATCACTCACCACTCCCTTACGGCGAGATGGTGAAGGTTTCTCCACAACTCGCATTCGAGGTCGAGGCCGGGGACGAGGTTGTGGTAGAGACGTTAGGACAATTGGACAGAGGAAACCAGCCATCAATGTTGATTGGGAAGATGGTTCTGAAGAAGAAAAAGAGATCAAGCAAGAAGTAGCGACAATAAGTCGGAAGAAGCCGCAATTCAAGATCTCTCTCGAAGATGAGAAGAATGAAGAATATAAATCAATGTACGAGAAGATTAACCACTATGTACAGACTATGACCCTAACCCCGATCTATTCTAATAAGGTCGAGGGTATGGTGGTCAAAGAGGTACATAGCGGCGGTGCAAAGCCAATCAAATTCTACCGTGGTGCTCCTTCCTCCAAAACTGAAAATAATGTACAATTTGAAGATGTCGCTTCATCAGAATTAATGGAATTACTTTTTGAGTGGTACTCTCCCTGTGTTCAAAATTTAATTGAGCGTGGTTTCTTACCTCGAAAATGGACAAAAGGTCAATCACAACATTTTGAAAAATTATGGAATAACTCCGGTCGTCCACCCAATTCAAAGCATGGTCTCGGATTCGCACGATAGGATCAGTTGACGATACTGAATTTTGCTTGGTTGTCACTTGCGAGCCTAATGAAAACTGCATGGAAACTACAGATGAACTCGAAGATTTACAAATTGGAGATGCTCCACCAGAATTCGAAGAAGAAATTAAATCTATAATAGATGAGTTAACGGAAGTTAACTTAGGTACTAGCGAAGAGCCTAGACCTACCTTTGTTAGCTCCTTACTCAATAAAGAAGACTCCGAAGAAATAATCAAGTTATTAATGGAATTTAAAGACTGTTTTGCTTGGAGCTACGATGAGATGCCAGGATTAGCTCCAGAGGTCGCAGTCCATAAGCTAGGAGTGGATCCTGCTTCTGTCCCAGTCAGACAAGGTCCCAGAAGAATGCGTCTAGAAATCGAGCAACAAGTCATAGCTGAAGTTAAAAAGCTAATAGACGCTAAATTTGTCCGTGAAGAACAATACCCGACTTGGCTAGCCAATGTAGTGCCGCCGAAAGAAGAATGGACGGATCGGAATTTGTGTGGATTTCGGAGATTTAAACAAGGCATGTCCAAAAGACGAATTCCCTCTACCGATCCCGTAACTAATGATCGACATTGCTTCGACACATGAAATATTCTCATTCATGGATGGATCTTCGGGATACAATCGGATAAAAATGGCTCCGGAAGATGAAAAACTTACAGCATTCGGAACGCCGATCGGAGTATATTGTTACACAGGTGATGCCGTTAGGATCGAAGAACGCAGAGCAACCTACCGAGAGCAATGACTAGAATTTTTGATGATCTCATCCACAATTAAGTCGAATGCTACGTGGACGATGTGGTCATCAAAAGCAAAGTAAAGGAAAACCACCTGTATGATTTGAGAATTGTTTTTGAACGATTAAGACAATTTAACCTTAAGATGAATCCCTTAAAATGCGCCTTTGGCGTCACCTCCGGGAAATTCATAGGATTCGTTGTCCAACATCGTGGAATTGAAATCGACCCGGAAAAGATTAAAGCTATCTTAGAAATGCCGCAACTACGATCTTTTCAAGGGAAGCTGGCATATCTTCGACTCTTTATCTCAAACTTGTCAGGTAGGTGTCAGCCTTTCTCGGCACTAGTTTAAAAGGACGCCAAATTTATTTGGGAAGAGAAATGCCAGAGGGCCTTCGAGGACATTAAACAATACTTAATGACACCTCCTGTCTTAGCAGCCCCGGCCTCGGGTAGACCGCCGATACTTTATACCGCGGCTTTAGACGACTCTCTCGGAGCCTCGTTAGCCTGTGTCAATGATGAGGGTAAAGAAAATGCTCTTCACTACCTAAGCCGTCGTCTACTTCCGACGGAAATAAGGTATCCCGCAATTGAAAAGCACCTGTTTGGCCCCGATCTTAGCCGCTCAAAAGCTCGTGCACTACATGCTTTCTCATAAGGTCAACTCTGATCTCGAAATTTAATCCATTGCAATACTTGATGACCCGTCCAACGCTTTCCGCGGACTTGCCGGATGGTCGATGATATTATTGCAATTCGATATAACTTTCGTGCCTCTTCGTGTCGTAAAGGGGCAAGTCCTAGCGGACTTCCTCGCAAAGACACCCTTTGCCGGCAGAATCTCCTCTCAATGACGATTTGCCGGATGAACAAATAATGAGCCTAGAAGACCCCGATGATCGACGTTGGGAATTATATTTCGATGGAGCATCTTCAAGCACACAAAGACGAAGAATCGCAAGTGATAGTGCCCGGTAAGGCGGAATCGGACTAATCTTAATAACACCGGAGCGGGGGATGTTAAGATACTCCTACCACTTGACGTAACCGTGTACGAACAACGAAACGAATACGAAGCCCTCATAACAGGATCGGAATTAGCTATTCAAATGGGAATAACGGACATCGACATCTATGGGGATTCACGGTTAATCATTCAACGGATCGCCGGACAAGTATAGAATTTTAAAGCCAAGACTCGAGCAATACTTCCGAGTATGCCATACGGCTTGTTGGAACAGATTCCGAATGTGACGATCTACAAAATCCCCGTAAAAGAAAATTCTTTAGCAGATGCGTTAGCCCGTCTAGCAAAAGAATTTGCCTCGCTTGCAAGATGAGTCGATAGATGTGTCGGTTCACGGACGTCGAGTCCTATCACGGCTCGACATAGACACAATACACAAATCGAAAAAGAAAAAGAATCGGTTGCAACGAAGTGATGTAAAAACACAGAAGATCGGCGATAGCCATTAATGAACTACTCGCAAACAGAAAACCGCCGGACGATAGGTCGCTAGCCCATCGGATCAAGAAAAGAACTCGTCTAACGCATTAATAAACAACACGTTATACGGAAGGTCTTTCGATCAAATGTGGCTAACGTGCCTAAGCGGGTCCGAGGCCCATGAAATTGTTAAAGAGGTGCATTCGGGACTCCGTGGCGCTCACCGGTCGGGTCCGAAGATGAAAATGAAAATTAAAAGATTAGGGTACTACCGGCCTTCGATGATGACCGACCGCATGAAAATCGCCAAGAGCCGTCACCAATGCCAAGTACACGGAGTGGTTCTACACCAACCTCCAAATGTGCTACATCCGACAATTGCATCGTGGCCATTCGAATGTTGGGGCACGTATATAGTGGGTCCGATAGAACCACCATCTTCAAAGGGACATCGCTTCATTCTTGCGGCTACGGATTACTTTTCCAAGTGGGCGAGGCGGCTCCACTCGGAGAAGTGAAAGCACACCATGTGCTACGCGTTTTCAAAAACCAAGTTGTCTACCGTTTCGGAGTGCCGCGCAGATTATCTCGTATAATGGGTCGGCATTCGAAGCACACAAATCAACAATTTTGTCGGGAGACACGGAATCGACCGGCGATATTCAATAATTTACTACCCAAGAGCAAACGGCTCGTCGAGGCTTTTAATAAAACTCTTGTTCAAATCTTAAAGAAAACTTTGGACGATAATAAGAGAAATTGGCACGAGAAGTTATTGGAAGCCTTATGGGCCTACCGGACAACCTTCGTAACTCCTACTCAAACTACACCTTACGCTCCGGTGTATGGGTCCGAGGCAAGTGTTACCTTTAGAGGTTCAGCCTTCCTTCACTCAGAATTGCAGTTGCAAACAAAATCATGACAGAAGAGAATGCCAAGTTACGACTAGAGGAATTAGAAACCCTGGAAGGGAAAAGACTTGCAGCGCAGCAGAATTTAGAACTATACCAAGCTAAGATAGTTCAAGCCCATGACAGACTGGTCCGCCCAAGAACCTTCAAAGTTGGTGACTTAGATCTCATTCTCAAGAGACCTATTCTTGCACACCGCAAGATAGGAGGAAAATTTGAACCCACTTGGGAAGGGCCGTTTGTGGTTAAGGCGATCTACTCGGGAGGCTCCTACCGCCTAGTGAATCGCAAGGAGAACGACATATGCTTCCGATCAATGGACGATACTTGAAGAAGTATTACACTACCTGATGTTTCAAAGGAATGAATTCTTCATCCCTAGAAGCACGGGCGAAGTAGTTACTTATGACTGGGTCCGAACCCAAAAATAATAAAAAATGTGCTAAAATAATAAAATCATGATAATAAAGCTTTCCTTGTTTTCTCTTCCACATCAAAATCTCTTTCCTGATCTTATCCCACTTCATTCCTGTTAAATTTAAAAATACAAAAAAAAATAATAATATAAAAAAATGTGTCTTTAATAAACATTTTCTTAATGTTCTTGTTCTTAGTACAGCCCCTGATCCTTTTCCTTGTCTTTTCGCAGGAAATGTCGAACGGACGGTCGGTCCCGAACTTTAGAAATGGCGTAAGCCTTGCACTCGACGAAAAGAGGGTGAAAGATGGAGCGATAATTGAGATCGACTCGGACTTCGCACCGGCAGGCTCGCAATATGAGGAAAGTGACCGGGTCCCGCTGATCGAGAGGAACCGCCCGACCGGACAGGTGATGAAAGTGGGTGGCCCAAGCCACCAGTCCAGCAGTAAGAAAAGGAAAACAAACACTGAAGAAGATAAGAGAATCAAGTCTGTAGTCGCTACAGCAGAGGGCAGGCTTGTCAGCGCCGCGCCCACAGAGATTCAGGAAGTACGAAGAGCCACTCTCACAGCAACTCAATGAAGAAATAAGAATCGCCGTATCCGCAAGATGTTAACCAAACTAGCAGCGGACCAGCGCGACGAGGCAGTTGCTACTACCAGTACATACACTTCAAGGACACCGGTTCACCAGGTACCTGAAGAAAGGAGGCCAGCTCCTAGGATAACAGAAGAGACTAGGGAAATCTCAAGAAGATCAGAAGAAGGAAGACTACCGCGCCACCAGATAGAACCACCAGTAATGCATAACCTTGTTGCAGAAGCAACCTCGGAGGATGTCCCGACGGACATTATCCCCGAGGAGCCGAGGTATGCAGAAGAACGTGAAGGGATTGAGCCATATATCCCACAATACGTCACCAGGCCCCGCCATTTGCAAATTATTCCAGAATACAAGCTGGAAAGAATGCAGAATGTCGAAAAGAAAACTTTTGAATACTTCGAGAGAATCAGAGGCAGAAGGATCAATACACTAGAAGGCCTCGAGCTACATACAGACGTATTCTCAGAATATGAACAACAACAAATCGTGGATTGCATCCGGGATTTGAAACAAATGGGCCGAGCGGGCCGCCTAAGAGAAAATACCTACTCAGAACCCCGGAGATGGATGCCAGGAAAAGGAAGAATTACAATACAATGTGGATGCTGCTACAATTTCGCAGAAGACAGGAAGGGAAACCCACCAGGGATACTCCGTCATGGCCAAGTGGATCCAATGCCATTGGTCATCAAAAGAATGGTAAAAAGATTGATAACATGGAGGGTACTGCCGGCAGATTGCATACCCAACAGTTGCATCATTAATATTTACAAGCAGGGTGACTGCATACCCCCGCACATAGATCACCACGACTTTGTCGGACCTTTCGCATGGTTTCTTTCCCGAACGAGTGTAACATCATGTTCGGATCCGACCTCCGGATAGCAGGCCCGTGTGAGTTCCGAGGGCCGGTGAAGATACCATTACCGGTAGGTTCCGTCATGATACCGAAGGGCAACGGAGCGGATGTCTCTAAACATTGCATACCGGGAGTACCAAGTGAAGCGGATCTCGCTTACTTTCGAAGGATGGACGACAGGAAGACACCTTACCACTTCCAGCCTGCACCGAGAGCTAGAGAGCCTCCGGCCTTACGAGCTGTGAGTTGCATGGAAAATATCACACCTCCAACGTGCATCCATACGGCATCCTTGCGAAGGATGGCTTGGAAGGTGATGTTATTGACCATGTACCTCACTATTCAGACATGGATTTTTGATAGATACCTTTTTGGATGGATCGACGAAGATCATACATAGTCCGTTTTGAGTCTACATGGATTGTATGAGATGTATTCCAGATCGAGTTGTATGATGTATCTTCAACATGATTGGAATGAAAGTGACCATGTCACATTTTTGGCCTTCACCCCTTTTGTGCAAATTGACTGGGAAACGCCATTAAAGTTAAATGAACTTCGAACAAAGAACAGAAAAGAAATAAAAAAAAGAATGAAAGAAAACTTTCCTTAAAAATCTAAATAAAAAAATGATGAACCCCAGATTCACGATAAAATAAAATTTGAATCGTTAAAGGACAAACAAAATGAGCACAAATCTCAATCAAAATTCAAATTCAATCTTTCCAGATTTCAAATTAAATCTCAATCAATTCAAATTCAATCTTTCTAGATTTCAAATCAAATCTCAATCAATTCAAATTCAATCTTTCCAGATTTCAAATCAAATCTCAATCAAATTCAAATTCAATCTTTCCAAATTTCGAATCCAATCAAAATCAAACTTTTGGGGTTGAGGATTTTACATCCGAGACTGCATTGCTTTAGGATTATTTCCCTATCGCAATGAAATACATCAAAATCAAATTCTTGGGGTTGAGGATTTTACACCCGAGACTGCATTGCTTTAGGATTCTTTCCCTATCGCAATGAAATACATCAAAAATCAAATTCTTGGGGTTGAGGATTTTACATCCGAGACTGCATTGCTTTAGGATTCTTTCCCTATCGCAATGAAATACATCAAAATCAAATTCTTGGGGTTGAGGATTTTACACCCGAGACTGCATTGCTTTAGGATTCTTTCCCTATCGCAATGAAATACATCAAAAATCAAATTCTTGGGGTTGAGTATTTTACATCCGAGACTGCATTGCTTTAGGATTCTTTCCCTATCGCAATGAAATACATCAAAATCAAATTCTTGGGGTTGAGGATTTTACATCCGAGACTGCATTGCTTTAGGATTCTTTCCGTATCGCAATGAAATACATCAAAAATCAAATTCTTGGGGTTGAGGATCTTACATCCGAGACTGCATTGCTTTAGGATTCTTTCCCTATTGCAATGAAATACATCAAAACTCAAATTCTTGGGGTTGAGGATCTTACATCCGAGACTGCATTGCTTTAGGATTCTTTCCCTGTCACAATGAAATACATCAAAATTAAATTCTTGGGGTCGAGGATCTTACATCCGAGACCGCATCGTGCTTAGGATTCTTTCCTATTGCAATGAAATACATCAAAACTCAAATTCTTGGGGTTGAGGATCTTACATCCGACACTGCATTGCTTTAGGATTCTTTCCCTGTCGCAATGAAATACATCAAAATCCAAACTCTTGGGGTTGAGGATTTTACATCCGAGACTGCATTGCTTTAGGATTCTTTCCCTATCGCAATGAAATACATCAAAATCAAACTCTTAAGGTTAAGGATTTTACATCCAATACCGCATTACTCTGAGATCTTTCCTCATTGTAATGATCCAATCTAATCAATTCAATTTTCTTTTGAGGTTGAAGATGTTACATCTAAAACCACAAAATTCCAATTCGCATTTCAAAATCAAACCCCTTCAAATTAATTTTGACAAAACTTCAATTTAAATTAAAACTCCAAACTAAAATCTAAGCTCACACATCAAAACTTAAATAGAAACAAAATAAAATCTAAATTGAAATTCCCCCAGATCAAGTGATTTGGGATTCACCTCCTTTTCCTTTCCCCAGTGAGAGTTCAGGAATCTCCAGTCTCAGAGATATACTTGACACTCCCCAGCGGAAACTCTTCTACTTTGTCCTAAGTTTGTTACTTGGACATTTGTGTTGGTTTTTTTGATCGCTTCGGTCAACACCAATACGCACGGTGTGCTCCATCAGCTCACCACACCTATTGGGGGTCCATTTGTTGACCTCATTTTTGATGAGGTATTCTCTTCTTCTTTTTAGTACTTAGGATCTAGCCATAGGCTTTTCCTCTGACTATCCTAGAGGATTAGAATTAGGACCCACCACCTAGAAATTCAAACCATTTCTTGACTCCCTGCAAACTCCACAAACTTGACTATAGACCCCTAATCACCTAGAGGGTTGAAATCAAATATGGAAGTTTAAAGGATGAGTTCATATAGGACTCTTTGGCCTTAGGACTACCCTAGGTGGCCTGGTCTGGTGAGGGCTGACTTACACACACACTACACTTATACACTACACTTTCACACACCTCCTAAAACCACACCTATACCCAACTTGACCTCCTGACTCATGTAGGTGATTCACATGGATGGTCCTTAACCCCTAAGCCCTTGGTTAAGAGGGTTAGGAACAACATAGTGGATGCCTCAAATGAATCCCTTCATGGCTCATGTGGGCTTGATATGGCTTCATGGCTCAACCAAAATGATTTCATTCCACTTACATTCACCCAATCTTCAATTTTCCAAATTTTCAATTTTTGACCCCCGGGACCCTACACCCGCCTAGCCTACCCAAAACCCTTGAAATCCTCCAAAATTTCCAAATCACCCAAAATTCCCCAAAATCAATCCCAAATATTCCCACATTACTCAAATTGATCATCCATACCCAAAAATACCAAAAATTCCAAAAATACCTCCCAATACCCTCCAAATACCCAAAATACCCCTCTTGACCCAAAAATCCAAAAATTCAGAAAATTCCCAGAAAATTTCAGAAAATCCCAAATATTCCTAATTTCATTTTGTTCGACTACACCATGGGCCAATTTTGTCAATTTACCCCACTTTTGTTAAAACCCCCAATTTGACACATTTTAACCCTAGCTGAACCCAATGTCAAACCAAACCTACCCAATTGACCCAAATTCTGGTCCAATTCAATTCTAAACTTCAATTTATCATTCCCAACACCAATCTAGACCAAATCCAAGTGCAATTTGATTGAAATTTGGATCCAATTTCACTTTTAGCCAAAAAGCCCAATTTTGACCTAAACCCAAACCTAACCCAAATAAGCCCAAACCACAAAATCAAGACCCAACCAAAGCCAAAACCTCTTTGAAACACTCCCATAAAAATTTCCCAATATTTATTTTACATCAATTTCAACCCTAGCCCAACATTGGCCCAAGTTAGCCCAATTTGACCTACATTGGCCCATTTACCAAAGAGGCCCAAATCCAACCCAATTCAAACCCAAATCACTCCTAACTCATTTCAAATCACTCATGACATATCCCTAAACCAAGCCCAACAATTATTTGGCCCAAACTTCTACAAAATTCCCATCCATGAATTCATTCTTAAACTTAAAAGCCCACTTACATGAAACCTTCCTAAAGCCCATCTCCACCAAAATCCAAAGGGCCAAAATCAATCCAAAACCCATATGACAATTGCTCTACACCATATTTTCAATTAAATCAATCCCTAAGTTTCAAAACTCATCATTAAGCCATTCCAAATTAAGCCCCATACAAATTCCCATCAAAATACCAAAATTTTCTTAAACCCATTTCCATGAAGTTGACTTAACTTTTCTGAAGCCAAAGATGAGCCATGAAGCCATGCATGAGCCACATGGAAGCCATGAGAGCCTCTTTACATGTCACCATGCCATTTTGGGCAAAAGGAGGAGACTCTTTCCTTAATCTCCTAAAGTTATTAGCCTTAACCATGATTCCCCTTAACCCAAATTTAATCCAAATATATTTGGATAAGGACTTCTCCATGTCAAACCAGCTGATTCCTTTGACTCCTCACAGCACCCAAAGCCACCTTGGAGGGTGAACCAAGCCCAAAATGATGGGTTGACCCATTTAGAGCCAAAGTAGCCACACCCCCCATGCCACTTTGATCCAACTCCTTTACACATGTCCAAACCCAATTGACTTCACCATTGCCAAGCCTTGACCTCCCTGGTCAAGATGGTGACTCATGCCTGCCGGCCAGCCGCCTGGGTCGCCGGAAAACACAACACCCGAGAGCACACATGTGAGCCAACTTTGGAATTCCACCTTGCTGAGCTGCTCCATGCCCAATGGCCACCATGGCTGTTCTTCCCATGACCGTAGCAGCGATCCCGGCCCTTGGCCATCCCTGTGAGGCTCTCCAGCCACCTCTATTTAAACCCGACCCCCTCACGGCCATGAGGGGGGAGTTGCACAAACCTTGCCGAAACTCTGCTAAAATTGTTCCAAACCCTTCTTCATCCTTAGAGCAGAGTGTCAATTTGCCCTAATCCCCACCAACAGAATCAAATTTCTCAACTGAAATTTCACCCAAAACCAGGACACTTTGCCACGATGAGCCAATCCTCAAATCGACCGGTCCTACACCTTCACCTGGACCAAGAGGAGAAGTTCCCCACCGAAAGCCCCATCTCCAGAGCCACCCAGTTGCTCCAGCCTCCAAGCTTTGTGATCGGCCGTGGTCGAAATCTTACCTGCACAATTCACTGTGCCAAGGGACTTCATCCGGAGCTTCGTCGGGATCCAATCGAAGGTGACACAACCCTCGCATCGAAGCCACACTTCTCCGAGCAAAGGTATGGCCTCACTCTTCTTCCCGAGCTTCCGAACATTCTCCATTTTCATTGAGTCAATTTTATGCCACATAAACTGTATGGATATGTTCGTCTTCTCGAGACGAATCCATAGAGCATAAGAACGTTAAATTTGGTCAAGTATCGAGTGAGATCTTAGGTCTAGAAGACGGACGGCTCTCGGGTAAGGATGCCTGGGGACGATGAACGGATGCCGTTCATTTAATACACGCGCGGACGGACGGCCAGGATCGCGCCGGATCAGGAGATGGAACGACACAGCCGGGCCCCCGAGCGCCGAGTCGATGGCGGCGTCGAATCGGAGAGCGCCACGCGGCGTTTCGGAGCCGCCGAGGTCGACGCGGCGCCGCGTGGATAAATAGAAAATTAGGGTATTTTTTTGATTTATTTAATTCCCTAAACTTGAAAAATCCATAACTTTGTGTAGGAAAATCAGAAAAATAAAATAAAAATACCCTCTTGCTTATTGAACAGAGGAGAATAATGTGGAAAAGAAATCATTTAATTTCATCAAGTATTTTATTTTTAATGATTTATTTTCCTTCTGCATTCTTTTAATTCTCCATGCATACAGGAAATTCACCATGGCATGAGACCATAGAGCTTTTGAAGCCTCTGAATTTGGGAACATTCCCTGAATTTTCCAAAGTCAGAGGTCATCCCTATGAGAAGTTATTGATTTTTCAAATTCATGTTACTGTTTTGAGTATTTTAATTCCAATAATTATCATGTTGTGAAATAAATTCTACGAAAATTTGGTGATGTTTCTTATGACCAGAGGACCCTAGGAAAAATAGATTTTGGATTAGCTTATTGAAAATAACCCTAATTGGCTTAAACACCCAAAATAGCTCCTTAATAATTAGAGCTAACCATATAACAAATTGACTTGAAATCAATTCTCCACTAACCTTTAGGATCAGAGGAACCCACCATAAAAATTTGAAGTCAATTGGACTTGGTTAGCCCTACTAAATGGGTTGATTAAGCCATTTAGCCATTTTAAACATTAAAAATTCATAACTTTCAAAATACCTTTCAAAAATTCAACAAATTGGTTTTGGAGCCTCTCTGATATCAGGGGAATTTAAGGAAATTAAAATTTCAATTTTCTAAAAAATTTAATTTTTTGCATTATTTTAATATTTTAATAATTAAAAAATAATAAAAATCATAAAAATAATAAAATTCACCAAAATATCACATTTTGAATTTTAATCATTTAGGAACAAATCCCATATTTTTCTTAGGTCTATTTAATGAGATATTAAATTTTAAAGCCATAGGGTAATTTTAAAATTAAAAAAATGTATTTTCTAGCATGTTCACTAAAATAATTATAATAAATCAAAGAAAAATTAGAAAATTGCAAAAATTGATTCTTTCATTTCCTTGATATCAGAGAGATTTTTGAAAAATATAAATTTCATTTTTCAACCTTTATTTTATTTTTAAATTAATTAATACTCCAAAACTTAAAATAATTATAATAAAAATAATATAATTTAAAAAATCACCAAAATTAGTCCAAGTAGTCCTCTAGTCATTAGGAATGTCTCATAATTTTCTTAAGGACAGAAACTTTCCCTTGGTCATATTATTAAATTTTCCTTGGAAATTCTTATTTTCCATCAAAAATAATTACATAAATAAATTAAATACAGAAAAATCATATTTTCTCCTCTCATGTCTTTATTGGCATATGAGTGAAGTCACATAAAAATTTCAAGTTCATTTAAGCTCAATTTAGTGAGTTATGAAATTATTAAGCTTGAAGGGCAAAATGGTAATTAAAAATTTTAACCCTTAATTAAAACTTTAGGTTTAATAAAATTAACAAGTAAAATATTTGATCTTAATCTGATTTGGATGATTGAAATTTAAATAATTAAAGGGTAGAAACCTACTAAACAATTTAAAATAATTGAAATAAACCTTAATTAAATAATTGATTAAATTTGAAAGAATAATAAAGTTGGAATTATTAAAATAGGGATATTATTAGGAAGAGATTTATTCTGAAATTTAAAAATCCCTAAATTAATCATCTCAATAATATTTAATTCCTAATTAAAATGATAATTCAAATTTAAGTTTTAAAATGTTAAAGGACTTAATCATTAAATTAAATCAAAAACCATTTGAACATCAATTTGCCCTCGAAAGCTTTGGTTATCATAACTCCTAAATAGAACATTAAATGAAATGTTACTCCACTTATAGGATATTCAAATGTCCTAGTTCACTGAGCAAGATAACAAAACTTGAATTCTCGGAAGATTACTTCACTCGATTAATCAAATTCATTTGGACTTAAAATAATCCTAGCAGATTATTGAAAAGATGTTTAAGATTCTTCTTAAGCACTTTCTCAATATGATAGGATACTTATAAGAACAATTGAACTTAATTATCCTTTGATGAAGAAAATCGTCCTCAAACCAAAACACAAGAACCTAGACGTCATAGGAAATGACTAGCTATAGGATTAGGAATTTGGTAGAAAACCATAACCCTTCCCTTAGCTTTACCTAGGAACTTGCTTAAATATTCTAATTGTGTTTTAAGTGCAGCTTGGGATGACGGGAAGACCCTCCAGTTACGCTTTTATTTTATTACAATTTACCTTATTGCAATTTATTTAATCGCATCGCACTTACTTTTCTTGCATGATAAACAACCGTTGCATGAAAACCCACACCTTTAGGATAGCCCCTAAAACCGAAACCAAAACTAAATTAAAAGTCATTGCAAGATAAAACTCACCGCCACAATATTTCAAAATATAAAACAACTCAAAATTTAATCACAAACAGAACACAAAATTGCAATTACAACTAAATTAAAACGTCCTGTTGGATGATCGGGAATACCTCGGATGATGTAACCTACGTGTTGCTAACGGGATTTCCCACGGTCTAAATGAAAGTGTGGAACTCATTCGGTTGAGTTTAGCAAATTCATCCGGACTAAGTGAATCCGATAAAAATAACGATGCCGAAGGATGGAACCGTGGGATCTTAACCGGTGTTGTTATAATCAACTTTAAGATTTGTTTTAATTAAAATATTGAAAACACTCGGACTTTAAGAATCTCTCTAAACCAAAACACTTTTCTCAACTCCCGATTTATGACTTCTATAATTAAACCCCGCAACAACAAGGAGCTCGGAGCATGGTGGGCAACGACGGCAATCGTCGTCGCAAAACTCGAATCTACATCCGCAAAACCATTCTTAGAATTAAATAACCAATCCATAGGATTTCGAGGTAGTTCGCCTAGTGCAACATAAATCCTCAACTCTTCGTTAGGCATTTGCATGATCATGTCATGTAAATTAAGCCCTAACCGGTCTTAGGACTCCAAGGTAGTCGTCCGATACGACATAAACCCTCACATCTTCGAGGCTATTTGTATGATTTTATCATACAAATATAAGTCCAAATTAATCAAAATTGGCAAGATTGAAATATCAGATAACATTAGGACTTTCCTAAATCCAAGCCAAACAATAGGATAGTTGGGAAATTACTAAGTTCGCTTCGAATCTGTGATTTCTCCTACCTTTCTTCCCTTGAATCCCCAAAATAAAATATTCCAAACTTGAGCTAATCCCTTTTTAAATTACAAAATTCAATCCCTTGAAAACCCTAAACTTTGAAATTCTTGAGAGCGAATTACCGATTATTATCGAGAGTTTTCTTAGGTGATTCCCGTCACTTAAGATGTAATTAACTATAGGGGCTTTCCCTTATAGTGGAATTTTAAAGAACCTGTGTAATATAAACCCTGCTTAATTCCTTTATATTAAGCAGGGGAACTTGTCGGCTTATAAAATTGGTTCGCAGACCAAACGGATGTCACAAATCTTCTAGTTTATTTAATCGAGCCCCATCACCAAACAATGTGTATATTCTTCGAGATAGATACACGGTTTGTGATGCGGTGCTCATTTATATAAACTATTCGGGATGTGAGATCAGTTTGATTTCATATCTTAAAATTTTTAAACTTAAAATTACTTTCCAAATCAAATACTACTTTTCAAATTATTTATTTAAATTAAATTAAAAATTCGCTACAATTTCTGTTAGGCGACTCCCTTTTCAATATACAACACATAACCTAAAAATATGCCGACATAGACAAGCTATGATAGATGTGCAAAAAAAAGAGTTGATTATGAATATTAATGACCAGAAAGTCACTTTTGATGTATTAAAGACTATGAAATATCCAGCTGAGAGAAAATATGATGATTTTTTTTAGATAGATGAAATTGATTATCTAAGTAAAGACCATTTCCAAGAAAGTTTTAAGAGTAAGTTAACAGATGAGATTGAAATGGATTTTCATGATGATTTAAAAATGTTATTTAAAGAAGAATGTTTGTATGTTCAGGAGAGGTGTGAAATGATGGACGCTATCAAAAATAGTAAACTTTTAATTCTATTTGTTGAAACATCTCATGAACTTAAGATGGATAAACCCCATATAATTTTAAAGCCTACCAATTTAGGGAAATCATCTACGCAACCAGTCTTTATATCTTTATATGCGACTCAATCACAAGAAAAACCTGAATTGAATGATGAACATGATAAAATTATTGAACTAAGACTTGGAAGAGAATTTAAGGATAAATTTCAAAAGAACTTTGAGTTGAGAAAAGAGGATAAGGATATTGGAAGACCATTGTGTGCGGCTTATTTTTAGGTTGAGTGTTGTATTTTTGAAAAGAAGTCGCCTACAGAAATTATCGGCGAATTTTTAATTTAATTTAAATAAATAATTTGAAAAGTAGTATTTGATTTTGAAAATAATTTTAAATTTGAAAATTTTAAGATATGAAATCAAACCGATCTCACATCCCAAATAGTTTATATAAACGAGCACCGCACCACAAACCGTGTATCTATCCCAAAGAATAGACACACTGTTTGGTGATGGGGCTCGATTAAATAAACTAGGAGATTTGTGACATCCGTTTGGTCTGCGAACCAATTTTATAAGCCGACAAATTCCCCTTCTTAATATGAAAGCATTAAACAGGTTTTATATTACCTGTGTTCTTAAAATTCCCTATAAGGGCAAGCCCCTATAGTTAATTACATCTTAAGTGACAGGAATCACCTAAGAAAACTATCGATAATAATCAGTAGTTTCGCTCTCAAGAATTTCAAAGTTTAAGTTTTCAAGGGATTGAATTTTGGAATTTCAATAGGGAATTGATCAAATTTGGAACATTTTATTTTGGGAATTCAAAGGAAGAAAGGTAGGAGAAGTCACAGACTTGAAACAAACTTCGGTAATTTCCCGACTATCCTATTGTTTGGCTTGAATTTAGGAAGGCTCTAATGTTTATTTAATGTTTTGATCTTGCCAATTTTAAATTAATTAGGACTTATATTCGTATGATGTGATCACACAAATAGCCTCGAAGATATGAGGGTTTATGTCATATCGGACGACTACCTCAGAATCCTAAGACCGGTTAGGGCTTAATTTGCAATGCAAATGCCTAACAAAAGGTTGAGGATTTATGTTGCACTAGGCAAACTACCTCGAAGTCCTATGGTTTCGTTATTTAATTCTAAGAAAGTTTTCGTCGAAGTAGACTCATGTTTTGCTGATGATGATGGCCGTGCTGCCCACCATGCTCCGAGCTCCTTGTTGTTGTAGAGGGTTAGTTTTAGAAGATTGTAATCAAAAGAGAAGAGAGGAGTTTGGTTTTAGAGAAGTCTTAAAATCCAAGTGTTTTTAGTGTTTTAGTTAAAACAAATCTTTAAGTTGATTATAACAGAACCGATTAAGATCCCATGGTTCTGTCATCCCGGCACCGTTATTTTCATTGAATTCACTTAGTCCAGATGAATTTACTAAACTCAACTGAATGAGTTCCACACTTTCATTTAGACCATGGGAAATCCCGTTAGCAACACGTGGGTTACATCATCAGAGGTATTCCCGATCATTCAACGAGACGTTTTAATTTAGTTGCAATTGTAGTTTTGTGTTTTGTTTTTGATTAATTTTTGATTTATTTTATATTTTTGAAATGTTGTGGCAGTGATTTTTATCTTGTAATGTTTTTTAATTTAGTTTTGGTTTCAATTCAGGGACTACCCTAAAGGTTTTGGTTTTCATGCAACAGTTGTTTATCATGCAAGAAAAGTAAAGTGCATTTGCAATAAAGTAAATTGTACTAAAATAAAAGCGTACCTGGAGGGTCTTCCCGTCATCCCAAGCTGCACTTAAAACACTTGTTAAGGCATTTAAATATTTCAACAAGTACCTAGGTAAAGCTATGGTAAAAGGTTTTGGTTGTCTATCAAAGTTCTAATCCTATAGCAAGTCATCTCCTATGACGTCTAGGTTCTTGTGTTTTTGTTTAAGGACAATTTTCTTCATCTAAGAACAATTAAGTTCAATTGTTCTTATAAATATCCTATCATATTGAGGAAGTGTTTAAGACGAGTCTTAAACGTCTTTTCAATACTTCTAGGATTATTTTAAGTCCAAGAGAATTTAATTATACAAGTGAATTAATCATCTAGGAGTTTAAGTTTTGTTATCTTGCTCAGTGAATTAGGATATTTGAATATCCTATAAGTGAAGTAACACTTCACTTAATACTCCATTTAGGAGTTATGACAACAAGAACTTTTGAGGGCAAATTGATGTTTAAGTGATTTGTGATTTAATTTAATTTAAATTAATGGGTTTAAGTTTGGAATAGTGTTCAAGTTTTTTTAGATTTATTTTGAATTCTTTATGTCTTAGGTGATGTTATATTTAATTTAATTTAATTTTAATTTAATTTAATTTGGTTTAGTTTTAATTTTAATTTAATTTAATTTTTAAATTTAATTTTAATTTTATTTTAACTTGATTATATATTTTTTTATTTAATTTAATTTAACTTAATATGTTTTAATTTAATTTTATTTTATTTAATATGTTTTAATTTAATTTAATTTAATTTAATTTAATTTTAATTTTAATTTTAATTTTAATTTAATATTTTATTTTTTATGTTTTAAAGATGATTTAATTTAATTGTTAAAGTATTAATTTAATTGAAATTTTGGAAGGATTTAATTTAAATGTTTTAACTTTAATTTAATTTAATGATTAAGTCTTTTAGCATTTTAAATCTTGAGTTTGGATTATCATTTTAATTAGGAATTAAATATTATTGAGTTGATTTATTTTGGGATTTTTAAATTAAAGAATAAATCTCTTCCTAATAATATCCCTATTTTAATAATTCTAATTTTTTTTTATTATTCTTCCAAATTTAATTAATTATTTAATTAAGGTTTATTTTAATTATTTTCAAATTGTTTGGTAGGTTTCCACCCTTTAATTACCTAAGTTTCAAACATCCAAAATCAACTTAGTATCAAATATTTTACCCACCCTTTTAATTAAACCTAAAGTTTTTAATTATAGGTTAAAATTTTAATTACCATTTTGCCCTTTAAACTTACTAATTCCATAACTCACTAAATTGAGCTCAAATTAATTTGAGATTTTTATGTGACTTCACTCACATGTCAATCAAGACATTAGAGGAGAAAATGTGATTTTTTTGTATTTAATTTATTTATGTAATTATTTTTGGTGGAAAATATGGATTTTCAAGGTAAATTCAATAACATGACCAAGGGAAAGTTTCTGTCCTCAAGAAAATTATGGGACATTCCTAATGACCAGAGAACCACTTGGACCAATTTTACTGATTTTTTGAGATATATTTTTTTTATTATAATTATTTTGATTTTTGGAGTATTAATTAATTTAAAAATAAAATAAAGGTTGAAAAATGAATTTTATATTTTTCAAAACTCTCTCTGATATCAAGGAAACCAGAGAACCAATTTTTATAATTTTCTGATTTTTTTTTATTTATTAGAATTATTTTAGTGGAAATGCTAGAAAATATATTTTTTAATTTTAAAATTACCTTAGGGCTTTAAAACTTAATATATCATCATAGAGACTTAAAAAAAATATGGGGTTTGTTCCTAAATGATTAAAATTCAAAATGTGACATTTTGGTGAATTTTATTATGTTTTATGATTTTTATTATTTTTAATTATTAAAATTATTAAAATAATGCAAAAAATCAACTTTTTTAGAAAATTGCAATTTTAATTTTCATAAATTCCCCTGATATCAGAGAGGCTTCAAAACTAATTTCGTGAATTTTTGAAAAGTATTTTGAAAGTTATGAATTTTTAAAGTTTAAGTTTGCCTAAATGGCTTAATTAACCCATTTGATAGGGCTAACCAAGTCCAATTGACTTCAAACTTTTATGGTGGGTTCTCTTGATCCTAAAGGTCAGTGGAGAATTGATTTAAAGTCAATTTGATGTATGATTAGCTCTAATTAATTAAAGCTCCATTTTGGGTGTTTAAGCCAATTAGGGTTAATCCAAGTGAGTTAACTTAAAACCTATTTTCTCTAGGGTCCTCTGGTCATAAGAAACATCTCCAAATTTTCCTAGAATTTATTTCTCAACATGCTAATTATTGGAATTAAAATACTCAAAACAACAACATAAATTTGAAAAATCAATAACTTCTCATAGGAATGGCCTCTGACCTTGAAAAATTCAGAGAATGTTCCCAAGTTCAGAGGCTTCAAAAGCCCCATGGTCAAGAGGGTATTAAATTAAAATAATGCAGAGAGTAAATAAATCATTAAAATTAAAATACTTAATGAAATTATATGATTTCTTTTCCACATTATTCTCCTTTGTTCACTGAGCAAGAGGGTATTTTTATTTTATTTTTAGGATTTTTCTACACGAAGTTATGGATTTTTGAAGTTTAGGGAATTAAATAAATCAAAGAAATACCCTAATTTTCTATTTAAAACGGCGGCGCTGACTCATCCTAGGCATCTCTGAAACGCCGCGTGTCGTGCTACCATTCGACGTCACCACTTGAGTCAGCAGCCCGGGTCCCGCCTTCCTCGTATCATCAGCTGATCCGACCCGATCTGAGCCTTCCGTCCACTCGTGTATAGAATGGACGGCATCCATTCATCGTCCGCAGTCGTTCTCACCCGAGAGCCGTCCACACTAAATCCTTAATATCTCACTCAATACTTAACGAATTTTCATGTTCTTGTGCTCTATGGATTCGTATTGAAGAGACGAACACATCTATACAGTGATCATGCATTGAAATTAAACCATTTGAAATAGACAATCTCTAGAGGCTCGGGATAAAGAGTTAGCTCATACCTTAGCTCAGAGAAGTGTGGCTTCGATCTGAGGGTTGTGTCACCTTCGATTGGGTCCAAGGAAGCTCCAGATGAAGTCTCCTGCCTTGGTGAATTGTCCAGGTATGATTTTGACCAAGCCCGATTTCAACCTTTGGAGTATGGAACAGATGGTGGCCTGGAGAGGGGGCTTTCACTGGGGAACTCCTTCTCTTGGTCTTGTGTAGGTGTGGGTGAGTTTAATTTGACTTTGGTAGAGGATTTGGGAGTGTCCTGTTCTGTCCTGAGAATTGAGCTCCAAAATTGAGCTCAATTAAAGGGGATTAGGGCAAGAGAACAGTGGGGATCAAATGCTCAAGGTGTGGGGAGAGTCTGGAGTGATTTTGGCAGAGTTTCCTTAAGGTTGGTTCAGCACCTCCTCATGGCCGAGAGGGGTGAGGTTTAAATAGGAGAGGCTGGAGAGCCTCCCGTGGGGAGTTAGGCACCGGGATCGACTGCTCTCGGCAAGGGAAGAACAGCTGCAATGGCCACCGGCATGAGGCAACTCGAAGAAGGAGAATTTCAATGTTCGGCTCCTCCCAATGTCTCGGCCATGGCGTTTTCCGGCGACCTAGGCGGCCGGCCGTGCAGCATGAGTCACCATCTCGACCGTGGAGGTCAGGTCTCGGCAATGGTGAAGTCAATTGGGTTTGGACATGTGTAAAGGAGTTGGATCAAAATGGCATGGGAGCATGGCTATTTTGGCTCTAAATGGGTCAACCCATCCTTTTGGGCTAGGTTCACCACCCAAGGCTTGGTTTAGGCTAAAGAGAAAGTGATTTGGATCAGCTTGATTAGTGGGGTCAAGTCACAATCCAAGTACAATTAGGATTAAACATGGTTTAGGTGAGACATGGACATGGTTAATCACCTTAAGGGAATGTGGAAAGGATCTTCTCCTATTGGCCAATGTGGTAAGGTCACAAGTGAACAACTCACATGGCTTGCATGTGGCTTAAGGGTGGCTTCATGGCTTATATATGGCATGGGAAAAGTGGGCTTGGTTTCATGAAAGTGGTTTTAAGGAATTTTGGTATTTTAGTTGACAAATTTCATGAAGCTTGATTTGGAACTATTTGGTTATTGATTTTGGAACTTAGGAACTGTTTTAAATTATGGGTATGATGAGAGAAATTTCATGTGGGCTTTTGGAATAAGTTTTGGGCTTTTAAATTTGTTTTGGGTGGGTTTTTAGGAAGGTTTAAGAAAGTGGGCTTTTTAAGCTTGGAAATAAATTGGTGGATGGGAAATTTGTAAAAGTTTGGGACAAATAATTGTTGGGTTTAGTTTAGGGATGTTTCATGAGTAATTTGAAACAAATTTGAGGTGGTTTGGGTTTGAATTGGGTTGAATTTGGGCTTTTTGGTAAAGTGGCCAATGGTAGGCCAAATTGGGTTAACTTGGGCTAATGTTGGGCTAATGTTGAAATTGGTGTAAAATTAATGTTGAGAAATGTTTGTAGGGCTGTTTCAAAGAGGTTTCAACTTTGGTTGGGTTTGGATTTTGGGGTTTGGGCCTATTTGGGTTAGGTTTAGGTGTAGGCCCATGTAAGGAGTTTTGGCTTTGGGTTGAATTTGAGTTGGGTTAGGGTTCAAATTTTGGGCAAATCATGTTAGTGTTTTGTTTGTAGGGATGTTAGGGAAGGTTTAGAAAAGATTTGGGGTTAGTTGGGGTTGAATTGGGTTAGTTTGGGCTAAGTTTGGGTCATGAGTCCAAATTGGGCTTTAAGGTCAAAAGTGAAATTGGATTCAAATGCCAATCAAATTGGGCTTGGATTTGGTCTAGATTGGTGTTAGGGATATTGAATTGAAGTTTAGAATTGAATTGGACCAGAATTTGGGTCAATTTGGTAGGTTTGGTTTAACATTGGGTTCACTTTAGGTTAAAATGGGTCTAATTGAGGATTTTGACAAAAGTGGGATAAATTGACAAAATTGGCCCTTGGTGTAGTTGAACAAAATTAAATTGGGAATATTTGAGATTTTCTGGAATTTTTTGGAAATTTTTGGAAATTTTTGGATTTTTGGGTCAAGAGGGGCATTTTGGTAATTTGGAGGGTATTGGGGGTATTTTCTGGAATTTTGGGTATTTTGGGTAAAAATGGTCAATTTGAGTGGTGGGAGAATGTTTAGGATTGATTTTGAGGAATTTGGATGATTTTGGAGAATTTTGGAAAATTTGGGTAATTTCAAGGGTTTTGGGTAGGTTAGGCGGGTCCGGGTCCCAGGTCCCGGGGGTCAAAAATTGAAAGTTTAGAAAATTGAAGATTGGGTAAATGTAAGTGGAATAAAATCATTTTGGTTGAGCCATGAAGCCATATCAAGCCCACATGAGCCATGAAGGGACTCATTCGAGGCATTCATTATGTTGTTCCTAACCCTCTCGCCCAAGGGCTTAGGGGTTAAGGACCATCCATGTGAATCACCTTCATGAGTCAGGAGGTCAAGTTGGGTATGGGTGTGGTTTTAGGAGGTGTGTGAAAATGTAGTGTATAAGTGTAGTGTGTGTGTAAGTCACCCCTCACTGCACAGTGCCACCTGTGAGCGGTCCCAAGGCCAAAGAGTCCTATAGGAACTCATCCTTTAAATTTTCACATTTGATCTCAACCCTCTAGGTGATTAGGGGTCTACAATCAAGTTTGTGGAGTTTGCAGGGAGTTAATAAGTGGTTTGAATTTCTAAGTAGTGGGTCCCAATTCTAATCCTCTAGGATAGTGAAAGGAAAAGCCTAAGGCTAGATCCTAAGTACTAAAAAAGGAAGAGAAGACCTAATCAAAAATGAGGTCAACACATTGGAAGAAATTCCTATGGAATTAGCAAAACCTATTTCCTCAACTAAGATAGATCCTCCATCTTTTAATAATTATAAAGGGGAAGAATTGGAAGATAATTTGAAACAAAAGAGTAACATAGAAGATATTGATCCAGAATTTGAATTATCAAAAGAGAATCCAAAATTTGGGATAATTTGAAGTATCTTATAAAGATCCATTTCTTATAAATTTCAAGGATAATATTAATATGCAAATTCAGAAAATTAATAGAAGAATATTGGATCTAGAAAGAAATATGAGAAATAATGATATAAATCAAACTGAAAATGAAGTGTTGAATGAAAAATTAAAATTTGAGGATTTTATAGGAATCCCTGGATCTAGAAATGATTAGGCGATTGATCGAGGATTACATAATTGGAATTTTGATCCAGGAGGAATCCTATGACGTTAAAACCAAGCACTTTATGGGAGACAATCATAGTTATCAGTATGCTTTGATTTAGTGTGCTTGAGAGTCATGATTGTTAGTGTTGTATAGTTTTTGCTTTAGAGTGGATTGACTTGATCTTTATGTGTCATTATAGATTGATAAGTTTGATTTTTGTTGGTTAATGTTTAGATTGTTAGTAGTTTGGTCTTTGTCTGTCATGAGGGATGTGATTCCTTAACTTCTTATTATGATTAGACTTGTATGTTCTCTTGTAGTATTTGGATTAACGAGTCCTCTATGAATTGTATCTCACCCAGACTTGAGTTTTACAAAAGAAATCATGAATTTTGAACATTGATAGTTCCATCTTAAGTTGTTACTTCCTTTATGCAACTTTATTTTCATTAGGTAGGAGTCGCGAACCTATTTGATGAATACCATGTGGATGATCTTACACTATCTTTCTAATTGTTATAGATGCTTAATTATAAGGATTAAATGATGCCTGAGATCGTGTCCGGAAACCAATATATCAGGGGTAATCTTATCTTTGGGATTATAATCTATAAAATCATTTGAAAGTACCTAATTTACTAGTGTGGTGATTCCGTTAGAAATTGGAGGTAAATTAGTGACATTCGATGAGTTAAAGGATGAATTGATCTCATTTATCATGTGTGTTTGGGCTAGTATTACAATTTTATATAAGACTTGAAAAACATTTATTATATTCCCTTGCTGATACATGATTTTCTAGTTTAACTTTTATTTAATGAATTTTATTCTGGCATGATTAGTTTAGATTTACTTTCTGTTGCATATTGTTCTGTCCTAATGAATACTTGTTAATAGTTTTGATAGACATTTGTGATAGATAGAATTTCTAAATTGTTTTCCTTCCTACTTATATTTTCTGTATTGAATGCTATATATGTTAAAAATTAAGTTTGGGTGTAGGAAAAAAAATATAATTTTAATGTGAAAATACTTCATTTTAGTGTAATTTCATTACAAGCATGTTTTAGGTTAGATTTACTTTCTATTGCAGTCATTCTATCCTAATTATGCATGTATATGAATTTGAGAGGATGTTGTAGTAGTAAGTAGATTCAACATTTAGTTTTTCTTCCTGCAAGATTTTATGGAATTAATTGCAAAATATTTTAAAATATAAGTTTGGGGGGAAGAAAAATTTTTATAATGTAACTTTATTTGTCCTCAGTAGCATGTATCTAATATGATATCATTTTTAAAATAACTTGTGGTATGTGGTGTTACCTTTAGGTTACTATCATTTCAATTTTAGGAATGTTAGAAAAATAACTTAGTTGAAATACTTAGTGAAGAAACTGTTCTAGAGTTAAGATATATTGTAAGAAAAATTGGAAAATTGATTTTTCTATTTATGGTAGAAAGGAGTTGAATATTTGAAAATCTAAAATTCATAGATTTATACTTAATGAGCATTGAGCCTTTATTGAAAAACCTTTTTCAAACTAATACTTACACTTATAAAAAGTGAGGGAAAGTTTTGAGTTTTGGATTTTAGAGAGAGGATAGTAAAATTCAAAATTATTAAAGGCTTATTCAGATATAGTAATCCTAAAAAAAAGAGTGAAAAAAGGGATTGAAAATGATCCCGAAAGAAAAAAAAGAAAAGAAAATAAGTGAGGAGAAGCTTGAGGTGAAGCCTAATAAAAAATTTGTTTCACTTGAATCTTTTTGAATGAAAAGACTTAAAAATAATCCTAAAATTATTCTTATTTTAAAAGGTATTGGTTGAATTGGTATAAATAAGGTACTTAAATTCCTTTTTTATGCTTTCTATGAATCTTTAGTTTGACGATTTTCAATAACTTTTGAAGTAAATAGAAAATCAAGATTCCTAAGTTGAATATGAGATATTCTTACACTCCAGGCCTTGGTTGATTTGCTAGAATTTCTCCTATGTTATACTATACCATTTCTGAAATGAAATTATAGTTACTCTAGTGAAACCCACAACCACAAGTCAACATATTTGGTTTTTAAAATTATAGTGTTACTTGAGGACAAGTAACGTTTAAGTTTGGGGGAATTTGATCCACTTTAAAAATACCCATTTTTATGCCTTATTTATGATTCAATTCTTAAGAATATTATGCTTTAATGAAAGGTATTTTTATGTTTTTGGATGTAGGTGATAAAAAAGAGTTCAAGAAGGAAAAATGAGTAAAAAGGAGCAAAAATGGAGCTAAAAGAGCAAAGTTGTCGAAATTATAGGCCTGGCGCCTAGCGCCAGAATCCGGCGCCTAGCGCCAGAATCTGGCGCCTAAGCGCCAGTTCGATACAGACACAGACAATATTTTTGACGACTTTGGGCAGTTATTTTGACGGTGTTAAGATGTTATTAGACTTTTTAGAAGACTAGAAGTTACTCCTAATATATAGGACATGTGATGCAATGCATCTGGACACATTGGAACAGTTTTATTTGCGAAGAGGTGTGACCCAAAGTGAAGGGGTGCGAAGACATGGTCACAGGAGTCTGGTGCCTAGGCGCCAGATCTCGGCGCCTAGGCGCCACAGTTAATTTCTAGAAGATTCAATGAATGTGGATGAATTTTTAAGAGGTGCCTTAAGCAACCCTTGGTCATTTTTGCAAATCTATAAATAGGGACGAATTCTACATCAAAGGGCGCTCTCTCTCGCTCTCTCTCTCTCTCTCTTCTCCCTTAGTCATTTTAGAGTCATTTTAGAGTCATGAAGATGTAGATTTCTAAATCTTATGAGAGATTGGTGAGGGATTTTGAGATATTTTTGTAAGGAATGTACGAGCGGCGCATGGATCGATGGGAGACTTTGGTGGAGAGATCTTCTTCTTTCCTTCAGAGGGAAAAATCTAAGTATTATGTTCTTCATTCTCTTGTAATTGTTGTAAACACTTTTTAGTGGATTTTCTTTTTTTTAAACCAAGTTTTCTATCATGCTTTATCCATGCTTCATAAGTAATTTTCTTTACTCTTTCTTTTAAAATGAAGTAGTGCATGTGTAGGAAAATTATTTTTATGATAGACTTATTTATTAGATGCTTCTAGGTTACGGATAATTGCATAAATATAATAGAATACTAATGAAATAAGTTCCTTATTGGCACTAAATTTATTACATAATTCTATCAATTCTTTTACTTCTTATGTCATTATTTTCATTTACTTTTGTTTTGTAATGAAATAGATGAATGTTTAGGAATTAAGATTTGCTTAGATATTCTCTTATTAAATTTTGGTGATGATATTCATACCGGATCTTCATTTACTTTACAAATTGATCACTTGTATTGTTAAAACCTGTTGAAGAATTCTGAGACCTATCCGGAAAAGAGTTTTTAAGTAGTAAATATCACATGGATCCTTGGGAAATTGAAGGCTTTATGTGGGCTACTCAAGGTGAAGTGCAAATAAATAGGAAGATATTATTTATTAGGCGTATAATTAATTAAATTTTTGAGTAACAGACTAAATTCTAATAATTTGGTTTATAGAAAGGGAACGAGTCACTAGTAGGGCCGACCATAGCCACCCTTAGACATCTAGAAGTGTGATCTTAGATTAACCCATTCTACTAATAATACATCTTGAACCGATCTATATATTAGCCAATGTTCTTTATACTATTAAGCAAAGGTAAAGAATATGATTGCTTCTATTTAACACTACTACATAAAATTCTAAGCATCTCTTTCCTACACATTATCTATGTAATTGCAAGAGAAAGGTAGTTTTTAATATCTCGAAATTTTTCAAACCAATTTATCCATAAGTTATCTTTTTATTTAAGAACTTTATTTATGATTAGTTATTAGAAAACTCATTTTAATTGACATTCCAAATTTAGGCCTTATAGAAATAGACTGGAATTAGCCTAAAGAATTTCTTACCTCGCTTCTCTGTGGAATTGATAGTGGTGTTATAAAAGCAAACCCTATATTACTTGAAACGATACGTATACTTGTGTAGTACCCCTAGTGTGTAAAATATTTTCTAAAATTTTACAACATTTTAATTTTATACACTAACCGCTATTTATAAATTGGGTTAAGTTTTTTGCCATATTTTGTAAGTAAAAATTACTGTGTTATTGCGGGTCGGATCAGGAGGCAACCCATAGTTATGTTTATTTGTTGTGTGTTTATTTGAATTTATCATTTGTTTGTAGTAGTATTGAATTATACTGCTTGTAATTAACCTTCGATTATCATAGAATTTGGATCCATAGAGAAAATTTAGAACATATTTGACAACGGGGTTTTTGTGAAAAATTTTGCCTAGGGCGCCGACAGCGTGCTCGACGTCACCGATGGCGGATTTTTTCTGAGGGTCCTACATTTAATTGCACATCTTATGTCATTATCTTCATTTTACTTTTCTTTTGCAATGAAAAAGATGGATGTTTAGGAATCTATATTTCCTTAGATAATCTCTTATTTTATTAATGTGATTGTATTTCCACCAGATCTTAATTTACTTTGCATACTGATCACTTGTATTGTTAAAAATTGTGGAGAAAACCTATAGACCTGATCGTGGGCTAAGATTTCTGAACTAGTGTGTACCTGACCCACTGAAAATATGCTAATATTTCCATGCCTATTTTATATTTATTTTGATGATATTGCACTTTAAAGAATGGTGTTTTTGATGATTTGTTGCAGATATGTTCATTTATGGACAATGGAGCGAAAAGTGCAAAAAAGAGCGAATTTGGAGCTGAAATGACAAAAAATGTGAAGATTTGATCTAGGTCGTCGACGGTGAGCTCGACGGAGCCGATGGCGAGCTCAACGGCGCCGACGGCGGATTTTTCCCGAGAGTTCAGAAAAATATTACAATGAATCCCGCCGATGGCGGGATCGAGGCCGCCGACAGCGGGCCTTATGAAAGAGAGTCCAAGGCTAAGTATTCTAGAAGGCCGCTGATGGCATGCTTGAAGCTGCCAATAGCGGGAAAGTCAGTTCTCTCACAAGGTGCATCGAATGTGGACGAATTTTGAAGGGATGCTTGGGAAACTCTTGGAAATTCTTGAACCACTTTAAAAGAAATAATTTGGGGCCGAAAATGGAGTCCACTAGTGTCCATTGTTGTTGTCTATTATTTTCAACGAGTGTTAGTTAGTGTCTTTTTTCCATTATAGTTTTAGATACTGAGTTCAATTAGTGATATTTGTGAGGAATTTTTCGAGAGATTGTAAGAGTGGAAGGGAAGTGATAGATTTCTTCCTCTTTGCCATTTCGAAGGAGAATTATGCGTGCTGTAAAGAAAGGAAGAGATTCAGAAGAACTTCGCGGAGATTTCTAGTGGAGGAATTTGAGATAAGTTATATTACTTATTTTAGTTTGTTAAACTTTATTTTTATATATGAAATCCAAGTTTTATCGTATATTCTCCATGAAATATGGTTAAACAGTAAAGGTAAAATGTGATCTTTTATAATAGTGTTCATTTGTTGAAGTCTCTAGCAAATTCATTATAAGCTTGTGTGCAATTTTAGATATTTTGATGATTTCATAAGTGAGTTTAAACTACTTTAGTTTGAATAAAATTATTAGCTAAGTTAAAGTGATGAATATAGTGAACAAAATATTGAACATATTACATGAATATACTTGATTATTTGAACTAACAAAATCATTAGTGATATCATCATCTCCCGGTAATTTTAACTTTTGGATGAGTTGACTTAGTTTCTTGATAACTTAATTGAATCCAATTCATAGTACCGAAAAGATTTAAACAACTTAACGTATACAACATTGGGTGTTACAATACTATTATTATTATATGCTAAATAAGGGTGAAGAAAAAAAAAATGTAATTTCCATTTTGAAAGTTGTCTATACACATTGATTGTAATCCTAACTATAGGAGCAAAAATCTACTATTGATTCTATGCTCCAAATGGTATCTTCTTAGCTATAAAAAAACAAATGAGAGACATGAAATTTAATGATGCTCTCCTCTCACATGTTTCCTCATGACTATAGATTAAATATTTTGAATTTCATTCATTATCTCTTCAAAAAGGCATCCTTTTAGCTTAAAGATTATATTTGATTGACTCTAAATCAATATAAGCTCACCTCCCAAAGAGTATCTTTTCAGTCACAACCAAACCAAGAAAATAATAAATTTCATATCATATTATCACCCGAAAATTTAATGTCAATAAATAAATCATTCTTGGATCCCATTTTATTTAAAAATTAAGCCACCAAAAATTTCATTATGACAAAAAAATGTTTTAAAATTATTAATAAATCTATTATAATTGGGAAACAATGTACTACCAGTAAATCTCGTCAAAATACTTAGGCTATTTAAGTTATAAATGAGTAGAAATTATACAAAAGTGATGTCTTGCTCTACAAGAATCATTAACTATCAACCATATATATGTTTACGTAATGAAAAAAAATATTGATATTTAACTCATTTATTAATATAGATTCGGAACTTCCCTAATGCAAAATCAGATGCAATTTATGCCCAATAGTTAAAGCCTTATAATCACTAGAATTTTAGTTATTTATTTTTTAATTTATTTTTGATGTAAAGATATGTGAATTCTTTGGCCCAGCAAGTTTGAATCTGAAATTCTGTTTGATAGCGATCTTAATACAAGGGGATTTTGACGTTATTATACTTGTCGTACGTTTAGAGCCATTCTCCTAGAATATAGACTCCCTTCAATTATTCTCATCTCGCGAGCCTTCGCTTTGGCCTAATCATCTCGCGAGCCTTCGCTTTGGCCTAATTAATTTCATTCTCTAAAACAGTGCACTCTTATAAAGTATGAGGTTTGAATCTATTCGCTTGTATATATAACTATAAATTTTGAAGCATGCTTCTCAAACTTTATGAAACAAACTAATATGTACTTAGATCATTGCTTGCCAAAATCAAAGTTTATATTTTCATTTTTCGTATAAAAACTAATCATTTTTTAGATTTCAACTCATCCAACCGGCATAATGATCTACTAAATTCCATTTCCTATAATTTTTAATTAAAATTGAATTAAATAATTTGATACATTATAATAAATCTCAAATACATTCAAATGAATCCAAACCCTTATAGATTTTTCTAAGTTTTTCTTGACCTTGGGTTTAAGTCTTGATACACCATCAATAAATTTTCATCATCTGACATGAATATTGAGGCACGACATAAATCTCAAGACAATTTTTTAGGAAGAAACATTCAAAATTCAATTAAAAGTCATTCAAATCTCTAATTTCAGCAAACACACCATCAAATTGACTAGCTCGATATGATGGACTTAGCGTTACTAAAGTTCAACAAATTTCAGTCAAATAAGGCCCCAATCAATCCATCAAACCACTTTTGATCAGAAGAAGAAAACATTTCACTATAAGTGCAGTAGAATTTCTAATGGGTATAGTTCTCCCTACTATGGCTATTGATACTCTTTTAAGCACAACTAATACTAAAAAATAAAGGACATCTCCACATATGGTATTACCTTTAGTAAATGCTCTGGTACTTCCTTCATCATTGTTGTCCATTCTTTAAGTTCTTTCATTTGTTTGATCATAAAATCTCCAATGACTTAAAAGTTCATTATTATTATTATTATTATTATTTTTTGGTTCTACACTATAGATAGCTAATCTTTTATTCTATGGCCATGCACACTACATCTTTAAGGATTCTAAATTTATTATGTAGTGTACTCCATGATCACAACATCTTTAAAGATTCTATATACTAAACTGCCTTTAGGTACACAGAATAGCTAAGTAGAACTAGTTGAAAAAAGAGAGAAACCCAAGAATTAGAGAAAAATAAAAGAAAAAAGGCTATGAAATTTATAAATTACAGAGTGATCATAGAAAATTTACCCCTCACGCATTGTAACATAAAATGTCATCCTCTAATTATGAGTTTGGGCCTTCGTAAAGAATGCTAGATAATCACTTAAAAAAAATACATTACTTCATATTACTTAAACAATTGGACCTATAACCTGATTAGACATCCATGAGATTATCTATTATGTGCTAGGTTGATTGCAAAAATTGACCCAATAAATTAGTTTGTCGAACTTATTGCTGAACTGGCTTTGACAAGTTGGCAGGCCAAACTAATTAGTCCTTTTTTCATGTTCATAAATGTTAACTTAGTACTTGACCTGGATTCAATCTTTGAGAATTCATTTACGCAGTGTACGTAAATAATGAAATCTTTGATAATAGTGTTCTTTTGTGGAAGTCTCTAGCAAATTTATCGTAAGCTTGGGAGCAGTTTTCGATATTTTGATAATTTTGTAAAAACTTTAGTTTGAAATGAATTTTTAGCTAAATTAAGGAGATGAATTTAGCAACAAAATATTGAATATATGAACTAAGTAAACCTGATTCTTTAAACTAACAAAATCAGTAGTGAGATCATCATCTCCCGGTAATTTCAACTTCTGGAAGAGTTTACTTGGTTACTTGATAGCTTAATTGAATCCAATTCACACTAACGAAAAGATTTAAACAACTTAACGTATACAACATTGGGTGTTACAATACTATTATTTTTATGCTAAATAAGGGTGAAATAAAAAATTTAATTTCCATTTTGAAAATTGTCTGTACCAATTGATTGTAATCCCAACTATAAGAGCAAAAATCTACTATTGATTCTATGCTCCATATGGTATCTTCTGAGCTACAAAAAAACAAATGAGAGACTTGAAATTTAATGATACACTCCTCTCAGTGTCCTCTTCGCTATCAAAGTCAATAAAAGTATTTTTAATTTCATTGATTATATCTTCGAAAAGGCATCCTTTTATCTGCAATATTACATTTGATTGACTTTAAATAAATGCACGCTCTCCTCCCAAAGAGTATATTTTATGTCACAATCAAACAAAAAATGTGTTAAATTTTATATCGGATTATCACCCCAAAATTTAATGTCAATAAATAAATACTTCTAGGATCCTATGTTATTTTAAAATTAAACAAGGTAATCTTACAATAACATTACTTAAGACAAAATATGCTATGAAATTATTTATAAATCTTTTAAAATTGGGAAAATTTATTTCCCCAATCAACCTATATATTGAGAAGACAATATAGTATGAGTAACTCTCGTCAAAATACTTGAGCAATTAAAGATATAAATGAGTAGAAGTTATACGAAAGTGATGTCTTGACCTACTAGAATCATTAACTATCAACCATATACATGTTTACATAATAAAAAAACTACTGATATTTAAATCATTAATTAATATAGATTGGGAACCACATTTATTCCCTAATGCAAAATTCGTCCCAATAGTTACAAGCCTTATAATCGCTAGATTTATTTCTATTTTTTTTTTTCATTTATTTTTGAAGTATAACACTGCCGTTGTCGGTCCCAAGCCCGGATGTGAAAAGTGGAGGGTTGCGTTAGGTAGTCGACAGCCAGCATAAAACTTGTCGAAAAAAAATCATGACATGAATCCTTTTGATCTTTGTGTAAGTGCTAGGGCGTCCCCTGGAAGCGACGCGCTGTATGACCTGAATACAGTGGAAAGTGTGCAAGGGCCGCTACACCGGCGCCCGGGTGTAGTTTCAAGTAAGCAAGGGTTCCCACATTACGGACGGATGCGGGTAAAGAAGTTAGTCCATGATACTAGTATTAGGATAGGATCCCGGAATATAGGTACTCTCAATGGTAAACTAATGGAATTGATTGATATTATGATCCATAGAAAGATAAATATCCTATGTATTCAAGAAACTAAATGGGTTGGAGAAAAAGCTAAGGAGATTGATAACTTAGGTTTTAAACTATGGTATTCGGTAAGAGTCGTACTTAGAAATGGTGTAGGTGTAATTATAGATAAGAGTTTGAAAGATAATGTTGTCAAAATTAATAGAGTTGGAGATAGAATTATAACGACTTAAAATTATTATTGATACTAAGATTTTTAATATTATAAGTGCTTATGCTCCTCAAGTTGGTTTAGATATAGTGCTCTAAAGATAAATTCTGGAATGATCTAGAAGACTTAATACACTCGATATCCCTTGAAGAAAAAATTTTTATTGGAGGAGATTTAAATGGACATGTCGGTAGAGTGGTAGAAGATTTCATAAATATTCATGGTGGCTACGGTTATGGAGCGATTAATGAAGAAGGTAGAGCCATTTTAGATTTTTCTTTAGCGTATGATATGATTATTACTAATACTTTATTCAAGAAAAGAGATGAGCATCTTATTACTTATAAGAATGGATCTAATAAAACACAAATTGATTATTTTTTTATGAGAAGAAGAGATCGTCGAGATTGTAAGGATTGTAAGGTTATTCCAAGTGAGCAATTAAGTACCCAACATCGATTATTAGTTCTAGATTTTAAGATGAAGAGTTGTAAAATAAAGAATACTAGGATTCAACATCGTAGAATAAGATAGGGGCACCTAAAAGACACAAATAAAATTATTTTTATGAGTAAAATTCAAGATTTAAATATTTGGGATGTTCATGAAGACGCGAATGTTATGTGGGAAAAATTAACTAATACTATTAAACAAGTGGCTAAAGATGTACTTGGAGAATCAAAAGAAAAAGTTTCTATAAATAAAAATAGTTGGTGGTGGAATAATAATGTGCAAGAAAAGATAAAATATAAAAAGTTGTGCTATAAAAATTGGTTTAAATGTAGAAGCATAGAGAACTGGGAAAAATATAAAACGGTCCGCAGGGAGTGTAAAAGAATAATCTGTGACGCTAAAAATTCTGCTTTTAGTGATCTTTATAACATGTTAGATACTAAGGAAGGTGAAAAATATATGTATAAACTAGCCAAACAAAGAGAAAAGAAATGTAAAGATTTAACTCAAGTAAAATGTATTAAAGATGAAAATCAAAAAGTGCTTTTCTTAGAAAAAGATATTCAACATAGGTGGGTTAGTTATTTTGATAAACTTTTTAATGATGATGCTGAAAATACGATTGACCTTAGTGATCTTAATATCGTTAATAATAATAAAACTTTTCATTTTTACCGTCGCATTAGTAAAAAAGAAGTTGATGAGGCTTTAAAGAAAACCAAGGGGGGAAAGTCTGTAGGACCTGATGATATCCCAATTGAAGTGTGGAAATGTTTAGGTGATTTGGGGGTTTCCTGGCTTGCTAAACTTTTTAATATTATTTTAAAAACTAAAAGGATGCCTGAGGAGTGGAGAAAGAGCATTTTGGTCCCCATTTTTAAGAATAAAGGAGATGCACAAGAGTGCGTAAATTATAGAGGAATTAAATTGATGTGTCATACTTTAAAATTATGGGAGAGGGTAATTGAACATAGGTTAAGACGTATTACGAAGATTTCTCATAATCAATTTGGATTTATGCTGGGCAGGTCTACCATGGAAGCTATATATTTATTGAGAGGTTTGATGGAGAAGTACAGAGATAATAAGGAGGATCTACATTTGATTTTTATCGATTTAGAAAAAGCTTATGATAAGGTTCCTAGAGATGTTCTTTGGAGAGTCCTTGAGAAGAAAGGTGTTGATATGACTTATATTCAAGTCATTAAAGATATGTATGCTTGAGCTCGTTACATGTGTTCGAACCGAAGGAGGATTGACCAAGTATTTTACTATTTCTGTTGGTTTACATCAAGGATCGGCCTTAAGCCCATATCTTTTCGCTTTATTTATGGATGGTCTTACTAGGCATTTACAAGAGGATGTACCTTGGTATATGCTTTTTGCTGATGATATCCTCATTGTGGATAAGACAAGAGAAAAAGTCCAGGAAAAACTTGAATTATGGAGGTCTACATTGGAGTCTAAAGGTCTTCGTTTGAGTAGAACTAAAACTGAATACATGGAATGTAATTTTAGTAATAGTAGGTCTAGTGACAGCAGTGTAACTTTGGGTGATCAAATTATTAAAAGGTCTGAACGATTTAGATATCTCGGGTCCATTGTTCAAAGCGATGGTGATATAGATGGGGATGTTAATAGTAGAATTCAGGTTGGTTGGTTGAAGTGGAGGAATGCGTCTGGCCTTATTGTGTGATAGAAAAGTACCGCTTAGACCGAAAGGAAAATTTTATAAGATGGTGGTGAGACCTTCAATGCTCTATGGTGCTTGAATGTTGGCCTTTAAAAGAGAAGCATAATGTTAAGTTAAGTGTTGCCGAGATGAGAATGATTAGGTGGATGAGTGGCTTTACACTTAGAGACAAAATGCGAAATGAATATATCCGTAAAAGGGTTGGAGTTGCACCAGATGACGGATAAAATTAGAGAGAGTCGCCTTAGATGGTTTGGTCACATTAGACGTCGACCACTCGATGATCCGATTAGGAGAGTAGATGTTTTAAATACATCTTATGTTAAGAAAGGCGAGAGCGGACCTAGGAAAACTTGGGCTTATTGCATAAAAAATGATCTTAATTTATTAGAATTAAACGAAAATTTGACACTAAATAGGACGCAATGGAGAAAAAGGATTCATGTAGCCAACCCCACTTAGTGGGATTAAGGCTTTGTTGTTGTTGTTGTTGTTGATTTATTTTTGAAGTATAGATGTTTGAACTCTTTGGCCCAAAAAGTTTAATTCTGAAATTATGTTTGATAGCTATCTTATTATAAGGGGATTACGTTTAGAGCCATGGTTCTATAATATAGATCCCTTCATTATTCTCATCTCATGAGCCTTCGCTTTAACCAAATTGATTTCATTCTCTCAAGGATTGCAACTCTACTAGAGTGAGAGATATTGAATCTATTCACTTATATATACAACAAAAATTTTTGAAACATGCTTCTCAAACTTTTTGAAACAAAGTTATATGTACTGGCATCATCTGCACACAAAAAATAAATATTTTATGTTCATATGCCATATAAAAATAAATCATTTTTTTAACTCATCCATCAGGCGTAATAATCTACTAAATTCCATGTACTAAAATTATTAAATAAATTTAAACCAAAAAATTTTATAAATCATAAAGAATCTCACATACATTCAAATGAATCTAAACTCTTATAAATTTTCTTAGGGTTTTTCTTGACCCTGGGTTTAGTTCTTGATATGCCATCAATAAAATTTCATCATCCGACTTGAATCTCAAGGAATGACGTATGTCTCGCGGCATGTTTTTATGAGGAAACATTCAAACTTTGATTAAAATTTATCCAAAAACTCTAATTTCAGTAAACTTATAAGCATGCTGACCGTATCGATATGACGGACTTAATGTTACTAAAATTTATCAAATCCGACTCAAATTAGACCCCAATCAAGTCATCAAACTAATTTTTGAAGCTTTCCAGGCACAAATTGTAAGTCCAGCAGATTCTGAATCTTACAAGCTTTCGTTCAAATCGAGCATCAGAGCAGATGAATCCAACAAGCCCAAGATCGCTCATTTCTAACATCACTAAAGCAATCAAATATCCTTCAAATGCCATCCAACCGTTGGAATCTTTAGACCGTCTAATTAGAGTGATCCAATTTTTTTTTGTGTATGCAACTTAGAATCAATAAATAGAGCGCTACCCGCTCCATGAGAGTGGATTGAGTCCCAACCAAGAGGAGGCTTTGAGCTAGAGGAAGACCCAGGTCTAAAGAAGAGGGAGCAGAAACTCAGGATACTACACTGAAGATTCAGTGAACAGCCCATGCTCCTCTAGCTGTTAACCACCATTGACAATTGCTCACAGTTCGACGCTGGTTACCGTCAGCCTCCTACTTCTGAAACCTCCAATCATTGTCAGCAATGGCTAGCTGGCTACATCCAACCACCATCAGTCACCACCCTGCTCCTTGCGACAAAGCACCACACGAGGCAATAACTAAAGCCACAAAATCATGATGAAACTTATGGTGTAACGAAACACTTCGATGATGAGGTAGCAACATAATGGGCATATGATACAATGATGCCTCCTAAAGATAGTGTAATAATGCACCTCGATTATATTGCAATGACACACGGTGAAACAATGCACCCCAAATACTATTCAACGAGACCCCAATGATGGTTTAACAACACACGCCATATATAGTGCAAACATATCTCCCGAAAATGCTGTAACAATACACCCCATATATCATGCAATGACGCTTCTTTAAAGATGGTGAAATAAAACTCCCAAAATATAGAGCAATAACACACATCGATGATGATTTAATAATAAGCTTCATATAAGAAGCAACGATGTCTTTCGAAACGAATGTAACAATGCATACCAAAGACAGTCTTTTCCATACTTGTAAAGCTCCTTCTTATAACTCTCGACTTTGTTCTTTACAACCTTTGGATGTCGTCATAGCTCGGTAATATGGCCTACGTAATGTTATCGTAGCTCACCACGTAAGATATATGAGAAACTATTATCTTTGTGAATCACAATTCATGTAGCTCTCGACTTCATCCCCTATTAACGACCTTATTTTTGGTCAACCACTCTTAATCGACTTAATACACACATATGGAGCCCCTCCCTAGACTGACGCGGTCATGCCTAGTTCGGGTGCAGGCATGCCTCGAAGTTTCTGGAAGTTGTCACACCCAGATGTTGGCCGTTGAAAATGTTTGATTTAATTTAGTATATGTATAATTTGAAAATATGTGTTTGTCGGCATATTTTTTTAGGTCGGTGTGCTGTGTTTCGAAGAGGGGTCGTCTACAGAAATTGTCGGCGAAACTTAATTTAGTTTAAATAAATAATTTTGGAAAGTAGTATTTGATTTTGAAAATAATTTTAAATTTGAAGATTTTAAGATATGAGATTAAACCGATCTCACATCCCAAATAGCTTATATAAACGAGCACCGCACCACAAACCGTGTATCTATCCCTAAAGATAGACACACTCGCTCGACGATGAGGCTCGATTAAATAAACTAGAAGATTTGTGACATCCGTTTGGTCTGCGAACCAATTTTATAAGCCGACAAAATTCTCCCGCTTAATATGAAAACATTAAACGAGGTTTATATTACTCAGGTTCTTTAAAATTCCCTATAAGGGCAAGCCCCTATAGTTAATTACATCTTAAGTGACGGGAATCACCTAAGAAAACTCTCGATAATAATCAATAATTCCGCTCTCAAGGATTTCAAAGTTTAAGTTTTCAAGGGATTGAACTTTGGAATTTCAATAGGGAATGGATCAAGTTTGGAACATTTTGTTTTGGGAATCCAAAGGAAGAAAAGTAGGAGAAATCACAGCACTCGAAGCGAACTTCGGTAATTTCCCGACTATCCTATTGTTTGGCTTGGATTTAGGAAAGTCCTAATATTTATTTAAATGTTTTGATTTTGCCAATTTTAGTTAATTAGGACTTATATTTATATGATGGAATCATACAAATAGCCTTGAAGATGTGAGGGTTTATGTCGTACCCAAACGACTACCTCGTAATCCTAAGACCGGTTAGGGCTTAATTTGCAATGCAAGTGCCTAACGAAGAGGTTGAGGATTTATGTTGCACTAGGCAAACTACCTCGAAATCCTATGGCTTGATTATTTAATTCTAGGAAAGTTTTCGCCGAAGTAGACTCGGGTTTTCGTCGATGACGATGGCCGTGCCGCCCACCATGCTCCGAGCTCCTTGTTGTTGCAGAGGTTTAGTTTTAGAAGTCATAAATCAGGGGGTGAGAAAAGTGTTTTGGTTTAGAAAAGATCTTAATTTCCAAGTGTTTTTTACGTTTTAATTAAAACAAATCTTAAAGTTGATTATAACGACACCGGTTAAGATCCCACGGTTCCATCCTTCCGGCATCATTATTTTTATCGGATTCACTTAGTCCGGATGAATTTGCTAAACTCAACCGAATGAGTTCCACACTTTCATTTAGACCGTGGAAATCCCGTTAGCAACACGTAGGTTACATCATCCGAGGTATTCCGCGATCATCCAACGTGACGTTTTAATTTAATTGTAATTGTAGTTTTGTGTTCCGTTTGTGATTAAATTTTGAGTTGTTTTATATTTTGAAATGTTGTGGCGGTGAATTTTATCTTGCAATGACTTTTAACTTAGTTTTGGTTTCAGCTTTAGGGCTATCCTAAAGGTGTGAGTTTTCATGCAACAGTTGTTTATCATGCAAGAAAAGTAAGTGCAATGCAGCTTAAATAAATTGCAATAATGTAAATTGCAAGAAAGTAAATTGCAATAAAATAAAAGCGTACCCGGAGGGTCTTCCCGTCATCCCAAGCCGCACTTAAAACACAATTAGAATATTTAAGCAAGTTCCTAGATAAAGCTAAGGGAAGGGTTATGGTTTTCTACCAAATTCCTAATCCTATAGCTAGTCATTTCCTATGACGTCTAGGTTCTTTGTGTTTTTGTTTCAAGACGATTTTCTTCATCAAAGAATAATTAAATTCAATTGTTCTTATAAACATCCTATCATATCGAGGAAGTGCTTAAGACAGAATCTTAAACATCTTTTCAATATTTCTAGGATTGTTTTAAGTCCAAATGAATTTAATTATATAAATGAATTAATCGTCCGAGATTCAAATTTTGTTGTCTTCGCTCGTTGAACTAGGACATTTGAATGTCCTATAAGTGAAGTAACATTTCATTTAATGTTCGTTTAGGAGTTATAATAACCAAAGCTTTCGAGGGTAAATTGGTATTCAAATGATTTAATTTAAGTTAATGGGTTTGAATTTGGAATAGTGTTCAAGTTATTTTTAGATTTATTTCGGATTCTTTATGTCTTTGGTGATGTTATATTTAATTCAACTTAATTTAATTTAATTTAATTTAATCTTTAATTTAATTTAATTCAATTTAATTCAATTTAGTTTGATTTGATGTTAAATTAAATAATTTGATTTTGATTTAATTTTAATTTAATTTGATTTGATTTAATTTAATTTAATTTAATTTAATTTAATTTAATTTAATTTAATTTAATTTAATTTAATTTAATTTTAATTCATTTAATTTGATTTAATTTAGTTTAATTTAATTTGATTTAATTTATTTAATTTAATTTAATTTAATTTGATTTAATTTAATTTAATTTGATTTAATTTAATTTAATTTAATTTAATTTAATTTAATTTACTTAATTTAATTTAATTTTTAATTTAATTTTATTTTTTAATTTTAATTGAAATTTTTTAAAAGAGTTTAATAATTTAATTTTAGTTTAATGATTAAGTCTTTTAATGTTTTTAATTTGAGTTATCATTTTAATTAAGAATTGAATATTAATGAGATAATTAATTTAGGGATTTTTAAATTAAAGAATAAATCTCTTCCTAATAATATCCCTATTTTAATAATTCCAATTTTATTATTCTTCCAAATTTAATCATTTATTTAATTAAAGTTTAATCATTTTAAATTGCTTTATGGGTTTCTACCCTTTAATTATTTAAATTTCAATCATCCAAATCAGATTAGGATCAAATATTTTACTTGTTAATTTTTTTATTAAACCTAAAGTTTTAATTAAGGGTTAAAATTTTAATTACCATTTTACCCTTTAAGCTTAATAATTTCATAACTCACTAAATTGAACTCAAATGAACTTGAAATTTTTATGTGACTTCACTCATATGTCAATAAAGACATGAGAGGAGAAAATGTGATTTTTCTGTATTTAATTTATTTATATAATTATTTTTGGTAGAAAATAGAGATTTTCAAGGAAAATTTAATAACAAGACCAAGGGAAAGTTTCTTTCCTTAATAAAATTAGGGGACATTCCTAATGACCAGAGGACCACTTGGACCAATTTTGGTGATTTTTTAAATTATATTATTTTTATTATAATTATTTTAAGTTTTGGAGTGTTAATTAATTTAAAAATAAAATAAATGTTGAAAAATGAATTTTATATTTTTCAAAAATCTCTCTGATATCAAGGAAATTAGAGAATCAAATTTTTCAATTTTCTAATTTTTCTATGATTTATTATAATTATTTTAGTGAAAATGCTAGAAAATACATTTTTTTTAATTTTAAAATTACCCTAGGGCTTTAAAATTTAATATTTCACTAAATAGACCTAAGAAAAATGTGGGGTTTGTTCCTAAGTGATTAAAATTCAAAATGTGACATTTTGGTGAATTTTATTATTTTTGTGATTTTTATTATTTTTTAATTATTAAAAATATTAAAATATTATTAAAAATCAACTTTTTTAGAAAATTGAAATTTTAATTTTCTTAAATTCCCCTGATATCAGAGAAGCTCCAAAACCAATTTGGTGAATTTTTGAAACGTATTTTGAAAGTTATGAATTTTTAAAGTTTAAAATGACTAAGTGGCTTAATCAACCCAATTAGTGGGACTAACCAAGTCCAATTGACCTCAAATTTTTATGGTGGGTTCCTTTGACCCTAAAGGTCAGTAGAGAATTGATTTTAAGTCAATTTGATGCATGGTTAACTCTAATTAATTAGAGACCTATTTTGGGTGTTTAAGCCAATTAGGGTTGTTTTAAATGAACTAACTCAAAACCTATTTTTCCTAGGGTTCTCTGATCATAAGGAACATCATCAAATTTTCCTAGAATTTATTTCACAACATGCTATTTATTGGAATTAAAATACTCAAAACAGTAACATGAACTTGAAAAATCAATAACTCTTCATAGGGATGGCCTCTGACTTTGGAAAATTCAGGGAATGTTCCCAAATTCAGAGGCTTCAAAAGCCCTATGGTCTCATGCCATGGTGAATTGTATACATGCATGGAGAATTAAAAGTATGCAGAGAGTAAATAAATTATAAAAAATAAAATACTTGATGAAATTAAATGATTTCTTTCCACATTATTCTCCTCTCGTTCACCGAGCAAGAGGGTATTTTTATTTTATTTTTCTGATTTTTCTACACAAAGTTATGAATTTTTGAAGTTTAGGGAATTAAATAAATCAAAAAATACCCTAATTTTCTATTTATCCACGCGGCGCCAACTCATCCTCGGCATCTCCGAAATGCCGCGTGTCGCGCTCCCATTCGACGCCGCCATCTGAGTCGGCGGCCCGGGCCCCGCGGTTCTTGTACCATCTCCCGGTCCGACGCCATCCGAGCCGTCCGTCCGCGCGTGTATTGAATGGACGCGCATCCGTTCATCGTCCCCGAGCGTCCTCACCCGAGAGCCGTCCACACTAAATCCCTAAGATCTCACTCGATACTCAATGGATTTTCATGTTCTTATGCTCTATGGATTCGTCTTGAAGAGACGAACACATTTATACGGTTATCATGCATTGAAATTAAAGCATTCGAAATGGAGAATCTCCAGAAGCTCGGGATGAAGAATTAGTTCATACCTTTGCTCGGAGAAGTGTGGCTTCAATCCGAGAGTTGTTGCACCTTCGATTGGATCCCGACAAGCTCCGCATGAAGTCTCCCGGTCCGGTGAATTGTCTAGATGTGATTTCGATCAAGCCCGATCACAAAGCTTGGAGGCCGGAGCAACCGGGGTGGCCCGGAGATGGGGCTTTTGCTGGTGGACACCTTCCCTCGGTCCGGTGAAGGTGTAGAACCAATCAATTTGGGGATTGGCTCACCGTGGAGAAGTGTCCCGGTTTTGGGTGGAATTTCAACTCGAAATCGAGCTCACGAGAGAAGAAATGGCAGGGGATCTCACCTGGGATCAAGTGCTCGTGTATGGGGAGGAGTCCGGAACAGTTTTGGCGCAGTTTCCTTAAGGTTTATTTTCAGCACCTCTCATGGCCGAGAGGGTTGGTGTTTAAATAGAGAGGGTGGAGGGCCTCCCGTGGAGAGTTAGGGCTTGGGATCAGCCTGCTCTCGGCAAGAGAAGAACAGCTCCAATGGCTACTCGGGGATGGGGCAGCTCAGCAGGTGAGAATTTCAAGTTGGGCTCACATGTGAGCTCTCGGCCATGGTGTTTTCCGGCGGCTCGGTGGCCGGCCGGCCGGGCATTGGTCACCATCCCGTTCGGGTGGGTCGTGGCCGGGGTTTGGTGCATTCAATCGAGGTTTGACATGTGTAAAGTGGTTGAATCAAAGTAGAAAGGGGAAGGGGTCATTTTGGCTCATTTTGGTCAACCCATGCAAATGGGTTGGGTGCACCTTCCCATGGCTAGCTTGGGCCGAAGATAAAGTGGTTTAGGTCGGCTTAATTAGTGGGGAAGGGTCACCATCCAAGTACAATTAAGCTTAAGCATAGTTTAGTGGAGTCATGGAAGTGGCTAAATCACCCTTAAGGGAATCATTAAAGGACTCCCTCCTTTTGCCAAAAATGACATGGTGATATGTAAAGTGGCTGCCATGGCTTGCATATGGCTTGTGCATGGCTTCATGGCTCCATTTGGCTTGGGAAAAGGTTGGGTCAATTTCATAAAAATGGGTTTTAAGAATTTTGGATATTTTGGTGAAAATTTGCTTGAAGCTTGATTTGGAATGGTTTAATTGATGATTTTGAAACTTAGGGGTGATTTTGATTAAATGGATGATGAGGGAAAGTGCCATGTGGGCTTTGGATGGATTTGGGCTTTTGAATGTGGTGAAGTGGGCTTTTAGGAAAGTTTAAGGGGAATGGGCTTTTTGATTTTAGGATGGGCATTTGGGTGAAGATTTTATGAAGGAATTTGTCAAATAAATGTCATAATTGGTTTAGTGGATGTTCTATGAAGGGCTTGGAGTCAATTTGGTGTGATTTGGAGTTGAATTGGTTTGAATTCTGGGTTTATTTGGTAAGTGGGCCTATATGGGTCAAAGTGGGCCAAGTTGGGCCAATGTTGGGCTAGGGTTGAAATTGATGTAAAATCAATGTTGACAAATGTTTATGGGAGTGTTTCAAAGAGGTTTTGACTTTGGTTGGGCTTTGGTTTTGGGGTTTGGGCTCATTTGGGTTAGGTTTGGGTTTCGGTCAAAAATGAGCCTTTTAGCTTTGGGTTGAATTTGAGTGGGGTTTGGGTCTAAATTTTGGGCAAATCATGTTAGTGTTTTGTTTGTGGGAATGTTAAGGAAGATTTAGAAAAGATTTGGGGTTAATTGGAGTTGAATTGGGTGAGTTCGGGTTAGGTTTGGGTCATGGGTCCAAATTGGGCTTTAAGGCCAAAAGTGAAATTGGATCCAAATGTCAATCAAATTGGACTTGGATTTGGCCTAGATTGGTGTTGGGAATGTTGAATTGAAGTTTAGAATTGAATTGGACCAGAATTTGGGTCAATCGGGTGGGTTTGGTTCGACATCGGGTTCACTTTGGGTTAAAATGGGTCAAATCGGGGGTTTTGATAAAAGTAGGGTAAATTGACAAAATTGGCCCATGGTATAGTTGGACAAAATGAAATTGGGAATATTTGGGATTTTCTGGAATTTTCTGGGAATTTTCTGAATTTTTGGATTTTTTGGGTCAAGAGGGGTATTTTGGGTATTTGGAGGGTATTGGGAGGTTTTCTTGGAATTTTTGGTATTTTTGGGTATGGATGATCAATTTAAGTGATGTGGAAATGTTTGGGAATGATTTTGGAGAATTTTGGATAATTTGGAAATTTTGAGAAATTTGGGTAATTTCGGGTGTGTTGGGTAGGCTAAGCGGGTGTAGGGTCCCGGGGTCAAAAATCGAAAATTTAGGAAATCGAAGATTGGGTGGATGTAAGTGGAAAGAAGTCATTTTGGTTGAGCCATGAAGCCATATCAAGCCCATATGAGCCATGAAGGGACCCATTTGAGGCATTCACTATGTTGTTCCTAACCCTCTTAGCCAAGGGCTCAGGGGTTAAGGACCATCCAAGTGAATCACCTACATGAGTCAGGAGGTCAAGTTAGGTATGGGTGTGGTTTTAGGAGGTATGTGGAAGTGTAGTGTGTAGGTGTAGTGTATAAGTGTAGTGTGTGTGTAAGTCAGCCCCTTCACTGCACCGAGCCACCTGTAAGGCGCTCCTAAGGCCAAAGAGTCCTATAGGAACTCATCCTTTAAACTTCCACATTCGATTTCAACCCTCTAGGTGATTAGGGGTCTACAATCAAGTTTGTAGAGTTTGCAGGGAGTTAAGAAGTGGTTTGAATTTCTAGAAGGTGGGTCCCAATTCTAGTCCTCTAAGATAGTCAAAGGAAAAGCCTAAGGCTAGATCCTAAGTACTAAAGAGAAGAAGAGAAGACCTCATCAAAAATGAGGTCAACAAATGGACTCCCAATAGTGTGGTGAGCCGACGGAGCACACCGCGCGTATTGGTGTTGACCGAAGCAATCAACAAAACCAACACGGATGTCCAAGTGACGAACTTAGGACGAAGTAGAAGAGCTTCCGCCTGGGGAGTAGCAAGTATATCTCCGAAACGGGAGATTCCCGAACTCGCCTGTGGAAAGGAAAAAAAAGGTGAATCCCAAATCACATGATCCGGGGAATTCAATTTAGATTTCGTTTTGTTTTAGTTTAAGTTTGATGTGTGAACTTAGATTTTAGTTCGGAGTTTCAATTTAGATTGAAATTTTGTCAAAATTAATTTGAGGGATTTGATTTGAAATGAAGAATGGAATTCTGAGGTTGTAGATGTAACATCTTCAACCTCGAAAGAAAATTGAATTGATCGGATTAAATCATTGCAATGAGGAGAGATTTCGGAGCAATGTGGTATCGGATGTAAAATCCTTAACCTCAAGAGTTCGATTTTGATGTATTTCATTGTCGTAGGGAAATAATCCTAAAGCAATGCGATCTTGGATATAAAATCCTCGACCCAAAAGTTTGAATTTGATGTATTTCAAAGGCAATAGGGAAGAATCCTAGCAAAGGCGATCTTGACGTAAAATCCTCGACCCAAAAATTTGAATTTGATGTAATTCAAAGGCAATAGGGAAGAATCCTAAAGAAGTGCAGTCTTGGATGTAAAATCCTCGACCCAAAAGTTCGAATTTGATGTATTTCAAAGGCAATAGGGAAAGAATCCTAAAGCAAGGCAGCTTGGATGTAAAATCCTCGACCCAAAAGTTCGAATTTGATGTACTTCAAAGGCAATAGGGAAGAATCCTAAAGCAAGGCAGTCTGGATGTAAAATCCTCGACCCAAAAGTTCGAATTTGATGTATTTCAAGCAGATACAGGAAGAATCCTAAAGCGAAGGCGATCTTGGATGTAAAATCCTCGACCCAAAAGTCCGAATTTGATGTATTTTAGTGCAATAGGGAAGAATCCTAAAGCGGTGAAGTCTTGGATGTAAAATCCTCGACCCAAAAGTTTGAATTTGATGTATTTCAGGCAATAGGGAAGAATCCTAAAGCAAGCGGCATTGGATGTAAAATCCTCGACCCAAAAGTTTGAATTTGATGTATTTCAAAGGCAATAGGGAAGAATCCTAAAGCAAGGCAATCTTGGATGTAAAATCCTCGACCAAAAGTTTGAATTTGATGTATTTTAGTGCTATAGGAAGAATCCTAAAGCAAGGCAGTCTTGGATGTAAAATCCTCGACCCAAAAGTTTGAATTTGATGTATTTCAGAGGCAATAGGAAAGAATCCTAAAGCAAAGGTAGCTTGGATGTAAAATCCTCGACCCAAAAGTTTGAATTTGATGTATTTCAGAGGCAATAGGGAAGAATCCTAAAGCAAAGGCAGCTTGGATGTAAAATCCTCGACCAAAAAGTTTGAATTTGATTGAGATTTGATTTGAGATCCGGAAGATCGAATTCGAAATTTGGAAGGATGAGTTTGAACTCGATTGAAATTTGATTTGAGATTTGATTTGAAATTTGGAAAATCAAATTTGAAATTTGATCGAGATTGGATTTGGAATTCGGTTGAGAATTTGATTTGAAATTTGGAAAGATCAAATTTGAAATTTGATCGAGAGTGGATTTGGAATTTGATTGAGAATTTGATTTGTGATTTGATTTAACATTCATGTTGATTTCGTTTATCTTTTAATGATTCAAATTTTATCTTATCGTTTATTTAATGTTCATGTGAATTTGGTGTTCGTCATTTTTAGATTTTTAAGGAAAGTTTTCTTTTATCTTTTTTTGTTTTATTTCTTTTCTCGTTCTTTGTTCGAAGTTCATTTAACTTTAATGGCGTTTCCCAATCAATTTGCACAAAAGAGGTGAAGGCCAAAAATGTGACATGGTCACTTTCATTCCAATCATGTTGAAAATACATCATACAACTCGATCCGGAATACATCTCATACAATCCATGTAGACTCAAAATGGACTGTGTATGATCCTTGTCGATCCATCCAAAGAAGCATCTGTCAAAAATCCATGTCTGAATAGTGGGGTACATGGTTAATAACATCACCTTCCAAGCCATCCTCGGCAAGGATGCCGGCTGGATGTACGTTGGAGGTGTGATATCTCCCATGTAACTCACAGCTCGTAAGGCCGGAGGTTCTCTAGCTCTGGGTCTGGTTGAAAATGGTAAGGTGTCTTCCTATCATCCATTCTCCTGAAAGTAACTGAGATCCGCTTCACTGGTACTCCTGGTATGCAATGCTTAGCGATATCCGCTCCGTTGCCCTTCGCATCATGACGGAACCTACCGGTAAAGGTATCTTCACCGGCCCTCGGAACTCACCCGAGCCTCGCTATCCGGAGGTCGGATCCGAACATGATGTTACACTCGTTCGGGAAAGAGACCGTGCGAAAGGTCCGACAAAGTCGTGGTGATCTATGTGTGGGGGTATGCAGTCATCCCGTTTGTAGATGTTGATAATGCAGCTATCGGGTATGCAATCCGCCGGCGATATCCTCCATGTTATCAATCTCTTTACCATTCTCTTGATGACTAGTGGCATCGGATCTACTTGCCCATGACGGAGTATTCCCGGTGGGTTTCCCTTCCTGTCTTCAAGAAAGTTGTAGCAAGCATCCGCATTGTATTGTGATTCTTCCCTTCCCCGGCATCCATCTCCGGGTTCGAGTATGTGTTTTCCTCGTGCGGCCTCGCTCGGCCCATTCTTTTCTAATCCCGGATACAATCCACGATTTGCCGTTGTTCATACTCCGAAAATACGTCGGTATGTAGCTCGAGGCCCTCTAGTATATTGATTCTTCTCACCTCTAATTCTCTCGAAGTATTCAAATATTTTCTTTTCAACATTTTGCATTCTCTCCAGCTCGTATTCCGAATGATCCGCAGATGGCGAGGCCTTGTGACATATTGTGGGATATACGGTTCAATCCCTTCACGTTCTCCCGCATACCTCGACTCCTCGTGGATGATGCTCCGTCGGGACATCCCCCGGGGTTGCTTCGCAACAAGGTCATGCATCACTTGTGGTTCTATCCGGTGGCGTGGTAGCCTTCTTTCTTCCGATCTTCTGGGATTTCCCCGGTCCTTTCTCGTTATCTTAGGAGCCGGCCTCCTTTCTTCGTGTTCCCGGTGAACCGGTGTCCTCGAAGTGTATGTACCGGCATTAGCAATCGTCTCGTCGCGCCGGTCCGCGCCTAGTTTTGTTAACATCTTACGGATACGGCGATTCTTATTTCTTCGTTGCGTTGTCGTGAGAGTAGCTCTTCGAACTTCTTGAATCTCCGTGGGCGCGGCGCCGACAAGCCCGCCCTCCGCCGTAGCGACTACGGACTTCATTTTCTTATCTTCTTCGGTGTTTGCTTTTCTTTTCTTGTTGTTGGATTGGTGGCTTGGGCCACCCACTTTCATCACTCGTCCGCCCGGTAGTTCTTCTCGGTTAATCGGGACCCGCGTCACTTTCCTCGTATCGTAGGCTCGCCGGTGCGAAATCCGAGTCAATCTCGATTATCGCTCCATCTTTCACCCTCTTTTCATCGAGTGCAAGGCTTACGCCATTCTTAAAGTTCGAGACCAACCGCCCGTTCGACATTTTCCTGCGAAAAGACAAGGAAAAGGATCAGGGGCTGTACTAAGAACAAGAACATTAAGAAAATGTTTATTAAAGACATTTTTTTTCTTTTTTATATTTTCTTTTATTTTCGAATTTAACAGGAATGAAGTAGGATAAGATCAGGGAAGAGATTTTGATTTGGAAAAGAAAACAAGGAAAACTTTATTATCATGATTTTATTTATTTTAGCACATTTTATTATTTTTGGGTTCGGACCCAATCATAAGTAATTACTTTTGCCCGTGTTTCTTAGGGATGAAGAATTCATTCCTTCGAAACATCAGGTAGCGTAATACTTTTTCAAGTATCGTCCGTTGATCTGAAGCATATGTCGTTCTCCCTGGCAATTCACTAGCTGGTAGGAACCTCCTGAGTATACTGCTTCAACCACAAACGGTCCTTCCCAAGTGGGCTCAAATTTTTCTCCTATCTTGCGATGTGCAAGGATAGTTCTCTTGAGAACGAGAACTAAGTCACCAACTTTGAAGGTTCTTGGGCGGACCAGTTTGTCATGGGTTTGAACCATCTTAGCTTGGTATAGTTCTAAATTCCGTTGCGCCGTGCAAGTCTTTTCCCTTCCAAGCTTTCTAATTCTTCGAGTCGTAATTTGGCGTTTTCTTCTGTCGTGATCTTGTTTGCAATCGCAATTCGAGCGAAGGAAGCCGAACCTCTAAAGGTAACACTCGCCTCGGACCCATACACCGGAGCGTAAGGTGTAGCTTCGAGTAGGAGTTCCGAAGGTTGTCCGGTAGGCCCATAAGGCTTCTAACAACTTCTCGTGCCAATTTCTCTTATTATCGTCCAAGGTTTTCTTTAAGATTTGAACGAGAGTTTTATTAAAAGCCTCGCCGAGGCCGTTTGCTCTTAGGTAGTAAATTATCGAGTATCGCCGTCGATTCCGTGTCTCCCGACAAAATTGTTGATTTGTGTGCTTCGAATGCCGACCCATTATCCGAGATGATCCCGCGCGGCACTCCGAAACGGTAGACAACTTGGTTCTTGAAAACCGTAGCATGTGGTGTGCTTTCACTTCTCTAAGTGGAACCGCCTCGCCCACTTGGAAAAGTAATCCGTAGCCGCAAGAATGAAGCGATGTCCTTTTGAAAATGGTGGTTCTATCGGACCCACTATATCCGTGCCCCAACATTCAAATGGCCACGACGCAATTGTCGGATGTAGCACATTTGGAGGTTGGTGTAGAACTACTCCGTGCACTTGGCATTGGTGACGGCTCTCGGCGATTTTCATGCGATCGGTCATCATCGAGGGCCGTAGTACCCTAGTCTTTTAATTTTCATCTTCATCTTCGGACCCGACCGGTGAGCGCCACAGAGTCCTGAATGTACCTCTTTAACAATTTCACGGGCCTCGGACCCGCTTAGGCATCTTAGCCACATTTTATCAAAAGACCTTCTATACAATGTGTTATTTATTAATGCGTAGGACAGAGTTCTTTTCTTGATCTGATGGGCTAGCGACCTATCGTCCGGTAGCTTTCCGTTTGCGGTGTAGTTCATTAATGGCCGTCGCCAATCTTCCGTGTTTTCCGTCATTGCTTGCAACCGATTCTTCTTCTTTTTCCGATTTGTGTATTGTGTCCATGTCAAGCCGTGATAGGACTCGACGTCCGTGAATCGACACTTCCATCGATTCATCTTGCAAACGTGCAAATTCTTTTGTGAGACGGGCTATAGCATCCGCTAAAGCATTTTCTTTTCGGGAATTTTGTAGATTGTCACATTTGGAATCTGTTCCAACAGCTGTATGGCATACTGGAAGTATTGTTCGAGTCTTGGCTTTAAAATTCTGTACTGTCCGGTGATCTATTGAATGATTAACTGCGAATCCCCGAAGATGTTGATGTATGTTATTCCCATTTGAATAGTTAATTCCAGTCCCGTTATGAGGGCTTCGTATTCTGCTTCATTGTTTGTACACGGTTCTGTCAAGTGGTAGGAGTATCTTAACATCCCCCGCTCCGGTGTTATAAAGATTAGCCCGATTCTCGTCTTACCGGCACTATCACTTGCGATTCTTCGTCTTTGTGTGCTGAAGATGCTCCGTCGAAATATAATTCCCAACGTCGATCATCAGGATCTTCTAGATTCATTATTTGTTCATCTGGCAGATCGTCATTGAGAGGAGATTCTGCCGGCAAAGGGTGTGCTGCGAGAAAGTCTGCTAAGACTTGTCCCTTCACGGCACGTAGAGGCATGAAAGTTATATCGAATTGCAATAATATCATTGACCATCTGGCAAGTCTACTGGAAAGTGTTGGACGAGTCATCAATTATCGCAATGGATTAAACTTCGAGATCGAGTTGACCTTATGAGAAAGCATGTAGTGCCCGAGCTTTTGAGCGGCGAAGATCGTGGCCAAACAATGCTTTTCAATTGCGGGATACCTTACTTCCGTCGGAAGTAAACGACGGCTTAAGTAGTAAAGAGCATTTTCTTTACCCTCATCATCGACCTGAGCTAACAGGGCTCCGAGAGAGTCGTCTAGAGCCGCAGTGTAAAGTATCAGCGGTCTACCTGAGACGGGGGCTGCTAAGACAGGAGGTGTCATTAAATATTGTTTAAAGTCCTCGAAGGCCTTCTGGCATTTTTCTTCCCAAATAAATTTGGCGTCCTTTTTAACTAGTGCCGAGAAAGGCCGACACCTACTCGACAAGTTCGAGATAAAGCGTCGAAGATATGCCGCCTTCCCTTGAAAAGATCGTAGTTGTTTTAAGGTTTTGGGAGGCGGCATTTCTAAGATAGCTTTAATCTTTTCCGGGTCGATTTCAATTCCACGATGTCGGACAACGAATCCTAAGAATTTCCCGGAGGTGACGCCGAAGGCGCATTTTAAGGGATTCATCATAAGGTTAAATTGTCTTAATCGTTCGAAAACAATTATCAAATCATACAGGTGGTTTTCCTTTACTTTGCTTTTGATGACCACATCGTCAACGTAGCATTCGACTTGATTGTGGATGAGATCATCAAAAATTCTTGTCATTGCTCTTTGGTAGGTTGCTCCTGCGTTCTTCGATCCGAATGGCATTACCGTGTAGCAAAATACTCCGATCGGCGTTCGAATGCCGTAAGCTTTTCATCTTCTCGGAGCCATTTTTATCCGGTTGTATCCCGAAGATCCATCCATGAATGAGAATATTTCATGTGTCGAAGCAATGTCGATCATTAGTTTTGGGATCGGTAGAGGGAATTCATCCTTTGGACATGCCTTGTTTAAATCTCTGAAGTCCACACAAATTCTGATCTGACCATTCTTCTCTCCGACTGGCACCACATTGGCTAACCAAGTCGGGTATTGTTCTTCACGGACAAATTTAGCGTCTATTAGCTTTTTAACTTCGGCTATGACTTGTTGTTCGATTTCTAGACGCATTCTTCTGGGACCTCGTCCGACCGGACGAAGTAGGATCCACTCCAAGCTTATGGACCGCGACCTCCGGAGCTAATCCCGGCATTTCATCGTAGTTCCAAGCAAAACAGCCTTTAAATTCCATTAATAACTTGATTATTTCTTCGGAGTCTTCTTTATCGAGTAAGGAGCTAACAAAGGTAGGTCTAGGCTCTTCGCTAGTACCTAAGTTAACTTCCGTTAACTCATCTATTGTAGATTTGATTTCTTCTTCGAATTCTGGTGGAGCGTCTCCAATTTGTACATCTTCGAGTTCATCTGTAGTTTCCATGTAGTTTTCATTAGATTCGCAAGTGACAACCAAGCAAAATTCAGTATCGTCAACTGATCCTACTGTGCCGAATCTGAGTCCATACTTTGAATTGGGTGGACGACCGAAATTATTCCATAACTTTTCAAAATGTTGTGATTGGCCTTTTGTCCATTGTCGAGGTAAGAAACCACGTTGAATTAAATTTTGAACACAGGGAGAGTACCACTCAAAAGGTAATTCCATTAATTCGATGAAGTGACATCTTCGAATTGTACATTATTTTCGCTTTTGGAGGAAGAAGCACCACGGTAGAATTTGATTGGCCTCGCACCGTCGTTACGTACCTCCTTGACCACCATACCCTCGATCTTGCTAGAATCGGATCGGGGTTAGGGTCATAGTATGTACGTAGTGGTTAATCTTCTCGTACATTGATTTGTATTCTTCGTTCTTCTCATCTTCGAGAGAGATCTTGAATTGCGGCTTCTTCGACTTATTGTCGCTGCTTCTTGTTTGATTTCTTTTTCTTCTTCGTAACTATCTTCCCAATCAACATTGATGGCCGGTTTCTTCGTCCAACTCGTCCTAGCGTCTCTACCACGACCTCGTCCCCGCCTCGACCTCGGATGCGAGTTGTGGAGAAACCTTCACCATCTCACCGGAAGGGAGTGGTGAGTGATCGTTGGACTAGAACTTCAGGTTCTTCGTTGTCCCGAACTTTCTTTGCTTCATTTGTTACGGTATCTCTCGGAGAAGATTGTTTTCTTTGGCGGTGCATAATAAGCTGCGTCTTCATGGATTCCAATCTCATGTACGGAGAATGGTTGCAAGTCACCTTTGATGCACTCGTTCCCCTCCATCGTAGTACTTGATGCACTCGGTGTAGAGATGATGGTACCATCCCGTTTTCATGTATCCATGGTCGGCCCGATAGAACGTTGAACGACGTTTCGAATCAATTATGTGAAATTTCGCGGTTGTCTTTGCTAAGTCACCGGTCTTCATCAGTAGCGTTATTGACCCGAGGGCTCTTTCTCCTTTCTGGTTGAATCCTCTTAATAACATTTTGTCTTCTTCGAGCTCGCGAGCATCAATTTCCAAATATGCTAGTGTTCGAAGACTCATTATATTGATTGATGCTCCCGGATCCACCAATACTCCGGAGAGCGTAAACTTCCCAATCTGTAATCGAAATGTACAACGGTCGGTTGTGATCTGCTGTCCCAAGTAGTAGGTCATTGTCCGTGAAGGTAACGCCTCGTTGTTCTTTTAACGAGCAAACCTCATCTAAGGAATCTCCGGCCATTTGAGCTAAGCAAATTTTCGGATGAAGTAAGGCCTTGATCAGAGCTTCTCTCATCTCCTTTGATAAGATGAGAGCGTCGTAAATGCTCGGCTTGGCCGGTAGTTTCCTAAGATGGGCTAGCACGTTGTAGTCCACTTTATTTCCATGTGTCTCGGCTTCTTCTCGAATGGGTATTTCTTCGCTGGGGTTGGTTCTTCTTGAACAACCACCTGCTTTCATTTGTCCTTTGGACCCATTCTTGGAGGTAGAACTCTTCCACTTCTTAAGTTGACTTCTGTAATTTCTTCTGAATCTAGTGTTGAGTTTGCCGGTGTCTCCTCCTGAATCGGAATGACAGGCTCTTTCGGATTATCTTCAGAATCTGAAGGTTCTAACTCTATCGTGACTGGAGCTCCTCGAAACTCACAGATAGATCCGTTGCTTGTTGAACTCTCGTAGCCTCCTTGATGGATGCCTTCTTCGTTATTTTGCTCGTCGAGATCGTGTATGATTTGAGAATTGTTGTTGGTATCGAAGTCGATGTCCGGATTGTCGCTAGTTACGTAATCGTTAGAAACAGTAAAAACGTAGCCAACGCCATCACCCTTATCATTATGTGATCCCACCGAAGTGAGCAGATAATCATACAAAATCAGAGGTTCGAGGGATTTCTCCCCCGAATCGAAAACAACTATCCTAGGATAAGCAGCCCCTAGTCTAGCCTTAGGAGCCTCGGTCCTCTCTTCTTCGTCAATTCACTTCTTCTCTTCAATCGCCTCCTGTTGAGGTGGTTCTTCTATCGCAAGTGATAGTACCGGCTTAACAGGTCTCGAACTCTGAATTGAAGCTCGCACCGAGGCGGTTCGGATGTTGTCTAAAATCTTCTTCGAAGACCTCGTCTAGGCGGTAGTCCATCCATCGTCGGCTGCATAGGGATCTATCGGAATGACGGGATCGGCTGAGATAACATTGACGGAACCTCCTTTCTGGGGTTCCTTCATGTACTCCTTCGGGATAGTTATATTTCCTTTCCGAAGGTTGTCGTTGAGCCAACTTTTAAAGGTAATGCAATCTTCTATCTTGTGCCCAAGCATCCGGTGGTAGGGGCAAAAGTTGGGATCACCGTTCTTGTTGACTTCCTCTCGGTCTTTTAGGCTCGGCAGTACTGGAAATCCGGAGTCTTCATCGGACTACGAAACATTTTCGGTATCGCTTCATTCTTGAACGGATATTCTCTCGCTCGAAGTTCCCTTAATGTACGTTGCGGACGAGACGGTTGTTCATACTCGCGGAGACGACCGATAGCTGGACCGGGGTTGTTGGCAATTCCGTTGTGGTTGCTCGCGGTCGTTCGGTGGTATTTGCATCGGTTGCTTGCCTTTGTCAATCGCTGCAACGATCCCGGATTTCTTTTCGAAGGTCTTCACCGGCTTCGCTTGTCCGTCTTGTCGGCGAAACTTAATTGCTTCGCCTCTTCTTGCAAGATTCCGGCCTTGCTTAACAACTTCTCGAAAGTCTTAATAGTGAATCCTTTGAGGAGAAGTGCTATCGGGCCGTGAATGCTTTTAAGCAAGATGCCGATCGCATGTTGTTCTTGCAGTTCGTGGTTCACACTTCATGCTTAAGTTCCTCCATCGAAGTATGTAATCCACCAAAGTTTCATTCGGCCTTTGTTTCTCTACCACTAAATCACCTATAGTGATGTGGTGCCGAGCTCCGGCGAATCGCTCGATGAAGAGGTTCTCTAGCTCGAGAACGTCTTCACCGAACAATTTGGTAATTCCGCATACCGGCCGAAGGCGATTCCCGACAGATCGCCGACGAACCAGTCGGAAGAGTAATGCATCGCTCCCGCCGGCATTACAACAACCGGCACGAAAGTGTGCAACATGCCGTCTGGGGTTCCGGTTCCGTCGAAGGTCTCGAACGGAGGTGGTACGAAGTCTTTCGGGTATTGGACGGCGTCGAATTCTTCCGGGTAAGGTCTACCCGTCCGAATGGATGTCCCGCTCTTCGATTGTGCTAAGGCTTCTCGCACTCGCTGTTCCACCAAGTTCTTGATATCCTTTTCGTGGATCATACTTTGTGTTGTATCCTTTTTCACCGGTCATCCCCATTGACGGATGTAATCTCCTTTCCTCCGTCTACAATGTGAATGACCTCCGGGGGTGTCTCTCTATGTGGTTGTACTTGACTCCGGAGAGTGGCCGCAGCTACGGCCATCTCTTCCATCCTTTTCGCCATTCTGAGCGATCGTGTCATCTTTTTCCCGAAGCCGCCTTCTCATCGGCTCCGCTCCTCTCTTTCTGCGGCTGCAGGAGTACCTTGCGAAGCTGATGAAGCTCGTGTCTCAACCATATTGATTTCTGCATATTCGTCGTCCATGAATTCCGATGAATCGATCTCATCTCCGAACTTTTCTTCTCTTTCTTTTGCCAACCGTCGGATATCGGTTCTCAACTTTTCCATGGCATCTTCTAGCGGGGCTTTCGTGTATCTTTGCGGTTGTCATGCGATAGCCGCCGGGTCCCTTTTTCACGAGTTCCATTTATCGCAAGAGCACTTTCTTCGCATTCCGGCCTCTCCGGCGAGACTTTCTTCTCGGCCGTCGTTTCAATCTTAATCGCCCAGTAGTGGGACGCCATACCATCCTTCTAGCGACGAGGTGTCTAGGACCGCATGGTCTGTCGGCCAAATGCTGGGAGGTGGTATCCTCCCTAATCTGTAATCCTGAGACTACGACAAGCGGGCTAGCCTTCATTCTTTTACTTGGCTTTTCTGTCATGACGGCGGGCTCTACTCGGGGCCCAAGACGGGATTTGACTGGCACCCGCCCTATCCTTCGTAGAATCTCCGATACTGGGCAGCTTTTCCTTCTTTGCTAACTTTTCTACCAAAGTTTGCAGTCGAGCAAACGGCGTAGTTCTAGTTCGTTTCTTGCGGCTATCGTTGTAATATACGGGCCGAGGTAATGTGGCAAGCAATCTTGCGAACATTCTCCTCATCCTCTCGCGGCGGAGAGGGGATGGAACCCGCTTCCTCCCAAAAGTGGTATGTAGTCGGGCAACGGTGTATATTCCGAGTAGCGGTGTATATTCGGCAGCTACTGGAATTTCCTCTAGGAAGGCAATTTCGGCAGCTCTAGCTTCTCTCGGCGATCCTTCTACTTCGTTTCTTCGGGTCCTTGTCGGTGACGGATCTTTGAACCGGACCCGATTTCGAAAACGAAGGTCTTACAGAAGATCCGTACCCTCCACGGTAACGGGTTTACCATAGTTCCGGATTTCTTTCCCTTTGATTTGGCGATGTCGGGGTAGGTGCGAAACAACTAGACCGATGGGGGTAGTAAGAACGGTCCTCCTGCGGGCGGCAGTACTCCTCCTAATCGGGATCCTTTGCAGGGAGGAAACTCTTGGGTCGACCTAAGGTTGAACTCGGCGATGGCTCCTCGCCTTCGTAAATCTTTTTCGTCGATGCAAAGAGGGAGACGTCGGTGACTTTGACATTCGTGTTTTCAAATCCTTGTCCGAATCGGATGATCCCATTGTCGGGCAGCTCATCCTTATGGCATGCCGAAGTCCAGTCCATTGGTGAAGGAGAAAATCGCCTTCGGGGCTTTCATTTCTGCAGGGTAGATTCCGGTTGTCGGTCCCAGCTATGCTTCTTTTCTTTAGGACGAAAAGAAAGGAATTGAAAAGAGTCCGAACTCATTCTTGTTCATGTATTTATAAGAGGGAATCATTTGTTAAAAGAGTCACTTATTAGAGGGTTTGTTTATTTAGAACGGAATGTTCAAAGGTGTAGAGAAGGTAAGGAATCCGATTCGAAGTTGGAAAGGAAAAGAAAGTCTTAAGCAAGACTTCTCGACTCGAAGGCTCATTCCTAAACTAACACCTATTGGAGTCCACCCCACCTCGTAAATGAGGTAAAAGGATCTCGGAACCTCTCTGTTTAGGGGTATCTAAACAAGTGGCTCCTACATCCGAGAATGTCGGCTATACTTGTCCAAGGTAGAAATGAACATAGTATTCCAACGGAAAGAAGGGTAGTTCGACCCATTAAGGACATGGATATACTACCGATTTTTGAAAGCGAATTATTCGATTAAAATGGAGAGAGGAATTATCGCCCAGTGAGTCGCCGAAATCTGCTCGGCATATTTTTTTAGGTCGGTGTGTTGTGTTTTGAAGAGGGGTCGCCTACAGAAATTGTCGGCGAAACTTAATTTAGTTTAAATAAATAATTTTGGAAAGTAGTATTTGATTTTGAAAATAATTTTAAATTTGAAGATTTTAAGATATGAGATTAAACCGATCTCACATCCCAAATAGCTTATATAAACGAGCACCGCACCACAAACCGTGTATCTATCCCTAAAGATAGACACACTTCTTGACGGTGGGGCTCGATTAAATAAACTAGAAGATTTGTGACATCCGTTTGGTCTGCGAACCAATTTTATAAGCCGACGAAATTCCCCGCTTAATATGAAAACATTAAACAGGGTTTATATTACTCGGGTTCTTTAAAATTCCTATAAGGGCAAGCCCCTATAGTTAATTACATCTTAAGTGACGGGAATCACCTAAGAAAACTCTCGATAATAATCAATAATTCTGCTCTCAAGGATTTCAAAGTTTAAGTTTTCAAGGGATTGAACTTTGGAATTTCAATAGGGAATGGATCAAGTTTGGAACATTTTGTTTTGGGAATCCAAAGGAAGAAAAGTAGGAGAAATCACAGATTCGAAGCGAACTTCGGTAATTTCCCGACTATCCTATTGTTTGGCTTGGATTTAGGAAAGTCCTAATATTTATTTAAATGTTTTGATTTTGCCAATTTTAGTTAATTAGGACTTATATTTATATGATGGAATCATACAAATAGCCTTGAAGATGTGAGGGTTTATGTCGTACCCAAACGACTACCTCGGAGTCCTAAGACCGGTTAGGGCTTAATTTGCAATGCAAGTGCCTAACGAAGAGGTTGAGGATTTATGTTGCACTAGTGCAAACTACCTCGAAATCCTATGGCTCGATTATTTAATTCTAGGAAAGTTTTGCTGAAGTAGACTCGTGTTTTGCTGATGACGATGGCCGTGTCGCCTACCATGCTCCGAGCTCCTTGTTGTTGCAGAGGTTTAGTTTCAGAAGTCATAAATCAGGGGGTGAGAAAAGTGTTTTGGTTTAGAGAAGATCTAAATTTCCAAGTGTTTTTTACGTTTTAATTAAAACAAATCTTAAAGTTGATTATAACGACACCGGTTAAGATCCCACGGTTCCATCCTTCCGGCATCATTATTTTTATCGGATTCACTTAGTCCGTATGAATTTGCTAAACTCAACCGAATGAGTTCCACACTTTCATTTAGATCGTGGGAAATCCCGTTAGCAACACGTAGGTTACATCATCCGAGGTATTCCCGATCATCCAACAGGACGTTTTAATTTAATTGTAATTGTAGTTTTGTGTTCCGTTTGTGATTAAATTTTGAGTTGTTTTATATTTTGAAATGTTGTGGCGGTGAATTTTATCTTGCAATGACTTTTAACTTAGTTTTGGTTTCAGTTTTAGGGGCTATCCTAAAGGTGTGAGTTTTCATGCAACAGTTGTTTATCATGCAAGAAAAGTAAGTGCAATGCGATTAAATAAATTGCAATAATGTAAATTGCAAGAAAGTAAATTGCAATAAAATAAAAGCGTACTCGGAGGGTCTTCCCGTCATCCCAAGCCGCACTTAAAACACAATTAGAATATTTAAGCAAGTTCCTAGATAAAGCTAAGGGAAGGGTTATGGTTTTCTACCAAATTCCTAATCCTATAGCTAGTCATTTCCTATGACGTCTAGGTTCTTTGTGTTTTTGTTTGAAGACGAGTTTCTTCATCAAAGAATAATTAAATTCAATTGTTCTTATAAACATCCTATCATATCGAGGAAGTGCTTAAGACAAATCTTAAACATCTTTTCAATATTTCTAGGATTGTTTTAAGTCCAAATGAATTTAATTATATAAATGAATTAATCGTCCGGGGATTCAAATTTTGTTGTCTTGCTCGGTGAACTAGGACATTTGAATGTCCTATAAGTGAAGTAACATTTCATTTAATGTTCTGTTTAGGAGTTATAATAACCAAAGCTTTCGAGGGTAAATTGGTATTCAAATGATTTAATTTAAGTTAATGGGTTTGAATTTGGAATAGTGTTCAAGTTATTTTTAGATTTATTTCGGATTCTTTATGTCTTTGGTGATGTTATATTTAATTCAACTTAATTTAATTTAATTTAATTTAATCTTTAATTTAATTTAATTCAATTTAATTCAATTTAGTTTGATTTGATGTTAAATTAAATAATTTGATTTTGATTTAATTTTAATTTAATTTGATTTGATTTAATTTAATTTAATTTAATTTAATTTAATTTAATTTAATTTAATTTAATTTAATTTAATTTAATTTAATTTTAATTCATTTAATTTGATTTTATTTAGTTTAATTTAATTTGATTTAATTTAATTTAATTTGATTTAATTTAATTTAATTTAATTTGATTTAATTTAATTTAATTTAATTTAATTTAATTTAATTTAATTTACTTAATTTAATTTAATTTTTAATTTAATTTTAGTTTTTAATTTTAATTGAAATTTTTAAAAAGAGTTTAATAATTTAATTTTAGTTTAATGATTAAGTCTTTTAATGTTTTGAATTTGAGTTATCATTTTAATTAAGAATTGAATATTAATGAGATAATTAATTTAGGGATTTTTAAATTAAAGAATAAATCTCTTCCTAATAATATCCCTATTTTAATAATTCCAATTTTATTATTCTTCCAAATTTAATCAATTATTTAATTAAAGTTTAATCATTTTAAATTGCTTAATAGGTTTCTACCATTTAATTATTTAAATTTCAATCATCCAAATCAGATTAGGATCAAATATTTTACTTGTTAATTTTTTTATTAAACCTAAAGTTTTAATTAAGGGTTAAAATTTTAATTACCATTTTACCCTTTAAGCATAATAATTTCATAACTCACTAAATTGAACTCAAATGAACTTGAAATTTTTATGTGACTTCACTCATATGTCAATAAAGACATGAGAGGAGAAAATGTGATTTTTCTGTATTTAATTTATTTATATAATTATTTTTGGTAGAAAATAGAGATTTTCAAGGAAAATTTAATAACATGACCAAGGGAAAGTTTCTGTCCTTAAGAAAATTAGGGGACATTCCTAATGACCAGTAGGACCACTTGGACCAATTTTGGTGATTTTTTGAATTATATTATTATTATTATAATTATTTTAAGTTTTGGAGTGTTAATTAATTTAAAAATAAAATAAAGGTTGAAAAATGAATTTTATGTTTTTCAAAAATCTCTCTGATATCAAGGAATTCAGAGAATCAAATTTTGCAATTTTCTGATTTTTCTATGATTTATTATAATTATTTTAGTGAAAATGCTAGAAAATACATTTTTTTTAATTTTAAAATTACCCTAGGGCTTTAAAATTTAATATTTCACTAAATAGACCTAAGAAAAATGTGGGGTTTGTTCCTAAGTGATTAAAATTCAAAATGTGACATTTTGGTGAATTTTATTATTTTTGTGATTTTTATTATTTTTGTGATTTTTATTATTTTTTAATTATTAAAAATATTAAAATATTATTAAAAATCAACTTTTTTAGAAAATTGAAATTTTAATTTTCTTAAATTCCCCTGATATCAGAGAAGCTCCAAACCCAATTTGGTGAATTTTTGAAAAGTATTTTGAAAGTTATAAATTTTTAAAGTTTAAAATGACTAAGTGGCTTAATCAACCCAATTAGTGGGACTACCCAAGTCCAATTGACCTCAAATTTTTATGGTGGGTTCCTCTGACCCTAAAGGTCAGTGGAGAATTGATTTTAAGTCAATTTGATGCATGGTTAACTCTAATTAATTAGAGACCTATTTTGGGTGTTTAAGCCAATTAGGGTTGTTTTAAATGAACTAACTCAAAACCCATTTTTCCTAGGGTTCTCTGATCATAAGGAACATCATCAATATTTCCTAGAATTTATTTCACAACATGCTATTTATTGGAATTAAAATACTCAAAATAGTAACATAAACTTGAAAAATCAATAACTCTTCATAGGGATGGCCTCGACTTTGGAAAATTTAGGGAATGTTCCCAAATTCAGAGGCTTCAAAAGCCCTATGGTCTCATGCCATGGTGAATTGTATACATTCATGGAGAATTAAAAGTATGCAGAGAGTAAATAAATTATAAAAAATAAAATACTTGATGAAATTAAATGATTTCTTTTCCACATTATTCTCCTCTCGTTCATCGAGCAAGAGGGTATTTTTATTTTATTTTTCTGATTTTTCTACACAAAGTTATGAATTTTTGAAGTTTAGAGAATTAAATAAATCAAAAAATACCCTAATTTTCTATTTATCCACGCGGCGCCAACTCATCCTCGGTATCTCCGAAACGCCGCGTGTCGCGCTCCCATTCGACGCCACCATCTGAGTCAGCAGCCCGGGCCCCGCGGTTCTTGTACCATCTCCTGGTCCGACGCCATCTAAGCCGTCCATCCGCGCGGGTATTGAATGGACGGCATCCGTTCATCGTCCCCGAGCGTCCTCACCCGAGAGCCGTCCACACTAAATCCCTAAGATCTCACTCGATACTCAATGGATTTTCATGTTCTTATGCTCTATGGATTCGTCTCGAAGAGACGAACACATCTATACGGTTATCATGCATTGAAATTAAAGCATTCGAAATGGAGAATCTTCGAAGCTCGGGATGAAGAATTAGTTCATACCTTTGCTCGGAGAAGTGTGGCTTCAATCCGAGAGTTGTTGCACCTTCGATCGGATCCCAAGCAAGCTCCGGATGAAGTCTCCCGGTCCGGTGAATTGTCTAGATGTGATTTCGATCAAGCCCGATCACAAAGCTTGGAGGCCGGAGCAACCGGGTGGCCTCGGAGATGGGGCTTTTGCTCGGTGGACACCTTCCCTTGGTCCGGTGAAGGTGTAGAACCAATCAATTTGGGGATTGGCTCACTCGTGGAGAAGTGTCCTGGTTTTGGGTGGAATTTCAACTCTGAAATTGAGCTCACAGAGAAGAAATGGCAGCAGGATCTCACTGGGGATCAAGTGCTCTGTGTATGGGGAGGAGTCTGGAATAATTTTGGCAGAGTTTCCTTAAGGTTTGTTTTCAGCACCTCTCATGGCCGAAAGGGGTGGTGTTTAAATAGGAGAGGGTGGAGGGCCTCCTGTGGAGAGTTAGGGCTTGGGATCGGTTGCTCTCGGCAAGAGAAGAACGGCCTCCAATGGCCACTGGGGATGGGGCGGCTCAGCAGGTGAGAATTTCAAGTTGGGCTCGCATGTGAGCTCTCGGCCATGGTGTTTTCCGGCGGCCTGGTGGCCGGCCGGCTGTGCATTGGTCACCATCCTGTTCGGGTGGGTCGTGGCTGGGGTTTGGTGCATTCAATCGAGGTTTGACATGTGTAAAGTGGTTGAATCAAAGTAGAAAGGGGAAGGGGTCATTTTGGCTCATTTTGGTCAACCCATGCAAATGGGTTGGGTGCACCTTCCCATGGCAAGCTTGAGCTGAAGATAAAGTGGTTTAGGTCGGCTTAATTAGTGGGGAAGGATCACCATCCAAGTACAATTAAGCTTAAGCATGGTTTAGTGGAGTCATGGAAGTGGCTAAATCACCCTTAAGGGAATCATTAAAGGACTCCCTCATTTTGCCAAAAATGACATGGTGATGTGCAAAGTGGCTGCCATGGCTTGCATATGGCTTGTGCATGGCTTCATGGCTCCATTTGGCTTGGGAAAAGGTTGGGTCAATTTCATAAAAATGGGTTTTAAGAATTTTGGATATTTTGGTGAAAATTTGCATGAAGCTTGATTTGGAATGGTTTAATTGATGATTTTGAAACTTAGGGGTGATTTTGATTAAATGGATGATGAGGGAAAGTGCCATGTGGGCTTTGGATGGATTTGGGCTTTTGAATGTGGTGAAGTGGGCTTTTAGGAAAGTTTAAGGGGAATGGGCTTTTTGATTTTAGGATGGGCATTTGGGTGAAAATTTTATGAAGGACTTTGTCAAATAAATGTCATAATTGGTTTAGGGATGTTCTATGAAGGGCTTGGAGTCAATTTGGTGTGATTTGGAGTTGAATTGGTTTGAATTTGGGTTTATTTGGTAAGTGGGCCTATATGGGTCAAAGTGGGCCAAGTTGGGCCAATGTTGGGCTAGGGTTGAAATTGATGTAAAATCAATGTTGAGAAATGTTTATGGGAGTGTTTCAAAGAGGTTTTGACTTTGGTTGGGCTTTGGTTTTGGGGTTTGGGCTCATTTGGGTTAGGTTTAGGTTTAGGTCAAAAATGGGCCTTTTAGCTTTGGGTTGAATTTGAGTGGGGTTTGGGTCTAAATTTTGGGCAAATCATGTTAGTTTTTTGTTTTTGGGAATGTTAAGGAAGATTTAGAAAAGATTTGGGGTTAATTGGAGTTGAATTGGGTGAGTTTGGGTTAGGTTTGGATCATGGGTCCAAATTGGGCTTTAAGGCCAAAAGTGAAATTGGATCCAAATGTCAATCAAATTGGACTTGGATTTGGCCTAGATTGGTGTTGGGAATGTTGAATTGAAGTTTAGAATTGAATTTGACCAGAATTTGGGTCAACTGGGTGGGTTTGGTTTGACATTGGGTTCACTTTGGGTTAAAATGGGTCAAATTGGGGGTTTTGACAAAAGTAGGGTAAATTGACAAAATTGGCCCATGGTGTAGTTGGACAAAATGAAATTGGGAATATTTGGGATTTTCTGGAATTTTCTGGGAATTTTATGAATTTTTGGATTTTTTGGGTCAAGAGGGGTATTTTGGGTATTTGGAGGGTATTGGGAGGTTTTCTTGGAATTTTTGGTATTTTTGGGTATGGATGATCAATTTAAGTGATGTGGAAATGTTTAGGAATGATTTTGGAGAATTTTGGATAATTTGGAAATTTTGAGAAATTTGGGTAATTTCGGGGGTTTTGGGTAGGCTAAGCGGGTGTAGGGTCCCGGGGGTCAAAAATTGAAAATTTGGGAAATTGAAGATTGGGTGGATGTAAGTGGAAAGAAGTCATTTTGGTTGAGCCATGAAGCCATATCAAGCCCATATGAGCCATGAAGCCATATCAAGCCCATATGAGCCATGAAGGGACCCATTTGAGGCATTCACTATGTTGTTCCTAACCCTCTTAGCCGAGGGCTCGGGGGTTAAGGACCATCCATGTGAATCACCTACATGAGTCGGGAGGTCAAGTTAGGTATGGCTGTGGTTTTAGGAGGTATGTGGAAGTGTAGTGTGTAGGTCTAGTGTATAAGTGTAGTGTGTGTGTGAGTCAGCCCCTTCACCAGACCAGGTCACCCAGGGCAGTCCTAAGGCCAAAGAGTCCTATAGGAACTCATCCTTTAAACTTCCACATTTGATTTCACTCTAGGTGATTAGGGGTCTACAATCAAGTTTGTAGAGTTTGCAGGGAGTTAAGAAGTGGTTTGAATTTCTAGAAGGTGGGTCCCAATTCTAGTCCTCTAAGATAGTCAAAGGAAAAGCCTAAGGCTAGATCCTAAGTACTAAAGAGAAGAAGAGAAGACCTCATCAAAAATGAGGTCAACAGTGTTGACCTCACTTTTGTGAGGACACATTATGAATGACATTCAAAAATCTATCCTTAGAAGGATTCTACCATAATTGATTTCCAGAGTACATCCCAGACCCTTTAACGCTAAAATTTAGGGATGAACTATGATCTACCCCTTTTGAGACCAAATTCTAAAGACATTTCACAGGACCAAACAAACGACAATAAAACCTAATTTAAGCTTACATTGACCAATTGGTCAACCATAGACCTAAATTGGCCAAACTTGATCAAAATAGTCAATTTTGGACCCAAAGACCACCACATTGACCACCTGGTCAACCATAGACCTAAATTAGTCAAACACTGTCAAAATGGTCAATTTTGGACCCAATAACCATCACATTGACCATTTGATCAACCATAGACGTAAATTGGTCAAACTTAGTCAAAATGGTCAATTTTGGACTTAATGACCACCACATTGACCACCTGGTCAACCATACACCTAAGTTGGTCAAACTTGGTCGAAATGGTCAATTTTGGACCCAATGACCACCACATTGACCACCTAGTCAACCATAGACCTAAGTTGGTCAAAATTGGCTAAAATGGACAAATTTGGTCCCAATGACCATCGCATTGACCACCTGATCAACCGTAGACCTAAATTGGTAAAACTTGACCAGAATGACCACAACATTGACCATCTGGTCAACCATAGACCTAAATTAGTCAAACTTGGTCAAAATGGTCAATTTTAGACCCAATGACCCCACAATGACCATCTGTTCAAACATAGACCTAAATTTGTCAAACTCAGTCAAAGTAGTCAATTTTGGACCCCATTGCCATCAAATTGACCATTTGGTCAACCATAGACCTAAATTGGTCAAACTTGTTCAAAATAATCAATTTTGGACCCAATGACCACCATATTGACCATTTTGTCAACCCAAACCCAAAATTGGTCAAATTAGATCAATTAGTTAACTAAATACCATATGATCACCAAGAAGCCAACCATAAACTCTATGGTTAACCTAATCTCCAATACACATCACCATATTGTCAATTTCACCATCATGGTCAACCATGATTAATTTTGGTCAACATGGCCGAACTACGCTACACCACCAAGCCCAATGGACCTTATGACTAACATAACCGTGACAAGGTCAAGTAAGTCACTGACCCACTAAAAATATGTTGAGATTTTCATGCCTATTTTATATTAATTTTGATTATATTGCACTTTAAAGTAATGTATTTTTGATGTTTTGTTGCAGATATGTTGATTTATGGACTTTGGAGCAAAAAAAGGCTAAAAGGAGTGAATTTTGAGCAAAAAGGACCAAAAATATGAAGATTTGATCTCGGGCGCCGACGGTAAGATCGACGGCACTGACGACGGATTTTTCCTGAGAGTTTAGAAAATATATTATAAGGAAGGTCGCCGACGACTAGATCGAGGTCTCCGACAACGAGCTTTATGAGAAAGGGTCCAAAGACAAATATTCTAGAAGACCGCCGACGGCGAGATCGAAGCCGCCGACGGTGAGAAAGTCAGTTCTCTCATGAGGTGCATTGAATGTGGATGATATTTTAAGGGATGCTTAGGTAACTCTTGGAAACTCTTCAACTACTTTAAAAGAAACAATTTGGGGCCGAAAATGAGTGTCCACCGAGTCCATAGTGAGTCCGTAGTGTGTTCATTGTGTTTATTAGTATTGGTGGTTCCATTATAGTTTTAGATAGTGAGTTCAATTAGTGATATTTGTGAGGAATTCTTCAAGAGATTTTGAGAGTGGAAGGAAAGTGAGAGATTTCTTCCTCCTTGCCGTTTCGAAGGAGAATTCTGTATGCTGTAAAGAAAGGAAGAGATTCAGAGGAACTTCAAGGAGTTTGCTTGGGGAGGATTTCTAGATAAGTTGTATTTACGTATTTTAGTTTGTATAACTCTGCTTTTATATGTGAAATCCAAGTTTTTTGGTATCTTCTCCATGAAATCTGAGTAGTCTTTATGTCTTTCTCCTTGTTTTGAGATTTTTGTGAAATGGTGATTTGAATTAATGTGCCAAGAGAATGTTAAAAAATTTGTGATAATTTTTTCACTTAAATCTTAATTTACTTTCAATCTGGCCAATTTATTTGTTAAAATATGTTGAGTTTAACAACTAAAGTAAAGATTACATTCGAGATTTAGGGTGGTCAATGTCCTTGAAAGTAGGGTGCAAATAAATAAGGAAATATTATTTATCGGATGTAGAATTGGAGATTTTAGAGTGACAGACTAAAATCCTCAATTTGGTCCTATCATTTAGGTGCTGAAGTGTAGATGTTAGCCCTCAGGCAAGAGGAACGTGAGAACTCCAAAGTGAGAGCCGGTATCCTCCCATCTTAGCCACAGATTCAGTACCAAGCATAGGATTAGTCAATGTTCTTTATGCTTGGACTAAAGGGTAAAGAATAGGTATGCTCCTATTTGGCACAACACAGTTTTAAACTAATTCTAATTATCCATTCACTTAAATTTCTTAATAAGGAGAAGGATTCTTGCTTATATATTGAACATCACTTTATTAGTAACTTAGTTAATTGTTAGTAAAATTAGTTTATTTAAACTTCATCTTATTTACGATTGCATATTAGTGACAGATAGGCAAATCGATTTACTAAGTTGTGATTCTGAATTGGTTTTTATAATCCTAGTCTGTAGCCTCTATACTATCCCTGTGGGATCGATATCCAGGACTCCATTAGAGCTCTGTATTACTTGAGCGATACGTATACTTGCGTTGAAAGATTAACTCTGTGATTATTGAATATCTTTAAACACATCTATATCAATTTCTAGCATATTAAGTTTATGTAAAGTGCGTGGAGTGGTTCAAGTGTTTAGCGCCGTTGTCGGGGATAGAATAAATATATATCATAATTAGAGTAACGAACTACTTAGGAAAATTAGAAAACTTTTAAAAAAAATTTGCAAATTATTTTTATATTTAGTCAACTATTTTTTTGTGTACTGATTTTGATTGTATGCGTAAATTTGGATCTGAAAACCTTATACCCTACGATTCAGAATTAGAACGCACCATTGGGAGAATTAGAAAACTGAAAAAAGAACCTAGAAATCCTAATAATCTTAACACAATGGAAAACAACCAAGGAATGGAAAATGAACATCAATCTAGACCATTAAGAGATTACACTAACCCTACATTTGATGAAATTCTTTTAACTATCAAAAATCCAGATGTAGCTGCTAATTCATTCGAGCTTAAACCTACAATTATCCAAATGGTACAAAACAATCAATTCGACGGAACACCTAACGAAAATCCTAATTTATATCTTGTGAATTTTTTAAAACTTTGTGCAACTTTTAAATATAACAGAGTGTCTGATGATGCTGTCAGACTTAGAATTTTTGCTTTTTCACTAAGGGACAAGGCTAAGGCGTGGTTAAATTTGTTAGCACCTGGATCTATTTGAACATGGGGGGAACTTTCACAAAAATTCTTATCAAAATATTTTCCACTATCTAAGACAGCTAAGCTTAAAAATGATATCACATCTTTCAGTCAGTATGAGGGAGAATCGATATATGAATCTTGGAAAAGATTTAAAGAACTTCTTAGGAGATGTCCACATCATGCTTTACCAGATTGGTTAATCATTCAAACTTTTTATAATGAATTAGCAGGATCTCTTAAATCTATCATTGACGCTGCTGCTGGTAGATCACTAATGTCTAAATCTTTTGAAGAAGCTTATGCTTTAATCGAAGAAATGACTACCAATAATTTTCAATGGCCTGCTGAAAGGGTAAATCCTAAGAGAGTAGCTAGTATTCATGATTCAAATGCTTTAACTATGATAGTTTCTCAAATTGATGTTCTTTCAAAGAAAACAGATCAATACGGAATGAAACGTTCTCAAACACCTCCAGTGTTAGAAGAAAATTCATTAGGACAAATTGTAGATGCTCAATCTTCATATGAAACTGTAAATCTGATTAATAATAGATATAATAACCCTTCTTCAAACTATTATAATCCAAATTGGAAGAATCATCCAAACTTTAATTGGAATAACCAAGATAATGCTAATCCTGTTAATCCTTAGTGGGGGAACAATCCTGTAAACCCATTAAGAAATGTAAACAATCAGGGTAATACCAATTATAGACCTGCTAATCCAGCAGGTTTTTATAATATTTCACAATTCAAGGAAAAGAAGTTATCTTTGGATGTATTAGTTTTGAATATGGGAAATCAATTACAAAGTCAAGGAGCTGCTATTAAAAACATAGAAACCCAATTGGGACATATTGCTACTACACTGAGCAATAGACCTGTTGGAACTTTACCTAGCAATGTTGAAGTAAATCCTAAGGATGAAGGAAAAGAACACATCAGACTATTCAATTAAGAAGTTGAAAAGAGTTGGAAACAAGAGTCCAAAAAGAAAATGTAGTTGAAAAGAAAAATGTAAAAACCGAAGGAGAAAATGAAAGTTTATATCCTAATTTTCCTCTTAAACCTATGAGAATTACTGTTGAAAGACCACCACCACCATTTCCTTAAAGACTAAAGCAACAAGATAAAGGAAAAAAAGATTTGCTAAGTTCTTAGACATTTTAAAAAAATTGTCAATAAATATTCCTTTTGTTGAATCTTTGGAACAAATGTCAGATTATGTTAAATTTATGAAGGATATACTCAATAAAAAGAGGAAGTTACAAGATCATGAGACTGTTGCACTCAGTGAAGAGAGTAGTGTTATAATTCAGAAAAAAGTTTTTTGAAAAACATAAAGATCCTGGTAGTTTTACTATCCCGTGTGCTATTGGTGAAAATTTTTACGGACGAGCATTATGTAATTTAGGAGCTAGCATAAATTTGATGCCGCTATCATCTTTTAAAAGGTTAGGAATTGGAGAGATTGCACCAACCTCTGTAACTCTACAGTTAGATGATCGATCTATTACACATCTTAAAGGAGTTGTAGAAGATGTTCTGGTTAAGGTTGATAAATTTATCTTTCCTGTAGATTTTATTATTTTAGAAATGGAAAAAGACAAGAAAATTCCTATTATTTTAGGAAGACCATTCCTAGCTACAGGAAGAGCCATGTTAAATGTTCAAAAATGAGAATTGACTATGAGAATAAATGATCAGGAAGTGACCTTTAACATTTCAAAGTAAATGAAATATTCTTCAATAGAAAAAGATGATGAATATTTTAGAATGGATATATGCGATTTTTTAAGAAAAGAATATTTCAAAGAAAAATATGAAGAAAATAAAGTATGGAAAATGATAAATATGATGAATTTGATAACAAAGAAGCTGATTATATTCAGGAACAATTTGAAACGCTCGATTCAACAGCACCAGAGAACAAAATCTTAATTCCATCAATTGTAAAACCCCCTGAACTTGAATTAAATACTCTTCTAAATTATTTAAAATATGCATTTTTAGGAGAACTTTCAACATTACCATTAATTGTATCCTCAGACTTAAATGAAATTCAAGAACAAAAATTAATGGATACATTAAAAAATACAAAAAAAGCTTTTGGATGGACTCTTTGATATAAAGGGAGTTAGTACTTCGATTTGTATGCACATAATTTTATTAAACGGTGAACATAAACCAAGAATTGATCCACAAAGGAGACTGAACCATATTATGAAAGAAGTAGTTAAAAAAGAGATTTTAAAATGGTTAAATGCTGGAATTATATATCCTATTTTGGATAGTACTTGGGTAAGTCCAATTCATTGTGTTCCTAAGAAATGAGGAGTGACTGTTGAAGCAAATGAGAATTATGAATTAATACCTATCAGATAAGTTACTGAATGACGTATTTGTATTGATTATAAAACATTAAAATGTCTCACCTAATAAGATCATTTTCCTCTTCCTTTTCTAAACCAAATGTTGGATAGGCTCTCCGGACACAAGTACTTCTGCTTTCTACATAGATATACTTGTTACCATCAAATTCTTATTGCTTCTGAGAATCAAGAGAAAACAACATTTACTAGTCCTTATGGAACTTTTGCTTTTCGAAGAATGCCTTTCGGATTATGTAATGCACCAGCAACATTCCAGAGATGTATGATGTCTATATTTAGTAAGTTAATTTAGAATGAAATAGAAGTATTTATGGATGATTTCTCTGTATTTGGAACATCATTTGACGCATGCTTAAATCATCTTGAAAAAGTTCTGGAGTTATGCGAAAGAACTAATTTAGTTCTAAATTGGGAGAAATGTCAATTTATGGTTACAGGAGGAATTGTATTAGGGCATAAAATTTTGGAAAATGACACGTAAGTAGACCCTGCAAAAATTCAAGTTATAGCTAAATTACAACCTCCTACTACAGTGAGAGGGGTAAGAAGTTTTCTTTGACATGCTGGTTTTTACAGGCGTTATATTAAAGATTTTTCAAAAATTACCAAACCTCTATGCCTACTTTTAGAAAAGGACAAGAAATTTGAATTTACTGAAGATTGCTTGAATGCCTTTGAGTTATTAAAGGAAAAACTAATCACAACACCTGTAATAGTTTCACCTGACAGGGAGAAACCATTTGAGTTAATGTGTGATGCTAGTGATTATGCTATTGAAGCTGTTCTTGGACAAAGATATGATAAGATTTTTAAAGTTATATACTAAGCTAGTAGAACTCTTAATGATGTTCAAATTAACTATACGGTTACTAAAAAAGAGTTACTAACTATTGTATATGCTTTTGACAAATTCAGATCTTATTTAATTGGGACTAAATGTATTGGCATATGATCACTCTGCTATTAAATATCTGATGCAAAAGAAGGATACGAAACTGAGATTAATCAGATGAATACTTTTAATGCAATAATTCGATTTTGTGGTAATTGATAGAAAAGAAACTGATAATCAAATTGCTTATCATTTGTCGAGATTAGAATATCAGGAATCTTCTGAAACCGACAATGAAATAACAGACAGTTTTCTTGATGAACAACTTTATAATATTAATGAGTGAAAAATACATTGGTATTCTGATACAGTTAACTATATAGTAAGTGATATTTTGCTACCGATGGTAACACTGCAGCAACAAAAAAAATTCATTCATGATGCAAAAGCATATTTTTCAGATGAACCATATTTATATAAGTAATGTAACGATCTTATTATTAGGAGATGTGTGCCTTATGAAGAAACTGAACTGATTATTCAAAAATGTCATGATTCTAAATTTGGAGGACATTTTGGGATTGACAAAACTGCGCACAAAATTTCACAAGCTGGATTTTATTGGCCTACTCTTTTTAGAGATGTTTATAGATATATCAAAACTTGTGATAAATACTAACGAGTAGGTAATATATCTAGAAGAAATGAAATGCCTCTGAATTTCATGTTAGAAGTTGAGATTTTTGATATTTGGGGATTAGATTTCATGGGACCATTTATTCCTTCATTTGGGAACTTATATATTTTGATTGTAGTTGATTATGTATCAAAGTGGATTGAAGCACAAGCTTTACCTCGTTGTGATGCTAAAAGTGTTTCAAGATTCTTAATGAAAAACATTTTCATGAGATACGAAATGCCGAGAGTAATTATCACTCACGGAGGATCCCATTTTACGAATAAATATATTCAAAGATTGGCAGAAAAGTTTAATATTGTTCATAGAATCTCTACTGCTTATCATCCTCAAACAAGTGGTTTAGCTAAAGTTTCTAATTGTGTGATTAAACAAATTTTAGAAAGACTGTAAATCCTAATAGAGTAGATTGGTCTGCAAGACTGGATACTGCATTATTGGCATACAAGACTGCTTATAAAACTCTTATTGGCATGACTCCTTACAGACTCATTTTTGAAAAGACTTGCCACATACCAGTAGATTTGGAGCATAAAGTATATTGGGCTATTAATGAATTCAACTATAATTTAAAAAATGCTGGTGAGAAGAGATTGCTACAATTGAATGAATGAGAAGAATTAAGAAATGAATCCTATGATAACGACAGAATTTATAAGGAAAAGATGAAGTTAAGACATGATCGGAATATTAACCAGAAGAACTTTGAACCAGGATAAGAATTTTTGCTTTATAATACAAGGTTGAAGTTATTTCCTGGGAAATTGAAGTCTCGTTGGTTCGGACCCTTTATTGTAACTCAAGTTTGTACTTATGGAGCTGTTGAAATTGAAGATCCAAAGATTGGGAATAGATTTAAAGTAAATCGGCATAGATTAAAACCATATTTTGAGGGAAAAAGGCCAAACTTTAAAGAGGTTTTAATGCTCAATCAACCTGAATAACACCTGAATAGGTCGGGCTGACGACGTTAAACCAAGCGCTTTATGGGAGGCAACCCATAGTTATCTTTATTTGTTGTGTGTTTGTTTGAATTTATCATTTATTTGTAGTAGTATTGAATTCTACTGCTTGTATTTACCCTTTGATCATCATAGAATTTGGATCCATGGAGAAAATTTGGAACGTATTTAACCATGGAGTTTTTATGCAAAATTTTACCTAGGGCGCCGATGGCGCGCTCGATGCTGTCGACAGTGGGTTTTTCTTGAGGTCCTTAACATTTATTACACAAAGCTCGCTGACGGCGCCATCGAGGCCAACGACAGCGAGATCGGTGAGTGGGTAGTTTTTTGAGTTTGAAATGACGATTTTTGGTGGTTTTAGGCAAATTTATCCCCTATAAACTTCTATGGACAGTTCCTAAACTCTACATTCCTAAAAAATGAATGGAAACTCCCTCTAATTCTTCTCTAATGGCTTCCAATTCCATAGATCACCCTAGATTTTGAGTGTTCAACCGGTGAATGTTTGTCAGTGCCGAGGCACAATGACTTTTCAACAAAGTGATTTCAAACAGGAGGCTAATTAAAGAAAAAGGTTTTGAAATCGAGGATTAAAAAATCCTTCTATAGCAATTGAATAAATGATCGTTCCGCGAAGATGGGAAGTATTTTGCTGCACTACTGCCGCAGTAGTCATTCCTGTGGTGAAGGAGTTTTACGCCAATTTACATGAAATCAACCAAGGAAGCGTCTATGTGCAAGGTAAGTGGATCACTTTTAATTCTGGAATAATTAATGAATTGTACATGCTAGAGAATGTTCATGTCTGCCATTATTCTAATTTCGTGCCGACGAGAGATTAGATAAATGAAATATACCAATATTTGATGGACAAAACTGAAGACTGGGAAGTTAGAGAAAACGGGTATGTCAGATTTTCTGCTACACTTTTAAACCCCTTTTCGAGACATTGACACTTTTTGATATCTGTAAAATTATTACTGACAATGAAGATCGGTAAAGTCACCAAAGTGAGTGCTATATTGAACTACAGAACTCAAATGGGATGGTCAATTGATATTGGATCAACTATTGTGAAGTCTGTTTTTGGCCTGATCATTCAAGAATCATCTCAAGGGCTTGGACATCCTGCAACAATTTTCTCAATATGCAGTCTGTTTCAAGTATCATAAGAGATTTGGGAAAAGGTACTACTACCTTGGAAACCTTTAGACCCAACCAGAATGTTCCGAGCCAATGATGAGGAGAATAATATGGGCGTAATTATGGATCAAGCATCGCAAAACTCTGTCCCAATTCAACCTCTTGTAGCGGAAAAGACATCGATGATCTTACACAGAATCAACAATTTGGAGAACCAGGTACAAAATTTAATGAATTCAATTAACAATATCTCTGATTTCTTTGATCACCTTGATTGGAGAATGAAAGAGCGTTTTGATCATACTGGACATTTTAAAGCAAGTTTAATAAACTTAATGAGAAGAATGGGATGGATTGAAGAAGATTTAACTGAAGAATTCCCATTCTGACCTTTCTATAACCTGTTCGTCCATGTTCAAGCGATGGGTGATATCAGAGGAGAAACTAGCACTGATTCAGAAGAGTAGTGGAATTGCTTTACTTTATATGTTTCTTTATGTTGAACTTGATTTAAAATATGTTTGTTTGTTTGCTTTCATTTGTTTGCTTTTTGATCTCAGTATAGTTGAGATTATGTTTGAAATGTTTGTTTTCAGCGTATAGAGTCTTGTGGCTTGGATTGCGACGCTAAATTTAGGGATTTAGGTTGAGAAAATACCTGGCTTGTTTGTTATGTAATGTGTATTGTAACACTTGGATTTAATATATAATTGTGAAGTTTTGTTGTGTGTATGTTTATTTGTATTAATACATCACTTAATCACTTAAAAATTATGTTTAAAATGATCGAACGGATGACAAGAGGCTTAAAATTGATTGAAATCGTAAAAATCAAAAAAATGATCAAAATTTAAGATTCTCACCGAAGGCGCGCTCTAGGCCGCTGACGATATGTTTTTCCCAAGACTATTGAAATTAAATTCAATTTAGCCCGCCGACAGTGCGAACGACCACGTCGACGGAAAGATCCCAAAAATTACATTTTAACCGTGATTTTGACCAGTCAACCGCCACTATTCATCGTCTTCTTCCTTTATTCACTGCAAATTTCGATTTAGGGCTTCAGAGATCATGGATTTGGAGTGATTTCAACCCATTTTAACACCGAATTTCATCTTCTTTTGGTAAGAGCTTCCCTACTATGTAAATTTTTTTTATTTTCACCATGAATTTCTTCCACATTGAGGAATTTCGGAAAAATTGAAAATGTGGAGAAAAGAATTGGAAGGAATTCATGGAACTTGATTTAGATTGCTTTAATTCACCTTTGGAAGCCATTGTATTATTGTTTTGGAATTTAGTTTATAGATCAAAAAATGACTCCACGTCAAAAGAGGTGATTAGAATTTGACGAAACTAGGTTTATAAATGCTAAAACCCAATCTAAATACACTTCAATCTCCCAAGGAATAAAGTGTATTCAAGATCGAGTTTTCGATAATCCTGGAGGAGAGGTGGAACGAGTTATTAGAGAAAGAAAGTGGGAGAATTTCTGTTACTCTACTAATAAGGCTGCTCTAGAAGTTGTAAAAGTGTTCTATGCAAATCTGACTCAACTTGAGGACGAGCCTGTCAAAGTAAGAGGTTTTTCTGTTGATTTTAATGCTACAGGCATTAATTCTTTTTATGAGCTTCACGATTTTTATTCTAGCTAGTATGAAACATTTGGAAATATGGAAGGTTCGTTAGACGATGTTATTGACTTTCTCACTGATAGGAAAGGAACTTGGAAAATTAAGCATCGTGAACGGATTAACTTTCCTCTTTTTATGATGAATGCCACAGCTAAGGCATGACATTATTTTATTTGTTTTACTCTGTTACTTACCTACCACCCTAGTGCAGTATTAAGAGATAGAGTACGTTTTGAATTTCTGTATTCAGAATAATAGAAGTATAAATGTGGGGAGTGATATTTATAAGAATATTATGGCCATGGCAAAGAGTAAATTAAGTGGATATTTAGGACATCCTGGCCTAATTTATGCACTTTACCAATTATCTTGAGTGGAAGCAAGAGATGATGGAGAATGGGTATATCTTATGAAGCCCATTAGTAAAGCCAATTTGAAAACTTACGAATCCCATGAAGAATGGAGATCTAGGAGTAGGAGTAAAGCACCTTCTACCAGTAGAGATATCCTCTCTACTAGTTATGACCCTCCTGCCTCTAGTTCTCCTACTTTTTATGATTTGATGAATGAGATGACCTACGCAATGAAAAAGTTTTGAAAATTTTGATGAAAGACTTGGGAGAATAGATCTAAGGATTGAAGGATTACAGGGTGACATGATCACAATAGTGAATATCTTCAGTGGCATTCAAATTTCGAGATTACTTATTATGATGCTCAAGCTAGATACCACAGAGGTGAGCCTGATGTTACTTTTCCAGAATGCCCCTGGTATACTCACTATCAGCCCAGTCCACCTGCTGACCAGGGAGATGAATAAATAGCATGGGATTTTGATCTGTGATTGTGATGTGAAGTATTTGTGTTTTGTTATAGTATTTCATTTTGTTATTTGTATTTTGTGAACTGTTTTATTTTCTGAGATTTGTATTGTGTTTGTAGTTTATATTTCATTTCTGGATTGTGATGCATAATTGTGGTTATAATTGTGAACTCTTAGTTTAATTAGTAGATTGTTTGTTACTGTGTTGTGAAATGCAAATATTATTTCGTACTGTCCTGTGTAATGTAGTTAATTGGGAAGTTAAATGTTTTGTTTTATATACTTGTTTCAAAATTTCATTACCCCAGTAAATTCTCTAAATTGTTATATGTGTAGAAAAATTCATAATATTACAGTTCAGTTGAAGTTAAAATTTTTAAGAACTTGTAAAAATTTCAGAGAGAAGAAAATGTCTAAAGTGCAAAGGTATGATTTTTATATTTAGAATTTTTTCTTTCCACCCATATTATTTTTATTATTGAAAACTTTAAGTTTGGGGGGCAGAATAATATTAACTATTATGTGTTCTCAAATTAAAATATTTTCAAAATTTATAACATGATTTTGTGATAAAATTTAATTCAATTAACTATAATTAGATGTTATTTAAATATTATAGAAGATTCAAAGAAATATTTTTAGTAATGAAAATTAATTTTATAGGTTAAGATATTTAGTATAAGAGGATAAGACTATAGTTAACTATTTAAAGTAAAGAAAACTATATTTTGAAATATTAAGAATCTTAGGAATTTAGTTGAGAAAGAAAAGATTGGGGCTTAATGATGTAAGGACTATGAATTACATATCAGGTAAAGGAATGCTATAAGTTTCAAATTTAGTAAAAGAATACTAAAGTTCAAAATCATTAACAGGCTATTCAGATATAATAATCCTCACATGAAAAAGAAAAAGAAAAAGAAAGGATTGAAAAAAAATCCCTAAAAAGAAAAGAAAAATATGTAAAGGATTGAAAAGCAAGACAAATAAAAAGAAAAGAAAAAGCAAGTGAGGAAAAGCTTGAGGAGATGCCTGTTAAAAAATTGGCTTCACTTGGATTAATGATGCGACTTTTCTATATGAAAGAATTTATGACCAATGATTTATATATTTATAATGATTTTGTAAAGTCACAATTTCAAACGCAAGTATACGTATCATATCAAGTAATACATGACTCTAATGGAGTCCTGTTTATCGATCCCACAGGGAAGCGAGGTAGGAGGTCCTTAGTCAAATTCTAGTTTACTACTAATAGCCTTAGATTAGAAGGTTGATAAAAGTGATTTTTCTAACAACTACTCCTAAATGTAGACGATTATATGTAAGAATAATAACTACTCCTAAATGCAAATATTACTTCTAAAGATAACCCATTCTAGACAAATTGGTTTGGTGCATTTTGAGATAATAAAATCTACTATTCTTATGTAATGAATTGGATAAAGTTTAAGAATGAGATGCATTAAATATTGTATGTGCCAAATAGGAGCATTTTTATTCTTTACCCTCTTTCGAGTACCCCCTCTTAAGAGTGCTATAAAGAACATTAGCAAATCCTAGGTTTAGTCCCTAAATCCATGGTTAGGCTGGGAGGATACTGGCTCTCACTTTAGAGCTCCCACTGCCCTTCACCTGAAGGCTAACCTTAGCTTTAGTTACCAAAATTTATGACCAAATTGGGGATCTAAGCCTATCACCCTGAAACATCTAATTCGACGCCAATGAAACCATATTTCCCTATTTATTTACACTCAATCCCCATGAACTATGCAATTCATTCATGGACATATAATGTGGTTCCACTTTGTTGAGAATTACACCTCCCTTTTGGGACAATGCAATTACAATGAATTTTAATAATACAACGGGCCCTTTTTCTAATGTAAATAAATTGCAAGTAAAAAACCATCACATTTATAATTAAAATATCATTTAGCAAGCATCCCAATATCCTAAACATGAATCATACTCATTGCAAAAGAAAAGTAGATTGAAAACAATGGCATAACATTATTATGCCACTATTTCCAAATGAGAAGAAAGAGTAAGAGAAAGACATTCCAAAGCACAAAGAAAACCGTCGGCATGTTTTTAGGTTGTGTGTTGTATTTTTAAGAAAGGGCCGCCAACAAAAGTTGTCGACGAATTTTCAGATTTTAAATTTAATTTAAATATATATATATATATATATATATAATTTGAAAAGTAACAATTTATTTTTGGAAATAATTTTAAGTTTGAAAATTTTAAGATATGAAATCAAACCGATCTCACATCCCAAATAGTTTATATAAACAAGCACCGCATCACAAACCGTGTATCTATCCCGAGGAATAGACACACTACTTGATGATGGGGCTTGATTAAATAAACTAGAATATTTTTGACATCTGTTTGATCTGCGAACCAATTTTATAAGCTGACAAGTTCCCCTGTTTAATATAAAGAAATTAAGCAGGGTTTATATTACCTGGGTTCTGAAGGTTCCCTATAAGGGCAAGCTCCTATAGTTAATTACATCTTAAATGACGAGAATCATTTAAGAGAACTCTCGATAATGATCAGTGGTTTTGCTCTCAAGAATTTCAAAGTTTAAGGTTCTAAAAAAATTAGATTTTGGAAATTTCAATAGGGAATAACTCAAATTTGGAACAGTTATTTTGAGAATCCAAAGGAAGAAAAGTAGGGGATGTCACGAACCCGAAGTGAACTTTAATGACTTCTCGACTATCCTATTGTTTGGCTTCAATTTGAGAGAATTGTTTAATATTTCAATCCTGCCAATTTTAGTTAATCAGGACTTATACTTGTATGATATGATCACACAGATAGCCTCAAATATGTGAGGGATTATGTCGTACCGAACGACTACCTCGGAGTTCTAAGACCGATTAGGGCTTAATTTCTATAACACAATTATGCAAAATACCTAATGAAAAGTTAAGGATTTATGTTGAACTAGGCAGACTACCTCGAAATCCTATGGTTTTGTTATTTAATTCTAAGAAAGGTTTTGCTGATGAAGATGGTCGTGCTGTCTACTGTGCTTCAAGCTTCTTGTTGTTGCAGAGGTTTGGTTTTAGAAGGTGACAATCAAGAGATGAGTGAAGTGTTTTGGTTTAGAAAATTCTTAAGATTTAGATGTCTTAATGTTTTAATTAAAACAAATCATAAAGTTGATCAAGTAGGACCGATTAATATCCCACGGTTCCGTCATCCCGACACCGCTATTTTCATCGGATTCACTTAGTTCAAATGAATTTGCTAAACTCAATTCAATGAGTTCTACACTTTCATTTAGACCATGGGAAATCTGATTAACAACATGTGGGTTACATCATCCGAGGGATTCCCGATCATCCAACGAGACATTTTAATTTAGTTGAAGTTATAGTTTTGTTGTTTTGTTTGTGATTAAATTTTGAGTTGTTTTATCTTTTGAATGTTGTGGTGGTGAATTTTATCTTGTGTTGATTTTAATTTATTTTCAGGTTTCAGTTTTGTGGTTATCCTAAAAGTTTCAGTTTTCATGCAGGGTGACATTCTTGTTTAACATGCAAAAGAAGTAAAATGTAGTGCAGGTAAATAAATTGCAATAAAATAAAAACGTACCTCGAGGGTCTTCTTGTCATTCCCGACTGCACTTAAAACACATGTCAGAGCATTTATATATATTTCAAGGAAAGCACCTAGGAAAAGCTAAGGGAAGGTTCTTGTTGTCTTCCAAAATCCTAATCCTATTGCTAGTCACTTCCTATGACGTCTAGGTTCTTGTGTTTTGTTAAGGATGATTTTCTTTACCAAAGAACAATTAAGTTCAATTGTTCTTCTAAAACATCCCATCATATTGAGAAAGTGCTTAGAATGGATCCTAAACATCTTTTCAATATTTCTGGGAATATTTCGAGCCCAAAGGAATTTCGTTGTATAGGTGATTTGGATATCCAAGAATTTAGTTAAGTTTTGTTTCTTGCTCAGTGAATTTGGACGTTTGATTATCCGGTGAGTGAAGTGACATTTAACTTAATGCTTCATTTAAGAGTTATGATAATGAAAGTTTTTAGGGGCAACATGGTTCATTAAAGATTTTAACCAATCTTGATCGAAGTTTTGAGTTGAAGATTTAAAGTGATTTTGATTTAATTATAAAGTTTTAGTTGGCCCTTTTAAGTGTTTTAAATCATTTTGAGTTGAAAAAGTGTTCAAGCTGTTTAATTTAGTTAAATCATTATGTTTTAAATGATCTTAATATTTTAAGTTAATTTTAATGATTCAATTTATGATGTTTTAATCATTAACTTTTCTAGTTTAATCTTTGATATTTCAAATTATTTAAGTTGAAAGAGGTGTTTAGATTATTTAATTTCATTAAATTTTAATGATTCAAATTTGGTTTAAATTTATCATAGTTCTTTAGGTTAATTTTAATTGGTTCGGTTTACACATTTTTTTTGTTATTAATTGTTTTGAGATTAATTTTTATGTTTCAAATTTGTTTTAAGTTTGTTTCCAAGTGATTTCAAATTAGTTTTCATGTTTTAGATTTATTTTATTTTTATTATTAAATCATTTAATGTCTTAAGCTTTAACTTAATTAAAAAAATATCTCCTTTTTAATCATTAATTTTGATCATTATTTATCAATAGTTATTAAAAGTTGAATATTATTGGAGTGATTCATTTAGGGATTTTAAATTAAAGAATTGATATCTTCTTAAATCATATCCCTAATCTTAATAATCCAAAATTTAATTATTCTCCCAAAATTTAAATGATTTAATTAATTAAGGTTCCATTTTTTATTCATTAAAAGTGATTAATTGATTTCTACCCCTTAATTCCCTAAGTTTCAATCATCCAATAGAAAATTAAGATCAAATATTCATCCCTCCCTTTAATTAAGCCTAAAGCATTAATTAGGGTTAAAATCCTTAATTACTTTTATGCCCTTTTAAGCATGTTCACTCCATAACTCACTAAATTGAGCTCAAATGAACTTAAATTTTTTATGACACCTCACTCATATGTCAATTAAGACATTAGAGGAGAAAAAGTGATTTTTCCATTTTTAATTTAATTTATATAATTATTTTTTTGAAAAATAAGGGTTTTCAATGCTAATTCAACAACATGACCAAGGTAAGGTTTCTATCCTTAGGAAAATTATGAGATGTTCCTACTAATGAGACAACCATTTGGACTAATTTTGGTTATTTTTTAAATTATATTTTTTTTATTATAATTATTTTGAATTTTAAGGTATTAATTAATTATAAAATAAAATTAAAGTTAAAAATTAGATTTTGTATTTTTCTTAAGTCTCTATGAACTCAAGGAAGTCAGAGAATCAAATTTTATATTTTTCTAATTTTTTTTTGATTTATTAGAATTATTTTAATGGAAGGTTAAGAAAATTCATTTTTTAAATATTAAAAATTACATTAAGCTTTTAAAATTCAATATCTTAACCTAGAGACTTAAAAAAAATATTTAGTTAGTTCCTAAGTGATTAATGAATAAAATATGACATTTTTGTGATTTTTAATATTTTTGTGATTTTTTTAATTTTTTAATTATTAAAATATTGAAAATGAGGTTAAAAATGAATTTTTTTAGAAAAATCCAATTTTAATTTTTTTAGACCCCTCTGATACTAGAGAGCCCACAAAACAAATTTGGTGAATTTTTGAAGTGTATTTTAGGTTTTATGAAATTTTTAATTTTTAAAATAGCTATGTCACTTAATTAATTCATTTAGTGGGTTAAATTAATTCCAATTGACTTGAAATTTTTATGTGAGGTTCTCTGCATCCCGAATGATAATGGAGAATTGTTTTCAATTGATTTTGATGTGTGGTTACTCCTAATTAATTAAAATTCAATTCCAAGGGTTTAGGCTAATTAGGGTTATTCTTAAGGAATTAAATCAAACCATAATTTTTCTAGGGTTTTCTGGTTATAAGGTACCTCTCCTAAGTTTTCTAGATTTTTCTGAGCAATATGCTAATTATTAGAATTAAAATCCTAAAACAGGAACATAAACATGAAAAATAAATAACTTGCCATAGAGATGACCTCTTGTCTTGGAAAATTCAGTGAATGCTCCCAAGAACAGTGGCTACAAAGGACCTATGGTCTCATGTCATGGTGAATTATGTATGCAAATAGAGAATTAAAACATCATAGAGAGTATTTAAATAATTAAAAATCATGGACTCAACAAGTTAACTTAATTCTTTTTCCACATTATTCTTCTCTGTTCACTGAGCAAGAGGGTGTTTTTATTTTATTTTTATGATTTTTTATGCAAAGATATGATTTTTCAAAGTTCTAGGCATTTAAATAAATAAAAAATACCCTAATTTCCTACTTATCCAGCACGGCGCCTCGTCATCCTTGGTAGCTCCGAAGTCCCACGCGGCGCTTTCTTATTCGACGCTGCCATCTGACTGGGATGCCATGCGGCTTGCTGCTTCGTCTCATCTCCTCGTCTGGCTTGATCTCCACCATCCGTTCATTACACGCGCCATCCGATGGTAGCTGATCATCGTCTACGACTGGTGCATCCCGTGAGCCATCCACATTTTAAACCTAAGATCTCCCTCATCTCTCAACCAAATTTCATGATCTTGGGCTCTATGAACTCGTCTCGACAAGAAAAACACATATATACGGCTATGATTCTATGAAATTGACTCAAACAAAATGGAGAGTCAAAAGAAGCTCTCGAGAAGGAAGGGTTCAATAACTTGGCTCTGAGAAGTGATGCTTCAATCAGTGATGCTCGACACGTTCGTTGGAGTCCAAGGAAGCTAGGGATTAAGCCTGGAGCTATGGTGAAATGCCTAGACCTGACTTCCACCAAGACCAATTTTGAGCTCTGGCCGATAAAAGGAACGGCTGGCCTGGTGAGGGGGCTTCCACTGGGGAACTTCTTCTCTTGGTCTGGTGATGGTGTAGATTCAATCAATTTGATGATTGGCTCACTGTGGTGAAGTGTCCTGTTTTTGGGCTTAAAATTGAGCTCAGAAATTGAGCTCACAGAGAGGACTTTAGGGTTGGATTTCAGTGGGGATCAACTGATCTAGGTTAGGAGAGGAGTTGACAGAGTTTTATTATGGTCCAGTGCATCCAACCTTTTGGCTGTGGAGTGAGGAGTTTAAATAGCCATGGCTAGAGAGCTTCCCAGGATCAATTGAAGGCTGGGATCAGCTGCTTAGGGGAGGAGAAGAATAGCTCCAGTGACCATTGGCCATGGGACAACTCAGTAAAGGAGAATTTGAATTTTTGGCTCACATGGAGCTCTCGGGTGTGGTGTTATCCGACGACCTAGGTGGCTGGCCGGCTGGCATGGGTCACCATCTTGACCAGTGAGGTCAGGGCTGGGGTTTGGTGAGTTCAATTGGCTTTGGAAATGTGTAAAGGAGTTTGATTTAAATGGTTTGGGGTAAGGGCTCATTTTGGCTTATTTTGGTCAACTCATGCAAATGGGTTTGGTCATGACCTGGTTTGGGTTGAGGGAAAGTCATTTGGTTCAGCTTGATTAGTGGGGTCAAGTCACAATCCAAGTATAATTAGGCTTAAGAATGGGTTAGGGGAGACATAGGAGTGTTTAATCACTTCTAAGGGAATCATTAAAGGGCTCCCTCCTTTTGCCACTTTGAGTATGATGAGGTGGAAAGATCCCCCATGGCTTTCATGTGGCTTATGCATGACTCCATGGCTCCATTTGGCTTGGGAATGGCTTGGTTTAGTTTCATGGAAGTATGTTTTAGAAATTTTGGCATTTATGGATGATTTTGGCATGAGGCTTGATTTGGAATTATTTAATGATGATTTTGAAACTTAGGTAAGATTTTAATTGAAATGGATGATGGAAAGAAATGTCATGTGGGCTTTGGATTGAAATTTTGGGTTTTTACATTTGGTGAAAATGGGCTTTTATGTGTTTAAGGGGATGGGCTTTTATGTTTCAAAATGAACCTTTTGGATGAAATTTTGGTAAAAGGTTGAGCTAAATAAATATTGTATTTGGTTTATAAATGGGCCATGAATGATTTGGAGCAAGTTTGGGGTAATTTGGAGTTGAATTGGGTTTAAATTGGGCTTTTTAATAATAGGGTCAAATTGGGCTAACTTGGGCTAAAGTTGGACTAAGGTTAGGTTTGATGTAAAATTAATGTTGCAAAATGTTTATGGTGGGGTGAAGAAGAGTTTTCAATTTTGGTTGAGTCTTGATTTTGGGATTTGGGCTTGTTTGGGTTCATGATTTGTTTAGGCCAATTTGGGAAATTTTGGTTTGAATTAGGATTGGGTGGAGTTTGGGTCCAAATATAGGGTAAATTAAGTTAGAGTTTTGTTTGTGGGGATGTTAAGAAAATTTCAAACAAATTTGGGGAAAATTGGGTGTCATTTGGGTTGAATTTGGGATGGATTGGGTTGGTTGGTCACTTTGGGCCTTAAGGGCTAATTTGAGACCTTTAATCAAATTAGGTTAAATTGACAAAATTGGGATTTATGGTAGTTGAACAAAATAAAATTAGGAATATTTAGGATTTTTTGGAATTTTTTGGGAATTTTTGAAATTTTTGGATTTTTTGGTCAAAAAGGGTATTTTGGGTATTTGGAGGGTATTGGGGGTATTTTTTGGAAATTTTGGTACATTTGGCCATGGATGACCAATTGGAGTGGTGGGGAATGTTTAGGATTAATTTTGAGAAATTTTGGGTAATTTAGACAATTTTGGAAATTTGGTGGGTTTAGGGCCCTAGGGGTCAAAAATTAAAATTTGGGAAAAATAAAGATTGATTAGGTGTGAGTAGAGTGAAACCATTTTGGTTGAGCCTTGAAGCCATGTTAAGCCCACAAGAGCCATGAGAGGACTCATTTTAGGCATTCAATATGTTTTCTCTAACCCTCTTAGCCAGGGGCTTAGGGGTCGAGGTCCATCCATACGAGCTACCTACATGAGTCAGGAAGCCAAGTTGGGTAAGAATGGCTTTAGGATTTAGAATGTGTGTGAGAGTGTGGTGTGTGCAAGTTGAACCTCACCAAGACCAGACCACCCAGGGTAATCCTAAGGCTAAATATCCCTATAGGAAACTCATCCTTTAGACCTTCACATATTGGTTTAACCCTCCAGGTGGGGGTTTACAATCAAACATGTGGGGTTTGAAGGGAGTTAAGAAGTGGTTGAATTTCTAGGTGGTGGGTTCCATCTCTAGTCTTCTAAGATAGTCAAGGAGAAGTTCTATGGCTAGATCCAAAGCACTAAGGAGAGAAAATAAAGAACCTCATAAAAAATGAGGTCAACAAAAACACAACGAAAAACTTCATTTCAAAGCAAATCCACAAAACAAGTGTTTACAAAATCATAAGATAATGAAGAATACAATACTTAGCTTTTTCCCCTTGAAAAAAAGATGAAAATCTCTCTCATAAAGTCTCCTACAGTTTCATGTAATGCTAGAACAATTCCTTACAGATTCTCTCAAAATCCCCTCACCATTCTCTCCAAAAAGGTAAAAATCTACATTTCTACTCCTATTCTATGATCTCTAAGCATTCTCCAAGTTTTACCTAACATCTCCTCTCCATTTTTGGCTTCAAATTTGGTTTAAAATAGAGTGGGGATGAATTTTCCAGGAGGTGCATGAAGAAACCCTCCAAAAAGCGTTCAGATTTGATGTATTTGGCCACAAACTGCCCAATAATGCATAGAGGCCGTCTCAGGCTCCGTCGACGTTGAATAGGGTGCTGCCAGTGCCCTATTTTTCATGGTCTCGACCTTCTAGCACCGCCGGTGCCAGTTTGGATGCCCCCAGCGCCCATCCTACGCAGCTCCACCAATTTGCTCTGTTTGGCTCTGTTTCAGCTCCAATTCGCCCCGTTTCAGTTGTGTTGCATTCCTAACAGATAGCCCTACAAAATAAGCATAAAAAAAACCTTTCTTTGAAGTGTAATCTCATTCAAAAATATGCAAGAAATTTAAAAGAGATTAAACATAGAAAGACTTATCGAAAGGTGTCAAGCCAAAATTTGCTTTTGTGCTCGTTTTTGCTCCAAATTGCACCATTTTTGCTTCCTTTTACTCCAATCACCATTTTTTGTACTTAAAAACAAAAGAACATATAAAATACATTCCTTTAAAGTGTAATATTATCAAAAAATGAGTAAAATTAAATAGAAAAAAGTGTATATATTTTAGGCGTGTCAATTAACCTAAAGGGAAAACTAAATACATTTCTGAACTTATATTTATGGACTAGTTTCTTTACTATTAGTATTCTCATGAATTTCATATCATCTGAATATTCTAAGTGAATTAATATCACAACTGTTGGCCTCATTTTTGGTGAGGTCTTCTCTTCTTTCCTCTTAGTGCTTAGGATCTAGCCATAGGACTTCTCCTTGACTATCCTAGAAGACTAGAGATGGAACCCACCATTTAGAAATTCAAACCAAATCTTGATTCTCTTTTGAATTCTATGTAGATAGTCATCAACCTCTAAATCATTTGGAAGGTTAGGACCAATGTGCAGGAGGACAAGGATGAATTCCTATAGGATGTCCAAGCCTTAGGGCTACCCTGGGTGACCTTGGGTAACTTGAGCTTCTCTTGCACACACACACACCCCTAAGCCATTTCATCCTTTAACCCTAAAACTTGAACCTTGCCCCTTCTACCCTTTAAGAAACTCACATGATTGAACCAAAGCCACTAATCTTTGATCAAGATGGCTAAAGGTCAATATGTGAAGGATCATAAAGTGGTTACCATTTGGCTAAGTTTGGTCCCAAAGTGGTTAGACTTGTTTAAGGTCCATAAGCCTACCCCCATGACTATCCAAAATTCTCCAAAATTACCAAAAATTCCCAAAAATCCTAAAAATCAGTTTGAAACAATCCCCACCACTTAAATCTATTAAATACCCCAAATACCTTCCAAATAATCTCTTAATACCCTAAATACCCTTTTTTGCCCAAAATTCCAAAAAATTCCAAAAATTCCCAAAAAATTTAGGAAATCCCAAATAATCCCAGTTTCATTTTTTGTTTAACTACACCATAACCTAAATTTACCAATTTGGCCCACTTTTTACCAATATGGACCCAATGTCAAACCAAATCAACCCAATTGATCCCAATTTTGATCAAATTCAATTCTAAACTTCAAATTAACACTCCCAATACCAATTTCAATCAAAATCAAGCTTAATTTGGTTCACATTTGAGTCCAATTTCAACTTAAACCCAAAACCCCATTTTTACCCTAAATGACCCATGAAACTAAACATGACCAAACCCAATCCAATTCAACTCAAATTCTCTTCAAAATTGTTCCAAAACTTGCATGACACATCCCTATACCAAACACAACATTTATTTGACAAAATTTTGACCAAATTCCACCCAAACTTCATTTGGGCCAAAAAGCCAAATTTTGGCTTATAAGCCCAGTTCCCTTAAAATTGAACCCCTTGACCCATGAAAATTCCCAAATCAATTTTAAATCAAATTTCAACATGCCCAAAATCAATTTCAATCATTTTTTATTTCATTTTTGATAGATCCAAAATCAATTTAAAAATTCAAATTCATTTCATGCATGTTAAAAGCCCATTTTCCTTATGCATTTTGAAAAGCCCATGACCTTAATTTCAAAAGCCCAATTTGAGCCCACATGTCATAATTCCCTCTTAATATCTATCCATGGCATTCCAAACACCATTTCATGGCATCATGTATAATCTAATGCATGCATACATGGCATCATACCAAATTAGGCTTGTGAGCATAAAAAATCCAAAAATTATGAAAATCATTAATTCCATTTAAATGAAACAACCTCACGGCATTGTGCATGGCATAGCATATCCCATGGGTCATCCCATAGTCATTCCAAAGTCAAGGTTGCCAAATGTGGCAAGGAGGAGGTGACCCCTTCTCCTTCCCTTCACTTCCATTTTCCTTTCTTCGAAACCAACAAATCCTTTGTTCAAACTCCCAAACCAGCCACCAAACTTCACCTAAACCTCCCCATGGACCTTAAAATCAGCTCATTTGAGCAATGACTTAGCCAAAGAACCAAGGGGCTAACCCAAGTTAACCACTTTTAACCCAAAATCCAAATTCCCATTAAATCTTAACCATGGAGCCACCAAATACTCAAATTGAAACCCCCACTCAACCTCTCTGACCTCACTGAGTTCTGATTTGACCAGACCCTAGCCAGACCACCACCTCAGTCGCCGGAAACCACCAAGCCGGGAGGCTTAAAATTAATTTAAAATCCAAATATTGATGGCTGAGATGCCCCATTGCTACTGATCTCTTGAGCTCTTCTTCCCTTGACCTAGGCAGCTGATCCCAAGCCCTCACTCCCCCTGGGAGGCTCTTCGGCCATGGCTATTTAAACAGCCATCTTCCACGGCCAAAAGGTTGGCTGAAATCAAGTCTATCAAAACCTCCATCCAAGGGGCCTAAATTATTCCCCTAACACAGAGAAGAAGTTCCCCACTGTTCCCCTGCTCTCTTCCCCACTGATTGAGCTCAATTTGAGAGCTCAACTCTCAGGTCAGAACAGGAAAACCCTTGAACCTGCACAGAAATCAAATTAACTCTTCTCACACCTTCACCAGAGGTAGAGAAGAAGTTTTCCAGTGGAAGCCCCGTCACCAGGCCACTCAATCTCTCCAGCCGTCAAAGCTTGAGATCAGGCTAGGTCGAAGTCATACCTAGGCATTTCACCACAGTTCTAGGCTTCATCCCTAGCTTCCCTGGACTCCAACAAACATGCCAAGCCTCTCTGATTGAAGCTTCACTTCTCAAAGCTAAGGTATTGACCTCTTCTTCCTCCCGAGCTTCCAGCAATTCTCCATTTTGTTTGGCTTGATTTCAATACATCATAGCCATATAGGTATGTTGATCTTATTGAGACGAGTTCATAGAGCCCAAGAACATGTAATTAGGTTGAGAAATGAGGGATATATTAGGGTTAGAAAATGGACGACTCTCGGGACGCACCACTCGTAGATGATGAACAAGGACCGTCGGATGGCTTGTGAATTGGGTGAGCGACCAGGATTGCGCCGGACGAGGAGACGGAGCGGAACAGCTGGTCGCGTTGCATCCCAGTCAGATGGCAGCGTTGAATGGAGAAGCTCCACATGGGATTTCGGATCTGCCGAGGATGACACAGTGCCGCATCTGATAAGTAGGAAATTAGGGTATTTTCTGTTTATTTAAATACCAAAACATTTGAAAATCCATATCTTTGCATAGAAAAATCAGAAAAATAAAATAAAAATACCCTCTTGCTCAGTGAACAGAGGAGAATAATGTGGAAAAACAATTAATCTATTTTGTTGAGTATTTTATTTTTAATTAATTTAATACTGTTTTGAATATTTTAATTCTCCAAGAATGTATGAAATTCACCATGGCATGAGACCATAGGGATTTTGTAGCCTCAGAGCTTGGGAACATTCCCTGAATTTTCCAAGGCTAGAGATTAACTCCATGGCAAGTTATTTATTTTCTAAGTTTATGTTCCTGTTTTGGTATTTTAATTCCAATAATTAGTATGTTGATTAATAAAATCTAGAAAAATTAGGGGAAGTATCTTTGGACCAGAGGACCCTAAGAAAATTATGGTTTGGCTTAAATCGTTAAAATGAACCCTAATTTGGCCAAAAGTCTAAAACTAAGATGGAATTAATTTGGAATAACCACTCATCAAAATAACTTAAAATCAATTCTCCATTGATCTTTAGGATCAGAGAGACCCTAATAAAATTTTGAAGTTAGTTGAAAGTGGTTTAACCCACCAAATGGATTTTCTAAATAACATGGCCACTTTTAAACTTTAAAAATTCATAAAACTTAAAATACACACCAAAAATTCACCAAATTAATTTTGGGAGTTCTCTGATATCAGAGGAGTTTTGGAAAATTGAAATTGAGATTTTTCTAAAATTTTCATTTTTTAATCTATTTTTGAATATTTTAATAATTAAAAATAATAAAAATCACAAAAATAATAAAATTCACAAAAATGTCACATTTTGCTTCCTAATCACTTAGGAACCAACCAGATATTTTTCTTAAGTTCCTAGGTTGAGATATTGAATTTTAAAAGCTTAATGTAATTTTTAATGTTAAAAAATGAATTTTCAACCCTTTCCCACTAAAATAATTATAAAAATTCAAACAAAAATCAGAAAAATGTAAAATTTATTTCTCTGAACTCTTTAAGGTCAGAGGGACTTAAGAAAAATATAAAATCCATTTTCAAACTTTAATTTTATTTTATAATTAATTAATACCCTAAAACTTAAAATAATTATAATAAATAAAGTATAATTCAAAAATCACATAAATTGGTCCAAATGGTCCTATGGTCAGTAGGAACATTCCATAATGTTCCTAAGGATAGGAACCCCACCTTGGTCATGTCTTTGAATTTTCATTGAAAATCTTTATGTTCCTTTAAAATAATTATATAAATTAAATTAAAAATGGAAAAATCACATTTTCTCCTCTAATGTCTTAATGTACATGTGAGTGAAGTGACATAAAAATTTCAAGTTCATTTGAGCTCAGTTTTGTAAGTTATGAAAAGAATATGCTTAAAAGGGCATAAAGGTAATTAAGGATTTTAACCCTAATTAACACTTTAGGCCTAATCAAAAGGGAGGGTAAGATATTTGATCTTAATTTTCTCTTGGATGATTGAAACTTAGGGAAGTAAAAAGGTAGAAACTCATTGATTACCCATAACATAAGACTGGAAACTTAATTAATTAAATCATTTAAATTTTGGAAGAATAAATTAAAATTTGAATTAATAAGGTTAGGGATATGACTTAAGAAAATATCAATCCTTTAATTTTAAATCCCTAAATGAATCACCTCAATAATATTCAACTCTTAATTAACTCTAAAAAAATGCTGATTGAAATTAATAATTAAAAAGAGATAATCCTTAATTAAATTAAAAATTTAAAACATTAAATAATTTAATAATTGAATAGTTAAAGTAAACATGAAGTGCTAAAACTAATTTGAAATCCCTAGAATATGATTTATAACTAATTTGAAATATTAAAAATTAATCTCAAAACAGCTCATAATTAAAATGTGAAAACTAAACCAATTAAAATCAACCTAAGATAACATAATTAATTCAAATCAAACTTAGATCATTAAAATTTAATTAAATGAAGCAATTTAAATACCCCCTTCAACTTAGGTAAGATGAAAACACTTGAAAGAAAAGCAACCTGAATTTTGAAACTAAATTAAATTATCCTAAATCACCAACTCAACTTTAAATAAAGAGGTTAAATTCTTTAATAAACTAATTTGCCCCTAAAGGCTTTCATTATTATAACTTTTAATTGAAGCATCAAATGAAACGTCACTTCACACATAGGATAATCCTAATTCACTGAGCAAGAGTAACCTGGGTGATTGATCCATCACCACAATGAAACTAACTGAACTTAAAATAATCCCTAAAATGTTTAAGAATATGTTCAAAATTCAATTTCGAGTACTTCTCTAACTTAATGGGATGTTTCAAAGAACAGTGAAGCTTCATTGTTCTTTGGTGAAGAAAATCATCCTTAACAAAACACAAAGACTTAGACGTCATAGGAATTGACTAGAAGTTGGATTAGGATTTTGGTAGACAACCAGAAGCTTCACTTTGCTTTACCTAGGTACTTGCTGAAAATATATAAATGCTCTGACATGTGTTTTAACTGCAGCCGGGAATGATGAGAAGACCCTCCAGGTACGCTTTTATCTCTTTGAGATTTATTTACCTGCATTGTACTTTACTTTACCTGCATGTTAAACAACAATGTCACCCTGCCTGAAAACTGAAACTTTTAGGATAACCACAAAACTGAAACCCAAAACTAAATTAAAATTAACACATGATAAAATTAACCTCCACAACATTTCAAAATATAAAATAACTCAAAGTTTAATCACAAACAGAATAACAAAACTACAACTTCAACTAAATTAAATATTCTCATTGGATGATCGGGAATCTCTCGGATGATGTAACCCACGTGTTGCTAACGGGATTTCCCACGGTCTGAATGAAAGTGTGGAACTCATTCAGTTGAGTTTAGGAAATTCATTTGAACTAAGTGAATCCGATGAAAATAACGGTGTCGGGATGACAGAACCGTGTGATCTTAATCGGTTATGTTTAACCAACTTTAAGATTTGTTTCAGTTAAAACATTAACACACTTGAACCTTAAAACTTTTCTAAATCTAGACTCTTCTCTCATCTCCTGATTTCCACTTTCTAAAACTAAACCTCTACAATGACAAGGAGCTGGGAGCATAGTGGGCAGCACGACCATTGTCATCAACAAAACTTGTGTCTACTTCAGCTAAACCTTTCTTAGCATTAAATAACCAATCCATAGGATTTAGAGGTAGTTTGCCTAGTGCAACATAAATCCTTAACTTTTCGTTAGGCATTTGCATAATCATATTATACAAATTAAGTCCTAACCGATCTTAGGACTCTGAGGTAGTCGTTTGGTACGACATAAACCCTCACATCTTTCAGGCTATTTTTATTATTATGTCATACAAATATAAGTCCTAATTAACTAAAATTAGCAGGATTGAAACATTAAATAAACTTCCAAATTGAAGTTAAATAATAGGATAGTCGGGAAGTCACCGAAGTTCGCTTCGGGTCTGTGACATCCCCTACCTATCTTCCTTTGGACTCTCAAAATAACTGTTCCAAATTTGAGCTATTCCCTATTGAAATTTTTAAAATCCAATTCTTTGAAAACCTTAAACTTTGAAATTCTTTAGAGCAAAACCACTGATCATTATCAAGAGTTTTCTTGAGTGTCTTCGGACATTTAAGATGTAATTAACTATAGGGGCTTGCCCTTATAGGGAACTTTAAGAACCCAGGTAATATAAACCCTGCTTAATTCATTTATGTTAAGCAGGGGAACTTGTCGGCTTATAAAACTGGTTCGCAGACCAAACGGATGTCACAAATTGTCTAGTTTATTTAATTGAGCCCCATCATTAAGCAGTGTGTCTATTCTTCGGGATAGTTACACGGTTTGTGGTGTTGTGCTCATTTATATTAACTATTTGGGATGTGAGATCGGTTTGACTCATATCTTAAAATTTTCAAACTTAAAATTATTTTCAAAATCAAATGGTACTTTCCAAATTATTTAAAACTATATATACAATAAACATAATTTAAAATAAAACTCACCGACAACTTCTATAGGCGAACACTTAACCTAAAAATATGCCGACTCCTGGCGACTCCGCTGGAGATCTAGTTCCTCTCTGCATTTTTATCAGATGATTTTGCTTTCTTAAATCGATAGTGAATCCATGCCCCTTATGGATCAAACTATCATTCTTTCTGTTGACATACCACGTTCATTTCTGTCTTGAACGGTTATAGTCAACTCTCGTGGATTTTGGAGCCACTGTTTAGACACTTCTAAACAGAGAGGTTCTGGAATCCTTTTACCTCTTTGAGGTGGGGTGGACCCCCAATAGGTGTTAGCTTAGGTGAGGTCCCTCGGGTCGAGAAGTCTTACGAGATTTTCTCTCCCTTTCCAAATTTTGAATCGAATCATTTACCTTTTCTATAACCTTCCTCCATTAATGGTTTTGTTCCTAAACAAATAAACATTCTAATAAACAACCTTTTTATAAACAAACTCTTTTAAAATCACAAATACACGAATAAGACGGAATCTGAAGATACCTTGCAAATAAAACTAAGAAGACTAAGAAAAGATAAATGAAAATGTGTTCAGACTCTTTTGGAGAAATTCATTCTTTTCGTCCTAGAAAGTATATGACCGAAGAAAGTATAATTAGAGACTGACGTTCTGAATCTACCCTGCAGAAGATGTCTGCATCGAAGCTGATTTTCTCTTTCACCAACAGGATAGACTTAGCTGTCTACAAAGACAAACTACCTAACAATGAGGTCATCCGCTTTGGACAAGGGTTTGACAATATGGACATTATGTTGGCAGATGTTACTCTCTTCACGCTGATGAACAAAGTACCTGAAACTGAGGATCCCATAATTGAGTTTAACCTGAAATCAGCTCAAGAGTTCCCTCCCCTGCAAAGGGTTCCAGTTGAAAGAAACACTGTTGTTCATAGGGGGTTAACTGCTACCCCCAGAACTGTCATCTCTACCCCCACCGGTCTGGTCATTACTGCACCTACCCTGGCTCCCGCCAAACTGAAGGGGAAGGAAGTCCAAGTCTGTGATGAGCCTGTTACCGTGGAGGGTTCAGACTTTGCTGCAATACCGTCTGTTTTGGAGATTGGGTCCAGCTCAAAGTTTAGACCCTTAACCCGGACACAAAGGAGGAATAAGAATAGAAAGATTGCTAAGACTAGAAAGGCTGAGGCTGCTGAAGCTGCCTTTCTTGAAGAGATTCCTGAGGAAGGTGAAGAGCTGCATGAGATCTAACTGTTGTTAGGAGGGAGTAGATTTCACCCTCTCTCTGCTGCATCTGATGAAGAAGATGCTCGAAGGATCACCACTGCGTTACCCCGACCTACATACTACAGTGATTGCAAGAGGAAGAAGACCAAGACTACGCCGCTTACCCGTTTGCGAGCAGTAGTAGAGAAGTTAGCTAAGAAGGAAGGTTGCCCCATGTTAGAAATTCTGAGAATAATGGGATGAATACCAGTTAGATCCCACCTTGGACCGCGAGTAAACCCTTTCACTGCCCCAGAGAGGCCAAGGAAGAAGATAAGAGCTAGTAAAAGGAGCTCGCCTGTTGTTGTATCAGGTCACCATATTAGGGAGGACACCGCCTGCCAACGTACAGCCGACAGACCATCTGGTCCTAGGCCTTCTGCTGCAAGAAGGATGGTGTGGTATCCTATTATCGCTGAACAGATACCAACAAAACGCTCTGGGAAGAGGAGTCTCGTCAGAGAGCCCGAATCCGAAGAAAGTGCTACTGCATTTAAAGAAACTCCTGAAGATGAAGTTCTGCAGTCGTCACATGAGAACCGCAAGATCGTTTGGAAAAGACCACTTGAGGATGCTATAGGAAAGCTAAGAACAGACATCTGATGGTTGGCAAGGGGAAGAAGAGAAGGATTGGGAAATGAAGTGGATTTATCAGAGTTCATGGATGAAGAATGTGCTGAGATCAACATGGTCGAGACCCGAACATCGTCAGCTCTGCAAGGAGCTCCATCAACTACAAAAAGAGATGAACCAGAAGCGATGAGAGTGCGTCTTCAGGAAAAGGATGACACGATCTCTCAGATGGCAAAGAGGATGGAGGAAATGGCGGCCGCCTTAGCCACTCTCCAAAGTCAGCTTCAACCTCAGAAGGAAACGCCCCCAGAGATCATCCACATTGCAGACGGAGGAAAAGAAATCACATCTGTCAATGGAGATCCACGTTGGCTACGTTTTTAGTGTTTCTAACGAAAACATAACTAACAACAACCAACCTAATCCAAATTTCAATCTCAATGCGAATAACGCTTCTCAAATCATACAAAACCTCGACGACCCTAACAAAGGGGGATACGTTCACGAGAGTGTCAACATATTTTTAGGTTGTGTTGTATTTTGAAAAGGGGTCACCTACAGAAATTGTCGGCGAATTTTTAATTTAATTTAAATAAATAATTTGAAAAGTAGTATTTAATTTTAAAAATAATTTTTAAATTTAAAGATTTTAAGATATGAAATCAAACCGATCTCACATCCCAAATAGTTTATATAAATGAGCACCGTACCACAAACCGTGTATCTATCCTGAAGAATAGACACACTGCTTGACGATGGGACTCGATTAAATAAACTAGAAGATTTGTGACATCTGTTTGGTCTGCGAACCAATTTTATAAGCCGACAAGTTCCCCCGCCTAATATGAAAAACATTTAACGGGGTTTATATTACTCAGGTTCTTTAGAATTCCCTATAAGGGCAAGCCCCTATAGTTAATTACATCTTAAGTGACGGGAATCACCTAAGAAAACTCTCGATAATAATCAGTAGTTCTGCTCTTAAGAATTTCAAAGTTTAAGTTTTCAAAGGATTGAATTTTTGAATTTCAACAGGGAATGGATCAAGTTTGGAACATTTTTGTTTTGGGAATTCAAAGGAAGAAAAGTAGGAGAAATTACAGATCCGAAGCGAACTTCGGTAATTTCCCAACTATCCTATTATTTGGCTTGGATTTAGGAAAGTCCTAATGTTTGTTTAATGTTTTGATCTTGCCAATTTCAATTAATTTGGACTTATATTTGTATGATAAAATCATACAAATAGCCTCGAAGATGTGAGGGTTTATGTCGTATCGGACGACTACCTCGGAATCCTAAAACCGGTTAGGGCTTAATTTACATGACCTAATCATGCAAATGCCTAACAAAGGTTGAGGGTTTATGTTGCACTAGGAAAACTTCCTCGAAATCCTATGGCTTGGTTATTTAATTCTAAGAATGGTTTTGCTGAAGTAGACTCAGGTTTTGCTGATGACGATGGTCGTGCTGCCCACCATGCTCCGAGCTCCTTGTTGTTGCAGAGGTTTAGTTTTAGAAATCATAAATCAGGAGATGAGAGAAGTGTTTTGGTTTAGAGAAGTCTTAATTTCCAAGTGTCTTTTTTTTTATATTTTATTTAAAACAAATCTTAAAGTTGATTATAACAACACCGGTTAAGATCCCACGGTTCCATCCTTCCGGCATCGTTATTTTTATCGGATTCACTTAGTCCAGATGAATTTGCTAAACTCAACTAAATGAGTTCCACACTTTCATTTAGACCGTGGGAAATCCCGTTAGCAACATGTAGGTTACATCATCCGAGGTATTCCCGATCATCCAACAGAACGTTTTAATTTAGTTGCAATTGTAATTTTGTGTTCTGTTTGTGATTAAATTTTGAGTTGTTTTATATTTTGAAATATTGTGGCGATGAATTTTATCTTGCAATGACTTTTAATTTAGTTTTGGTTTCAGTTTTAGGGGCTACCCAAGAGGTGTGGGTTTTCATGCAACAGTTGTTTATCATGCAAGAAAAGTAAGTGCGATGCGATTAAATAAATTGCAATAAGGTAAATTACAACAAAATAAAAGCGTACCTGGAGGGTCTTCCCGTCATCCCAAGCTGCACTTAAACACAATTTAGAATATTTAAGCAAGTACCTAGGTAAAGCTAAGGGAAGGGTTATGGTTTTCTACCAAATTCCTAATCCTATAGCTAGTCATTTCCTATGACGTCTAGGTTCTTGTGTTTTGGTTTGAAGACGATTTTCTTCATCAAAGAATAATTAAGTTCAATTGTTCTTATAAGCATTCTATCATATTGAGGAAGTGCTTAAGAAGAATCTGAAACATCTTTTCAATATTGCTAGAATCGTTCTAAGTCCAAATGAATTTAATTATACAAATGAATTAATCGTCCAGAATTCAAGTTTTGTTGTTATCTTGCTCAGTGAACTAGGACATTTGAATATCCTATAAGTGGAGTAGCATTTCATTTAACGTTCTGTTTAGGAGTTAAGATAACCAAAGCTCTCGAGGGCAAATTGGTGTTCAAATGGTTTATGATTTAGTTTAACTTTAGTTAAAGGGTTTAACTTTGGAATAGTGTTCAAGTTGCTTTATATTTAATTTTTTTATGTCTTAGGTAATGTTATTTAATTCAATTTCATTTAACTTTAATTTAATTTAATTTGGTTTTAATTTTAATCTAATTTAATTTAATTCAATTTAGTTTGATTTGATGTTAAATTAATTTAGTTTAATTTGATTTAATTTCCTTTAATTTAATTTAATTTGATTTAATTTTAATTTAATTTAATTTAATTTAATTTAATTTAATTTAATTCATTTGATTTAATTTAATTTAATCTTTATTTTAATTCTATTTTTGATTTTAATTTAATTGAAAATTTAAAAAGAATTTAATAATTTAACTTATTATATATTTTTTTAATTTAATTTAATGATTAAGTCCTTTAACATTTTAAAATTTAAATTTAAGTTATCACTTTTAATTAGGAATTAAATATTATTGAGATGATTAATTTAGGGATTTTTTTAGATTAAAGAATAAATCTCTTCCTAATAATATCCCTATCTTAATAATTCCAATTTTATTATTCTTCCAAATTTAATCAATTATTTAAATTAAGGTTTATTTTAATTATTTTAAATTGTTTAATGGGTTTCTACCCTTTAATTATTTAAATTTCAATCATCCAAATCAGATTAAGATCAAATATTTTACTTGTTAATTTTATTAAACCTAAAGTTTTAATTAAGAGTTAAAATTTTAATTACCATTTTGCCCTTCAAGCTTAATAATTTCATAACTCACTAAATTAAGCTCAAATGAACTTGAAATTTTTATTTGACTTCACCCATATGCCAATAAAGACATGAGAGGAGAAAATGTGATTTTTCTGTATTTAATTTATTTATATAATTATTTTTAGTGGAAAAAAGGAATTTCCAAAAAAAATTAAATAATATGACCAAGGGAAAGTTTCTGTCTTTAAGAAAATTATGGGACATTCCTAATGACCAGAGGACCACTTGGACCAATTTTGGTGATTTTTTGAATTATATTATTTTTATTATAATTATTTTAAGTTTTGGAGTATTAATTAATTTAAAAATAAAATAAAGGTTGAAAAATGAAATTTATATTTTTAAAAATCTCTCTAATATCAAGGAAATCAGAGAATCAATTTTTTCAATTTTCTAATTTTTGCTTGATTTACTAGAATTATTTTAGTGGAAATGCCAAAAATTGTATTTTTTAATTTTTAAATTATCTTAGGGCTTTAAAATTTAATATCTCATTAAATAGACCTAAGAAAAATATGGGGTTTGTTCCTAAGTGATTAAAATTCAAAATGTGACTTTTTGGTGAATTTTATTATTTTTATGATTTTTATTATTTTTTAATTATTAAAATATTAAAATAATACAAAAAATCAACTTTTTTATAAAATTACAATTTTATTTTTCTTAAATTCCCCTGATATCAGAGAGGCTCCAAAACCAATTTGGTGAATTTTTAAAAGTATTTTGAAAGTTATGAATTTTCTAATGTTCAAATGGCTAAATGGCTTAATCAACCCATTTAGTAGGGCTAACCAAGTCCAATTGACTTCAAATTTTTATGGTGGGTTCCTCTCGATCCTAAAGGTCGGTGGAGAATTGATTTCAAGTCAATTTGATGTATGGTTAGCTCTAATTAATTAGGGATCTATTTTGGGTGTTTAAGCCGATTAGGGTTATTATAAATGAGTTAACTTAAAACCTATTTTTCCTAGGGTCCTCCGAGTCATAAGAGACATCACCAAATTTTCCCGAATTTATTTCACAACATGCTAATTATTGGAATTAAAATACTCAAAGCGAGTAACATGAATTTGAAAAATCAATAACTTTTCATAGGGATGGCCTCGACTTTGGAAAATTCGAGGAATGTTCCCAAATTCGAGGCTTCAAAAGCCCTATGGTCTCATGCCATGGTGAATTTCCTATATGCATGGAGAATTAAAACAATGCAGAAGGGAAATAAATCATTAAAAATAAAATACTTGATGAAATTAAATGATTTCTTTTCCACATTATTCTCCTCTGTTCACTGAGCAAGAGGGTATTTTTATTTTATTTGTATGATTTTCCTACACAAAGTTATGAATTTTCCAAGTTCAGGGAATTAAATAAATAGAAAAAACCCTAATTTTCTATTTATCCGAGTCGGCGCCGTGTCATCCTCGGCATCTCCGAACGGCCACGCGGCGCGCTCCCATTCGACGCCGCCGCTTGAGTCAGCAGCCCGGGTCCCGCCTGTATCGTTCCGTCTCCTCATCCGGCGCGATCCTGGCCGTCCGTCCGCGCGTGTATTAAATGAACGGCATCCGTTCATCGTCCCCAAGCGTCCTCACCCGAGAGCCGTCCACACTAAATCCCTAATATCTCACTCGATACTCAATGGATTTTCGTGTTCTTATGCTCTATGGATTCGTCTTGAAGAGACGAACACATCTATACGGTGACCATGCATTGAAATTAAAGCATTTGAAATGGAGAATATCCGAAGCTCGGGATGAAGAATTAGCTCATACCTTTGCTCGGAGAAGTGTGGCTTCAATCCGAGGGTTGTGTCACTTTCGATTGGATCCCGGCAAGCTCCGGATGAAGTCTCCCGGTATGGTGAATTGTCCAGGTATGATTTCGACCACGCTCGATCACAAATCTTGGAGGCTGGAGCAACCGGGTGGCCCGGAGATGGGGCTTTTGCTGGTGGACACCTTCTCTTGGTGCGGTGAAGGTGTAGGACCAATCAATTTGAGGATTGATCCACTGTGGAGAAGTGTCCTGGTTTTGGGTGGAATTTCGGTTGAGAAATCGGACTTGGTCGAGTGGGGATTAGAGCAAATTGACACTGGGGATCAACTGCTCTAAAGGTGGAGAAGAGTTTGAAACAATTTTGGCGAGTTTCGGTAAGGTTTGTGCAACTCTCTTCTCATGGCTGTGAGGGGGTGGTGTTTAAATAGGAGAGCGTGGAGGGCCTCCTGGGGAGAGTTAGGGCTTGGGATCAGCTGCTCTAGGCATGGGAAGAACAGCCATGGTGGCCATTGGGCATGGGGCAGCTCAGCAAGGGAGAATTCCAAAGTTGGCTCACATGTGAGCTCTCGGCCATGGTGTTTTCCGGCGACCTGGTGGCTGGCCGGCCAGGCATTGGTCACCATCTTGTTCAGGTGGGTCATGGTCGGGGTTTAGTGTAGGCATTGGGCTTTGCCATGTGTAAAGAGCTTGGATTAAAATGGCATGGGGGAGAGGCCATTTTGGCTTGATTTGGTCCAAGCCATGGTTTTGGGTTTGGTGCACCCACCAAGGCTTGGTTTTGGGCTTAGGGAATCATTTGGGTCAGCTGACTTTAGGTGGAGAAGTCTCTATCCCAAGAATTTTGATTAAGCATGGGTTAGAGTGTGACATAAAAGGGGTTAAAAAGGTTTAAGAAGTAGTTTGGAAAGGGGTTCCCTCTCTAACCATAAATGGTTTGATGATGTGTAAAGTGGCCTCCATGGCTTACATGTGGCTTATGCATGGCTTTATGGCTTCATTTGGCTTGGGAAATATCTTAGTCAATTACATGAAAAAGGGTTTTGAATTTTTGGACATCTTGATGGAAAATTTTCATAAGGCCATATTTGGTTTTTTTTAAATGATGAAATAGAACTTAGGGGGTGATTTTATCAAATGGATGATCAATGAAGATGTCATATGGGTTTTGACATTGGTTTTGGGCCATTGAAATTGTTTTGGATGGGCTTTTAGGAAGGCTTAAGGGGATGAGCCTTTAGGTTTAAGAATGAATTTATGGATGGGAATTTTGTAGAAGTTTGGGCCAAATAATTGTTGGGTTTGGTTTAGGGATGTGTCATGAGTGATTTGAAATGAATTTGAGGTGGTTTGGGTTTGAATTGAGTTGAATTTGGGTTGATTTGGTAAATGGGCCAATGTAGGTCAAATTGGGCTAACTTGGGCCAATGTTGGGCTAGGGTTGAAATTGATGTAAAATTAATGTTGGGAAATGTTTATGGGAGTGTTTCAAAGAGGTTTTGTCTTTGGTTGGGCTTTGATTTTGGGGTTTGGGCTTATTTGGGTTAGGTTTGGGTTTAGGTCAAAATTGGGCTTTTTGGTTTTGGGTTGAATTTAAGTGGGGTTTGGGTCTAAATTTTGGGCAAATCATGTTAGTGTTTTGTTTGTAGGGATGTTAAGGAAGGTTTAGAAAAGATTTGGGGTTAATTGAAGTTGAATTGGGTGTGTTTGGGTTAGGTTTGGGTCATGGGTCCAAATTGGGCTTTAAGGCCAAAAGTGAAATTGAATCCAAATGTCAATCAAATTGGACTTGGATTTGGTCTAGATTGGTGTTGGGAATGTTGAATTGAAGTTTAGAATTGAATTGGACCAGGATTTGGGTCAATTGGGTAGGTTTGGCTTGACATTGGATTCACTTTGGGTTAAAATGGGTCAAATTGGGGGTTTTGACAAAAGTGGGGTAAATTGACAAAATTGGCCCATGGTGTAGTTGAACAAAATTAAATTGGGAATATTTGGGATTTTCAGAAATTTTCTGGGAATTTTCTGAATTTTTGGATTTTTGGGTCAAGGGGGGTATTTTGGGTATTTGGAGGGTATTGGGAGGTATTTTTGGAATTTTTGATATTTTTGGCTATGGATGATCAATTTGAGTGGAGAGAAATGTTTAGGAATGATTTTGGAGAATTTTGGGTGATTTGGAAATTTTTGAAAAATTTGGGTAGTTTCAAGGGTTTTGGGTAGGCTAAGCTGGTGTAGGGTCCCGGGGGTCAAAAATTGAAAATTTGGAAAATTGAAAATTTGGAAAATTGAAAATTTGGAAAATTGAAAATTTGGAAAATTGAAAATTGGGTGAATATAAGTGGAATGAAATCATTTTGGTTGAGCCATGAAGCCATATCAAGCCCACATGAGCCATGAAGGGACTCATTTGAGGCATTCACTATGTTGTTCCCAACCCTCTTAGCCAAGGGCTTAGGGGTTAAGGACCATCCATGTGAATCACCTACATGAGTCAGGAGGTGAAGTTAGGTATGAGTGTGTTTTTTAGGAGGTGTGTGAAAGTGTAGTGTATAAATGTAGTGTATGTGTAAGTCGGCCCTTCACTGCACCGTGCCACCCGTGGGCGGTCCTAAGGCCAAAGAGTTCTATAGGAACCCATCCTCTAAACTTCCACATTTGATTTCAACCCTCTAGGTGATTAGGGGTCTACGATCGAGTTTGTGGAGTTTGCGGGGAGTTAAGAAGTGGTTTGAATTTCTAAAAGGTGGTGGATCCCAATTCTAGTCCTCTAGGATAGTCAAAGGAAAAGCCTAAGGCTAGATCCTAAGTACTAAAAAGAAAAAGAGAAGACCTCATCAAAAATGAGGTCAACAAATGGACCCCCAATAGGTTTGGTGAGCTGACGGAGCACACCGCGCGTATTGGTGTTGACCGAAGCGATCAACAAAACCAACATAGATGTCCAAGTGACAAACTTAGGACAAAGTAGAAGAGTTTCTGCTGGGGAGTATCAAGTATATCTCTGAGACTGGAGATTCCTGAACTCTCGCTGGGGAAAGGAAAAGGAGGTGAATCCCAAATCACATGACCTGGGCGAATTTCAATTTAGATTTTATTTTGTTTTAGTTTAAGTTTTGATGTGTAAGTTTAGATTTTGAGTTTTAATTTAGATTAAAGTTTTGTTAAAATTAACTTGAAGGGATTTGATTTGAAATCAGAATTGGAATTTTGAGGTTTTAGATGTAACATCTTCAACCTCGAAAGAAAATTGAATTGATCGGATTGAATCATTGCAATGAGGAGAGATCTCAGAGCAATGCGGTATTGGATGTAAAATCCTTAACCTTAAGAGTTTGATTTTGATGTATTTCATTGCTGTAGGGAAAGAATCCTAAAGCGATGCGGTCTCGGATGTAAAATCCTTAACCCTGAGAATTTGATTTGATGTATTTCATTGCGATAGGGAAAGAATCCTAAAGCAATGCAGTCTCGGATGTAAAATCCTCAACCCAAAAGTTTGAATTTGATGTATTTCATTGCGATAGGGAAAGGATCCTAAAGCAATGCAGTCTTGGATGTAAAATCCTCGACCCCAAAAGTTTGATTTTGATATATTTCATTGCGATAGGGAAATGATCCTAAAGCAATGCAGTCTCAGATGTAAAATCCTCGACCCAAAAGTTTGAATTTGATGTATTTCATTGCGATAGGGAAAGGATCCTAACGCAATGCAGTCTTGGATGTAAAATCCTCGACCCAAAAGTTTGATTTTAATGTATTTCATTGCGATAGGGAAATGATCCTAAAGCAATGCAGTCTCGGATGTAAAATCCTCGACCCAAAAGTTTGATTTTGATGTACTTCATTGCGATAGGGAAAGGATCCTAAAGCAATGCAGTCTTGGATGTAAAATCCTCGACCCAAAAGTTTGATTTTGATGTATTTCATTGCGATAGGGAAATGATCCTAAAGCAATGTAGTCTCGGATGTAAAATCCTCGACCCAAAAGTTTGATTTTGATGTACTTCATTGCGATAGGGAAAGGATCCTAAAGCAATGCAGTCATGGATGTAAAATCCTCGACTCAAAAGTTTGATTTTGATGTATTTCATTGTGATAGGGAAATGATCCTAAAGCAATGCAGTCTCAGATGTAAAATCCTCAACCCAAAAGTTTGATTTTGATGTACTTCATTGCGATAGGGAAAGGATCCTAAAGCAATGCGATCTTGGATGTAAAATCCTCGACCCAAAAGTTTGATTTTGATGTATTTCATTGCGATAGGGAAATGATCCTAAAGCAATGCAGTCTCGGATGTAAAATCCTCGACCCAAAAGTTTGATTTTGATGTACTTCATTGTGATAGGGAAAGGATCCTAAAGCAATGCAGTCTTGGATGTAAAACCCTCGACCCAAAAGTTTGATTTTGATGTATTTCATTACGATAGGGAAATGATTCTAAAGCAATGCAGTCTCGGATGTAAAATCCTCGACCCAAAAGTTTGATTTTGATGTACTTCATTGCGATAGGGAAAGGATCCTAAAGCAATGCGATCTTGGATGTAAAATCCTCGACCCAAAAGTTTGATTTTGATGTACTTCATTGCGATAGGGAAAGGATCCTAAAGCAATGCAGTCTTGGATGTAAAATCCTCGACCCAAAAGTTTGATTTTGATGTAATTCATTGCGATAGGGAAATGATCCTAAAGCAATGTAGTCTCGGATGTAAAATCCTCGACCCAAAAGTTTGATTTTGATGTACTTCATTGCGATAGGGAAAGGATCCTAAAGCAATGCAGTCTTGGATGTAAAATCCTCGACCCAAAAGTTTGATTTTTATGTATTTCATTGCGATAGGGAAATGATCCTAAAGCAATGCAGTCTTGGATGTAAAATCCTCGACCCAAAAGTTTGATTTTGATGTACTTCATTGCGATAGGGAAAGGATCCTAAAGCAATGCAGTCTTGGATGTAAAATCCTCGACCCAAAAGTTTGATTTTGATGTATTTCATTGCGATAGGGAAATGATCCTAAAGCAATGCAGTCTTGGATGTAAAATCCTCAACCCAAATGTTTGATTTTGATGTACTTCATTGCGTTAGGGAAAGGATCCTAAAGCAATGCAGTCTTGGATGTAAAATCCTCGACCCAAAAGTTTGATTTTGATGTATTTCATTGCGATAGGGAAATGATCCTAAAGCAATGCAGTCTCGGATGTAAAATCCTCGACCAAAAAGTTTGATTTTGATGTACTTCATTGCGATAGGGAAAGGATCCTAAAGCAATGCAGTCTTGGATGTAAAATCCTCGACCAAAAAGTTTGAATTTGATGTAGTTTGATTTTAAATTTGGAAAGATTGAATTTGAAATTTGATTGAGATTTGATTTGGAATCTGGAAAGATTGAATTTGAAATTTGATTGAGATTTGATTTGGAATCTGGAAAGATTGAATTTGAAATTTGATTGAGATTTGATTTGGAATCTGGAAAGATCGAATTTGAAATTGATTTAAAACTTGTGCTCATTTTGTTTGTCCTTTAACGATTCAAATTTATTTTATCGTTTATTTAATGTTCATGTGAGTTTGGTGTTTATCATTTTCAAATTTTTAAGGAAAGTTTTCTTTTATTCCTTTTTTTTCTTTTTTGTTCTTTGTTCGAAGTTCGTTTAACTTTAATGGCGTTTCCCAGTCAATTTGCACAAAAGAGGTGAAGGTCAAAAATGTGGCATGGTCACTTTCATTCCAATCATGTTGAAGATACATCATACAACTCGATCTAGAATACATCTCATACAATCCATGTAGACTGAAAACGGACTATGTATGATCTTCGTCGATCCATCCAAAGAAGCATCTGTCATAATCCATGTATGAGTAGGTGTTCTCCCTTAGGCGGCCCGCTCGGCCCATTCTTTTCAAATCCTTGATGCAATCCACGATTTGTTGTTGTTCATATTCTGAGAATACGTCTGTATGTAGTTCGAGGCCTTCTAGTATATTGATCCTTCTGCCTCTGATTCTCTCGAAGTATTCAAAGGTTTTCTTTTCAACATTCCGCATTCTTTCCAGCTCGTACTCCGGAATAATTTGCAAATGGCGAGGCCCAGTGACGTATTGTGGGATATACGGCTCAATCCCTTCACGTTCTCCCGCATACCTCGGCTCCTGGGGATGATGTCCGTCGGGACATCCCCGGGGTTGCTTCGCAACAAGGTCATGCATCACTGGTGGTTCTATCCGGTAGCGTGGTAGTCTTCTTTCTTCGATCTTTGTGAGATTTCCACTGGTCCTTTCCGTTATCCTAGGAGGCGGCCTCCTTTCTTCAGGTTCCTGGTGAACCGGTATCCTTGAAGTGTATGTGCTGGCAGTAGCAATTGTCTCGTCGCGCTGGTCCGCTGCTAGTTTGGTCAACATCTTACGGATGCGGCGATTCTTATTTCTTCGTTGAGTTGCTGTGAGAGTAGCTCTTCGAACTTCTTGAACCTCTGTGGGCGCGGCGCTGACAAGCCTGCCCTCTGCTGTAGCGACTACAGACTTCATTTTCTTATCTTCTTCGGTGTTTGCCTTTCTTTTCTTCTGCTTGGATTGGTTGCTTGGGCCACCCACTTTCATCACCTGTCCGCTCGGGCGCGTTTTCTCGGTCAACTGGGACCCAGTCACTTTCCTCGTATTGTAGGCCTGCTGGTGCGAAATCCGAGTCAATCTTGATTATCGCTCCACCTTTCACCCTCTTTTCATCGAGTACAAGGCTTACGCCATTTCTAAAGTTCAGGACCAACCGCCCGCTCGACATTTCCCTGCGAAAAGACAAGGAAAAGGATCAGGGGCTGTACTAAGAACAAGAACATTAAGAAAATGTTTACTAAAGACAGTTTTTTTTTTAACTCTTATACTTTTACATTTAACAGGAATGAAGTGGGATAAGATCAGGAAAGAGATTTTGATATGGAAGAGAAAACAAGGAAAACTTTATTATCATGATTTTATTTATCTTAGCACATTTTTATTATTTTTAGGTTTTGACCTAGTCATAAGTAACTACCCCGCCCGTGTTTCTTAGGGATGAAGAATTCATTCCTTCGAAACATCAGGTAGCGTAATATTTTTTTAAGTATCGTCCGTTGATCGGAAGCATATGTCATTCTCCCTAGCAATTCACTAGCTGGTAGGAACCTCCTGAGTATATCGCTTCAACCACGAACGGCCCTTCCCAAGTGGGTTCAAATTTTCCTCCTATCTTGCGGTGTGCAAGAATAGGTCTCTTGAGAACGAGAACTAAGTCACCAACTTTGAAGGTTCTTGGGCGGACCAGTTTGCCATGGGCTTGAACCATCTTAGCTTGGTATAGTTCTAAATTCTGCTGCGCTGCAAGTCTTTTACATTCCAGGCTTTCTAATTCTTCTAGTCATAATTTGGCATTCTCTTCTGTCGTGATCTTATTTGCAACTGCAATTCTGAGTGAAGGAAGCTGAACCTCTAAAGGTAACACTGCCTCGGAGCCATACACCAGAGCGTAAGGTGTAGCTTGAGTAGGAGTTCTGAAGGTTGTTCGGTAGGCCCATAAGGCTTCTAATAACTTCTCGTGCCAATTTCTCTTATTGTCGTCCAAGGTTTTCTTTAAGATTTGAACGAGAGTTTTATTAAAAGCCTCGACTGGGCCATTTGCTCTTGGGTAGTAAATTGTTGAATATCGCCAGTCGATTCCATGTCTCCTGACAAAATTATTGATCTGTGTGCTTCTGAATGTTGACCCATTATCTGAGATGATCCTGGGCGGCACTCCGAAACGGTAGACAACTTGGTTCTTGAAAAGCCGTAGCACGTGGTGTGCTTTCACTTCTCTGAGTGGAACTGCCTCTGCCCACTTGGAAAAGTAATCTGTAGCCGCAAGAATGAAACAATGTCCTTTTGAAGATGGTGGTTCTATCGGACCCACTATATCTGTGCCCCAACATTCAAATGGCCACGAAGAGATTGTCGGATGTAACACATTTGGAGGTTGGTGTAGAACCACTCCGTGCACTTGGCATTGGTGACAGCTCTTGGCGATTTTCATGCAGTCGGTCATCATCGAGGGCCAGTAGTACCCTAGTCTTTTAATTTTCATTTTCATCTTCAGACCCGACTGGTGAGCGCCACAGAGTCCTGAATGCACCTCTTTAACAATTTCACGGGCCTCGGACCCGCTTAGGCACCTTAGCCACATTTGATCAAAAGACCTTCTATATAACGTGTTATTTATTAATGCGTAAGACAGAGTTCTTTTCTTGATCTGATGGGCTAGCGACCTATCATCTGGTAGCTTTCCTGTTTGCAGGTAGTCTATCAATGGTTGTCGCCAATCTTCTGTGTTCTCTGTCACTGTTGCAATTGATTCTTTTTCCTTCTCTGATTTGTGTATTGTGTCTATGTCGAGCTGTGATAGGACCTGACGTCCGTGAACTGACACTTCTACTGACTCATCTTGCAAACAGGAAAACTCTTATGCGAGGCGAGCTAACGCATCTGCTAAGGCATTTTCTTTTCTGGGAATTTTGTAGATTGTCACATTCAGAATTTGTTCCAACAATCGAATGGCATACTGGAAGTATTGCTCGAGTCTTGGTTTAAAAATTGCACTGTCCGGCGATCCGTTGAATGATTAACTGCGAATCCCCGTAGATGTTGATGTCTGTTATCCCCATTTGAACAGCTAATTCCAGCCCCGTTATGAGGGCTTCATATTCTGCTTCGTTGTTTCTACAAGGTTCTGTCAAGTGGTAGGAGTATCTTAACATCCCCCGCTCCGGTGTTATAAAGATTAGTCTGAATCCTGCCATACCGAGCACTATCACTTGCGATTCTTCGTCTTTGTGTGCTGAAGATGCTCCATCGAAGTATAATTCCCAACGTCAATCATCAGGGTCTCCTAGGCTCATTATTTGTTCATCTGGCAAATCGTCATCGAGAGGAGATTCGCCGGCAAAGGGTGTGCTTGCGAGGAAGTCCGCTAAGACTTGTCCCTTTACGGCACGAAGAGGCACGAAAATTATATCGAATTGCAATAATATCATCGACCATCTTGCAAGTCTGCTGGAAAGTGTTGGACGAGTCATCAAGTATTGCAATGGATTAAACTTCGAGATCAGGTTGACCTTATGAGAAAGCATGTAGTGCCTGAGCTTTTGAGCGGTGAAGATCAGGGCCAAATAATGCTTTTCAATTGCGGGATACCTTATTTCCGTCGAAAGTAAACGACGGCTTAGGTAGTAAAGAGCATTTTCTTTACCCTCATCATTGACCTGGGCTAACAAGGCTCCGAGAGAGTCGTCTAAAGCCGCGGTATAAAGTATCAGCGGTCTACACGAGACTGGGGCTGCTAGGACAGGAGGTGTCATTAAATATTGTTTAATGTCCTCGAAGGCCTTCTGGCATTTCTCTTCCCAAATAAATTTGGCGTCCTTTTTAACTAGTGCCGAGAAAGGTCGACACCTACCTGACAAGTTTGAGATAAAGCGTCGAAGATATGCTAGCTTCCCTTGAAAGGATCGTAGTTGCTTTAAGGTTTTGGGAGGCGGCATTTCTAAGATAGCTTTAATCTTTTCCGGGTCGATTTCAATCCCACGATGTCGGACAACGAATCCTAAGAATTTCCTGGAGGTAACGCCGAAGGCGCATTTTAAGGGATTCATCTTAAGGTTAAATTGCCTTAATCGTTCAAAAACAATTCTCAAATCATACAAGTCCTTTACTTTGCTTTGGATGACCACATCGTCCACGTAGCATTCGACTTGATTGTGGATGAGATCATCAAAAATTATTGTCATCGCTCTCTGGTATGTTGCTCCTACGTTCTTCGGTCCGAATGGCATCACCGTGTGAAGCAATATACTCCGATCGGCGTTACGAATGCCGTAAGCTTTTCATCTTCCGGAGTCCTTTTATCCGGTTGTACCCCGAAGATCCATCCATGAATGAGAATATTTCATGTGTCGAAGCGATGTCGATCATTAATTCGGGATCGGTAAAGGGAATTCATCTTTTGGACATGCCTTGTTTAAATCTCCGAAGTCCACACATATTCCGATCCGACCATTCTTCTTTCGATCGGTACCACATTGGCTAACCAAGTCGGGTATTGTTCTTCACGGACAAATTTAGCGTCTATTAGCTTTTTAACTTCGGCTATGACTTGTTGTTCAATTTCTAGACGCATTCTTCGGGACCTTGTCCGACGGGACGAAGTAGGATCCACTCCTAGCTTATGGATCGCGACCTGCGGAGCTAATCCTGGCATCTCATCGTAGTTCCAAGCAAAACAGTCTTTAAATTCCATTAATAACTTGATTATTTCTTCGGAGTCTTCTTTATTGAGTAAGGAGCTAACAAAGGTAGGTCTAGGCTCTTCGCTAGTACCTAAGTTAACTTCCATTAACTCATCTATCGTAGATTTAATTTCTTCTTCAAATTCTGGTGGAGCGTCTCCAATTTGTAAATCTTCAAATTCTTCTGTAGTTTCCATGCAGTTTTCATTAGACTCGCAAGTGACAACCAAGCAAAATTCAGTATCGTCAACTGATCCTACTGTGCCGAATCCGAGACCATGCTTTGAATTGGGTGGACGACCGGAGTTATTCCATAAATTTTCAAAATGTTGTGATTGGCCTTTTGTCCATCGTCAAGGTAAGAAACTACGCTGAATTAAATTTTGAACACAGGGAGAGTACCACTCAAAAGGTAATTCCATTAATTCTGATGAAGTGACATCTTCAAATTGTACATTATTTTCAATTTTGGAGGAAGTAGCACCATGGTAGAATTTGATTGGCTTTGCACCGTCGCTACGTACCTCTTTGACCACCATACCCTCGATCTTATTAGAATGGATCGGGGTCAGGGTCATAGTATGTACATAGTGGTTAATCTTCTCGTACATTGATTTGTATTCCTCGTTCTTCTCATCTTCGAGAGAGATTTTGAATTGCGGCTTCTTCCGACTTATTGTCGCTGCTTCTTGTTTGATCTCTTTTCCTTCTTCAAAACTATCTTCCCAATCAATATTGATGGCTGGTTTCCTCTGTCCAACTGTCCTAACATCTCTACCACGACCTCGTCCCCGGCCTCGACCTCGGATGCGAGTTGTGGAGAAACCTTCCCCATCTCGTCGTAAGGGAGTGGTGAGTGACTGTTGGACTAGAACCTCAGGTTCTTCATTGTCCCAAACTTTCTTTGCTTCATTTGTTATGGTATCTCTGGAGAAGATTGTTTTCTTCGGAGGTGCATAATAAGCTGCATCTTCATGGATTCCAATTTCATGTACGGAGAATGGTTGTAAGTCACCTTTGATGCACTGTTCCCCTCCATCGTAGTATTTGATGCACTGATGCAGAGATGATGGTACCATCCTGTTTTCATCTATCCATGGTCGGCCCAGTAGAGCGTTGAACGACGTTTCTGAATCAATTATGTGAAATTTTGGGGTTGTCTTTGCTAAGTCACCGGTCTTCATTAGTAGCGTTATCGATCCGAGGGCTCTTTCTCCTTTCTGGTTGAATCCTCTTAATAACATTTTGTCGGCTTCGAGCTCACGAGCATCAATTTCCAAATATGCTAGTGTTCGAAGACTCATTATATTGATTGATGCTCCTGGATCCACCAATACTCTGGAGAGTGTAAACTTCCCGATTGTAACTGAAATGTACAACGGTCGGTTGTGGTCTGTTGTCCCAAGTAGAAGGTCATTGTCCGTGAAGGTAACACCTCGTTGTTCCTTTAACGAGCAAACCTCATCTAAGGAATCTCCGTCTATTTGAGCTAAGCAAATTTCTGGATCAAGTAAGGCCTTGATCAGAGCTTCTCTCATCTCCTTTGATAAGATGAGAGCGTCATAGATGCTTAGTTTGGTCGGTAGTTTCCTAAGATGGGCTAGCACGTTGTAATCCACTTTATTTCCATGTGTCTCGGCTTCTTCTTGAATGGGTATTTCTTCTGCCGGGGTTGATTCTTCTTGAGCAACCACCTGCTTTCCTTTGTCCTTTGGACCCATTCTCGGAGGTAGAACTCTTCCACTTCTTAAGTTAACTTTTGTAATTTCTTCTGAATCTAGTGTTGAGTTTGCTGGTGTTTCTTCTTGAATCGGGATGACAGGTTCTTCTTGATTAGCTTCAGAGTCTGAAGGCTCTAACTCTATTGTGACTGGAGCTCCTCGAAACTCGCAAATAGATTCATTGCTTGTTGAACTCTCGTAACCTCCTTGATGGATGTCTTCTTCGTCATCGTGATCGTCGAGATTGTGTATGATTTGAGAATTGTCATTTGTATCGAAATCGATGTCCGGATTGTCTCTAGTTACGTAATCGTTAGAAACAGTCAAAACGTAGCCAACGCCATCACCCTTATCATTATATGATCCCACCGAAGTGAGCAGATAATCATACAGAGTCAGAGGTTCGAGGGATTTCTCCCCGAATCCGAAACAACTATCCTAGGATAAGCAGCCCCTAGTCTAGCCTTAGGAGCCTCGGTCTTCTCTTCTTCATCGATTTTCTTCTTCTCTTCAATCGTCTCTTGTTGAGGTAGTTCTTCTATCGCAAGTGACAGTGTCGGCTTAGCAGGTTTCGAACTTTGAATTGAAGCTCGCACCGAAGCGGTTTGGATGCTGTCTAAAATCTTTTTTGAAGACCTCGTCCAAGCGGTAGTCCATCCATCGTCAGTTGTATAGGTATCTATCGGAATGATGGGATCAATCGAGACAACATTGACGGAACCTCCTTTCTGGGGTTCCTTCATGTACTCCTTTGGGATTGTTATATTCCCTTTCCGAAGGTTGTCTTTGAGCCAACTTTTGAAGGTAATGCAATCTTCTATTTTGTGTCCAAGGATCCGGTGATAAGGGCAAAAGTTGGGATCACCTTTCTTGTTGACTTCTTCCGGTCTCTTAGGCTCTGACAGCTGGAAATCTGGAGTATTCATCAGACTATGGAACATTTTCGGCACAGCTTCATTCTTGAATGGATATTCCCTGCTCGAAGCTCCCTTAATGTACGTTGTGGGCGAGGCGGTTGTTCATACTCGTGGAGATGATTGATAGCCGGGTCGGGGTTCGTCGGTAATTTTGTTGAGGTTGTCTGTGGCCGTTCGGACGATATTTGTATCGGTTGCTTGCCTTTGTCGACTGCTGCAACAATCCCGGATTTCTTTTCAAAAGTCTTCATAGGCTTTTGCTTGTCTGTCTTGTCGGCGAAATTTAATTGCTTCGCCTCCTCTTGCAAGCTCCCGGCCTTGCTTAACAACTTCTCGAAAGTCTTAATAGTGAATCCTTTCGAGGATAAGTGCTATCGGGCCGTGAATGCTTTTAAGTAAGATGCCGATTGCATGTTGTTCTTGTAATTGTGGTTCACACTTCATGCTTAAGTTCCTCCATCCAAGTATGTAATCCACCAAAGTTTCGTTCGGCTTCTACTTCTCTACCACTAAATCACCTATAGTGATGTGGTGCTGAGCTCCGGCGAATCGCTTGATGAAGAGGTTTTCTAGCTCTGAGAACGTCTTCACTGAACCATTCGGTAATTCTGCATACCAATCAAAGGTGATCCCCGACGAGTCGCCGACGAACTGTCGGAAGAGTAATGCATCGCTCCCGCCGGCGTTGCAACAACTGGCACGAAAGTGTGCAATATGCTGTCGGGGGTTTCCGGTTCCATCAAAGGTCTTGAACAGAGGTGGTATGAAGCCCTTTGGGTATTGGACAACGTCGAATTCTTCCGGGTAAGGTCTACCCGTCTGAATGGATGTCCCGCTCTTCGATTGTGCTAAGGCTTTTCGCACCTGCTGTTCCACCAAGCTTTTGATATCTTTTTCTGGAACCATACTTTGTGTTGTATCTTTCTTTAGCTGATCATCCCCATTGACGGATGTAATCTCCTTTCCTCCGTCTACAATGTCAATGACCTGCGGGGTGTCTCTCTTTGGGGTTGCACTTGACTTTGGAGAGTGGCTAGAGCTATAGCCATCTCTTCCATCCTCTTCGTTATTTGGGCGATCGTATCGTCTCTCTCTTGAAGCTGTCTTCTCATCACTTCCGGCTCCTCTCTTTTTGCGGCTGTAGGAGCACCTTGTGAAGCTGACGAAGCTCGTGTTTTGACCATGTTGATTTCTGCATACTCATCGTCCATGAATTCTGATGAATCCATCTCGTCTCTGAATTTCTCTTCCCTTTCTTTTGCTAGTCATCGAATATCAGTCCTCAACTTTTCCATAGCATCTTCTAGCAGGCCTTTCTGTGCAGCCTCGCAGTTGTCGTGCGATAGGCTGCTCGGGTCCCCTTCTCACGAGTCCCCTTCATTGCAAGTAGCACTTTCTTCGGATTCAAGTCTCCCGACGAGACTTTCCTTCTCGAGTCGTTGTTTCAATCTTAATCGTCCAGTAGTGGGACACCATACCATCCTTCTAGCGACAGAAGGTCTAGGACCGGATGGTCCGTCGGCCAAATGCCTGGAAGGTGGTATCCTCCCTAATTTGTGATCCTGAAACGACGACAGGCGGATTAGCCTTCATCCTTTTATTTAGCTTTTCTGTAATGACAGCAGGTTTTACTCGTGGCCCAAGACGGGATTTGACTGGCACCCGCCCTATCCTCCTTAGAATCTCTGATACGGGGCATTTCTCTTTCTTTGCTAGCTTCTCGATCACGGTCACGTAGTCGGGTAAATGGCGTAATCCTAGCCCTTTTCTTTCTGCTGTCATCGTAGTTTGCTGGTCGAGGTAATGTAGAAACAATCCTGCGGACATTTTCCTCATCAGCTGCGGCTGCAAGGGGATGGAATCTACTTCCTTCCAAAAAGGGTGTATCTTCAGGCAATGGTATGTATCGGGTAGTGGTGTGTACTCAGGGATTTCTGGGATTTCCTCCAGGAAAGCAACTTCGGCAGCTCTGGCCTTCCTGGCAATCTTCCTACTTCTGTTCCTTCTTTGGGTCCGTGTTAGTGATGGAATTCTTGAGCTGGACCCAATTTCAAAAACAGAAGGTCTCACAGGAAAGTCTGTACCCTCCACGGTAGCAGGTTCACCATAGTTCTGGATTTCCTTCCCCTTTAATCTGGCAGAAGTCGGGGTAGGTGCAGAGACAACTAGACCAGTGGGGGTAGCAAGAACAGTCCTCTTGTGGACAGCAGTACTCCTCTCAGTTGGAATCTTTTGCAGGGGAGGAAACTCTCGAGTTGACCTAAGGTTGAACTCGAGCAACGGCTTCTCAGTTTCAGATACTTTGTTTGTCAATGCGAAAAGGGAAACGTCGGTGATTTTGACATTTGTGTTCTCGAATCCTTGTCCAAACCGAATGATCCCATTGTCGGGCAGCTCCTCCTTGTAAACAGCGAAGTCTAGTTCATTGGTGAAGGAGAAAATCAGCTTTGGGGCTTCCATTTCTGCAGGGTAGATCCTGATTGTCAGTCCCAAGTTATGCTTCTTCTCATCAGGACGAAAAGAAAGGAATCGAAAAGAGTCCGAACACATTCTTGTTCATGTATTTATAAGAAGGAGTTATTTGTTAAAAGAATCATTCATTAAAGGGCTTGTTTATTTAGAACGGAATGTTCAAAGGTGTAGAGAAGGTAAGGAATCCGATTCAGAGTTGAAAAGGAAAAGAAAGTCTTATGCAAGACTTCTCGACTCGAAGGATCGCTCCTAAACTAACACCTATCGGGGGTCCACCCCACCTCGAAATGAGGCAAAAGGATCTCGGAACCTTTCTGTTTAGGGGTGTCTAAACAGTGGCTCCTAAATCCAAGAGTATGTTGGCTATACTCGTTCAAGGTAGAAATGAACATAGTACTCCAACGGAAAGAAGGGTAGCTTGATCCACAAGGGACATGGATACACTACCGATTTTTGAAAGCAGAATTATCTGATTATAATGGAGAGAGGAATCTTCCCCAGCGGAGTCGCCAGAAGTTTTCGACATATTTTTAGGTTGTGTTGTATTTTGAAAAGGGGTCGCCTACAGAAATTGTCGGCGAATTTTTAATTTAATTTAAATAAATAATTTGAAAAGTAGTATTTAATTTTAAAAATAATTTTTAAATTTGAAGATTTTAAGATATGAAATCAAACCGATCTCACATCCCAAATAGTTTATATAAACGAGCACCGTACCACAAACCGTGTATCTATCCCGAAGAATAGGCACACTGCTTGACGATGGGGCTCGATTAAATAAACTATAAGATTTGTGACATCCGTTTTGTCTGCGAACCAATTTTATGTGCCGACAATTTCCCCTGCCTAATATGAAAAACATTAAACAGGGTTTATATTACCTGGGTTCTTTAGAATTTCCTATAAGGGCAAGCCCCTATAGTTAATTACATCTTAAGTGACGGGAATCACCTAAGAAAACTCTCGATAATAATCGGTAGATTCCGCTCTCAAGAATTTCAAAGTTTAAGTTTTCAAAGGATTGAATTTTGGAATTTCAACAGGGAATGGATCAAGTTTGGAACATTTTTGTTTTGGGAATTCAAAGGAAGAAAAGTAGGAGAAATTACAGATCCGAAGCGAACTTCGGTAATTTCCCAACTATCCTATTGTTTGGCTTGGATTTAGGAAAGTCCTAATGTTTGTTTAATGTTTTGATCTTGCCAATTTCAATTAATTTGGACTTATATTTGTATGATAAAATCATACAAATAGCCTCGAAGATATGAGGGTTTATGTCGTATCGGACGACTACCTCGGAATCCTAAAACCGGTTAGGGCTTAATTTACATGACCTAATCATGTAAATGCCTAACAAATGTTGAGGGTTTATGTTGCACTAGGCAAACTTCCTCGAAATCCTATGGCTTAGTTATTTAATTTTAAGAATGGTTTTGCTGAAGTAGACTCAGGTTTTGCTGATGACGATGGTCGTGCTGCCCACCATGCTCCGAGCTCCTTGTTGTTGCAGAGGTTTAGTTTTAGAAATCATAAATCAGTAGATGAGAGAAGTGTTTTGGTTTAGAGAAGTCTTAATTTCCAAGTGTCTTTTTTTTTATATTTTATTTAAAACAAATCTTAAAGTTGATTATAACAACACCGGTTAAGATCCCACGGTTCCATCCTTCCGGCATTGTTATTTTTATCGGATTCACTTAGTCCAGATGAATTTGCTAAACTCAACTAAATGAGTTCCACACTTTCATTTAGACCGTGGGAAATCCCGTTAGCAACACGTAGGTTACATCATCCGAGGTATTTCCGATCATCCAACAGGACGTTTTAATTTAGTTGCAATTGTAGTTTTGTGTTCTGTTTGTGATTAAATTTTGAGTTGTTTTATATTTTGAAATATTGTGGAGGTGAATTTTATCTTGCAATGACTTTTAATTTAGTTTTGGTTTCAGTTTTAGGGGCTACCCTAGAGGTGTGGGTTTTCATGCAACAGTTGTTTATCATGCAAGAAAAGTAAGTGTGATGCGATTAAATAAATTGCAATAAGGTAAATTGCAACAAAATAAAAGCATACCTGGAGGGTCTTCCCGTCATCCCAAGCTACACTTAAACACAATTTAAAATATTTAAGCCAGTTCCTAGATAAAGCTAAGGGAAGGGTTATGGTTTTCTACCAAATTCCTAATCCTATAGCTAGTCATTTCCTATGACGTCTAGGTTCTTGTGTTTTGATTTGAGGACGATTTTCTTCATCAAAGAATAATTAAGTTCAATTGTTCTTATAAGCATTCTATCATATTGACGAAGTGCTTAAGAAGAATCTGAAACATCTTTTCAATATTGCTAGAATCGTTCTAAGTCCAAATGAATTTAATTATACAAATGAATTAATCGTCCAGGAATTCAAGTTTTGTTGTTATCTTGCTCAGTGAACTAGGACATTTGAATATCCTATAAGTGGAGTAGCATTTCATTTAACGTTCTGTTTAGGAGTTATGATAACCAAAGCTCTCGAGGGCAAATTGGTGTTCAAATGGTTTATGATTTAGTTTAACTTTAGTTAAAGGGTTTAACTTTGGAATAGTGTTCAAGTTGCTTTATATTTAATTTCTTATGACTTAGGTAATGTTATTTAATTCAATTTCATTTAACTTTAATTTAATTTAATTTGGTTTTAATTTTAATCTAATTTAATTTAATTCAATTTAGTTTGATTTGATGTTAAATTAATTTAGTTTAATTTGATTTAATTTCCTTTAATTTAATTTAATTTGATTTAATTTTAATTTAATTTAATTTAATTTAATTTAATTTAATTTAATTTAATTTAATTTAATTTAATTCATTTGATTTAATTTAATTTAATCTTTAATTTAATTCTATTTTTTATTTTAATTTAATTGAAAATTTAAAAAGAATTTAATAATTTAACTTATTATATTTTTTTTAATTTAATTTAATGATTAAGTCCTTTAACATTTTAAAATTTAAATTTAAGTTATCACTTTTAATTAGGAATTAAATATTATTGAGATGATTAATTTAGGGATTTTTTTAGATTAAAGAATAAATCTCTTCCTAATAATATCCCTATCTTAATAATTCCAATTTTATTATTCTTCCAAATTTAATCAATTATTTAAATTAAAGTTTATTTTAATTTTTTTAAATTGTTTAATGGGTTTCTACCCTTTAATTATTTAAATTTCAATCATCCAAATCAGATTAAGATCAAATATTTTACTTGTTAATTTTATTAAACCTAAAGTTTTAATTAAGGGTTAAAATTTTAATTACCATTTTGCCCTTCAAGCTTAATAATTTCATAACTCACTAAATTGAGCTCAAATGAACTTAAAATTTTTATGTGACTTCACTCATATGCCAATAAAGACATGAGAGGAGAAAATGTGATTTTTCTGTATTTAATTTATTTATATAATTATTTTTAGTGAAAAATAGGAATTTCTAAGGAAAATTTAATAATATGACTAAGGGAAGTTTCTGTCCTTAAGAAAATTATGGGACATTCCTAATGACCAGAGGACCACTTGGACCAATTTTAGTGATTTTTTGAATTATATTATTTTTATTATAATTATTTTAAGTTTTGGAGTATTAATTAATTTAATAATAAAATAAAGGTTGAAAAATGAAATTTATATTTTTAAAAATCTCTCTGATATCAAGGAAATCAGAGAATCAATTTTTGCAATTTTCTGATTTTTCCTTGATTTACTAGAATTATTTTAGTGGAAATGTCAAAAATTGTATTTTTTAATTTTTAAATTATCTTAGGGCTTTAAAATTTAATATCTCATTAAATAGACCTAAGAAAAATATGGGATTTGTTCCTAAGTGATTAAAATTCAAAATGTGACATTTTGGTGAATTTTATTATTTTTATGATTTTTATTATTTTTTAATTATTAAAATATTAAAATATTACAAAAAATCAACTTTTTTAGAAAATTACAATTTTATTTTTTTTAAACTACCTTGATATCAAAGAGGCTCCAAAACCAATATGGTGAATTTTTAAAAAGTATTTTGAATGTTATGAATTTTTTAATTTTTAAATGGCTAAATAGCTTAATCAACCCATTTAGTAGGGCTAACCATGTCCAATTGACTTCAAATTTTTATGGTGGGTTCCTCTGATCCTAAAGGTCAGTGGAGAATTGATTTCAAGTCAATTTGATGTATGGTTAGCTCTAATTAATTAGGGATCTATTTTGGGTGTTTAAGCCAATTAGGGTTATTATAAATGAGTTAACTCAAAACCTATTTTTTCTAGGGTCCTCTGGTCATAAGAGACATCAACAAATTTTCCCAGAATTTATTTCACAACATGTTAATTATTGGAATTAAAATACTCAAAGCAATAACATGAATTTGAAAAATCAATAACTTTTCATAGGGATGGCCTCTGACTTTGGAAAATTCAGGGAATGTTTCCAAATTCAGAGGCTTCAAAGCCCTATGGTCTCATGCCATGGTGAATTTCCTATATGCATGGAGAATTAAAACAATGCAGAAGGGAAATAAATCATTAAAAATAAAATACTTGATGATATTAAATGATTTCTTTTCCACATTATTCTCCTCTGTTCACTGAGCAAGAGGGTATTTTTATTTTATTTTTATGATTTTCCTACACAAAGTTATGAATTTTCCAAGTTCAAGGAATTAAATAAATAGAAAAAACCCTAATTTTCTATTTATCCGAGTCGGCGCCGTGTCATCCTCGGCATCTCCGAACGGCCACGCGGCGCGCTCTCATTCGACGTCGCCGCTTGAGTCAGCAGCCCGGGTCCCGCACAGTATCGTTCCGTCTCCTCATCGGGCGCGATCCCGGCCGTCCGTCCGCGCGTGTATTAAATGAACGGCATCCGTTCATCGTCCCCGAGCGTCCTCACCCGAGAGCCGTCCACACTAAATCCACTAATATCTCACTCGATACTCAATGGATTTTCGTGTTCTTATGCTCTATGGATTCGTCTTGAAGAGACGAACACATCTATACGGTGACCATGCATTGAAATTAAAGCATTTGAAATGGAGAATCTCCAGAAGCTCGGGATGAAGAATTAGCTCATACCTTTGCTCAGAGAAGTGTGGCTTCAATCTGAGGGTTGTGTCACCTTCGATTGGATCCCAGTAAGCTCCAGATGAAGTCTCCTGGTCTGGTGAATTGTCTAAGTATGATTTCGACCACAGCCGATCACAAAGCTTGGAGTCTAGAGCAACTGGGTGGCTTGGAGATGGGGCTTTTGCTGGTGGACACCTTCTCTTGGTCTGGTGAAGGTGTAGGACCAATCAATTTGAGGATTGATCCACTGTGGAGAAGTGTCCTTGTTTTGGGTGGAATTTCAGTCGAGAAATTGGACTTGGTCAGTGGGGATTAGAGCAAATTGACACTGGGGATCAACTGCTCTTAAGGTGGAGAAGAGTTTGAAACAATTTTGGCAGAGTTTCGGCAAGGTTTGTGCAACTCTCTTCTCATGGCTGTGAGGGGGTGGTGTTTAAATAGGAGAGGGTGGAGGGCCTCCCAGGGAGAGTTAGGGCTTGGGATCAGCTGCTCTGGGCATGGGAAGAACAGTCATGGTGGCCATTGGGCATGGGGAAGCTCAGCAAGGGAGAATTGCAAAGTTGGCTCACATGTGAGCTCTCGGCCATGGTGTTTTCCGGGGACCTGGTGGCTGGCCGGCCAGGCATTGATCACCATCTTGTTCAGGTGGGTCAGGGCTGGGGTTTAGTGTAGGCAATTGGGCTTTGCCATGTGTAAAGAGCTTGGATTAAAATGGCATGGGGGAGAGGCCATTTTGGCTTGATTTGGTTGAAGCCATGGTTTTGGGTTTGGTGCACCCACCAAGGCCTGGTTTTGGGCTTAGGGAATCATTTGGGTCAGCTGACTTTAGGTGGAGAAGTCTCTATCCCAAGAATTTTGATTTAGCATGGGTTAGAGTGTGACATAAAAGGGGTTAAAAAGGTTTAAGAAGGAGTTTGGAAAGGGGTTCCCTCTCTAACCATAAATGGTTTGATGATGTGTAAAGTGGCCTCCATGGCTTACATGTGGCTTATGCATGACTTTATGGCTTCATTTGGCTTGGGAAATATCTTAGTCAATTACATGAAAAAGGGTTTTGAATTTTTGGACATCTTGATGGAAAATTTTCATAAGGCCATATTTGGTTTTTTTTAAATGATGAAATAGAACTTAGGGGTGATTTTATCAAATGGATGATCAATGAAGATGTCATATGGGTTTTGACATTGGTTTTGGGCCTTTGAAATTGTTTTGGATGGGCTTTTAGGAAGGCTTAAGGGGATGAGCCTTTAGGTTTAAGAATGAATTTATGGATAGGAATTTTGTAGAAGTTTGGGCCAAATAATTGTTGGGTTTGGTTTAGGGATGTGTCATGAGTGATTTGAAATGAATTTGAGGTGGTTTGGGTTTGAATTGAGTTGAATTTGGGTTGATTTGGTAAATGGGCCAATGTAGGTCAAATTGGGCTAACTTGGGCCAATGTTGGGCTAGGGTTGAAATTGATGTAAAATTAATGTTGGGAAATGTTTATGGGAGTGTTTCAAAGAGGTTTTGGCTTTGGTTGGGCTTTGATTTTGGGGTTTGGGCTTATTTGGGTTAGGTTTGGGTTTAGGTCAAAATTGGGCTTTTTGGTTTTGGGTTGAATTTAAGTGGGGTTTGGGTCTAAATTTTGGGCAAATCATGTTAGTGTTTTGTTTGTAGGGATGTTAAGGAAGATTTAGAAAAGATTTGGGGTTAATTGAAGTTGAATTGGGTGAGTTTGGGTTAGGTTTGGGTCATGGGTCCAAATTGGGCTTTAAGGCCAAAAGTGAAATTGGATCCAAATGTCAATCCAATTGGACTTAGATTTGGTCTAGATTGGTGTTGGGAATGTTGAATTGAAGTTTAGAATTTAATTGGACCAGGATTTGGGTCAATTGGGTAGGTTTGGGTTGACATTGGATTCACTTTGGGTTAAAATGGGTCAAATTGGGGGTTTTGACAAAAGTGGGGTAAATTGACAAAATTAGCCCATGGTGTAGTTGAACAAAATTAAATTGGGAATATTTGGGATTTTCAGAAATTTTCTTGGAATTTTCTGAATTTTTGGATTTTTGGGTCAAGGGGGGTATTTTGGGTATTTGGAGGGTATTGGAAGGTATTTTTGGAATTTTTGATATTTTTGGATATGGATGATCAATTTGAGTGGAGAGAAATTTTTAGGAATGATTTTGGAGAATTTTGGGTGATTTGGAAATTTTTGAAAAATTTGCGTAGTTTCAAGGGTTTTGGGTAGGCTAAGCGGGTGTAGGGTCCCGGGGGTCAAGAATTGAAAATTTGGAAAATTGAAAATTTGGAAAATTGAAAATTTGAAAAATTGAAAATTGGGTGAATATAAGTGGAATGAAATCATTTTGGTTGAGCCATGAAGCCATATCAAGCCCACATGAGCCATGAAGGGACTCATTTGAGGCATTCAACTATGTTGTTCCCAACCCTCTTAGCCAAGGGCTTAGGGGTTAAGGACCATCCATGTGAATCACCTACATGAGTCGGGAGGTGAAGTTAGGTATGGGTGTGTTTTTTAGGAGGTGTGTGAAAGTGTAGTGTATAAATGTAGTGTATGTGTAAGTCGGCCCTTCACTGCACTGGGCCACCTGAGGCGATCTTAAAGCCAAAGAGTCCTATAGGAACCCATCCTCTAAACTTCCACATTTGATTTCAACCCTCTAGGTGATTAGGGGTCTACGGTCGAGTTTGTGGAGTTTGCGGGGAGTTAAGAAGTGGTTTGAATTTCTAAAAGGTGGTGGATCCCAATTCTAGTCCTCTAGGATAGTCAAAGGAAAAGCCTAAGGCTAGATCCTAAGTACTAAAAAGAAGAAGAGAAGACCTCATCAAAAATGAGGTCAACAAGTGGCTATGAAAGTTCAACGAGTGATGAGTCCATTTGTGAACTCCGAGGAGCTCCGATCACGATAGAATTGGAGTTATCAGATTCTGCAGCAACTTTAGATGAGCCAGTCATTCTGATTCAAGAGGAGACACCGGAGGATCCAGCACCAGATTCAGAAGAGATAACAGAAGTAAATTTTTGAAGTGGAAAAGTTATATCCCCGAGAATGGGTCCAAAGGATAAAGGAAAGCAGGTGTTTGCTTAGGAAGTGCCAACCCCAGCGAAGGAATTTCCCATTCGAGAAGAGACTAAAGAGCCTGGTAATAAAGTGGATTATAACGTACTAGTCCATCTTAGGAAGCTACCAGCCAAACCAAGCATCTATGATGCTCTGATCCTATCAAAGGAGATGAGGGAAACTTTGATCAAGGCTTTACTTGATCCAGACATTTGCTTAGCTCAAATGGTCGGTAATTATTAGACTAGGTTTGCTCGTTAAAAGAACAATGAGGTGTTACCTTCACGGACAATGATCTACTACTTGGAACAGCGGATCACAATCAACCGTTGTACATTTTAGTCACTATCAGAAAATTTACGCTCTCCAGAGTGTTAGTTGATCCAGGAGCATCAATCAATATAATGAATCTTTGGACGTTAGCATATTTGGAAATTTATGTCTGCGACCTCAAAGCAGACAAAATGTTATTAAGAGGATTTAATCAAAAAGGAGAAGAGCTCTTAGATCGATAACACTATTAATGAAGACTGGGGATTTGACAAAGACAACCACAAAGTTCCATATAATTTATTCTGAGACATCATTCAATGCTCTACTGGGTCAGTCATGGATCCATGAGAACTGGATGCTACCGTCGTCTCTACACCAGTGCATAAAGTATTATTAAGGGGGAGAACAGTGTATCAAAGGTGACTTGCAACCGTTCTCCGTGCATGAAATCGGAATTCACGAAGATGCAGCCTACTACGCGCCTCAAAAGAAAACTATCTTCTCCAGAAATACTGTACTAAATGAAGGAAAAAGTGTTTGAGACGATGAAGAACCTGAAATTCTAGTTCAACAGTTACTCACCACTCCCTTACGGCGAGATGGTGAAGGTTTCTCCAGAACTTGCACCCGAGGTCGAGGCTGGAACGAGGTCGGGGAAGAAACGGTGGAACAGTTGAACAAAAGAAACCGGTCATAGGTGTTGATTGGGAGAACTGTTTCGAAGAAGAAGAAATCAAGAGACAGGCAGCAACAATAAATCAAAAGAAACCCAAGTTCAAGATCTCCCTCGAAGATGAAAAGAATGAAGAATACAAATCAATGTACGACAAGATTAACCATTATGTACATACTATGACCCTGACCCCGATCTATCTAAATAAGGTCGAGGGTATGGTGGTCAAAGAAGTACATTGTGGCGGTGCTAAGCCGATCAAATTCTACCGTGGTGCTTCTTCTTGCAAAATTGAAAATGATGTAACATTTGAAGATGTTACTTCATCTGAATTAATGGAATTGCCTTTTGAGTGGTACTCTCCCTATGTCCAGAATTTAATGCAATGTGGTGTCTTACCTAAGCAATGGATGAAAGATCAATCACAGCGCTTTGAAAAATTATGGAATAATACCGATCGACCGCCCAATTCCAAGTATGGTCTTGGATTCGGCACAGTAGCACCAGCTGACGATTCAGAATTTTGCTTGGTTGTCACTCACGTGCCTAATGAAGACTTCCTGGAAGCTTCAGATGATCTCGAAGATATGCCAATCGAAGACGCTCTGCCAGAATTTGAAGAAGAAATTAAATCTACAATAAACGAGTTAATGGAAGTTAACTTAGGTACTAGCGAAAAGCCTAGGCCGACCTTTGTTAGCTCCTTACTCAACAAAGAAGACTCCAAAAACATAATCAAGCTATCAATGGAATTCAAGGACTGTTTTGTTTGGAGTTACGATGAAATGCCAGGATTAGCTCCAGAGGTTACAGTTCACAGGCTAAGAGTGGATCACACTGCCGTTCCAGTCAGACAAGCTCCGAGAAGAATGCATCTAGAAATTGAACAACAAGTAATAGCTGAAGTTAAAAAGTTAATAAATGCTAAATTTTTCTGTGAAGAGTAATACCTGACATGGTTAGCCAACATGGTACCAGACAGAAAGAAGAATGGTCAGATCAGAATCTACGTGGATTTCAGGGATTTGAACAGAGCATGCCCGAAAGATGAGTTCCCGCTACCAATTCCAGATTTGATGATTGACATCACTTCGACACATGAAGTCTTCTCTTTTATGGATGGATTGTCAGGATACAACCAGATAAAGATGGCACCGGAAGATGAAAAGCTCACAGCCTTCATAATGGCAATCGGAGTGTACTGCTACACAGTGATGCCTTTTGGATTGAAGAATGCAGGAGCAACTTACCGAAAAGCAATGACAAGGATCTTTGATGATGTCATTCACAATCAGGTCGAGTGTTACGTGGATGATGTGATCATCAAAAGAAAATGGAAGGATGATCACTTGTATGATTTGAGAATTGCCTTCAAGAGATTAAGGCAATTTAACCTTAAGATGAATCCCTTGAATGCGCATTCAGCGTCACCTCTGGGAAATTCTTAGGATTTGTTGTCCGACATCACGGAATTGAAATTAATCTGGAGAAGATTAAGGCTATCTTAGAAATGCCGCCTCCCAAAACTTTGAAACAATTACGATCCTTTCAAGGGAAGTTGGCATATCTTCGACGCTTTATCTCGAATTTGTCAGGAAGGTGTCAGCCTTTTTCTGCTTTGGTTAAGAAGGATGCCAAGTTCACTTGGGACTCCAAGTGTCAACTTGCCTTCGATGACATCAAACGATATTTAATGACACCTCCTGTCTTAGCAGCCGCAGTCTCGGGTAGCGTTGATACTTTATACCGCGGCTTTAGATGACTCCCTTGGAGTCCTGCTAGCCTAGGTCAATGAAGAGGGTAAAGAAAATGCACTCTACTACTTGAGTCATCATCTAATTCCAACGAAATAAAGTATCCTCATATTAAGAAGCATTGTTTTGCTCTGATCTTCGCCACTCAAAAGATCAGGCATTTCATGTTTTCTCATAAGGTCAACCTTGTTTCGAAGTTTAATCCATTGCAATATTTGATGACCCGACCAACACTTTCTAGCAGACTTGCCAGGTGGTCGATGATACTATTACAATTCGATATAACTTTTGTTCCTCTTCGTGCCGTAAAGGAAGAATTCCTAGCAGATCTCCTCGCAGCGCACCCTCTACCGACAGAATCACTTCTTAACGACGACTTGCCCGATGAGCAGATAATGAGCTTAAAAGACCCCGATTATCAATATTGGGAATTGTACTTCGACAAAGCATCTTCAGCACAAAATTGCAAAGAATTTAAAATGATAGTGCCTGGTAAGACAGAAATCGGACTAATCTTTATAACACTAAAGCGGGGGATGTTAAAATACTCCTACTATCTAACAGAACCATGTACGAACAACAAAGCAGAATACGAAGCCCTTATAACTGGATTGGAGTTAACCATTCAGATGGGGATAAGTGACATCAACATCTACGGAGATTCATACAACAGGTCGCTGGACAGTACAGAATTTTGAAACCAAGACTCGAGCAATACTTTCAGTTTGCAATGAAGTTGTTGCAGCAAATTCCGAATGTAATGATCTACAAGATTCCCATAAGAGAAAATACTCTCGCAGATGTGTTGGCTCACCTTCCAAAAGAGTTTGCCTGCTTACAGGATGAGTCAGTTGAAATTTCAGTTCAAGGACGACAGGTCCTATCACAGCTTGACATGGATGCAATACACAAATTAGAAAAAGAGGAAGAAACAGTTGCAGTAATAATGGAAAATGTAGAAGATTGCCGTCAACCGCTCGTAGACTACCTGCAAATAGGAATCCTGCAGAACGATAAGTCATTGGCCCATCAGATCAGGAAAAGAACTCTGTCATACGCATTAATAAATAATACGTTATACAGAAGATCTTTCGATTAGATGTGGCTAAGGTGCCTGAGTGGTTCCGAGGCTCGTGAAATTATTAAAGAAGTGCACTCAGGACTTTGTGGTGCTCATCAGTCTGGTGTGAAGATGAAATTAAAGATTAAGAGACTAGGATACTACTGGCCCTCGATGATGACCGATTGCATGAAAGTTGCCAAAAGTTGTCACCAGTGCCAAGTGCATGGAGTGGTTCTACATCATCCTCCAAATGTGTTACATCCAACAATCGCATCGTGGCCATTTGAGTGTTGGGGCACAGACATCATGGGTCCGATAGAACCACCTTCTTCAAGAGGACATCGCTTTATACTTGCAGCTACGGATTACTTTTCCAAATGGGCAGAAGCTATACCGCTCAGAGAAGTGAAGGCACACAACGTGCTACAGTTCTTCAAGAATCAAGTTGTCTACCATTTTGGGGTACTGCGCAGAATTATCTCAGATAACGGGTCAGCATTCAGAAGTTACGAAGATCAACAATTTTGTCAAAAGACACGAGATCGACTGGTGCTACTCAACGATCTACTACCCAAGAGCAAACGGCTTGGCCGAGGCTTTTAATAAAACTCTCGTCCAAATCCTAAATAAAACTTTAGACGATAACAAGAGAAATTGGCACGAGAAGTTGTTAGAAGCCTTGTGGGCCTACAAAACAATGTTTAGATCTCCTACTTAGTCTACGCCTTACGCTCTAGTGTACGGGTTCGAGGCCGTCTTGCCTTTGGAAGTTCAGCTTCCGTCACTCAGAATTGCAGTTGCGAACAAGATTACTACAAAAGAGAATGTCAAACTATGACTAGAAGAATTGGAAAGCTTGGAAGGGAAATGACTTTCAGCACAGCAGAATCTGAAACTATATCAAGCCAAGATTATCGAGGCCCATGATAAGCTAGTCCGCCCAAGGACGTTCAAAGTTGGTGACTTGGTTCTAGTTCTTAGAAGACCTATTCTTGCACACCGCAATATAGGAGGTAAATTTGAACTGACTTGGGAGGGGCTGTTCATGGTCGAGACAGTCTACTCAGGACGTTCTTACCAGCTTGTGAATTGCCATGGAGAACGACCTATGCTTCCAATCAATGGACGATACTTGAAGAAATATTACGCAACCTGATGTTTCGAAGAATGAAGTCTCATTCCTAGAAGCACGGGCACAGTAATCACTTGTAACTGGGTCCGAACCCAAAATATAAGAATAATTATAAAAAATCATTAACAAGAATGTGTTAAAAAGAAAATATGTGAAATCATAATATTAAAATTTTGATCCTTCCTTTCGAGTTAAGCTCACTCCTGATCTTTCCTCGTCTTTTCCTACTCTTATTAAAGTTTGAAAGAAGTGAATAAAAACTTTCCATTAATAAGTAAATTTTCTTATTGTTCTCATTCAGAGTACAGCCCCTGATCCTTTCCCTTGTTTTTTTCTCTTCTCGCAGAAAAATGTCAAATGGGCGGTTGTTTCTAAACTTTAAAGATGGTGTTAAGTCTTGCACTTAACCAAGAAGAGCTGAAAGTTGGTGTCGTGATCAAGGTTGACTCAGACTTTGCACAGCTGAAGCTAGGATATGAAGAAACTACTTGGACTACTATAGACCTCTGGCATTCCCATGGAAAGACAGTGATGAAACTCAGCGAGAAAGTTCCCCACATTGCAAACAAGAAAAGGAAGATCACCTTTTTCTCGATCGATACCTAATTTTTGATTCTCTCCTCGAGGCTAGTACCTAAATTCCAGTTCTCTTTGCAATCCCAAGATTGGAACCTAATTTCCAATTCTCATTTTTAAATTCAAAATCTCCTTGAAATCAATCTTAAATCAAATTTTAACCAAAATTGAAACACAAATCAATTCAAAACTCAAAATTAAAGCTTGAAATAAAAATGAAATGAATTTGAAATTTAATCTCTCCACATCTTGTGATTTGGAATCCACCTCCTCTTCCCTAGCGAGAGTTCTAGAATCCTCAGTTTTGGAGATTTACTTGATCTTCCCCAGTGGAAACCTTCTATTCTTCGTTCTAAGTGTGTCACTTGGATGTCTATGTTGGTCTTGTTGATCTCTTCGGTCAACGCCAATACGTGCGGTGTGCTTGGTTAGCACACCACACCTATTGGGGGTTCATTTATTGACCTCATTTTTGGTGAGGTCTTCTCTTCTTTCCTCTTAGTGCTTAGGATCTAGCCATAGGACTTCTCCTTGACTATCCTAGAAGACTAGAGATGGAACCCACCATTTAGAAATTCAAACCAAATCTTGATTCTTTTTGGAATCCTATGTAGATGTTCATCACCTCAAAATCATTTGGAAGGTTAGGAACAATGTGCAGGAGGACAAGGATGAATTCCTATAGGATGTCCAAGCCTTAGGGCTACCCTGGGTGACATTGGGTGACTTGAGCTTCTCTTGCACACACACACCCTAAGCCATTTCATCCTTTAACCCTAAACCTTGAACCTTGCCACTTCTACCCTTTAAGAAACTCACATTATTGAACCAAAGCCACTAATCTTTGATCAAGATGGCTAAAGGTCAATATGTGAAGGATCATAAAGTGGTTACCATTTGGCTAAGTTTGGTCCCAAAGTGGTTAGACTTGTTTAAAGTCCATAAGCCTACCCCCATGACCATCCAAAATTCTCCAAAATTACCCAAAATTCTCAAAAATCACCCAAAATTCTCAAAAATCCTAAAAATTAGTTTGAAATAATCCCCACCTCTTAAATCCACCAAAATACCCCAATACCCTCCAAATAACCTCTTAATACCCTAAATACCCTTTTTTGCCCAAAATTTCAAAAAATTCCAAAACTTCCCACAAAATTCTAGAAAAATCCCAAGTATTCCCAATTTCATTTTGCTCAACTACACCATAGTGTAATTTTGCCAATTTGGCCAACTTTTTACCAAAATCCCCAATTTGACTCATTTTTAACCCATATGGACCCTACGTCAAACCAAATCAACCCAATTGATCCCAATTTTGATCAAATTCAATTCTAAACTTTAAATCAACACTCCCAATACCAATTTCAATCAAAACCAAGCCCAATTTGGTTCACATTTGAGTCCAATTTCAACTTAAACTTAAAACCCCATTTTTGCCCTAAATTACCCATGAATCTAAAAATGACCAAACCTGATCCAATTCAACACAAATTCTCTTCAAAATTGTTCTAAAACTTGAATGACACATTCCTATACCAAACACAACATTTATTTGACACAAATTTTGACCAAATTCCACCCAAAATTCATTTGGGCCAAAAAGCCCAATTTTGGCCCATAAGCCCAGTTCCCTTCAAATTGAACCCCATGAACCATGAAAATTCCCAAATTAATTTTAAATCAAATTTAAACATGCCCAAAATCATTTTCGATCATTTTTTATTTCATTTTTGATGGATCCACAATCAATTTAAAAATTCAAATTCATTCCATGCATGTTAAAAGCCCATTTTCCTTATGCATTTTAAAAAGCCCATGACCTTAATTTCAAAGGCCCAATTTGAGCCCACAAGTTATAATTCCCTCTTAATATCTATCCATGGCATTCCAAACACCATTTCATGGCATCATGTCCAATCTATGTCGGCATATTTTTAGATTTGTGTTGTATTTTGAAAAGGAGGTCGCCTACAGAAGTTGTGGGTGGATTTTTAATTTAATTTAAAGATACAATTTGAAAAGTAATATTTGATTTTTGAAAATAATTTTAAGATTAAAAATTTTTAATATATGAAAAATCAAACAGATCTCACATCCCAAATAGTTTATATAAACGAGCATCGCATCACAAACTGTGTATCTATCTTGAAGAATAGACACACTGCTTAATGATGGGGCTCGATTAAATAAACTATAAGATTTGTGGCATCCGTTTGGTCTGTGAACCAATTTTATAAGCTGACAAGTTCTCCTACTTAATACAAAAGAATTAAGCAGGGTTTATATTACCTGGGTTTTTAAAGTTCCCTATAAGGGCAAGCCCCTATAGTTAATTATATCTTAAATGACGGGAATCATTTAAGAAAACTCTCGATAATGATTAGTGGTTTTTATCTCAAGAATTTCAAAGTTTAAGGTTTCAAGGTATTGAATTTTGGAAATTTCAATAGGGAATGGCTCAAATTCAGAACAGTTTATTTCAGGAGTTCAAAGGAAGAAAAGTAGGAGAAGTTGAGGATCCAAGAGGAATCTTGGCAACTTCCCAAACTATTCTATTGTTTGGCTTCAATTTGGGAATTTATTTAATATTACAATCCTGCCAATTTTAGTTAATTAGGACTTATATTTGTGTGATATGATCATACAAATAGCCTCGAAGATATGAGGGTTTATGTCGTACCGAGCGACTACCTCGGAGTCCTAAGACCGGTTAAGGCTTAATTTGCATAACATGATTATACAGATGCCTAACAAGAAGTTGAGGATTTATGTCACACCAGGCAAACTACCTCGAAATCCTATGGCTTGGTTATATAATTCTAAGAAAGTTTTACTGAAGTAGATCCGAGTTTTGCTGATGACGATAGTCATGCTGCCCACCATGCTCTGAACTCCTTGTTGTTACAGAGGTTTAGTTTTAGAAGTCATAAATCAGGAGATGAGAGAAGTTTTTTGGTTTAGAGAAACCTTAAAATCTAAGTGCTTTTAATATTTTAATTAAAATAAATCTTAAAGATGTTTAAATAGAACTGATTAAGATCTCACGGTTCCGTCATCCCGGCACTATTATTTTCATTGAATTCACTTAGTCCAGATGAATTTGCTAAACTCAACTGAATGAGTTCCACACTTTCATTTAGAACGTGGGAAATCCCATTAGCAACACGTGGGTTACATCATCCGAGGTATTCCAGATCATTCAACGAGATGTTTTAATTTAGTTGCAATTGTAGTTTTGTTGTTTTGTTTGTGATTAAATTTTGAGTTGTTTTATATTTTGAATGTTGTGGTGGTGAGTTTTATCTTGTAGTGACTTTTAATTTAGTTTTGGTTTCAGTTCAAGGACTATCCTAAAGGTTTTGGTTTTCATGCACCAGTCTTGTTTATCATGCAAGAAAAGTAAAATACAGTGTGTGTAAGTAAATTGTAATAAAGTAAATTGTAATAAAATAAAAGCGTACCTGGAGGGTCTTCCCGTCATCCCAACCTGCACTTAAAACACATGTTAAGGCATTTAAATATTTCAACAAGTACCTAGGTAGAGCTAAGGGAAGGGCGTTGGTTGTCTACCAAATTCCTAATCCTATTGCTAGTCATCTCCTATGACGTCTAGGTTCTTGTGTTTTGGTTTAAGGATGATTTTCTTCATCAAAGATCAATTAAATTCATTTGTTCTTCTAAAACATCTCATCATATTGAGAAAGTGCTTAGAACGTGTCCTAAACATCTTTTCAATATTTCTGAGATTATTTTGAGTCCAAGTAAATTTAGTTGCACGTGTGAATTAATCTTATAGGAGTTTAGTAAAACTTTGTCTCTTGCTCAGTGAACTTGGGTATTTGATTACCTGATGAATGAAGTGACATTTCACTTAATACTCTATTTAAGAGTTATAATAATTAAAGCCTTTAAGGGCAAGTTGGTTTATTGAGAATTTTAATCATCCTTAATTTAAAGTTTGAGTTAATGATTTAAAATGTTTTAATTTAATTATGAGGTTTTAATTAATAATTTTAAATTTGGAATAGTGTTCAAGTTGTTTTTAGATTTAATTTAAATCTTTACATTTTTAATTATCTTGGTATTTCAAGTTGATGTTCATGTTTTAAATTTACTTAGATAGAAAGAGGTGTTGAAACTATTGATATATTTTGATTTAACTCTTAATGATTTCATTTAGGTTTGTTGTTAAGTGATTCTAATTTAATTTAATTTAATTTAATTTAATTTTAATTTTATTTTATTTTATTTTATTTTAATTTTAGTTTTAATTTTAGTTTAAATATTTTAAATTTAATTTAATTTAATTTTACTTTTAATTGTTAATTTGGATTATAATTTTAATTTTTTTTTAATTAAGAACTAAATATTGTTAAAGTGACATATTTAGGGATTTTTAAATTAAAGAATAAATATCCTCTTAATAATATCTCTTTTTTAACAATCCAAATTTTAAATATATTCTTTCCAAAATTTAAATTATTTAATTAAATAAAGTTTCATTTTAATATTTTCAAAGTGTTTAATGGGTTTCTACCCCTTAATTTCCCTAAGTTTCAATCATCCAAGAGAAAGTTAAAATTAAATATTTTACCCCCCATTTTGATTAAATCTAAAGGAGGAGGTGACCCCTTCTCCTTCCCTTCACTTCCATTTTCCTTTCTTCCAAACCATCAAATCCTTTGTTCAAACTCCCAAACCAGCCACCAAACTTCACCTAAACCTCCCCATGGACCTTAAAATCAGCTCAAACCACTTTGGGCAAAGGCTTAACTAAAGAACTAAGGGGCTAAACCCAAGTTAACCACCTTTAACCCAAAATCCAAATTCCCATTAAATCTTAATCATGGAGCCACCAAATACTCAAATTGAAACCCCCACTCAACCTCTCTAACCTCACTGAGTTCAGATTTGACCTGACCCTGGCCAGACCACCACCTCAGCCGCCGGAAACCACCAGGCTAAGAGGCTTAAAATCAATTTAAAATCCAAATCTTGATGGCTGAGCTGTCCCATTGCTACTGGTCACTTGAGCTCTTCTTCCCTTGACCTAGGCAGCTGATCCAAAGCCCTAACTCCTCCTGGGAGGCTCTCCGGCCATGGTGATTTAAACAGCCATCTTCCACAACCAAAAGGTTGGCTAAAATCAAGTCTCTCAAAACCTCCATCCAAGTGTCCTAAAATCTTCCCCAAACACAGAGAATAAGTTCCCCAGTGTTCCCCTGCTCTCTTCCTCACTGATTGAGCTCAATTTAAGAGCTCAATTCTTAGGTCAGAACAGGACAACCCTTGAACCTGCACAGAAATCAAATTAACTCTTCTCACACCTTCACCAGAGGTAGATAAGAAGTTTTCCAGTGGAAGCCCCCTCACCAGGCCACTCAATCTTTTCAGCCATCAAAGCTTGAAATCGGGCTTGGTTGAAGTCATACCTAGGCATTTTACCATAGCTCCTGGCTTCATCCCTAGCTTCCCTAGACTCCAACGAACGCGCAAGCCTCTCTGATTGAAGCTTCACTTCTCAGAGCTAAGGTATTGACCTCTTCTTCCTCCCGAGCTTCCAGCAATTCTCCATTTTGTTTAGCTTGATTTCAATACATCATAGCCGTATAGATGTGTTTGTCTTGTTGAGACGAGTTCATAGAGCCCAGGAACGTGTAATTCGGTTGAGAAATGAGGGAGATATTAGGGTTAGAAGGTGGATGGCTCTCGGGACGCACCAGTCGTAAACAATGAACAGGGACTGTCGGATGGCTTGTGTATTGTGTGAACAGCAAGGATCGCACCAAACGAGGAGACGGAGCGGAACAGCGAGCTGCGTGGCATCCCAGTTAGATGGTGGCGTCGAATGGAGAAGTGCCGCATGGGACTTCGGATCTGCCGAGGATGACACGACGCCGCGTCGGATTAGTAGGAAATTAGGGTATTTTCTATTTATTTAAATAACAGAACCTTTGAAAATCCATATCTTTGCATAGAAAAATTAGAAAAATAAAACAAAAATACTCACTTGCTCAGTGAACAGAGGAGAATAATGTGGAAAAAGAATTAATCTATTTTTTTAATTAATTTAATAATTTTCTGAATGTTTTAATTGTCCATGCATGTATGAAATTCACCATGGCATGAGACCATAGGGCTTTTGTAGTATCGGAGCTTGGGAACATTCCCTGAATTTTCCAAGGCCAGAGGTTACCTCTATGGAAAGTTATTTATTTTTTAAGTTTACATTCCTGTTTTGGTATTTTAATTCCAATAATTAGCATATTGATTAATAAAATCTATAAAAATTAGGGGAAGTATCTCTGGACCAGAGGACCTTAGGAAAATTATGGTTTGGCTTAAATCATTCAAATGAACCCTGATTTGGCCAAAAGTCTAAAACTAAGATGGAATTAATTTGGAATAACCACTCATCAAAATAACTTGAAATTAATTCTCCATTGATCTTTAGGATCGGAGGGATCCTAATAAAATTTTGAAGTCGATTGAAAATGGTTTAACCCACCAAATGGATTTTCTAAATAACGTGGCCACTTTTAAACTTTAAAAATTCATAAAACTTAAAACACACTTCAAAAATTCATAAAATTAATTTTGGGAGTTCTCTGATATCATAGGAGTTTAAGAAAATTGAAATTGAGATTTTTCTAAAATCTTAATTTTTTAACCTATTTTTGAATATTTTAATGATTAAAAATAATAAAAATCACAAAAATAATAAAATTTACAAAAATGTCACATTTTGCTTCCTAATCACCTAGGAACCAACCAAATATTTTTCTTAAGTTCCTAGGTTGAGATATTGAATTTTAAAAGCTTAATGTAATTTTTAATGTTAAAAAATGAAGTTTCAACTCTTTCCCACTAAAATAATTATAAAAATTCAAACAAAAATCAGAAAAATGTAAAATTTGTTTCTCTGAACTCTTTGAGGTCAGTGGGACTTAAGAAAAATATAAAATCCATTTTCAAACTTTAATTTTATTTTATAATTAATTAATACCCCAAAACTTAAAATAATTATAATAAATAAAGTATAATTCAAAAATCACCAAAATTGTTCCATATGGTCCTCTGGTCAGTACGAATATTCCATAATGTTCCTAAGGATAGAAACCCCACCTTGGTCATGTTGTTGAATTTTCATTGAAAATCTTTATGTTCCTTTAAAATAATTATATAAATTAAATTTAAAATGAAAAAATCACATTTTCTCCTCTAATGTCTTAATGGACATGTGAGTGAAGTGACATAAAAATTTCAAGTTCATTTGAGCTCAATTTAGTAAGTTATGAAAAGAATATGCTTAAGAGGGCATAAAGGTAATTAAGGATTTTAACCCTAATTAACACTTTAGGCTTAATCAAAAGGGAGGGAAGATATTTGATCTTAATTTTTTCTTGGATGATTGAAACTTAGGGAATTAAAAAGGTAGAAACCCATTGATTACCCATAACATAAGAGTGGAACCTTAATTGATTAAATCAATTAAATTTTGAAAGAATAAATTAAAATTTGAATTATTAAAATTAGGGATATGACTTAAGAAAATATCAATCCTGTAATTTAAAATCCCTAAATGAATCACCTCAATAATATTCAACTCTTAATTAACTCTAAGAAAATGATGATTGAAATTAATAAATAAAAAGAGATAATCCTTAATTAAATTAAAAATTTAAAACATTAAATAATTTAATAATTGAATAGTTAAAGTAAACATGAAGTGTTAAAACTAATTTGAAATCCCTAAAATCCGATTTATAACTAATTTAAAATATTAAAAATTAATCACAAAACAGCTCATAATTAAATTGTGAAAATTAAACCAATTAAAATCAACCTAAGATAACATAATTAATTCAAATCAAATTTAGATCATCAAAATTTAATTAAATGAAGCAATTTAAATACCCCTTTCAACTTAAGTTAGATCAAAACACTTGAACGAAAAGCAACCTGAATTTTGAAATTAAATTAAATTATCCTAAATCACCAACTCAACTTTAATTAAAGAGGTTAAATTCTTTAATAAACTAATTTTCCCCGAAAGGCTTTCATTATTATAACCTTTAAATGAAGCATCAAATGAAACGTCACTTCACTCATAGGATGATCCTAATTCATTGAGCAAGAGTAACCTGGGTGACTGATCCATCACCACAATGAAACTAACTGAACTTAAAATAATCCCTAAAATGTTTAAGAAGATGTTCAGAATTCAATTTCGAGCACTTCTCTAACTTGATGGGATGTTTCAAAGAACAGCGAAGCTTCATTGTTCTTTGGTGAAGAAAATCATCCTTAACAAAACACGAGGACTTAAACGTCATAGGAATTAACTAGCAGTAGGATTAAGATTTTGGTAGACAACCAGAACCTTCCCTTAGCTTTACCTAGGTACTTGTTGAAATTATATAAATGCTCTGACATGTGTTTTTAGTGCAGCCAGGAATGACGAGAAGAGCCTCCATGTACGCTTTTATCTCATTGTGATTTATTTACCTGCACTGTACTTTACTTTTCCTGCATGTTAAACAACAATGTCACCCTGCATGAAAACTGAAACTTTTAGGATAGTCACAAAACTGAAACCCAAAACTAAATTTAAATCAACAAAAGATAAAATTCACCGCCACAATATTTCATAATATAAAATAACTCAAAGTTTAATCACAAACAAAACAACAAAACTACAACTTCAACTAAATTAAGACGTCTCGTTGGATGATCGAGAATCCCTTGGATGATGTAACCCACGTCTTGCTAATGAGATTTCCCACGGTCTAAATGAAAGTGTGGAACTCATTCAGTTGTGTTTAGCAAATTCATTTGGACTAAGTGAATCTGATGAAAATAATAGTGTCAGGATGACGGAACCGTGGGATCTTAATCAGTTCTGTTTAACCAACTTTAAGATTTTTTTCAATTAAAACATTAAGACACTTGAACCTTAAAACTTTTCTAAACCAAGACACTTCTCTCATCTCCTGATTGCCACTTTCTAAAAATAAACCTCTATAACGACAAGGAGCTAGGAGCATAGTGGGCAGCACAACTATCGTCATCAGCAAAACTTGTGTCTACTTCAGCTAAACATTTCTTAGAATTAAATAACCAATCCATAGGATTTCGAGGTAGTTTTCCTAGTGCAACATAAATCCTCAACTTTTTGTTAGGCATTTACATAATCATATTATGCAAATTAAGCCCTAACCGGTCTTAGGACTCCGAGGTAGTCGTTTGGTACGACATAAACCCTCACATCTTCCAGGCTATTTTTATGATTATGCCATACAAATATAAGTCCTAATTAACTAAAACTAGCAAGATTGAAACATTAAATAAACTCCCAAATTAAAGCCAAATAATAGGATTGTTGGGAAGTCACCGAAGTTCGCTTCTGGTCTATGACATGCCCTACCTCTCTTACTTTGGACTCTCAAAATAACAGTTCCAAATTTGAGCTATTCCCTTTTGAAATTTCTAAAATCCAATTCTTTGAAAACCTTAAACTTTAAAATTCCTGAGAGCAAAACCACTGATCATTATTGAGAGTTTTCTTGATTATCTTCGGTCATTTAAGATGTAATTAACTATAGGGGCTTGCCCTTATAGGGAACTTTAAGAACCCAGGTAATATAAACCCTATTTAATTCCTTTATATTAAGCAGGGGAACTTGTCGGCTTATAAAATTGGTTCGCAGACCAAACGGATGTCACAAATCTTCTAGTTTATTTAATCGAGCCCCATCATCAAGCAGTGTGTTTATTCTTCGGGATAGATACACAGTTTGTGGTGTGGTGCTCGTTTATATAAACTATTTGGGATGTGAGATCGGTTTGATTTCATATCTTAAAATTTTCAAACTTAAATTATTTTCAAAATCAAATGCTACTTTCCAAATTATTTAGAACTATATATATAATAAACTTAATTTAAAATAAAACTCGCTGAAAACTTCTATAGGCGACCCCTTTTCAAAACACATAACCTAAAAATATGCCGACAGCAACATATAATCATTCTTTAAATAAATAGAAGACTAGAACTCTTAGACATGATGACTAGATAGTTTTATATCTGCAGAGGTAATCTAATTACTTGAAATTTTTTTTTAAGAAGGCTTACTATGATATTTATTTAAATCAAAATTATAGTGTTTTTGAATTAAAACTTTTCCAAAATGAATCATAACTTTTATGTAGTACTAAAAATTATTTGAGGACAAGTAATAGTTATGTTTGGGGGATTTTGACCCACTGAAAATATGTTAAGATTTTCATGCCAATTTTATATTGATTTTGATGATATTGCACTTTAAAGAAGGGTATTTTTGATGATTTGTTGTAGATATGTTGATTTATGGACAATAGAGTGAAAAAAAGCAAAAATAAGCGAATCTAGAGAAAAAAGGACCAAAAAGAAGAAAATTTGATCTATAGCGCCGACGGCGAGGTCAACGGCACCGACGACGGATTTTTCCCGAGTATTTAGAAAAATATTACAAGGAAGCCCAGAGACAGAGAGATCGAGGCTGCCGACAGTGGGCTTTGTGAAAGAGAGTCTAAGGCTAAGTATTCTAGAAGGCCGCTGACGACGCGCTCGAGGCTGCCGATGGCGGAAAAGTCGGTTCTCTCACCAGGTGCATCGAATGTGGATGATTTTTAAAGGGATGCTTTGGAAACTCTTCAACCACTTTAAAAGAAACAATTTGGGGCCTAAAATGGTGTCCACTGGTGTCCATTGTTGTTGTTTGTTGTTGTGAGTGAGTCCTCTGATTCTATAGTGTGTCACTAGAGTGTTAGTTGGGTGTTAGTTAGTGTCTTGTTTCCATTATAATTTTAGATAGTGAATTCAATTAGTGATATTTGAAATGAATTCTTTGAGAGATTGTAAGAGAAGAAGGGAAGTGAGAGATTTATTCATTGTTGTTGTTTCGAAGGAGAATTTTGTGTGCTGTAAAGAAAGAAAGAGATTTAGAAGAACTTCACAGATTTTTCTTGGGGAGAAATTTGAGGTAAGTTATATCTACTTATTTTAGTTTGTTAAACATTGTTTTTTTATATGAAATCCAAGTTTTGTCATATCTTCTACATGAAATCTGAGCAGTTTTTATGTCTTTCTCATTGTTTTGATATTTTTGTGAAATGATAATTTAAATTAGTGTGCTAAGAGAATTTTAAAAGAAGTTGTGATAATTTTTTCACTTAAATCTTAAATTACTTTCAATCTGGTCAATTAATTAGTTAAAATATGTTGAGTTTAACAATTATAGTGAAGATTACATCCAAGATTTAGAGAGGTCAAAGTCCTTGAATGTATGGTGCAAATAAATAGGGAAAAATATTTATCAGACGTCGATTTGGAGATTTTAGAGTGACAGACTAAAATCCTCAATTCAGACTAAAATCCTCAATTCGGTCTTATCGTTTGGGCGCTGAAGTGTAGATGTTAGTCTCAGGCGCGGGGAACGCGGGAGCTCCGAAGTGAGAGCCGGTATCCTCCCAGTCTAGTCGCATATTCAGTAACCAAGCATATGATTAGTCAATGTTCTCTATTCGTGGACCAAAGGGTATATAATAAGTATGCTCCTATTTGGAACAACGCCTTTTTTAAACTAATTTTAATTATCCATTCACTTAAATTTCTTAACAAGGAGAAAGATTCTTGCTTATATACTTGAACTTCACTTTATTAGTAGAATTAGTTAAATGTTGGTAGAATTAATTTATTAAAACTTTATCTTATTTACGATTGCATATTAGTGACAGATAGGCAATTTGATTTACAAAGTTGTGATTCTAAATTAGTTTTTTTAATCCTTGTTCATTGTTTCTGCATTGTCCCTGTGGTATCGATATCTAAGACTCCATTAGAGCTCTCTATTACTTGAGTGATATGTATACTTGCAATAACAGAGAGCTCTGTGATTATTGAAAATCTTTATAAACATCTTTATCAAATAAAAGCAATTTTAAATTAACGCAAAGTGCACAGGGTAGTTCAAACTACAAAAGTAAACATCAATAAAATCAAAATTAAACAATGACAACATGACAAACAAAACCAAAACAAAATAAACAAAAATGACAACAAAATAAAACAAAGCAATGACATCAATGATAGAGCGGGAGGCATGGGAAGGTGCTTTAGATGATTGGGAGACCTTTTGGTGGCTAAGACCATATTTGGTTTGGTCTTTTCTCACTAAAAGCTAGTCAAAAAGTTCAAGACTAAAGTGCCAAGCATCTTCCCCCATGGCGAGTGGTGCCAAATTTGCCAAATTTGACATTTAATTGTTGGAGTATCTTGGTTTGGCATTTGTATCACCACATGGCTTGGTGTGTCATGGAGTTTCATGGTGGGTCATGGGTAGCCCATGTGCAATGGGCCAAGAAAATTGGGCCATGGGCTTGGGTTTGGATTTACAGTTTTGGGCTAACCTAATTGGGTTTTACTTAACCAAAGTTTTAGGTCCTAATGGAGTCACATAATCCACTTAATTAAATAATCAAGTGAACTAAGGTGGTTGGTCCCATGGTGTCATTTTGTTTCCCCACATGGTGTGTTGTCATGACCATTTTAGGAGGGGTACAATTGCATGTCAATGTCGCCAAGTTGTAAAACATTAGCCAAAATATGGCTAGGCCCAATTGTATTTGAGCACCTATTGGTGCAAGGTGTGTTAGGGTTTAGCTTGATTTTAAGGGTTTGTTGGGTTTGGGGAAGTCTTTTGTGAGGCTAGCGATAAATTTTGGTGGATTCCTTCCCAATCTGAGTTTTGTTGTGATAGTAGTCCCTAGGGTTCATAAGGGATTTTTAGGTTTTTAGGACCCACGACAAACCTTACCCATGGGTGAACTGGCTTGAGCCTATAATCAGGAGAAAACCCAAAACCAGCTCAGCCAAGGATTAAGGGTTTGGAAGTGCCTTGTGAGGCCCTAGTGAACAAAACCTTATTCTGGGTGTTATGTAGAAGTGAGTGGGTGGAGCCTCACAAACGTGAGGTCAACAGACACATTCATGAGACCAACCATGCATGTTTATAGTGCGGTTAAGTGGTTTAGATGTCTCTCCTTTCTTAACATGGTGGTAAGTTCATTTTTGTTTATTTGTCTGCTACATTTTTTTCTTCTTTAGACTATTCTCTAGGGTTTTACTTCTGTCGATAAACCTCACTTTAGTCTTAGGATTCTGTGGTTGTTCATCAAGTAAATTACTACATAAATCCTCACTTTTTAGACATTTCACGATCAAATATCCTGTGATATAAGTTCTAATTTCTAATAAAATGTCAATATAAACATCAATTAAGTTCTTTTACATAATCAGTAATGTCAAATAAAAGGATTGTCAAGATGTCACTGAGTTTTTTCAGACTATTTGACATCTACTTTTCAGTTCTTTGTATTTTAGGAAAAATTATTCAACTTTTAAGCTTTTCTATTTGATATTCTCAATAATTAATCGTGAAAACTGAACTTAATAATTTTTAGAAGATAGAATCACATCCTTAATCAAGAGCTTTCTTAATCATTTTTTGAGATGTAATTAACTATAGGAGTTTTCCAATATTGGAAGTTAGACACTAAGATTAATCTAAAATCTATATAATCCTTAGGTTAGGCAAGGCAAAGATTTGTTTGCATAATGAAAGCCACAGAAATATCAAAATTTAATTATTTAAATAATTAAAACCAAAATGGTGTGATATTTTCTATCTTTCAAAGTTGTATATTACCTTTGACATCTTATTTCATTATTTAAATAAATAAATATTTGAGATATGTCTCATGTCTTGTTCTCAAATCTCGTGTCTTCTTTTAAAATATACAATAATAAGATCAACACAATTGGGCAATATGCTTATATATGTTAAATAGCTAGAATATCATGAACAACATCCATTAAAGCAGAGTTGGAAATATCATATCATTGTATTGTACCCTCTCCCTTACGAATAGGGAGATCATTTTAATGTTAGACAAGACAAATTACCATTTCTTACTATTTACTCATCTTTCACTATCTTTTCAAAATAGCAGAGTTAAATTTTGTAAGCTCAACCTCCCCATGTAATGTCCAAATCTAGTAATCAGATTGAATTTTCTGACGTTATAAATTATATCTCACTTTGTCAGATAATATCTCACTTTGTCAGATATTAAGTGTGTTCTATTTTTGTATTTCAAAGATGGACACTGAAACCTACACTTAAATAGGTAAATCGTCATTTGAGATACAACTGACACAATGGCCTCGACACCAATCAAGAACTCCTTGGTGATCCCCATTTTATCTAGATAAAGTGTATATCCATAATCATATAGATAAAGTGTATATCCATAATCAGTTGTATAAATATCCAAATGTACATTCAAACCTAACAATAATCAACACTTTATCAAGTACATTCAACTAAATATATTGAATTTAATTTTAGTAGTTGATCTAATGGTGGAGTTGTAATAGTAGGTGATCAAATCATTAATAGGAGTGAATGTTTTAAATAACTCAAACAATGAAAATTGCTAGAAAATGGATTAATTTAAATTTTGACTCGGATAAAGAGCACATCAAAATAATTAAACCAAGCTGCAAGTCAAAATTCTGCATCAATTTTTTTTCAAGCTGACCATAGTTCAGCTCGAAATCAGAACTTTAACAACCTACTGAGACAATTAAAGCTAATTAAGATCAATAATCGGTGAACATAGATTTAAATTTTACCTCTAATTTTATCTGTCATTATAGCAAAACCAACCCTTTTGCGAGTATATTTATTTCACAGTTTCTTTACAAGTATATAGCTACCGATCCTCCTGAGTATTCTTGTCTCAACAACTTTTACTGGATTACTTGGACACATCTAAATATATTATGTGACAGAATTATTTCACTTGATGTATGAGTGTTCATTTATCATCCAATAGGAAATCTAATTCCATCGCCAAGATGAAAATTTAATTCGATCATTATATTCAAGACACTGTAGAGCATAATATTCGGAGTGATTTTTCATTTTGGCAGAGGAAATTAGATTTCTCATTAGATTATGAAGTGAAGACTCCTGCAGTATATGAACTATTTTCTTCACCGAATATATGGAGGTGTAAAATTAACCTAGTTAAAAGTTGCGGAGAAGAGAATGCTTATGTTTATGATTGGCTTTACGCTTGGAAACAAAACAAGAAACAAATATATTCATGAGAGGGTTGGTGTAACACAGTGGCATATAGTATTAGAGGGAGACGTCTTAATGGATTTAACATATTTGATTACATTCTGATGCTTTTCGAATTAATGTTCGACCGACTAATGATTTTCAACAAAACTTATATCACTAGGCTGATTTCGAGCTGAGATGATGTCGACTCGAACGAAATTTCATCCAAAATTTTGGCTCGTAACTCAGTGTGTTTAGTTCGATCTAAGTTTCATCTACGAGCCAAATTTTGAATCAATTTTCTGGCAATTATCACTGTCCGACCTAAATACAAAGCACTACCCTACGCATCATGCAATTTCTGTGCACCGCCAAGAAAAAAAAGAGCATACCAAATAACTTTCACAATTCAAACTAAATCATACTTGCAAACAAATAGCTTTACCTTACTTGCAACCAAACAACCAAACAAACCTATCTCATTTTTCCTTTTTACCTTTTGAAAAGTGAAATATTACATTTTAATGCATAGATAAGGTGGTACATATGTAAACAAAATTAAATTTTGGTGCTAGATATATAAATACATAAGTTTGAGTGGTAATTATGCTAATGCTGCTATCTTTTTGGGAAATTTATATAAGTAGCACACAATTCTTATGTATTTACATATCTCAAACCCAAACTTTAATATATGCATACATATCATTTTTCTGATTTAAATTTATACATGAAAATGTGCATTTAACTTTTAAAAAGTGAAAATTGTACTATTTTTTATGCGATACTAAATATTTGAGTGCTATGTGTGTAAATATAAAATCTTATGTGTGAGTTATCTAAATACATAAGCATCGTGTACTATTTATGTAAATGCCCCCGGTTTTTTCGGAATCCCAATTTAACCATACGACCAATCTTGTGATTTTCAACATGTGATTGAGCAAGCAAAGAAAGATTTTGTAGCCAAACACACAATCTATTGATTTTAAACTTGGTAACATAGGTTTTACTTCTAAAAAGTGTGAGCCAAAAATTGAAACCGAACAAGCAATGAACACGCAACATAAGCTTTTACTTAAATCCATCTTATAGCCAAACACTCCTTTAGAATAGGATGTAAGCTGAATTTAACCTAAATTTTACGAGACAATTATTTTGGTCAAAATAAAACCTTAGATTTGATAAATTAGACAATGATTTAGGCCTTATATCATGGATTTAAATCCCATGATTTGGTGGATTTAGTAAACATGGGAAGGACGCTTCGCATGAAAAAAAAAGACTTGAAGTTATTTTCCACAATAATTTTGGGTAAGAGGAGATAAGAGGCGAGCAGAAGAAGAAATCATTCGGTCTAGAAGAAATGATAAGAAATATCGGTAACTCGAAAAAAACTCATCGAAATTTTATTTATGTAGAAAAGAGACGGTTTAGCTGGTAGTTATGCCTTTACAAATGAACTTGTTAATTTACTGTTGTTATGCCGTTGAAAACTAGCTCGATACTTTCAACACAAAGAAAATCATCGCCTATTATAATTGTTCTTCATGTATCGTGCATATCCATCTCTCTCTCTCTCTCTTCCTCTTTTCTTATACTCTGGGTATGATTTAGGACAGATCAGGATCGGATATTATCATATCTTCTTATTTAAAAAAACTATAATACTGAAAATAGTTTTTTTTACCATAGCTTTGTTGGTGTTCTTCCAAAAACATCTTTAAATACGAGTCCCACTTCATGTGGGATCAGAACAGTAGTCAGTAGTCCCAGTTATCGTTTCAAGCATGGAGCTTATCAAAACATCCATCTTCATATTCTTGACACTGCTCCTTATCAAGATATTCATCAGAAAGCTTGATCACCGCCAACTCCAATCCAACTATCAACCCCCAGGCCCTAGTAACCTCCCCATAATTGGCAGCCTTTGCCATCTCCTCACCGACCGCCTTCCCCATTGTGCTCTCCGCGATCTGTCCCTCGTCTACGGCCCCATTATGCGCCTAAAACTAGGCGAGATCAAAACCGTCATCATTTCCTCTGCCGAAGCGGCCAAAGAGATCATGCAGACCCACGACATCATGTTCGCATCGCGCCCCGTCTCGCCCACCATCGATGTTCTCTTCTACGGTGGCAAAGGTCTAATCTTTGCTCCATATGGCGAGTTTTGGCGCCAGATGCGTCGAATCTGCACCATGGAGCTGCTCAGCTCGAAGCGTGTTCGTTCCTTCCGCGCCATAATAGAGCAGGAGGTCTCCCATCTAATTCGATCCATTAATGCAGCAGCCTCCGCCGGCGCTGACATAAACCTAAGCAGGGAGTTTGCCAACCTCAGCAACAACATCATGGCAATCCTAGTTGTGGGCAGTCGGTGCGAGGACCAGCAGTTGTACTTAGCGGCGCTAAGAGAAGTTATAGAGCTGAACTCGGGTTTCTCCCTGATCGATCTATTCCCCTCGATGCCCGACTTCATCAAAAGCATCGCTGGCTTTCGACAGATGCTAGAGCGATGCAGGGTGAAGTTGGACCGAATAATAGAGAAAATACTGCAAGAGCACATTGAGAAAAGGGCTCAAAAGTCCGTGGAAGCGGAGGATCTCACTGACGTTCTTCTCAGAATCCAGCAGGATGGCAACCTCCAGTTCCCGCTCTTAAACGACCACATCAAGGCTGTCATTAACGTGAGCTCGCAATAATTAAATAATCTGTGTAATAATAAAAATTAAATAATCAGCAGTTATTTAATGCTTAGCTGATAATACCTCCTGTTTATTTAGGATCTTCTTATGGCCGGAAGCGAGACAACCGCAACTACCATGGAATGGGCAATTGCGGAGCTTGTTCGCAACCCAAAGATCATGAAGAAGGCGCAGAGAGAGGTGCGCGAGGCGTTCGGCGACGGCACGACGAAGATAATTGGAGAAGAGAAGTTCATGAGCGGTAGATTTAACTACTTGCAACTGGTGATAAAGGAGACATTGCGACTGCACGCTCCAGTGCCCTTGCTGCTGCCAAGAGTGAACAAAGAAAGATGCAAGGTGATGGGCTATGACATTGCTGCAAGGACAACGGTGATGGTGAACGCGTGGGCCATAGGGAGGAATCCTAAATACTGGGACGAGCCGGAGATCTTTAGGCCGGAGAGATTCGAGGAGAACCAGGTTGACATGAAGGGAGCACACTTTGAAATGATACCCTTTGGTGCCGGGAGGAGAATTTGCCCCGGGATGAACTTCGCCTCGGCGACGGTTGAAATGACTCTCGCATACTTGTTATATTATTTCGATTGGAAGTACCTGGCTAAGAATGGAGAGGAGCTTGACATGAGCGAAGTTTTTGGAGTTGCCGTGAGAAGGAAGTCACCTCTTTGTTTATTAGCAACACCTTGCTTTCAACTTTCTGGAGATAGGAGTAATGCTTTAGCTATCCCAAATTCAGAAAAAAATTAATACACTGGCAAACCTCGGTTTATTTATTCGGTTCCTTTTTTTACGATCAGTTATGTTTTGTTTGAATAAAAATACATTACTCTTCACAGTTTAGTTGTATGAAGTTAAACGTTCTGTCCAACGTCGCCTTTTTTTTGGAGTGAATTCAAGTCAATCATGTTTATATTAATGCAACTAGATTTGATGAAAAACTAGCCTTCTAATATCATCATTTGCATATTGTATCTCTTAAAGAACTGCCATGAAATAATAGTTATCGAGTTGCTTTTATTGATTTTGAGTTCAAAATCTTATGACTTGAAAAAAAAAAAAAATAGTATTACGTATTTTGTTTCTAAATAATTTTATCTGACCTCACAGTAACAAAATTCAGCATGGAAGGCAACTATTATTGGCAGCAGTTTTTATACTGCTCCAGCTGCTAGTAGCAGTTTAGATCAGTGGTCGTATTTGATCAAAATTATAAATCCGAACTAGACGGAATAATTTTAGTTGAATTTGTTTGGTTCAAAATTGTATTTCCGTTTTTGGTTTCTAATACCTCAACATCTAGTTTTTGATTATTGGTTCAATTTAAACTTTTATTTAATTGAACAAACCAGATAACCTAGAAGAATAAACTTTGAAATTAGATGGAGGATTCATGAAATTAAATTGACATTATACATGATAGATATGTAATTCTTGATGTTATTTCTTAATCAAACACTGGCTATTAACTAAATTTCGATTTGTTCATATCTTAACTTTTAGGCCGAATTAAATTTCAGCTTGGCCTGTTCAACTTTGACTGATCCCGTTTTTTCTATCAAATTTTTGTTCTATTTGTTTTGACTAATTTGAAAAGAGATCGGTCCAAAAAGACCAAATGCTCACCCATACTAGTGAATTACCTTAAATTTCAACTACTTGTATTACAACTAGTTTCTGTCTTACCAGCTTCGTTAATCTTTCATCAAATCTTGACGTAACCAGCTTGTCATTGCCCCCTCCTCCTTACAATCCTAGTTCTTAGATTGCTGCCAAAACAGTCACCCCTTAGTTTTAGCTCTAACTATCTATTGATGTCTTTTGCTCGACACCACTATTTTTTTCCTCTAGATTCATTATGATATTAAATTTATTAGGGATGAATTCTTTGGATGTAAACTCTTTGCTCTGGATCTAGTTTTGGAATTGTATGAACTAGTGCCAATAACATTATTTAAATGAGAGTTTTGTTCAATCCGCAATGACATCATTTGCCCAACATACAATGGTTATTTTTTCACAGTTTTGGTTGTGTTCTTATTTTGACTTTGGAAAGAAGAAGTCCATAAAAATGATAGTTGAGCGGAAAAAACACAAATTGAATTTGTTTAACTTTTCATAATTTATTTATTTGTTATATTTTTTCCCCAAAAGATTTAAAAAATGAAAATTTTCAATAAACATGTTTATTTTAACATTAATATTATTCATGTGCAAGTCTTTCATTTATATTAATACTTTTTTTTCTGGTGGAGTTATTTAAATATAAAATTGATTATAAAGCTTTATTCGGTTTATCATATGTTTTAGACAACATTTCATTTCCTTATTTTCATCTAAAGATCATTATACACTACGAGAATTATGGTAATCGTGGATAAATCCAACGCCAGTCGTTACTAGAGTAAAATTTGTGTCAGGGAAGAATCGTCGTTAAAATGACCGTCGTTATACAAAGTAACGTCGAAATTTGCATCAATTTTTTTTTTAGTCAGATTTAGCTTTCATTACAAATTTTCTTCCGATAACTGACGGACACAACATTGGCATCAGTTTTTGCATCTGTTATAGGTCGACGTAAATTTGTGTCAACTTAATTCCGACGCAAATTTGCCTGCATTAGAATTTTGTCTCAACATATCGATCAGGTAATTTCAGGTTTTTGTCTGGTTTTTCAATGCTAATCCAAAGTTATTCCCACAGACACATGTAAGAAACAAACAAGAAAAAAACTACAAAATAACAATTAGATTATCTCCTACATGCATATAACAAATACAAACATCATAATAACTTCCTAAACCATCATCTCAACTGAAAAAAATAAATCACCAATAATTTTAAACAATGCTTCAAATTTTAGTTAAACAAATACAGATTTAAATGTTTAAAGTTTACAACTACTTAAAATGAATGTTCACATAAAAGAAAAAAAAAATCAATCCCTGTGGCGGAGGAATATCGTCAAACACATAATGAAAGCATAGTCCTGCCACTTCGTCCTCCTTTCATTAGCAAAACTCATATGTCACTTGTCTTGGCATTCAAAACTCTCTGTGAGGCGTGCTAGACCTTATCTGGCCTTCACAAATCCGTTGAAGCTTTTTATTCATGGAGCTTACCCGCTTGGCAAGTTCATGTTGAGCTCATAATGAGCTTTAGCCACCCACAACAATATGAAAGTGTTCGACCACAAACGTAATGTCATTTGCGCCTAGGTCGTACACCCTTCCCTTTTGCTTCTCCTTCGCTTGTGTTCATAGCTAAATATTAGACTGAATAGTGGTAGACTAACTACCACTACCACTAGCAGATGGCGTAGTCTGGCTCACCATTTCCCTTTTCCTCTCCTAGAGCTGCTTGTACTCCTCTTAAATAATTAAAATCAAATTAAAATTATCACTTTAAATACTAATAGACACAAAAAAGTAGAAAAATAATTTTTCTACATAAATTGACACCTCGACAATGGTTGGAGATCTACTTGCGTCGGGACATGCAACTCTACTATAGATGACTCTCAGTCAAGCTACTTGGCCTATGCGCATGAGATAATGGTAAATATCACATAATTATATAAATATTGAAGTTTTTAATTTTGAGATAATCTTTCCTGTCTCTAGTAGTGTTATGTGTGAGGGATCAAACCTCTAACGTGGAGTTGTGCCCCTCTTGCTCCCTCTATTTTCTTATTCTGTAGGTTTATGTATCTCTTCCTTTGATAATCCAGAGAGTTTTGTTCAAGTCAACCCAGACATCATCACCCACCCACGTGGGCCTCTCCCCATTCTTCCATGTCATTGTGAACACCCAATCGATTCTTGCCATGAACCTCAAAATAGGTCGGATCTGCTGGTGATGCTCCGAAAATCAGTAGAAGGACCCCCCTACAAATTATAAACTATGTAATTTTGATTAATATGAAAAATTGGAAATTAGATTTTGTTTCAAATTAAGTGATCATACCTCGAACTCCCGGAACCATAGGTCTCGAGTCATTAGTGGGATATATTTTCAAGTGACATATGACTGCTCTGGATGATATCTGTGGTACGTGCATGGGCAGACTGAAAGGATACTACCTAAAATAGAAATATTAGCTACAAAAAATATCAAAACAAAATTTAAACTTATTCTAATTTTAAAATAAGACAAATTATGTGTCTTCCTTCAGCATAATATACTTCATGTCAGAGGTATCATTGATATGTGGGATGGGAGTTGAGGGGCCTGACTCATCAGAGGAGGAATCTAGAGAGAAAACTAGTGGGGTTGTGGGAGCTGGTGCCAATGAGAGGACGATGTAGGATAGGCAACAGAAGAAGTGATCATAGTGGTTGTAGGAGTGTCATACTTTCATAGTTATCGACTGCCTTCAGCCCCCTATATGTGTTTCCCAAAGTCCTACAAACAGGAGGTCTCTCCTACGACTGAGCACCTATTATCTATAACAAGAAAAAAATTAACCTAATCAGTAAGCAGGGCTAAACCATCTAAAGGCGACACTCTCTAATAATCTTTCATATCAATTGTGCAATACCAACCCACTCATGGATACATTCATTTCACTTTTCTCTCTGAGCATAAAGTCACTTATCCACCTATGCAATATATCATCCACCTATGTTTAATGTTACGCATCCACGTGAATTTAACTTTTCACATAAAAATCACAATATTCCTCTGCATTACAAGGCTAACATCTAAACATTCTTTTTAACATAAAATCCATACAATTCTTATGCTTTACATATTTAATGCTTAAACCTTACATTTCACAAAAAAGCACACAATCTGTATGCATTACATAGCTCACACAAATACCTTTTTCTCTAAATAAAAAACATCGAATTCCAATGCAATGCATATCTAACACCTACACATTATATTCAACATAAAAAAAAAAATCGTATACTTCCTCTGGATTACAAATCTTACAACAAAATTTCATTTTTTACATGGGTAAAGATGAAAAATAAAAAATCACATGAAATGAGAAGTCAACTGAGAAAGAAAATACGTGACGTAAAGTAGGATTTCATGTCTATACTGTAAAGTTATGGGTGGGAGTTGGCTGGAGACTCTGGAACCACGTGTTGGAGAGGGAGGAGTGCTCATGGTATCAACATGTTTCGAAAGGAGTGGGGAGGAAAAATTCAATTGAATGAGGTGTTTGGATTGGTGGAAAAGATGTTAGAGCATTAGCTTCAAATTAGCGTTAGAATTTCCTGATGCTAGTAAGTCTACTTATTAGCATCATAATTTTCCTACACTAGCCGACGCAAACTCTGCCCAAACCTAATATCAAAGTTATTAGATAACGAGATTGTGCTTGACAAAAAATGGATGTAAATTTGACACTAATTTTGTGTCGATAGAAAGTCATACGCTAATTCTAACACTAAATTATAGTTTTTTGTATTGATATAAAGATATGGTAAATAATTATGAAATTCTATAAGCTTGCCATTAATCTAATAGTCATACCTCCACTTCTAACTTAGGTGTCATAAATTTGAACTACTATACCTCCACTCAATTATCATTTATTTAGAAAAATCTAAAAGTGTTGTTCACCAAACAATCATACCTCTACTTCTATCTTTAAGGTCCTAACTTTGAACCATTACTCCACTCAATTAATAGTTTCCTACAAAAATATAGAAAAGTTGTGTATAGTTTCTTGTAAAAAAATCGTCTCTTTTTATTTCTCTATATGTAACAACTTTACACCTTTATGTAATATTAGTGGATAATTTATTTTTATCAATTTAGGTTAGATATCCACTATAGATCTCGAAATATTTCTTTCTAAATGATCGAACGCATGTTTTGAAGAGTAACATATTGTCCCAAAGGATAGAAATATTACCCTACGATGGATCTAATCTCTCGGATGAGGAAAAACTTAAAGATCTATGTGTCTACAGAACAATGAGTTCTTCCCTTATCTTATGGGGATAAGATAGGGTTTATCTTTTTTAGGATTTGGTAACCCTTTGAAAAAAGTCCTTAAAGTTAATTATATCTCAAGAGTTATGGCTCTCAAGAATACTCTAGATTAAAGTATTGGCTTTTATCGAGCATGCTTATTTGGTAAGTGTTTGTGAGAATGAACTTCTAGAATCAGATTTGATAGACTTGGTTTGAAAGGATTTTCATGGAATTAAAACGTTGGGACTTATAATCTATTGTCGATGTTTAACAGAAAAGGTCAGACTAACTAACCATGGGAAGAAGGCTTATCCCAGGGATTAGTTTGATAAGTTTGTTGAGAAAATTGAGTTATTATTTGGTAGGAAGTGTTTAATTTGGAAAAATTGAATTTATTTAATTTTTACTCGTGATCGATTGATTATGGGTTGAAAAATTTTAGCTTCAGTGATTCGCTTCAGCTGATAACTTGATTTGATTTGATTAAGTTCAATTTAATAAACTTGATTCGAGTTATATTAGTTTGATAGATTTGATTAATTATGATTTGTTGAGTTATGAAAGTAATTAAAATTTATTTGAAATTTAATTGATGGTTTGAGATGTTTGAATTTTATTAAAGCTTGTTTAAATTTGTCAGTTTTAATTGAAGTTTATTTAAGGTTTGTTAAAATTTATTGAAATTTATTTGCAGTTTGTTTGAAGTTGGTCAAAATTTATTTAAACTTTTTAAATAATTTTTTAGAGATTATTAAAGTTCATTTGAATATTCTGGTTATCATTAATTACTTATTGCTCCTGAGGACCAAGAAAAGACAACATTCACAAGTCCTTATGGAACATTTGCTTTTAGAAGAATGCCTTTTGGTTTATGTAATGCACCTGCAATTTTTCAAAGATGTATGATGTCAATATTTTGTGATTTGATTGACAAAGGAATTGAAATATTCATGGACGATTTTTCAATCTTTGGAACTTCTTTTGAATCTTGTTTGGAAAACATAGCCAAAGTTCTAAAAAGATGCGAAGAAACAAATTTAGTTCTTAACTGGGAAAAATGTCAATTCATGGTCACAGAAGGCATTGTACTTGGACACAAAGTATCCCAAAAGGGATGGAAGTAGATCAAGCAAAAGTGAACATTATTGCTGAATTGCAACCACCTACTACTATTACTGATGTGAGATGTTTTCTAGGTCATGCTGGATTTTATAGAAGATATATAAATGATTTTTCTAAAATTGCTAAACCACTTTGTCATTTATTAGAAAAAGATGCAAAATTTGAATTTAATAATGAATGTTTTAAAGCTTTTAATATTTTAAAAGAAAAATTAATAATTGCACCTATCATTGTTGCACTCGATTTGGAATAAATCTTTTGAATTAATGTGTGATGCAAGTGATTTTGCAATTGAATGCTGTATTAGGACAAAAATATGAGAATGTTTTCAAAGTTGTATATTATGTTAGTAAAACTCTCAATGAAACACAAAGAAATTACACTACCACTGAGAAAGAGCTTCTAGCTATAGTATATGCCTTTGATAAATTTAGACCTTATCTTCTTGGTACTAAATGCATAGTTCATACTGATCATTCTGCTATTAAATATCTATTATCTAAGAATGATTCTAAACCTAGACTTATAAGATGGGTTTTACTTCTACAAGAATTTAATTTTCAAATAGTAGATAGAAAAGGAACTAGAAACCAAATTGTTGATCATTTGTCTAGAATAAAAAAAGATATTATTTCGGAAGAAAATATAAACGAGAAATTCCCTGATGAATCTTTATATGCTATTCAAAGATGCAAAACACCTTGGTATGCTGATATTGTTAATTATTTAGTTAGCAATATTTTGCTTTATGACTTGGATAACAAATTTATTAAGAAATTTAAATATGATGCTAAATCTTATATTTGGGAAGAACCTCATTTATTTAAAATTCGTAAAGATTCTATGATTCGAAGATGTGTACCTTATGAGGAAACTTTTGCTATTATTCAAAAATGTCATGATTCCGATTTTGGAGGACACTTTGGCATAGATAAAACTACATTTAAAATTTTAAATTCTGAATTTTATTGGCCTACCTTATTTATAGATGTGAGACAATATGTGAAAACATGTGATTGATGTCAAAGGATGGGAAATATATCTAGGAAAGATGAAATGCCTTTAAACTATATATTGGAAGTTGAAATTTTTGATATATGGGGTTTAGACTTTAAGAGACTATTTGTTCCATCATCTGGAAAAAAATTATATTTTATTAGCAGTTGATTATGTTTTAAAGTGGTTTGAAGCTGTTGCTTTACCCAACTGTGATTCCAAAAGTGTTTCTAAATTTTTAAAGAAAATGATATTTTCAAGATTTGGAATGCCTAAGGTAATTATCACTGATGGTGGAAGTCATTTCAGGAATATAAGAATTCAATCATTACTACAAAAATTTGGAATCAAACATAGAATTGCAACTGCTTATCACCCTCAAACTAGTGGAATGACTGAAGTATCAAATATAGAAATTAAAAGAATTTTAGAAAAGACTCGTTAATCCTAAAAGAACTGATTGGGTTGATAGACTTGATTCCGCATTATGGGCTTATAAAACGAGCTTATAAGACACCAATCGGAATGTCACCTTACCGGTTAATTTATGGTAAAAATTGTCACTTACCTGTAGAACTTGAACATAAAGCTTATTGGGCGATAAAGAAGTTTAATTTTAATTTGAATAAAGTAGGAGAAAAACGATTATTGCAACTAAATGAGATGGAAGAAATTAGAAACGAATCGTATGAAAATGCGAGAATTTATAAAGAGAAAATGAAGATGTTGCATGATAAGAAGATTTCAGGAAAAATTTTTGAGTCTGGACAAAAAGTATTATTGTTTAATTCTCATTTAAGACTTTTTCCTGGAAAATTAAGATCTAAATAGATTGGAACCTATTTAGTTGAGAAAGTATACCATTATGGAGTACGTGGATATTAAAGATCCCAAAACAAGAAAAAGTTTTAAAGTAAATGGAGTAAGATTGAAGCCTTATTTGGAAGATAATTAAAAGATTTATAAAGAGGCTTATGAATTGAGTCAACCTGATTAAAGATTTACTTAAGTCGGGCTGACAACATTAAACCAAGCGCTTTGTGGGAGGCAACCCATAGTTATCTTTGTTTGTGAGTGTTTTTGTGTTTTAATGTAAGGTTATGCCTCGATCTTGATTAATTTTATATTACTTTAGAAAAATTTAATGCTCATAAGTCTTCGTTGACTTAGGCTGAAAATTATTTTGAAGTACGTAAGATTTAAAAATAGGATCACTCTATTTTGAATATGAGTAAAAAAGAGATCAAGTTAACCTTCATTATGATAATTTACAATGTGAGTTATCGAGTCTAAATTACTCTTACCAGTATAATTTACCTATCTTGAAGAATGAAATTTTGAAAATTTAACGATTAGGCGAAACGGAGTTGAACATAGTTCCGGCGCCTATGCGCCAGAATTCGGCGCCCTAAGCGCCAAAATCAACTATGTATCAATAGGTCCGGCGCCAGATTTGGCGCCTAAGCGCCACGGTTACTGGGTCGTGTAAAAACTAAAAGTATTCAGTTTTTCACACGATTTTTCCCTTTAAATCAACCCATCTTCTTCCCTAACCATCAAGCAATCAAAATTACGTCCCTTATAGTTTCTTCTTGAGAGATTTGAGAAAATTTTGAAGAAATGGAAGGATGAAATCATGGAGAAGAGGCTAGGGACAAGGTCTCAAAGGATCCTCAACCCTACTTCAATGGTTTCATCGCTGTAAGTTTAGAGAAAATTTCTAGTCGTTTGGATAAGTTTGAAGCAGAGTTTAAAAGCATTGTAGATCGCCTTCATAAGATGTTTCATCAAGTTGAATATCTAGAATGGCAAATAAAACTTCAATTTGATCATTTTGCGGCTTATCAAGATGCTCAAGTTGAAATGTATGTGAAGAACAATTGGATTGACGAAAAGACGACTACGGATTTCCCGAGAGCGTTAGTGTTCTTTCCAAGTAGAATACACAATTTCCCTTGTGAAGATTAGAATATTCTAGTAATGAGATAGTTATTATGGTTTGTTGAGTCGTTGTATCAATTTAGAGAATCGATTGTGTTTGTTTGTGTATTTGCTTTCATGTTCATTGTGTGTTGTTTTTGCTTGGAAATTGTTATGTTTGAGTGTGTATTAGGAACTTGAATCAAATATAGTACTTATCTGTAATGTATTGAGTCAATATAGAATGTTTTAAATGGAAATTAGTGAGTTTGATTGAAACCTTATGTTTGATTGGTGGATTTAATATTTAATTTTTATAAATTTTTTAAAAATGTTGTGGAAGTTAGAAACTGAAGCTCTACTCTGATATGAGTAATTTGAAGTTGAATTTATGAATTTTGGTGGAAAATTAAATTTTAAAAAAAATTTTTTGTGAAAGGTGAGTTTTCGTCTAGGAGCGGACTCGGCGCCTAAGCACCGAGTTCGGCTCGTACACGAGAATTTACTTAAATAACCCCCAAAAGCCATTTTTGACACCTAAGCTTCATCTTCTTCTCCATTTTTTCGAAAATACAGCCTCTAGATCCATTTTGAGGTCAAAACATTAAGGATTTGAGCGCGAAACCACTCAATTTCTTCATCTCAAGGTCAAATCTACACTTTAAACCATTTATTTTCGATTTTTACCATAGATTTCCCTAAGTTTTGCTAATAACCAAAAATTTTAAAAAAATATTCGATTTTTAGTGATTTCTTTGGATTTCTAAACTTATTTTAAGTTTTATAAACTTAAAAAGAGTTTAAATCTTTGATTCCTAAATTTATTCTTGTTTTCTTTCACGTTTAGATGGCTCCAAAATCTAAATGCGGGAAGGCACGAGATAACTTTGATAGCAGCAAATTTTCTACTGCGGCTGCGCATTTTCGCTTCCATGAATTTGTGACATCCAGAAAGTTCATTTCTGAAAGAAGTTTCTATCATCCTGGAGAAATGATCGAAAACACTATTGTTGCGCACAACTGGCAATGATTTTGTTATTTTACTGCTGTAGTTGTTATCCCGATTGCTCGAGAATTTTATGCAAATTTTCTGGATGCTGAGGATTATAAAGTCTTTGTCAGAGGAATCAGAGTAGGATTTAGTCTAGAAAGAATCAACATATTTTATGGCCTGCCACTAACTATTGAGTGCTATTATTCTTGATTATCACCATCTAAGGGAGATTTGGGTATGATTATTGCTTATCTGACTGACGGTACTGGATCTTGAAAGATCAGAAACGGAAAAAGGGTAAACTTCAAATCCTCCAAATTAAATGGTATATCTAAAGCATGACACTATTTTATTTCTGCAAGATTGTTACCTTCTAACAACCTGAGTGAAGTGACTAGAGATCGAGCGATCTTAAACTACTGCATTCATGAGAGGAAGCCTATTGATGTCAGGAGCATTATTTATGATTCTGTGGATTCTACTGTGAGGTCCAGCACTTCTGTTGGATTGGGATTTCCATCTCTGATCTACTCACTATGTGTTAGTAATGGAGTCACTACTGATATTTCTGAGGAGAAGTTAAAGTCTACCAAGCCAATTGGGCAGGAGAGTGTTTGTATCTATGATCGTCTTCGAGGGAAGAGATCAACCGCTCCTTCTACTTCTACACATACTTCAGGTAGACCTTCTACTTCTAGACCCTCTACTTCTGCTGAGCCACCATCGATTTACAGGAATGAATGCATGATCAGTTTTTAGAGCAGCAGCAGGAGTTATTTCAAACTCACTGCAGGATTGATTTTATTGATAGAAAACTAGATCATTTATCTAATTATACCCAGAGGAAGAGTAATTATGATGCTGAGTATGATGAAGCCCTAGTCAGATTTCTGAAGGGTGGACATGATATTAGTTTTCCTACTTTTCCTAGATTCACACCATTTGTTGATCCTAAGGACGTAGAATTTTCCTTTGGTGATGATGATGATGATGGCTACAACTAGTGACTAGTAGTTATAGAACTCTATGATGTGTTACTCTGTTAGTTTGTTTTATTTGGATTGTTTGTTAGTTTTGTGTTTGATGTATGTTGACTGATTAGTGTTAGGATTCTGTTGTGTTGATACTGAAGTTAGAATTAATTTATATGTTTTTTTAGTTTAATGTTTAGTAATTAATTATTTTGCTTTGTTTTAATTCTGTTTCAAATTTAATATCATCATAAAATTAGTCTGCTTACTTTTTATATACATGCTTAAATTTTATTTTAATTATTCATAAAAGCATGATTAGAAGTTAATTTTTCTTTTTAAGATTGTTTTTACATACTTATTAAAAATTCTTATGATTTTCTTTCTCTCATACTTTTAAATTATCATAGTATACCAAAACTTAGGTTTGGGGGAAGAGAAAATCCATTCAAAATTAAATTTTATTTGTCCTTAAAGAGCTATTATTTTCATAAAAATAAAAACTTTTTAACATAACTTAAGGAATGAAGAATTTATTTGAGATCACTTTTATTTTTGAAATTATAAACAATTTAGTGAAATTAACCAAAATTTTACTAACTTTGATTGATTTTAAGAATAAAATTATTTAACTTAAAGAAAAATAAGATAAAGAATTTTTCTATTCATGGTAGAAATAATAGAATTTTAGAATTATTAAGTAATAAAAAATTATCACTTGAAAAAGAAAAGATTGGAAATCTTTTTGAATTCTTATTTATGTTATAATAATTAAGTGGAAATGTATAAGTTTTGAAAATATAAGTTAAGGATAGTGAAGTTCAAAACCATTAACAGGCTATCCAGATATAGTAATCCTCTTTATAAAAAAGAAAAAGGAAAAAAAAAAAGACGAGAAGCTTGAGGAAATGCCTAATCAAAAATTGGCTTCACTTGAATTATCTTATAGGAAGAAAACTAGTTACATACTTTACTTAATTTTTATACATAAATATTTATTTAGAAAAGATTTTTCAAGAAGATCTTTTTCTTATAAATAATCTATGAAAGCTTAATATAATAGAATTCTATTATTTTCAAAATAGATGGAAAGTTTGAAATCTTATGATTTGGTAGTTAAATTTTCTTTAAATTCTTAAAATTAAACCTAGTTAGTGAAATTGGGTTAACAATTTACTAAAGACTTTATAAAATAAAAAATTATAAGGAATCTTAAATATTTATCTTTTATTCCAAAGGTTATATATTTTATGTAGTAGAAAGAGTTACTTGAGGACAAGTAACAATTAAGTTTGGGGGATTTTGATCTATAAAAAAATACCTATTTCTTTATGTCTTAATTCTTATTAATTTATAAGGATATTATGCTTTAAAGAAAGGTATTTTTTGTGTTTTTGGATGTAGGTAATGTAAATAGGTCTAAAAAGAAAAAATGAGCAAAAAGGAGCAAAAATGGAGCAAAATACAAAAAGTATAAAAAATTATGGCCTGGCGCCTAGGCGCCAGAAACTGGCGCCTAAGCGCCAGACTCGATACAAAAACTGTCAAGTTTTTGACAACTTTTGATCAGTTATTTTGACGGAGTGAGCGATTATTGGACATTCTAGAAGACTGGCAGTTGTTCCTTGATAATAGGACATGTGATACATTGCATCTGGATGCTCCAAAACCGTTTTAAACACGAAGAGGTGCAAGCCAAAGTGAAGAGGTGTTTAGAACTGGACGCAGTGTCCGACGCCTAGGCGCTAGATTCCGGCGCATATGCGCCAGACCGACCTTCTAGAAGATTCATTGGATGTGGACATGTTTTGAAGAGGTGCCTCAAGGCAACTCTTGAAGACTATAAATAGGGGTCCATTTCTTCAGAAAACGTGCCCCTCCCATTGTAACCCTTTCTTTTATCCACTTTAGGATCTCTCATCCTTAGAGAGAGAAATAGAGAGAGAAATTTAGGGCCACTTTTGTTTAGTTTAGTGAGTTTATTTTCAAGTTATTGCATCTGGAGTTCATTACACTGTGGAGTCAGTAGGAATCAAAAGATCTGTAGAAGAAATATTTGAGATAAGTATTTTTATATTTGATTCAAAGTATAATTATTATGTTTTGCTATTTATTTTCAATGTGTTCTGAGTAGTTAGTTTACTTTCTTCCTTCAATTATAAAAAGGTAGATAAGATAATATAAATATTCGATGGAGAATTAAATTCAAAATATTTTCAAAACATATCTTACTTTACATTTTAAATTGGACATTTGAATTGTTAAAAACCGTTGAAGAGTTTTGAGACCTTGAAGGAGAAGAACTCTTAACTTGTAAATGTCACATGAATCCTTAGGTAGTCAAAGGCCATGTGCGAGCTATTCAAGGTGAAGTGCAAATAAATAGGAAGATAAGATTTAAAGGGCGTAGAATTGATAAGTTTTTAGAGTGACAGACTAAATTCTTATAATTTGATTTATAGATTAGGAAAGGGACACTAGTAGGGCCGACCATAGCCACCCTTGGACATCTAGAAGTGTGAGCCTAGATTAACCCATTTTAATAACAATACATCCGGACTTATTCTGTAAATTAGCCAAAGTTCTTTGTGCCTGGATCAAAGGGTAAAGAATAGGAATACTTCTATTGGCACAATACTATATATTAAATTCTCCAACGAATATTAAAATATCTTAAAAATCTTAGGTTAATTGAAGAAAAGAAAGTTATTTATTTTATATAGATTTCATAAAATCATTTTCTTATTATTGTTTTCTTTATTTGCATCTAGTAAATTAATAGTAATTTATAACCAAATTAAAAAGATAAAATAAAAATATATTTTTATTTTTTTTTATATAGAAAATTTATCATTATAATTCTTCCCTGTAGGATCGATACTGGGGTCTTTGTTTCAAAACCCTATATTATTTGAAACGATACGTATACTTTCGTAGTACCCCTAGTGTGTAAAAATATTTTCTAAATTTACATAATATTAATTTTATACACTAGCCGCAATTTATAAATTGAGTCAAAGTTTTTGGCTATCTTTTCGAAGTAAACATTACTGCGTTATTTGCGGTCGGGTCAACGACCAGGATAAGGTCGGATGAATAGATGAAACAGAACCGCATAGACTCATGACACTGAGTCGGATGGCGGCTCCCAACCAGAAGAAGCCGCGTGTGCTTTCGATCCGCCATAGGTTGAGTTGGCGCTGACTGGGTTAAGTAGGAAAATCCAATTTTTCTGAATTATTTAAATACCTAAAACTTTAAAAATTCATATCATTGCATAGAAAAATCCTAAAAATAATTTAAAAATACCCTCTTACTCAGTGAATAGAGGAGAATAATGTGGAAAAAGAATCAAGTTATTTTGGTGAGTCTTTAATTTTTAAATAATTAAATACTGATCTAAGTATTTCAATTCTCCACTCACACATACAGTTCACCATGACATGAGACCATAGGGCTTTTGTAGCCTCTGATATTGGAAACATTTCCTGAATTTTTTAAGGTCAGAGGCTATGTCCATGACAAGTTATCTTTTTTTTCAAGTTTATATGCTTGTTTTGGTATTTTAATTCCAATAATTGGTATATTGCTTGGAAAATTCAAGGAAAATTAGGGTAGTTTCCCTCTGACCAGAGGAACTTAGGATAATTATGGCATGAACTAAAACATTAAAAATTAATTTGATTGCTCACATGACCTCAAACCAACTTTGAATTAATTACAATAAATTAAAAATGGAAATAACTCAAAATCAATCCTCCACTGTTCCAAAGGATAATAGGAAACCCCATAAAAATTTTGAAGTTGATTGGAAATGGTTTAACCTATTAACTGAATTTTCTAGTAACTTAACCATCTTGAGAATTAATAAATTCATAAGACTCAAAATATAATTCAAAAATTCCCATTTATTTTGAGGACTCTTTGATATCAGAGGATTCTAAGAAAATTAAAATTGGAATTTTCCTAAAATTTCATTTTTAACCTAATTTTGAATATTTTAATAATTAAAAAATTATAAAAATCACAAAAATATTAAAATACATAAAAATATCATATTTGGTCCCCTAATCACTTAGGAACCAACTAAAAATTTTTCCCAAGTCTCTAAGTAAAGATATTGAATTTCAAAGGCTTAGGGCAATTTTAATATTAAAAAATGTATTTTCCAACTTCTTCAATAAAATAATTCTAAAAATTCAAAGAAAAATTAGAAAAATATAAACTTTATTTCTCTGAGTTCCCTGGGATTAGAGATATTTACTAAAAATGTAAAACTTAATTTTCCATTTTAATTCTATTTTATAATTAATTAATACTCGAAAATTCAAAATAATTATAATAAATAAATTAAAATTCAAAAAATCACCAAAATTGGTCCAAATGGTCCTCTAGTTAGTAGGAATTTCATCTAATTTTCCTAAGAATATAAACTTCTTCTTGGTCATGTTGTGTAATTTCATTGAAAATCCTTATTTTCCCCTAAAATAGTTGTAAATTAAATTAAAAATGAAAAAATCACATTTTCTCCTCTAATGTCTTAATTGACATGTGAGTGAGGTGACATAAAAATTTCAAGTTCATTTGAGCTTAATTTAATAAATTATGAGATGGATAAGCTTAAGAGGGCATTAAGGTCATTAAAAGGTTTTAACCTTAATTAATATTTAGGCTTAACCAAAATGAAGGGTAAAATATTTGATTTTAATTTTCCTCTTGGATGATTGAAACTAAGGGAGCTAAGGGGTAAAAACCCATTAATCACCTTTAACCATTAAAGAAGAAATATTAATTAATTAAATCACTTAAACATTGGAAGATTAATTAAGGCATGAATTATTAAGGTTAAGGTATTTTAATATAGGGAGCTCTAATTCTTTAAATTGAATCCTTAATCAATGATTTGATCAAATATCATTAAGTTCCTTTTCAATTAAACTATAAAATGATAATTGAAACTAATAAAAAGAAAAGGGGAGATAATCTTGAAAATTTATAATCAAACTAAAACTTAAAACATTAAAACCAATTTGAAGTAAGGAAATCAAAAGAAAACAAACTTAAGGTATCAAAACAAAGCTGAAATTATTTAAAGCTTAAATTAAAACAAATTTAAAGCATTAAGGTTAACTCGGAATAACTCATAACTAAAGTATTCAAAAATGTTAAGACCATTTAAAATATTAAAACTTAACTGAATTAAACAACTTGAATATTTTCCCAACTTAAAGTAACTTAAAACATCTGAACAAAGACCAACCAAAACTTCATATCTAAATTAAATAACTTTAAACCATTAACTCAAACTTTAAATTAAGAAAGGACAAATTCTTTAATGAACTGACTTTCCCCTAAGGGCATTCATTATCATAACTCTTAAATGAAGCACCAAATGAAATGTCACCTTACTCATAGGATAATCAAACAACCAAATTCACTGAGCAAGAGTCAAAATTTAACTGAACCCGGGTGATTAATTCATCACCACAATTAAATCAACTAAACTCGGAATAATCCCTAAAAATGTTTAGGAAGATGTTCAGAATTAAGTTTGAAGCACTTCCTAATTTGATGAGATGTTTTAAAAGAACAGTGAGACTTCATTATTCTTTGATGAAGAAAATCATCCTTAACTGAACCGAGAACCTAGACTTCATAGGAATTGAATAGAAATAAGATTCGGATTTTGGTAGATAACCATAACCTTTCCCTTAGCTTTACCTAGGTGTTTATTGCAAACATATAAATGCCTTAACATGAATTTTAAGTGCAGGTGAAAATAATGGGAATGCACACCAGGTATGCATATAAGTTTATTACAATTTACATTCTGTAACTTATTAAATGACTTACTTTTCTGCGCTTATAAATGCAAGAAAATGATCAAACCCAACATGCTTAAGCAACTCAAAATTTAATCACCAACAAAACAAAACGGTAATTACAACTAAAATTAAAATGTCTCGATGGATGATCGGAAATCCCTCAGATCATGTAACCCACATGTTGCTAATGAGATTTCTCACAGTCTAAATGAAAGTGTGGAACTCATTCAGTTGAGTTTAGTAAAATCATTTGGACTAAGTGAATCCGATGAAAATAGTGGTTCCGGGATGATGGAACCGTGGGATCTTAACCGATTCTTCTTAATCAACTTTAAGATTTGTTTTAATTAAAGCATTAAGCCATCTCAAATTTTAAACCTCTCTAAACCAAAACACTTCTCTCATCTCTTGATTGCCACCTTCTAAAACTAAACCTTCTGCAACAACGAGGAGCTTGGAGTAAGCGCGGTGGGTAGCATGGCCATCGTCAACAGCAAAACAAGTCTTCATCAGCTTAACCTTTCCTTAGTTTAAATAACCAAGCCATAGGGTTTCAAGGTAGTTTGCCTAGTGCAACATAAATCCTCAACTTCTCTTTAGGAATTTGCATAATCATGTTATGTAATTTAAGCCCTAACTCGTCTTAGGACTCCGAGGTAGCCGTTTGGTACGACATAAATCCTCACATTTTCTAGGCTATTTGTATGATCGCATCATACAAACATAAGTCTTAATTAATTAAAATTGGCAGGATTGAAAAATTAAATAAACTCTCAAATTGAAGCCAAACAATAGGATAGTCGGGAAATCACCGAAGTTTACTTCGGGTCTGTGACATCCACTACTTATCTTCCTTTTGATTCCCAAAATAACTGTTCCAAATTTGATCTATTCCCTATTAAAATTTTCAAAATCCAATCATTTGAAAACCTCAAACATTGAAATTCTTGAAAGCAAAACCATTGATCATTATCGAGAGTTTTTTTAAGTGATTCCTGTCACTTACGATGTAATTACTACAGGGGCTTGCCCTTATAGGGAACTTTAAGAACCCAGGTAATATAAACCCTGCTTAATTTCTCTATATTAAGTAGGGGAAATTTGTCAGCTTATAAACTTTATTCGTAGACCAAATAGACATCACAAATCTATTAGTTTATTTAATCGAGCCCCATTATCAAGCAGTGTGTCTGTTCCTTGGGATAGATGCACGGTTTGTGATGTGGCGCTCGTTTATATAAACATTTTGAGATGTGAGGTCAGTTTGACTTCATACTTTAAAATTTTAAAACTTAAAATTGTTTTCAAAAATCAAAATGCTACTTTCTAAATTATACATATATTTAAATTAAATTTAAAATTTAAAATACAACACATAACCTAAAATTTGTCGACAACTTTTCTGGCGACTTCGCTGGGGATTTGATCCTCTCTCCATTTTGATCAGATAGTTTTGCTTTCATAAATCGGTAGTGAGTCCATGCCCCTAGTGGATCAAAACTACCATTCTTTCTGTTGACATACCATGTTTATTTCCACCTTGAACGAGAATAGTCAACTCTTCTTGGATTTTGGAGCCACTATTTAAACACCTTTAAACAGAGAGGTTCCGGAATCCTTCTGCCACTCCAAGGTGGGCTTGACCGCTAATAGGTGTTAGCCTAGGAGCGGTTCATCGAGATGAGAGTTTTGTGAGGTTTTCTTTCCCTCTCCGGTTCTGGATTGGTTCCTGTACCTTCCTTTACCTTTCCACCCTTTATTATTTTGTTCTTAACAAACCTCTTAATTACAAACAAACGAACCTTCTAATCTAAAAACTAGACAAAATTTGAAATATTTTGTAAACAAAATTGAGAAAATGGATAAGAATGTGTTTGAACTCTGTTTTGTAATTCTTTTTCATCCTAAGAGTTTTATGACGAAAGGAAGCCTAGTTTGGAACTGACGTTCAGAATCTACTCTGTAGAAGATGTCTATGCCGAAGCTGATTTTCTCCTTCACCAATGGACTTGGACTTGGCAGTCAGCAAGGATGAGCTGCTCGATAATGAAATCATTCACTTCGGACAAGGATTCAATAACATAGACATCAAGTTCGCGGACGTCACCCTCTTTGCACTTATGGACAAGGTACCAGAAATTGTGGACCCTGTGATTGAATTCAACATGAAATCAACACAAGAATCTCCTCCCTTACAGAGAGTTCCAGCTGAGGAATCCTCTGTTGCCCACAGAAGACTAGCTGCCACTCCTAGGACTATCGTCTCTACCCCCACCGGTCTGATCATCACTGCACCTACCCTGATTCCCACCAAACTAAAGGTGAAGGAGGTCCAAGTTAGTGATGAACCTGTTATTATGGAGGGTTCGACTTTTGCTGCAACACCGTCTGTTTTTGTGATAGGGTCCAGTTCGAGAATTGTACCCTTAACCAGAACTCAAAGGAGGAACTGGAACATAAAGATTACTAAGATCAGAAAGACTAGAGCTGCTGAAGCTGCATTTCTTTAAGAAATTCCTGAGGAAGAAGAAGAACTGCCAGAGATCTCACCGCTGCTAAAGGGGAGTAGGTTCCACCCTCTCTATGCTGCCTCTGATGAAGAAGATGTGCGAAAGATTGCCGCTGTGTTACCCCGACCTGCATACTATGATGATTGTAAAAAGAAGAAGACAAAGACTATGCAGCTTGCCCAGCTGCGAGCAGTGGTTGAGAAGTTAGCGAGGAAAGAAGGATGCCCTGTATCAGAAATTCTGAGAAGAATTGGGCGAGTACTAGTTAGATCCCACCTCGGATCAAATGTAACCACTGTCACTACTCTAGAGAGACCAAGGAAGAAGATACAGACTACTGAAAAGAGTTCACATGTCATTGTATCAGGTCATCATATTAAGGAACACACCACCTACAGTTGTACAACCGACAGACCATCCGATCCTAGGTTCTCAACTTCAAGAAGGATGGTGTGGCAGCCTAATGTTGTCGAACTGATACTTTCTAGGAAGAGAAGTCTCGTTAGAGAGCCCGAATCTGAGGAGAGTGTCGCAGCCCTGAAGATAACTACGGAAGAGGAAGTTTGACAGTTGCCGCCTGATAACCGTCAGACCATTTGGAAGAGACCTCTCAAAGCTGCTATAGGAAGGTTGAGAACTGACATCCAATGGATGGTGAAAGAAAGAAAGAAAGAACTAAGAAATGAAGAGGATTCATCAGAGTTCATGGATGAAGAATTTGCCAAAATCAACATGGTCGAAACCCAAGCATCGTCAGCACTACTAGCAGCTCTAGCAGCTGCAGAGGGAGATGATCCAGAGGCACTGAGGCTACATTTTTGGGAGAAGGATGATACGATTCATCGAATAGAGAAGAAGATGGAAGAGATGGCGGCTGCCCTAGCCACGCTTCAGAGTCAACCTCAACCCTAGAAAGAAATGCCCCTGGAAGTTATTCACATTAAGGATGGAGGAAAGGAAGTTACATCTGTCAACAGAGATGAGCAACCAAAGAAAGATTCAGTTCAAAGTATGATACCAGAAAAGTATATTAAAAACATGGTGGAACAGCAGGTGCGAGAAGCCCAAGCCCAGTCCAATAGTGAAGCATCTATTCAGACGGGTAGACCTTACCCTGAGGAATTTTATGCAGTTAAATACCCAAAGGGCTTCGTACCACCTCTGTTTAAGACTTTCGACGGAATGGGAAACCCCATACAACATGTTGCACAGTTCCGTGTGAGTTGCTGCAATGCCGGTGGGAGTGATGCTTTGCTATTTTGCCACTTCATCCGCAGCCTGTCAAGGATCGCTATTGATTAGTATGTAGAGTTGCCAAACAGTTCGATCAAGACCTTCTCAGAATTGGAAAATCTTTTCATTAAACGGTTCACTGGGGCTCAGCAACACATCACTATTGGTGATCTAGTGGTGGAGCAACAACAGTCAAACGAAACCTTGGTCGACTACATCCTTTGATGGAGAAATCTAAGCATGAAGTGTGAGCCACAACTTTAGGAACAACACGCAGTCGGTATCTTGTTGAAGAGTATCCACGGCCTGATAGCACTTCTCCTCAAAGGATTCATAATTAAGACTTTCGAAAAGTTGCTTAGCAAGGTCGGGAGCTTACAAGAGGAGGCAAAACAATTAAGTTTTGTCGATAAAGCTGATAAGCAGAAGCTAGTAAAAGCATTCAAGAGGAAATATGGAATCGTCGCGGCGATGGATAAGGGTGAGGACCTGTACAAATACAGCCAGAACGGCCGTAGCTAAGTTATCAACCACCGCAACGGAACTATCAACAACCTCAACAAAGTTATCAACAGCCTCGACCGAGTTATCAGTCACCACAACATCATGATCAACCACTGCCTCGCCCAACACGTGGCCTGAATGAGCTTTTGAAAAAGGAATATCCCTTCAAGACTGAAGCAGTGGCCAAAATGTTCCGCAGTTTAAGTAAGACGCCCGATTTTTAGCTACCGGAGCCTAGGAGGCCAGAGGAAGTCGACAAGAAAGATCATCCAAATTACTGTCCCTACCATAGAATGCTCGAACATAAGATAGAAGACTACTTTACCTTCAAGAGCTGGCTTGAGTATAGCCTCAGTCGAGGGAACATAACGATCCTGAAAGAATACAAGAAGGAGCCCCAAAAAGGAGGTTCCGTTAATGTCATTTCGACGGATCATATTGTTTCGATAGACCCGTACATGACCGACGATGGATGGAGTACAGTTTGGATGAAGTCTTCAAAGAAAATATTGGATCACATCCAAACCGCTTCGGTGCGCGCTTCAACTCAAAGTTCAAAACCCACTAAGCTGGCACTATCACTTGCAATTGAAGAATCGCCTCAGAAGGAGGAGTAGATTGTGGAAGAAGAGAAGACTGAGGCTCCGAAGAGTAGACTAGGGGCTGCTTTTCCTAGGATGGTTATTTCTGATTCGGGGGAGGAATCCCTCGGACCACTAACTCTGTATGATTATTTACTCACCCCGGTGGGATATTATAATTATAAGAGTTATGACGTTGGCTACGTGTTGACTGTTTCTAATGATTACATTACTAACGACAACCAACCTAACCCGGATCTCGATTTCAATATGAATAACAATTATCAAATAATACAAAACCTAGACGACAGCGATGAAGGAGAGGATGTCCACAAGAGCAGCTACGAAATCCCAGGAAGCGACGAGTTGATTTGTGAATTCCAAGGAGCTCTGATTGCGACAGAATTGAAGTTGTCAGATTCCGAAGCAACTACAGAAGAGCCAGTCATTCTAATTCAAGAAGAGACACTGATAGATCTATCACCAGATTCAGAAGAGATAACATAAGTAAATTTAAGAAGTGGAAAAGTCCCACCCCCAAGAATGGGACCGAAAGACAAAGGAAAGTAGGTGGTTGTTTAGAAACAAGTTGAACGAAGAATGGGACATCCAGTGATGCCAATTGGAGTATACTGCTACACAATGATGCCTTTCAGATTAAAGAATGCAGGAGCCACGTACTAAAGAGCAATGACAAGGATTTTTGATGATCTCATTCACAATGAAGTCGAGTACTATGTGGATGATATGGTCATAAAAAACAAGTTGAACGAAGATACCTATATGATTTGAGAATTGTTTTCGAGCGATTAAGACAATATAACCTTAAGATGAATCCCCTAAAATGCGCCTTCAGCATCACCTCTGGGAAATTCATAGGATTTGTTGTTTGGCATCGCAGAATTGAAATCAATCCGGAGAAGATTAAAGCTATCTTAGAATGCCGCCTCCAAAAACTTTGAAATAACCACAATCCTTTCAATGGAAGTTAGCATACCTTCGACGCTTTATTTCTAATTTGTCAAGTAGGTGTCAACCCTTCTCGGCATTAGTTAAAAAGGATGCCAAATTTGTTTGGGAAGATAAATGCCAGCAGGCCTTTGATGATATCAAACGATACTTAATGACACCTCCTATCTTAGCAGCCCCAGTCTCAGGTCGACCGTTGATACTTTATACCGCAGCTTTAGACGACTCCCTCGGAGCCCCGTTAGCCCATGTCAATGACAAGAGGAAAGAAAACACTCTCTACTACTTGAGTCATCATCTAATTTTGACGGAGGTAAAGTATCCTTCTGTTGAGAAGCATTGTTTGGCCCTAATCTTCGCCGCTCAAAAGCTCAGGCATTACATGCTTTCTCATAAGGTTAACCTTATTTCGAAGTTTAATCCATTGCAATATTTGATGACTCGCTTGACGCTTTCTGACAGACTAGCCAGGTGGTCAACTATATTTTTTCAATTCAATATAACTTTCGTTCCTCTTTGTGTTGTAAAGGGACAAGTCCTAGCAGACTTCCTCGCAGCACACCCTTTACCAGTAAAGTTGCCTCTCAATGAAGACTTGCCAGATGAACAGATAATGAGCCTAGAAGACCTCGATGATCAACGTTGGAAATTGTACTTCGATGGAGCGTCATCAACACAGAAGGATAAAGAATTGCAAACAATAGTGCCCGGTAAGGCAGGAATCAGACTAATATTTATAACACCGGAGCAGGGGATGTTAAGGTACTCTTAACATTTAACATAACCGTGTACAAATAACGAAGCAGAGTATGAAGCCCTTATAACCGGACTGAAGTTAACCATTCAGAGGGAATAAAAGACATCAACATCTACGGTGATTCGCAGTTGATCATACAGCGGGTTGTTGGATAATACAAGATTCTGAAACCAAGGCTCGAGCAGTACTTACAGTATGCAATGAAGTTGTTAAAGCAGATTCCGAATGTAATGATATACAAGATTCCTAGAAGAGAAAATGCTCTCGCAGACGCGTTAGCCCACCTGCAAAAGAATTTGCCTGCTTACAAGATGAATTTGTTGAAATATTAGTTCAAGGGCGACAGGTCCAATCGAAGCTCGACATGGATACAAGACACAAATCAGTAAAAGGATAAGAAGCTGTTACGGTAGTAACATAAACTATAGAAGATTGGCGACAGCCATTAATAGACTATTTGCGAACAGGAAACCTATCGGACAACAAGTCAGTAGCCCATCAGATTAAGAAAAGAACTCTGTCACACGCATTAATAAATAATACCTTATACAGATGGTCTTTCAATCAGATGTGGCTAAGGTACCTGAGCGGGTCCAAGCCCTGTGAAGTTGTTAAAGAAGTGCATTCAGGACTTTGTGGCACTCATCAAGCGGGTCCAAAGATGAAAATGATAATTAAAAGACTAAGGTACTACTGGCCCTCAATAATGACCGACTGCCTGAAAGTTGCCAAGAGCTGTCACCAGTCCCAAGTGCATGGAGTGGTTCTACATCAACCTCCAAATGTGCTACTGACTTCGCGTCGTGGCCATTTTAGTGTTGGGGCACAGATATCGTGGGTCCAATAGAACCGCCTTCTTCGAGAGGACATTGTTTCATCCTTACAGCGACAGATTACCTTTCCAAATGGACAGAAGCAATACCTCTTAGAGAAGTGAAGGCACATCATGTGTTACAATTCTTCAAGAATCAAGTCGTCTACCGTTTCGGGGTACGGCGTAAAATTATCTCAGATAACGAGTTCGGGTTCATTAGCACGAAGATCAACAATTTTGTCAGAAGGCACGGGATCGAGTGGCTCCATTCGACGTTCTACTACCCAATAGCAAACGGCTTGGCCGAGGCTTTTAATAAAACTCTCGTCCAAATCCTTAAGAAGACTTTGGACGACAACAAGAGAAATTGGCACAAGAATTATTAGAAATCTTATGGGCCTACAGGACAACTTTCAGAACTCTTACTCAACCTACACCTTACGCTCTAGTGTACGGGTCCGAGGTCGTCTTGCCCTTGGAGAATCAGCTTTCATCTCTCAGTATTGCATTCGCATACAAGATTACTACAGGAGAGAACGCTAAACTACGGTTAGAAGAATTCAAAAGCTTGGAGGAAAATGACTTTCAGCATAGCAGAATTTGGAATTGTATCAAGCCAAGATGATCTAAGCCCACGATAAATTGGTCCGCCAAAGGATGTTCAAAGTCGGTGATTTGGTTCTAGTTCTCAAGAGACCTATTCTTATACACCGCAGGATAAGAGGTAAATTTGAACCGACGCGGGAGGGGCCATTTGTGGTTGAGACAGTCTACTCAAGAGGTTCCTTTCAACTCGTGAATTGCTGTGAAGAACGACCTATGCTTCCAATCAATGGAAGATACGCAACATGATGTTTCGAATGATGAACTTTAAAAATGAGTTCTCATTCCTAGAAGCACGGGCACAAAAATCACTTGTAACTGAGCTGGAACCCAAAATTGATGAGAAAAATGTTGAACATAAGAATATATGCATTAAAATAAAAGATGTGAAAAAAATTATCTTAAATAATAAAATTTTGAACTTTCCTTTCAAATCGAAACTCATACCTAATTTTCTCTTATCTTTTCCCATTTTATTAAAACTCAAATGAAATAAATAACTGAAAATTTTCCTTAATAAATAAATTTTCTTATTGTTCTCGTTCTTGATACAGCCTCTGATCCCTTCCTTGTTTTCACAGGGAAATGTCCAAACGGTCGGTTTATTCTGAACTTCAAGAATGGCGTGAGTCTAACACTCGATGAAGAAAAGATGAAGGATGGGGCCATGATTGAGATTAACTCTGATTTCACACCGACCGGGTTACAGTACAAGGAGGCCGATTGGACCCCGATTGACTGAGATGAGTTCCGCTGCCAGACGGTGGTAAAATTGGGTGATTGACAAGAAAAGGAAAGTGAACGTCGCTCATGTAACTGGAGTAGACAAGAAAGTCAAGTCCATGGTTACTACAACAGAGGGCAGGCTTGTCAGCGTCGTGCCCACAGAGGTTCAAGAAGTAAGGAGGGATACTCTCACTCCTACCCAGCGAAGAAACATGAACCGCCACATTCACAAGATGCTGAGCATGCTAGCGGTAGACCAGCATAAAAAATCAGTTTCCACCGTTAATGCAAGTACTTCAAAGAAGTCAGTTTGGCAAGAACCTGAAAAGAAGAGATCAACTCCTAGGACAGCAAAAAAGATGAAAGAAATTCTGAAAAGATCAAAAACAGAATCAGCGCCACGGCGTCAGGCAGACATACCAGCTCTAAAGAATATAACTAGAAATAACCAGGGGATGTCACACATCATAGGATCCGTCGAAACACGCTTAATCCGCTGTGGGGATCAAAACATGAGATCTTATTTTATTTAATCAGAGCCATCCATTTAAAACAAGAAAATGAATGACACCCATTATCTCCCTCTGTCTGGTTAATCACGTAAATCTCCCATGATCTAGGAAAAATATCTCACTCAGATCTTAATGAAACTTCAAGGAAATTGTTTCAAAACCTTCATCATGGATAAACGATCATATTACGAATTTCTAGATGTTTTGAAATGGTTTCTTTCTCAATGTCTGAACCCAAGCTCAAATTAGGTTAAAATGACCATACCTGAGCTTTATGAAGTGAAGCTTCAATCAAGTTTGATTGGAGTGATCATTTTGTCCTTGCGAAGCCCTTGGTATGCTCAATTTGATGTGAAATCGAGTCCAAGTAGGAGTTCACCAAAATGGGTTCACGGCTTGATGTGGAACTAGGTTGGAGCTCAAAGGAAAATCCAATTTTGATTGGAATCTTTTTCGTACACCTCAGGAAAGGTGTAGGAACAATTAATTTGAGGATTGGGAGAGGTCTATCTAGGGCTCGAAAAATGTCCTATTTTGGGGTGTTTCGAGATGGCTAAATTGGGAGAGGACAGTGGGTTTGAAGGCTTGATTCTATGGGGAATCAATTGCCTATAGGATGGGGAGAAAGTTTGCTATTGAAAGCATTTGGAATGGGGCAGTGTGGTTGGGTATCTCATCTCCTCTAGAGCTCTCGGATTAGCTCCTTTTATAGCCATGGAAGGCCATGGGGAAGCTTGGGTTGGCTTGGGTTCACCTAGGGGAGGTTATTACACAATGTCATGATGACTGAGGATAATTTTTTAGCTCATGTATAAGCTCAATTCACCCCTCAAGATAACCCATGCTAGTTCCAATTGAGTTGAAAATTTAACTTAAGGCTTAGCTTCTCTTCATTGGATGGTTTATGAGGTGTTTTGGCCTCCGTTAGTTGGGTTGAATCAGCCTTTCCCATGTGTATTCATAAGATCTATCAATAAGATGAAGAGTGAATAACACATAGGCAGTTTTTCATGAGTAGCCATGATGAGTTCTTCATTTAATGAAATTGATTTAGTTTATGTTCGTTGGGTGGAAAAGAGGTGTATGGTGACTCAAGATGAGGGAATTATCCTTCATCCACCATGTCACCCATGGCTTTGTGAAAGGATGAGACATAGACTTCTATTTTACTTTAATTTTCAAATTTAATGTTTATGACGTCATCACATGATATAAAGATCATATAAGCCATGCTTTTCTTCATTGGGTGGTTTGTAAGGTGAACCTGACCTTTAAGAATGTAAGAATTTATGAATTTATATTTAAATATTTATAATAACTTTTTGTAAAAGTCACAATTTCAAACATAAGTATATGTATCATTTCAAGTAATACAGGGTTCTATTGGAGTACTGATTATCGATCCCACAGGGAAGATTAAGTGAAAATTAAATTTAAGAAATATATTAGATTTTCAAATTAAAAGTAATTATCATTTTTATTTCTTTTCAAAATTCATATTTTTAAGTTTAATTAAATTTCTACTAAATGCAAATAAGGAACAATAAAGTAAATTGTTAATGCAAGTATAAATAAAACAACTTTGTCCTTTTTCAACTAATCCAAGATTTTTCAGAATAACTATCATTCGTTGAGAACTTGAAATTATAGTTTTACGCCAAATAGAAGCATTCATATTCTTTACCTTCACTCGATAGTATAAAGAACATTGTCTAATCTATAGATCGGTTCAGGATGTATCATTAGTAGAATGGGTTAATCTAGGCACACACTTCTAGATGTCCAAGGGTGGCAATGGTCGGCCCTACTAGTGACCCGTTCCCTTTCTATAAACCAAATTATTAGAATTTAGTCTGTCACTCTAAAAACTAATCAATTCTACACCCAATAAACAATATCTCCCTATTTATTTGCACTTCACCATGAATAACCCGCATATAGCCTTCGATTACCCAAGGATTCATGTGATATCTACTAGTTAAGAACTCATCTCCAGATAGGTCTCAGAATTCTTCAACTGTTTTAACAACTCAAATGACCAGCTTAAAATGTAAATTAAGATCAGGTATTAATATCATCACAATAATTAAAAATTTTAAGTTATGTTCTCCAACGAAATTAAATTATCTTATTATCTCTTCATAGTTGAAAGGAGAAAGAAAACTAACTACTCAGAATACATTGAATTAACACAACAAAACATATTTATAAAACTTTGAACCAAGTTACAAATACTTATCTGGAATGTTCCTTCAAGTGATTCGTTGACTCCTACTGACTCCAATGCAAAATGAAAGACTTCAACAGCAATAATACTTGCAAACTCACACTTACTACTCAATGAATTGAGTAGTAACACTCAAAATAACTAAAATAAACTCACTAATTACTTAATAAGGTGGTTCCTTAAAATTATTTTTAAGCGTGAGAGAACTCTAGGGTGCTTGGGGGGCACTTTCCTATGTAGAATTGACTCCTATTTATAGAGTTTCGAAAATGACCAGGGTTGCTTAAGGCATCTGTTCAAAATTCATACAAATACGATGTATCTTCTAGAAAGTAATTGTGGCGCCTAGGCGCCAGAATTTGGCGCATAGGCGCCAGAGTCTGTGACTAAGTCTTCGCACCTCTTCACTTTGGATCGCACCTCTTCGTGATTAAAACTATTTTTTCGTGTCCAGATGCATTGTATCACATGTCCTATGTATTAGGAGTAACAGCCAGTTTTCTAGAAGGTTTGATAACCGCTTAACACCATCAAAATAACTGCCCAAACTTGTCAAAAATCTTATTTACTTCAGTATTGAATGGGCGCTTAGGCGCTGAATTCTGGCGCATAGGCGCCAGACCTATAATTTCTTCAACTTTGCTTTTTAGCTCTATTTTTGCTCCTTTTTGCTTCTTTTTCCTTCTTGAACTCTTTTTTATCACCTACATCCAAAAATATAAAAATACCTTTCATTAAAACATAATATCTTTAAGAATTGAATCATAAATAAGACATAAAAATATGTACTTTTTAAGTGGATCAAATTCCCCCAAGCTTAAACGTTAGTTGTCCTCAAGTAACCCTTTTAATTACATAAAATATATAACATCTGGAATGAAGTTTAAATATTTAAGATTCCTTATAATTTTTGGTTTTATAAAAGCTTTAGCAAAAATTTAACCAAAATTCACTAATTAAGTTTAATTTTAAGAATTTAAAGAATATTTAACTACCAACTCATAAGACTTTCAATTTTTTCATTTATTTCAAGAATAATTGTAATTTATCATATTAAGGTCACATAGAATATTTTTAAGAAAAAGACTTTCATGAAAAATTTTCAAGTAAAAATATTTGTACTAAAAAATTAAGTTAAAAATGTAATTAGTTTTCTTCCTATAAGATAATTCAAGTGAAGCTAATTTTTTATTAGGCATCTCCTCAAACTTCTCCTCACATTTCTTTTTTTTTTTTGCTTTTTTCTTCTTTTTTTCTTTTTTTTCTTCTTTTATCCTTTTTTTAAGGATATTTTTCAATCCTACATTTTTAAATTTGTGAGGATTACTATATCTGGATAGCCTATTAAAGATTTTGAAATTCACTATCCTTAACTTATATTTAAAAACTTATACATTTTGACTTAATATTTATGACATTCTTAATAAGTATTTTTCAAAAATTATTTTAATCTTTTCTTTTTCAAGTAATAATCTTGATTCCTTAGTATTTCAAAAACATATTTCTCTTTACTATAAATAGAAAAATTTTAATCTTATTATTCTTTAAGTTAAATAATTTTATTCTTAAAATCAATCAAAACTATTGAAATTTTAGTTAAGTTACTAAATTATTTATAAATTAAAAAATTTAAGTAATGTTAAATAGATTTTTCGTTTTTTATGTTATGCTAATATTTTTTTTAAAGAAAATATTAGTACATTGAGAACAAGTAATATTTAATATTTGAAAATGTTTTCCCTTCCCCCAAACTTCAGCTTTAGTATAAAAATGAATCATAAAATTTTCTAAAGCATGAGAGAAAGAATAAAATAGGAATTTATCTTAGTAGAATGATGATGTGGTAATGAAAAACTCATTTCTACTTCTACACATGCTTTAATATGTATGTAACAGAAATGATTAAGCATATATATAAAAGTTTGCAGAGCAGGAGTTAATTTTTATAATTTTTTTCAAATATATATAATATTATTATTCTCTTTTTTATTTTTATTTAAAGCATGCAAAATTACTAACTATTCAGGAATACTAAACAGTAGGCTGAAATAGAAACAAACATTTATCATAGACGATAAAAATTCATCCATACTTCAGTCTTTAATACATAACACAATAGATGATCTAAAATAGTCTAAACATTAAAAGTCCACACAAAGTTAATTAAACAAATCAATACTAACCAATAACAACAAAATCAGACTCATCAGTACTAACATACTAGAAATTAAATACTAAAAACAAAATCAATACATCTTAGAAGGTAAATCAATCTACTAATCACTAGCTATAGCCTCCTCGTCGTCGTCACCAAAAGGAAATTCTACATCCTTTAGATGTACATAAGGTGAAAATCTAGAATAGGTAGGGAATTGAACATCATGATCACTCTTCAGGAATCTAACAAGAGACTTAGAATACTCAGCATCATAATCACTCTTCCTTTGGGTGTACTCAGAAAGATGATCGATCGTATCTACTCTAAAATGAGTTAGAAAGAACTCATTCTGTTGCTCCATAAACTTATCATGCATAGATTCCCAGAAACTAGATGGTGGCTCAGCAGTGGATGTAGAGGGTCCAGATGTAGAAGGTCTACCAGAAGTAGGTGATGAACTAGAAGGTGCGATAGAACTCTTACCTCAGAGTCGATCATAGATACTGACACTTTCTTGTCCAATAGGCTTTGTAGAATTGAGCTTTTCCTTTGAAAGCTCAGCAACAACTCCAGCACTTTCACACAGAGAATAAATCAAAGATGGAAATCCCAGTCCCACAGAAGTGCTAGAACGAGCAGTGGCCTCTACATAATCATAAATGATATTCCCAAAATCAATCGAATTCCTCTCCTGTATGTAGTAGTTGAGGATAGCTTTGTCCTTGGTAACCTCACTCAAATGGTTGGATGGAAGGAGGAGAGCAGAAATAAAGTAATGTCATGCCTTAGAAACACCATTTAGCTTAGAAGATGAAAAATTTAGCCATTTTTCGCTCAGGATCTTCCAAGCTCCAGCACCATCAGTCAAATAAGCAATAATAATCTCCAGATCTCCCTCAGATAGAGATAATCCAGAGTAATAACACTCGATGTTCAGTGGCAGGCTGTAGAAAATGTTGATTTGCTCTAGAGTAATCCTACTCCAACTCCTCTGACAAAGACCTCAAAATCTTTGACATCCAAGAAACTTGCATAAAACTCCCTAAAGACAGGGATAACAACAACAACAGTGAAATAATAGAATCGTTGCCAGTTGAGTGCAAAGATTGTATCTTCAACCCTTCCTCCATGATTGTAAAAACTTCCTTCCGAGATAAACTTTCTTGTCGTAGCAAAATCGTTGCAACGAAAATGTGTCGAGGTAGTGGCAAACTTGCTACGATCAAAATTTTCTCGTTCCTTTCCTCGTTTATATTTAGGTGTGATCTACCTAAAAAAATACCCATTTTTATGCCTTATTTATGATTCAATTCTTGAGGATATTATGCTTTAATGAAAGGTATTTTCATATTTTTGGATGTAGATGATTAAAAAGAGTCCAAGAAAGAAAAAGAAGGAAAAAGGAGCAAAATGGAACAAAAATGAAGAAAATTTTGGAATTATTGGCTTGGAGCCTAGACGCCAAAGTACGGCGCCTAAGCACCAGTTCGATACAGACACTATCAAGTTTTTTTGATGACTTTGGACAGTTATTTTGATGGTGTTAAGAGGTTATTGGAGCTTCTAGAAGACTGGAAGTTACTCCTAATATATAGGATATGTGATATAATGTATTTGGACACAAGGAAATGGTCTGGATCACTAAGAGGTGTGACCCAAAGTGAAGAGGTGCGAAAGACCTGGTCACGGAGTCCTGCGCCTAGGCGTGACGGTTACCTTCTAGAAGATATATTGAATTTGGACAAATTTTGAAGAGGTGCCTTAAGCAACCCCTAGCCAAATTCAGAGCTCTATAAATAGGAGCCCATTGTACAGAGAAAATCGCACCAAAACCTCCCCTCTTAGTACACATACCCATTTTAGCATATTCTCTCTCATCTCTAGTTTTATTTAGTCTCTTCCACACTTAGGGTGCCACTTTATTTTGTATCTAGTGAGTTTATTTTGAGTGTTTATTGCTGTTAGAGTCTTTCATCATTAGTTTGGAGTCAGTAGATGTCAGCGAAGCTCTTGAAGAAACACTTTAAATAAGTATTTATACTTTGGTTCAAAGTTTTATAAATATGTTTTATTGTGCTATTGTAATGAGTTCCGAGTAGTTAGTTATCTTTCTCCTTTCAACTATGAAAAGATTATAAATTAATTAAATTTCATAGGAGAATTAAATATAAAATATTTTAAAATATTGTGATGATATTAATACCTGATCTTAGTTTACCTTTTAAATTGGCCATTTAATTTGTTAAAACCTGTTGAAGAATTTTGAGACCTATCCGGAGATAAATTCATAACTAGTAGATATCACATGAATCCTTAGGTAATCGCAGGCTATACGCGGATTGTTTAAGGTGAAGTGCAAATAAATAGGAAAATATTATTTATTGGGCGTAGAATTAATTAGTTTTTAGACTGACAGACTAAATTCTAATAATTTGGTTTATAGAAAGGTAACGGGTCACTGGTAGGGCCGACCATAGCCACCCTTAGACATCTAGTAGTGTGAGCCTAGATTAACCATTCTACTAATAAAATATCCTGAGCCTAACTATAGATTACTCAATGTTCTTTGCACCTGGACCAAAGGGTAAAGAATTGGAATGCTTCTATTTGACACAATACTATAATCTTAATTCCCTAAAAAAGATAATTAACCTATAATTCTTGGATTAGTTGAAAAAGGAGAAAGTCATTTTTATACTTGCATAAAATTTTAGTTACTGCTTACTTTACTTTCCTACTTGTTGCTTACTTTCTTTTAGTAAAAATTATAAGTTAATTAAATGCGAATATATATATATATATATATATATATATATATATATATATATATATATATATATATAAAGAGTATATATTATTTGCATAAGAAAATTTCAAAATATTACTTATATCTCTTACTTTTTATTTCACTATCCATGTGGGATCGATAACCAGGACTCCACTAGAACCCTATATTACTTGAATGATACGTATACTTGCGTTTAAAATTGTGACTTTTACAAATAAAATCTAAATATAAAATATTAAAAGTAAACCTCGCACATCAAGTTTTTGAAACCATTTGCTGGAAATTAAATACTCCAAAAAGTAGTATCAAATTCTTATATTTTAAAGCATATATAAAGTCGCATCGCATCAAGGTGTCATCTAAACATGAAATAAAAACATAAAATAAATTATAGGATCAAAGGAATTGAACTAATTTAAACTTTTCAAACCTGAAAGAGATTTAAAATCCATGGATTTAACTCTAAAAATCAAATTTTTCTCAAAATTTTGGTTCTCTTGAAAGAGAGCAAAATCTATGGTGAAATTTGAAAATAAACGGTTTAGAAGCTAGATCTGACCTTGAGATGAAGAAATCAAGTGATTCCAAACTTAAAAAATTAAAAATTTGGCCTTAAAATGGATCCTAAGGCTCTATTTTTGCCAAAATGGGAAGAACAAGAAGCTTGGGCGTTGAAAATGGTGTTGGGGTGTTTAAGAAGATGAAGTTTTGGGTTCAGGCCGAATCGGCGCCTTGGCGCCGAATTCTGGCGCCTAGGCGCCAGACTTGCCTTTCCAAAAATTCGATTTAAAAATTATATTTCCACTAAAACTTAACAAATTCGACTTCTATTTACTCACATGAGAGTATTACTTCAATTTCTAACTTCTAAATATTTCCACAATCAATTAAAATGATAAATTATATCCACGTTTCAATCTCAAGATATAACCAAACTTTTCAATTCCATTTCATTTTTTTTTCATTCCAAGCTCCATAAATTCAAGAAAAAGACTATAACAAGGTTCTTCATTCTATAAACAACACAAACAACATCAATTTAAAGTAAATTCTAAATCCAACAACACACATTAAATAATTAAGCAAACACACAAACCAAATTTTTGACTCACTAAAACATGACTCAATCACACTTAGAACACATAAAAGATCTATTCAACACCGAACTTTAATTTCCATCCCTCTCGTAATGAAGTTCGCTTGGCCCGCATGGATAAAAAATCAACACCCTTGGAAATTCCAAAGCCGTCTTCTCATCAATCCACTTGTTCTTCTCATACATTGCTACTTGAGCATCTTGATAGGCCACCATATGATCGAACTGAAGTTTCTTCTGCCATTCAAAATGCTCAATTTGATGATACATCGCATGCAAATGATTCTTAATGCTCTGAAGTCCGCCTCAATCTTTTCTAAATGACTAAATAACCTCTCCATACTAAGTACAATAAAACCATTAAAATAAGGTTGAGGATCTTTAGAAGATTTTTCTCTTACCTCATTGCCATGATTTCCTCTCTCTATTGCTTCCAAACTTCTCTTATCTCCTCCAAATGAATTGTTCTTGTCAAAAATAGGTTTTCTTAGGGATTGGGGATGAAGATAGGGCAATTTAAAAGGAGATTTCGTGTGAAAAACTGAAGATTTTTTGTTTTTACACGATCTGTAACTGCGGCGCTTAGGCACCAAAATCTGGCTCCTAGGCGTCGGATTATCGATACCATTGGTTATGCTGGCGCTTAGGTGCTGACTTTGGGCGCCTAGGCACCGGAACCACGTTCGACTCTATTTCATATATCGTCAAATTTGTAAAATTTCTGTCTTAAAAATAGGTCTATTAAAAGGATGTGATCAACACACAAACATCGATAAAGATAAATTCAAATCACAAATAATCACAATAATAATATATGGGTTGCCTTCCATAAAGCGCTTGGTTTAACGTCATCAGCCCGACCTAATCAGTTGAATTAACCGGGTAGACATAGTTCATAAGCCTCCTTGTAATTTGGTTTCATTTCTTCCATTTAAGGCTTCAGTCTTAATCTGTTAACTTTAAATATTTTTCCTGTATTGGGATCTTTAATATCCATAGCTCCATAAGGGTATACTTTCTCAATTATAAATGGTCCCGTCCATTTAGATCTTAATTTTCTAGGAAAAAGTTTTAAACGAGCATTAAATAATAATACTTCTTGTCCAGGCTTAAATATTTTTTTTGAAATCTTTTTGTCATGCAATTTCTTCATTCTTTCCTTATAAATCTTTACATTTTCATAAGACTCATTGCTTATCTCTTCCATTTCATTCAGTTGTAACAATTGTTTCTCTCCTGCAGCATTCAAATCATAATTGAACTCCTTTACCGCCTAGTAAGCTTTATGTTCCAGTTCAACAGGTAAGTGAAAATATTTACCATAAACTAACCGATAAGGTGACATTCTGATAGGTTTCTTATAAGCTGTTCTATAAGCCCATAATACAAAATCAAATCTATCAACCCAGTCAGTTCTTTTAGGATTAACAGTCTTTTCTAATATTCTTTTAATTTCTCTGTTTGATACTTTAGCCATTCCACTTGTTTGTGGGTGATAAGCAATTGCAATTCTATGTTTAATTCTGAATTTTTCCAGTAATGATTGAATTCTTACATTTCTGAAATGACTTCCCCCATCTGTGATAATTACCCTTGGCATTCCAAATCTTGTAAAAAACATCTTTAAAAATTTAGAAACACTTTTAGAATCACAGTTAGGTAAAGCTACATCTTCAATCCACTTTGAAACATAATCAACTGCTAATAAAATATAAATCTTTACAGATGATGGTACAAAAGGTCCCATAAAGTCTAAACCCCATACATCAAAAATCCCAATTTCTAATATATAGTTTAGAGGCATTTCATCTTTTCTGGATATATTCCCCATTCTTTGACATTGATCACAAGTTTTCACATAATGTCCACCTTCTTTGAATAATGTAGGCCAATAAAATCCAGAATTTAAAATTTTAAACGCAGTTTTATCCACTCTAAAGTGTCCTCCAAATTCAGAATCGTGACATTTTTGAATAATTGCAAAAGTTTCTTCATAAAGTACACATCTTCGAATCACAAAATCTCTTCCTATTTTAAATAAATAAGGGTCTTCCCAAATATATGATTTATAATCATTCTTGAATTTCTTAATATATTTGTTATCCAATCCATATGGTAAAATATTGCTAACTAAATAGTTAACTATATCTGCATACCAAGACATTGATATTCCTTGAATAACATATAACTACTCATCAGGGAATTTCTCATTTATGTTTTCTTCATGAATCTTTTCACTATTATTTTTTATTCTTTATAAATGATCAACAATTTGGTTGTCAGCTCCTTTTTTGTCCACTATTTAAAAATCAAAATCTTGTAAAAGTAAAACCCATCCGATCAATCTAGGTTTAGCATCCTTTTTAGACATTAAATACTTAATAGCAGAATGGTCAGTATGTACGATACATTTGGTTCCAAGAAGGTAAGGTCTAAATTTAAAAAAGGCATATACTATTGCTAAAAGCTCTTTCTAAGTAGTAGTGTAATTTATTTGAGTTTCATTTAGAGTTTTGCTAGCATAATATATAACTTTGAAAATTTTCTCATATTTTTGTCCCAATGCAGCTCCAATTGCATAATCACTGGCATCACACATTAATTCAAAAGGTTTACTCCAATCAGGTGCAACAATGACAGGTGTAGTGATTAATTTTTCTTTTAAAATATTGAACTCATTCAGACAATATTTATTAAATTCAAACTTAGCTTCTTTTTCTAATAAATGACAAAGAGGTTTAGTAAATTTAGAAAAATCCTTTATATATCTCCTATAAAATCCAGCATGACCCGAAAAACTTCTCACATCAGTAACTATAGTAGGTGGCTGAAGTTCAGCAATAATTGTCACTTTTGCCTGATCAACTTCCATACCTTTTTGTGAAATTTTATGTCTAAGTACAACTCCTTTTGTGACCATAAATTGACATTTTTCCCAGTTTAGAACTAAATTTGTTTCTTCACATCTTTTCAGAACTTTCGTTATATTTTCCAAGCAAAATTCAAAAGAAGTTCTAAAAACTGAAAATCCTCCATAAGTACTTTAATTCCTTTATCAATTAAGTCACATAATATTGACATCATACATCTTTGAAAAGTTGCAGGTGCATTACATAAACCGAAAGGCATTCTTCTAAAGGCAAATGTTCCATAAGGACTTGTAAATGTTGTTTTCTCTTGGTCCTCAGGAGCAACGTGTAATTGATGATAACTAGAATATCTATACAAAAAATAGAAATATGAGTGTCCAGCTAATTTATCCAGCATCTGATCCAAGAAAGGTAAAATAAAATGATACTTTCTAGTGGTGTTGTTTAATTTTCGATAATCAATGCAAATTCGCCATCCAGTAACTTGTCTTGTATGGATTAATTCATTTTTTATCATTAAGAATGACAGTTACTCCTCCTTTCTTTGGAACCCAATGAATAGGACTTACTCATTGACTATCTGAAATAGGATAAATAATTCTAGCATCTAACCATTTTAAAATCTCTTTTTTAACAACCTCTTTCATAATTAGGTTCAATCTTCTTTGAGGTTCAATAGTGGGTTTACAATTTTCTTCCATTAAAATCCTATGCATACAGATTGAAGGGCTTATTCCTTTTATATTTGTAATAGTCAAACCAAAAGCTTTTTTATAATTCATCAGAGCTCCTATTAATTTTTCTTATTGATCTTTGTTTAGTTCTGAAGATATAATCACAGTTAAAGTTAATGAATTTCCAAGAAATGCATATTTTAAATGTGCAGGTAACATTTTTTATTCCAGTTCAGGGGCTTTTTCAACTGAGGGTAAAAGTATATCATTTTTAGTTGTGTCTAAAATTTCCCAATTATCATGAATAAAATGAGTTTCCTCAGATAAATTTTCTTCATTTACTTTTTAAATTTTGTTCAGTTAATGACTCATTATATAACATAGATTCATCATTTTTTTCTTTGGAAATGACCTTACATTTTTCTTGATAATGCTTTTCAATTATATAATAAAAAATATCCATCCGATAACATTTCTCTTTGTCATGATAACTCATTGATTTCAGAACATTAAATGTTATCTCTTGATCATTAACTCTCACTGTTAATTCTCGTTTTTGCACATCAATCATAGCACGTCTGGTAGCTAGAAAAGGTCTCCATAAAGAAATAGGTATTTATTTATCTTCTTCCATATCCAGTACAATGAAATCCACAGGGAAGATAAATTTATCCACCTTAATAAGAACATCCTCTATAACTCCTTTAAGATAAGTAATAGATCGATCAACTAATTGAAGGGTTACAGTGGTGGGAGAAATCTCTCCTAAATCTAACCTTGGAAAAATAGAAAATGTCATGAGATTAATACTAGCTCCTAAATCATACAAGGCTTTCAACAAAATTTTTCTCCAATAGCACATGGTATAGTGAAACTTCTAGGATCTTTATGTTTCTGAGGTAGTTTCTTTTGATTTATTGCACTGTATTCTTTGCTTAATGCAACAGTTTCATAAGCTTCAAATTTCCATTTCTTGCTTAAAATATCTTTCATAAATTTTGCATAGCTCGGCATTTGTTCCAAAGCTTCAACAAAAGGAATGTTGACGGTAAGTTTCTTAAAAATTTCAAAGAACATAGAAAATTGATGGTCAAGCTTCTGCTGTTTTAATCTTTGAGGAAAAGGTGGTGGTGGTCTTTCAACTTCCACTTTAATAGGAATTACAGTCTGATCTTTACTTGGAGAAAGAGTTTCTTTAGATTTTTCAATCTCTTCAACTTCTCTCTCTTTTTCAATTTCATTCTAAATTTTCTCTTTTAATTCCTTTCCACTTCTAAGTTGTACAGCTTTTGCTTGTTCATGGTCTTTTCCAGTTTCTTTTGAATTAATTTTGACGTTGTTAGGCAGTGTTCCTTGAGGTCTGTAATTAATAAAATTAGCAATTTGACACATCTGATTCTTAATATTTCGAATAGCAGTGTTTTGACTTTGTAACTGATTACCTAGTTGCAAGATCAATTCTTCTACAAATAACTTTTTCTGCTGATTGTTAAAACTAGGAGGATAATTGGTCTAAAGTTTGAATTTCCTTGATTATTCTAATTCCCGGTTGGATTACCTTGATTATTACTCCATTGTTGATGTCCATTATTCCAATTAAAATTAGGGTGATTTTTCCAACCTGCATTATAATAATTCAAATAAGGATTATTAGTTTTACTAGGAATAGCTTGCAAAGTCTCTATAATTTGAGAATCATCAATATTTGCAGAATTATCATTACTTTCATGTGACATATTAATAGCAAAATTATCCAATTTCTAAGATATCGCAACCACTTGTGAAGCTAAAATAGAAAAGGCTTCATTATCTTGAATACTTGCCACTCTTTTAAGATTAACCTTTTCAGAAGGCCATTGAAAATTATTATTAGCCATTTCTTCAATTAAGTTATAAGCTTCATCAAATTTCTTAGCCATTAAAGAACCACCACCAGCAACATCTATAATAGATCTAAGTGATCCAATAAGTCTGTTATAAAATGTTTGAATAATTAACAAATCTGGTAAAGCATGATGAGGACGTTTTCTTAATAGTTCTTTAAATCTTTCACATGCTTCATAAATTGTTTCTCCATCAAATTGCATAAATGAAGTAGTATCATTTCTTAATTTAGCAGTTTTAGAAGGAGGAAAATATTTAGTAAGGAATTTTTGTGCCATATATGCCTAAGTTTTAATAGAATAAGTTGCTAATGAGTTAAGCCACATCTTTGCTTTATCTTTTAAAGAAAAAGTAAAGAGTTTAAGCCTAATAGCATCATCAGAAACATTATTATATTTAAAGGTAGAACAAAGTTCTAAGAAACTAGCAAGGTGTAAATTTGGATCCTCATTTGGTGTTCCTCCAAATTGATTATTTTGAACCATTTGAATAATAGAAGGTTTAAGCACAAAAGAATTAGCATCTACAAAAAGCATTTGAATACTAATATGAAGTTCATCAGCTGTAGGGTTTACATAATCCCTTAATGGTTTATAAACATTTTGTTCATTAATTTCAATTGGATTTTGATTAATGTTATGTAAGTTAGCCATTTCCTTATATTTTTTAATTTGTTTTGCTTTTCTAATTCTTTTAACAGTTCTTTCTAATTCAAAATCAAAAGGTAATAATCCTTCAGATCCACAACTAAGCATAAAAAAAATAAAATCTTTTTGGTATTTTTGTTTATATGCATTTTTTTATATTTTTGTTTTTATTTATTTATTTTATTTTTTAAAGAAATAAAAGTGTATATATATTTTAATTTGAAAAATATAGAAATTGTCTTTTCACTTTTTTTTCTTATCTTCCCCGACAACGACGCCAAAAACTTTAACCTAATCTTTACGAATGTAAGAATTTATGAATTTATATTTAAATATTTATAATAATTTTTTTAAAAGTCACAATTTCAAACGCAAGTATATGTATCGTTTCAAGTAATACACGGCTCTATTGGAGTCCTGGTTATCAATCCCACAGGGAAGATTAAGTGAAAATTAAATTTAAGAAATATATTAGATTTTGAAATTAAAAGTAATTATTATTATTATTTCTTTTCAAAATTCAGATTTTTAAGTTTAATTAAATTTCTATTAAATACAAATAAGCAACAATAAAGTAAATTGTTTATGCAAGTATAAATAAAACAACTTTCTCCTTTTTCAACTAATCCAAGATTTTTCAGAATAATTATCATTTGTTGAGAACTTGAAATTATGGTATTGGGCCAAATAGAAGAATTCTTATTCTTTACCTTCGCTCGATATTATAAAGAACATTGGCTAATATATAGATTGGTTCAGGATGTATTATTATTAGAATGGGTTAATCTAGGCTCAAACTTCTAGATGTCCAAGGGTAGCTATGGTCGGCCCTACTAGTGACCCGTTCCCTTTCTATAAACCAAATTATTAGAATTTAGTCTTCCACTGTAAAAACTAATGAATTCTACGCCTAATAAATAATATCTTCCTATTTATTTGCACTTCACCATGAATAACCCTCATATAGCCTTCGATTACCCAAGGATTTATGTGATATCTACTAGTTATGAACTCATCTCTGGATAGGTCTCTAAATTCTTCAAAAGGTTTTAACAATTCAAATGAACAGTTTAAAAAGTAAATTAAGATCAGGTATTAATATCATCGCAATAATTAAAAATTTTAAGTTAAGTTCTCTAACAAAATTAAATTATCTTATTATCTCTTCATAGTTGAAAGGAGAAAGAAAACTAACTACTCAGAACACATTGAATTAACACAAGAAAATATATTTATAAAACTTTGAACAAAGATACAAATACTTATCTGGAAAAAGTGATCCGCTGACTCCTACTGACTCCAATGCAAAATGAAAGACTTCAACAACAATGACACATGCAAACTCACACTTACTACTCAAGGAATTAAGTATTAACACTAAAAATAACTAGAATAAACTCACTAATTACTTAAGAATGTGGCTCCCTAAAATTATTTTTAAGCATGAGAGAACCCTAGGGTGCTTGGGGGCACTTTCGTCTGTAGAATTGACTCCTATTTATAAAACTTCGAAAATGACCAGGGGTTGCTTAAGGCACCTCTTTAAATCTCATCTAAATACAATGTATCTTCTAGAAAGTAACTGTGGTGCCTAGGCATCAGAATCTGGTGCCTAGGCGCTGGAGTTCGTAACAAAGTCTTTGCACCTCTTCGAGATTAAAATTGCTTTCCCATGTCTAGATGCATTGTGTCACATGTCCTATGTATTAGGAGTAACTTCCAGTCTTCTAGAAGGTATGATAACCGCTTAACACAGTCAAACTAACTGCCCAAAGTTGTCAAAAATCTTATTTGCTTCAGTATCGAACTGGCGCTTAGGCGCCGGATTCTGGCGCCTAGGCGCCAGACCTAAAATTTCAGTAACTTTTCTTTTTAGCTCAATATTTGCTCCTTTTTGCTCTTTTTTCCTTCTTGAACTCTTTTTTATCACCTACATCCAAAAACATAAAAATACTTTTCTTTAAAGCATAATATCCTTAAGAATTGAATCATAAATAAGGCACAAAAATGGGTACTTTTTAAGTGGATCATAAGGTGAATGATGACTCATCCATATCATAAGCAATTCATAAAGGGGTGACACCTCTTTTACCCCCCCTCATGATTGTGTTTAACCATGGTTAAAATGGTGGGTCATGGGTTACTCAATGTGTTTATCCATGTGTGATGAGTCTCATGAGTCATGGGTTGACCCATTGATGTCATTTATGATGTCATGGTGGAGTTTTTAATTTGGAGGACATTTATATAAGATGTCATCTTTAATTTGAATTTTAGGGTTATTTTCTTATAATTCCACTTAAAATTAATTATGTAATTAATTACAAGTTTAGGAAATTATAATAATAACCAATAAATAATCAACATGATATTGGAGGTTAATTATTTGATTCATTATTTTAATTTGGTTCAAAATTGGGTGTTTTGACCAAATTTGACTAAAGTTGACCATAGTTGACCAGGATTGACCATGCTTGGCCAGTCCAAGTCTAGGGTTGACCCAAGTGATTTACTTAACTTTGTCATGATTAATATAATCATGGGTCCATTAATTTTTGTAATAGGACCTAGGTTTAACTAGGGTTAACCAAATGACCAAGTTTGATCATTTTAATGTCTCAAATTAATCAAATGAGTCAAATTTGACTAAATTGGGGTATAAATTGACTTGGTGGTCAATGGGTTTGGCATTGGGTCAATGTGGAGGTTTTTAAGTCATGAATTGATCATTTTGACCAAATTTGGGTTAGAAGTTGACCAGTTTGGTCATTGGGGGTGGTCTATGGGTCATGAATTGACCATTTTGATCTAGTTTGACTATTTGGGTCAAAGGATGACCGGTTTGGTCAATGTGGTCGTCATTGGGTCATGGGTTGACCATTTTGACCTAATTTGACCATTTGGGTTAAGTGTTGACCTGCTTGGTCAATGGGGTGGTCATTAGATCTTGGGTTGACCATTTTGACCTAATTTGACCATTTGGGTCAAGAGTTGACTTGTTTTGTCAATGTAGTGGTCATTGGGTCAAGGGTTGACCATTTTGACCTAATTTGACCATTTGGGTCAAGGGTTGACCAGTTTGGTCGATGTGGTGGTCATTGGGTCAAGGGTTGACCATTTTGACCTAATTTGACCATTTGGATCAAAGGTTGACCTGTTAGGTCAAGAGTTGATCAGATCAGGGTTTGTCATTATTGATTTGATCATTTTAGGATGTCATTAAGATTTGGGTTAGAAAGACTTTGTTATGTTTTTACCTAAACACTAGGATTTAGTGACCATTGGTAAGTTTTAGGAAGTCAATATTGGTAGAGTCCCTTTCTCAAGATGATTTATCAATGATCCTCACAAAAGTGAGGTCAACAAGGTAAGTGGCTCAAGTTTGGAATAGTTATTATAGGTACCCAAAAAGAGAAAGTTAGGGGAAGCACAGCTCCAAGAAGAATCTTAGTGATTTCCCAAATTATCATATTGTTTAGCTTCAATTTGAGCTATTTATTTATTGTTTCATCCTACCAATTTTGTTATTTAGCTCTTACATTCACTTGATATCGATCATGTGAATAACCTATAAAATATGAGGATTTATGTCATATCATATGACCATCTTGGAACCTAAGATGAGTTAGGGCTTCTATTGCATGCAGTGCAAAAACCTAAAGGGATAAAGTGAGGATTTATGCTACACTAGGTAACCTACCCCGAAATCCTATAGCTTATTTTTAATTCGAAGGATTTTACTGTTCAACTTGGTCATGCTGCCCACTATGCATGCTTCGAGCTTCTTGTCGTAGCAGGCTTAGTTTTAGAAGTTTCAAATTGAAAAGATGAGAGAAGTGTCATGTTCTGGAAATGTTTAAATTACAGTGTCTTAATGTCATATTAAGGGAATTTTTAAGTTGATTATAGAGACACCAGTTATGATCCCAATAGTCCGGATGAATTTACCAAATTCAACAAGATGAATTCAACACTTTCATTCAGATTGTGGGAAATTTCGTTAGCATCCATAGGTTGCATCCTCCGAGGGATTCTCGATCATCCAATAGAGACATTATAATTTAGTTGCAATTGTGATTTTTGTTATTTTGTGATAAAATTTTGAGTTGTCTTATATTTTTATTGTTGTGGCGGTGAATTTTATCTTATTTTGATTTAATTTGATTTTTGGTTTCAGTTTTGTGGCTATTATAAAAGTTTTAGTTTTCATGCAGGGTGACATTGTTATTTAACATGCAAACTTGTAAGCAAGATAATTAAAAAAAGAAAGTATAGAAAATAAGGTACCAAAAACTTATAAAAGCGTACCTACCGAGTCTCTTCATTCCTCCACCTAAAACTTTAGTATCTTTTGCAGTTGACATTTATAATTTGTAGGAAAGTAAAGCTTATAGATAGATTCAGCATGGGCCTACTAAGTTCTATATAACAACTTGGTGGGTTCTATTTATTCATTTGAGATATGCTTTCCTTTAATAAGTATAATAGGTTCAGTTGTCCTATAAAATGTCCAGAAGACTGATCCCCGAATATTTACCCTTACGTTTTTTCACTTTATATTTCTTTTCAATGATAATATCTCTTTCTTTGCAACGGATGCCAAAAACTTGACTCTGAAGCAAATAAGAAATATATTTTAATTATTTTATAAAATGGGATTCTACGCAAGCATACGTATCGTTTATCAAGTAATATAGGACTTTCTGATTAAGCCCGAGATATAAAACCAACAGAGAAATGTCTAAAAATATAAAGAAATAAGAAAATTAACTTTTACTTTTTAATTGATTTTGTAAAGTATGTTTTAAAATAGATAATTTGAAAATTGTTTTTGATATTTTTTATTTTAAAAAAAAGTAAATCAAGCAACTAAAATTAACAAGACTCTAAAAATGATATGAAAGCAATGAGAATCAAATATGTTTTTCATCTTTTAATAAATCAGTAATAATTATGGAATTTCATTGTGGAAGTATTTAAATGTGTTGTCCCAAAAATGAGCAATTATATTCTTTACCCTTACTTGGTTCTATATAAAAAATTGGTTAATTTGAAGCTTTGAAATTTTGTAAATGGGTTAGGCAAGGAAGATACCAGCTCTCACTTTAGAGTTCCCTTGATTCCTTCAACATGGGGCCTAACATCTCATAACAAAATTTTTCACCTCAAACCAAATTTGGGGGCATTAGCCTGTCACTCTAAAGTCCTCTAATTTTACTCCCCATTAAAACATATCTCCCTATTTATTTGCACTCAATTATATAAACTGCAATTCTCATCCATACAATTGCATGTGATTCTTTCCAATTGTTGATTGAGACAATGCCACATTCGATCTTACATAATCTCCCAACAAATTTTAACATCTTAATTAGCCAAATTAAGAAGCAAATTAAGTGCAAGGAAATAAATCATCACAACTTCTTTCAATATTAAACTTATATACTTCACACAACTTCCTTCCATAATTTAATTACTTCATCATTTAAAATGATAAAGATAAATAAAACTACTCAGAACTCATGGAGAAAATACAAACACAATTTGATTGAAAGTAGAAATGATAGTGAAAGCACAGTAAGTTTTACTTAAAAACCAAATGTAAAAAAAAAGATAAACACTTATCTGAAAATCCACTCCACAAGACTATGAAAGTTCCATTAAAATTTTATTTTCCACTAAAATACTCCACAGTGGTTGGCGCCCAACTCTGAGGATTGACTTTGCTAAATTTTAATACAAACTATGATAAAGTAAAGTAGAAGAGTAAATAAAATTTGGTGAGAAGAAGGCTCTCCTCCTTCCTCTTTCCCTGTAAACAACTTTAAGCTTTTCTCTAACTTCTCCCACCAAAATTTTCTCCTAAACTCTTCTCTTGGGTGTGGTTGTTGACCTCATTTTTGGTGAGGTCTTTCTTTCCTCTTTGTGCTTAGGATCTAGCCATAGGACTTCTCCTTGACTATCCTAGAAGACTAGAGATGGAACCCACCATTTAGAAATTCAAACCAAATCTTAACTCTCTTTGGAATCCTACATGGATGGTCTTCAACCTCCAAATCACTTGAAAGGTCAAGATCAATGTGTGGAAAGACAAGGATGAGTTCCTATAGGATGGTCAAACCTTAGGACAACCTTGGGTGGCCTGGTCTGGGTGAGGTCTAGCTTGCACACACTATACTCCTGCACACATCCTAAACCCTAAACCATTTTTGCCCAATCTTGGCTCCTGATTCATTAGAGCACTCATATGGATGGATCCTAACCCCTAGCCCCTTAGCTAAGAAGGTTAGGAACAACATATTAGATGTTCAAAATGAGCATTTTCTTGGTCCATGGCTGAACCTAAACTATTTCACTCCATCCAACCATAACCAAATTTCATTTTCTCAAAATTCCAAATTTTAACCCCGGGTCCCTAAACTTATCCAAAATTACCTAAATTGCCCATATAGCTACCAAATCATCCAAAACTCTTCAAAATTTCCCAAAAAAAATTACCCAAAATTCTCAAAATTCCTGAAAATCATTTCAAAACAATTCCCACCTCTTGAATGCACCAAAATAACCCAATACACTCCAAAGAACCTTCCTATACCCTAAATACCCTTTTTAGACCAAAATTCCAAAAGTTCCCAAAAAATTCCAAAAAATCCTAAAAATTACCAATTTTATTTTGTTTAACTACACCATAACCCAATTTTGCCAAATTAACCCACTTTCAACCCAAAATCCCAAACTTGGCTCACTTAGCCCAAATTGACCCAATGTCAAACCAAATCAACCCAATTGACCCTAATGCTGATCAAATTCAATTCTAATCTTCAATTCAACATTCACAATACCAATTGAAATCAAAATCAACCCCAATTTGGTTCACATTTGAATTCAATCTCAACTTAAACCAAAACCCCTAATTTTTCCTAAGTGACCCAATTCACCCTAATATGACCCAAAGCCACTCAATTTTCCCCAAACCAAATCCTAAACTCTTTATAACACATCCCTATACCAAATACAACTCTCATTTGGCCAAATTTTGATTGAAACCCCATGGAAAATCATTTGAAACCAAAATCCTCAAATTTTTCCTAAATTTGCCACATGGCCTAAACCCTCCAAATTGAAATCCCTAAACCCAAAATTTCCACCCAATTTCTATCCTAAATCTTTCATAACAATCACTTTCGTCAATTTGAACCATTAATTGGATCCAAGCCAAGCTCTAACCTAACCTAAACCCAAGTCCAACCCAACATTACCCAAATTGACCAAAACCTTAAAACTCACTAAATTGACTCCTCAATTGAACTCAAAACCATTCCAAGTCTTCATGCAAAATATTCATTACAATCATGTGCACAATGTTGCTCAAGACATTTGCACTCAACTCAAGCTCAAGCCCAAGTTAGCCCAACCTTGACCCAAATGAACCAAATTGAACCTATGACCAAACCTAGCAAAATTAAACCAAATGTGACTAAACCAACCCTTCCAAAGCCACCAATTGAACCCTAGGAACCACCCTAGATCCACCTAACCCAAGCTAGGTGAGCCATGGACCAAAGGTCCCCAATTTTAGGGGATTTCATCCCTTAAGTGGCTAAATCCTCTTTTGCATTACCCTAAATCTCCCCACAACTGAATAATCACAATTAAACTTCCCCCTAGCTCACCTGACCTCAAGGGCCAGCACCCTTATCCTTGTCGGCCAGTCCATTCGCCGAAGGGAACCAAAACCGAGAGCCACCTCCAAGTTAAACTCACCAAACTCAACCAATTGGCCACCTCAGCCAAAATTGCCACTGAAGCTCTTCTTCCCTCCGCCTAAGCAGATGAATACACCCATCAATTAGCTCCCAGCTCAACCCAATAGCCCTGGCCAAATAAGCATCCCCTTTTGGCCAAACCAAGTTGTTGAAAATTTTCTCCAAGAAACCCTCCCAAATTGCTCCCAATCCTTCCCATAGCACAGAGAAGCTCAGACCCACTACATTTCTGCCATAATCCCCATTGATTAAACTCAATTTCAGAGCTCAATTGTAGGTTAGAAAATAATACACCCACTAAAACTCAACAAAAATCAAATTAACTCTTCCTACACCTTCTCGAGAGGTAGAGAAGAAGTTCCTTAGTGAAAGCCCCCTCACTAGACCACCCATTTGTCCTATCGGCCAGAGCACCAAATCGGGTCTGGTCACTTTCATATCCAGACAATTCACCATCGCTCTAGGCTTCATCCCTAGCTTCTTAGACCATTACAAAGGTGTGAAGCATCTCTGATCGAAGCCTCACTTCTCAGAGCTAAGGTATTGAGTCTTTCTTTCTCCCGAGCTTCCAGCGATTCTCAATTTTATTTGGCTTGATTTCAATGCATGTTAGTCTTATGGATGTGTTTGTTTAGCTTAGACGAGCATGTAGAAACAAACCACACTTAATTTGGTTAAGAAATGAAGGAAAAATTAGGTCTAGAAAACGTGCGGTTGCGGGTTCACACCAGACGGAGACGATGACCCATAGTCGTTGGATCACGCGTGTAACTAGAGGGCCAGGATCGCGCCGGACGAGAAGATTAGACGGAACCGCGGAGATGCATGGCGTTGAGTTAAGTAGGAAAATCATGATTTTCTGAATTATTTAAATACCAGGAACTTCAAAAATCCATATCTTTGCATAGAAAAATCAAAAAAATAAAAGAAAAATACCCTCTTACACAGTGAACCGAGGAGAATAATGTGAAATAAAAATAAAAATTATTTGCTAAGTATTTATTTTTTAATTAATTAAATACAGTAAAACTTAAATCAATTCTCCACTCACACACACAATTCACCATGGCTTTGGACTATGGGGCTTTTGTTCCCTCTGTCCTTGGGAACATTCCCTGAATTTTTCAAGGCCAGAGGAGATCCCTAAACAGAGAACCATATTTTCTAAGTTTATGTGCCTATTTTGATAATTTAAATGTAATAATTATTATAATGGTTGAAAAATTCTAGGAAAATTAGGATAGGTTCCTTATGACCAGAGGAACTTAGGAAAATTATTTTATAAGCTAAAACATTAAAGATAACTCTGATTGCTCACTTGACTTCAAACTAACTTTGAATTAATTAGAGTAAATTAAAAATTTAAATAACTCAAAATCAATTCTCCACTGTTCTATAGGGTAATAGAAACCCCCATAAAGATTTAAAGTAAATTGGAAATGGTTTGACCCCTTAAATGAACTTGTCAAGTAACATAACCATTTTGGACATTAAAAAAATTCATAAAACTCAAAATATAATTTAAAAATTCACCAAATTGGTTTTGAGGGCTCTCTGATATCAGAGAAGTTAAGAAAAATTTAAATGGGAATTTTCCTAAAATTTTCATTTTCAACCTATTTTTGAATATTTTAATAATAAAAAAATTATAAAAATCACAAAAATATTAAAAGTCATAAATATGTCATATTTGGTCAACTAATCACTTAGGAACCAACCAAACATTTTTCGTAAGTCTCTAAGTAAAGATATTGAATTTTAAAGACTTAAGCTAATTTTTAAAATTTAAAAAATGAATTTTTTATCCTTTTCACTAAAAATAATTCTAAATATTCAAAGAAAAATCAGAAAAATATAAAATTCGTTTCTTTGAGTCCCTTGGGGTCAGAGAAATTTAAGAAAAATATAAAACCTATTTCTCTACTTTGATTTTATTTTATAATTAATTAATACTCCAAAACTTAGAATAATTATAATAAATAAAATAAAAGTCAAAAAATTACCAAAATTGGTCCAAATGGTCATCTGGTCAGTACGAATCTCCTTTAATTTTCCTAAAGACAGAATTTCTATCTTGGTCATGTTGTGGAGTTTTCATTAAAAATCTCTATTTTCCACCAAAATAATTATATAAATTAAATTAAAAATAGAAAAATCACATTTTCTCCTCTAATGTCTTAATTGACATGTGAGTGAGGTGACATAAAAATTTCAAATTCATTTGAGCTTAATTTAATAAATTATGAGATGAATAAGCTTAAAAGGGACATAATGGTAATTAAGGGACTTTAATCTTAATTAATATTTAGGCTAACACTAAAGGGAAGGGTAAACCTTTGATCTTAATTTTTCTCTTGGATGATTGAAACATAGGAGGTAAAGGGGTAGAAACTCATTAGTCACCTTAAATATTAAAGAGGAAATTTTAATTAATTAAATCACCTAAGCTTTGGAAGATTACTTAAAGCATGAAGTATTAAGATTAAGGGATGTAATATAGGAAGATTCTAATCCTTTGAAATTGAATCCTTAACTAATGATTTGATCAAACATTATTTAAACACCAATTAATGGAACCTTAAAAATTATAATTGAAACTAATAATTTAAGAAGGGAATGATTTTGAAATCTTATAATTAAATTAAAAGATATTTGAATTAATTTGAAATGATTTAAGATCAAATTAAAACAAACTTAAGATATCAAAACTAATCTGAAATTGTTTAAAATTTAAATTAAAAATTTGAAACTTTAAGGTTAATTTGGAACAATTCATAATTAAAATATTAAATTAAATCAGTTTAAAATATTAAATTTAATCTAAAATGTTAAGACCATTTAAAACAGTAAAACTTAACTAAATTAAATAACTTGAACACTTTTCCAACTTGAAATGATTTAAAACATTTAAAAAGATCAAACAAAACTTTTTAACTAAATTAAGTCACTTTAAACCATCAACTCAAAATTAAGAATGGTTGGGTTCTTTAATGAACTAACTTGCCCCCCAAAGGCTTTGATTATTATAACCCTTAAATGAAGCATCAAATGAAATGTCACCTTACTCATAGGATAATCAAATATCCAAATTCACTAAGCAGGAGTCAAACAAGACTAGTACTTTAAGTAGCCTGGGTGATGGGTTCATCACCACGATGAAATTGACTGAACTCAAAATAATCCCTAAAGTGTTTAGGAAGATGTTCAGAATTAATTTCCGAGCACTTCCCTAACTTGATGGGATGTTTTAAAAGAACAGTGAGACTTCATTATTTTTTGATGAAGAAAATCATCATTAACCAAACACAAGGATCTTGACGTCATAGGACTTGATAAACAACCAGGATTCTAGCTTAGACGTCATAGGACTTGGTAGTCGACTAAGACTTCAACCTAGATATCGTAGGGCTTGGTAGATAACTGGAACCTTTCCTTAGCTTTACCTAAGTATTTGTTGTAAATATATAAATATGATAACATATATTTTAAGTACAGATGAAAATGACGGGAGTGCCCACCGGATAAGCATTTAAGTTTATTGCAATTTACATTTCGCAATTTATTAAATGTCTTACTTTTCTGCATTTATAAATTCATGAAAATGATCGAACCCAGCATGTTTAAGCAACTAAAAATTTAATCACCAACAAAACAAAACTGTAATTATAATTAAGATTAAAATGAAACAAAATTTAAACAACACAAAACAAAATTTAATCCCTTGGATGATGTAACCCACGTGTTGCTAACGAGATTTCCCATGGTCTAAATGAAAGTGTAGAACTCATTCAGTTGAGTTTTAGCAAATTCATTTGGACTAAGTGAATCTGATGAAAATAGTGGTGTCAGAATGATGGAACTGTGGGATCTTAACCGGTTCTGCTTAATCAACTTTAAAATTTCCCCTAATAAAACTTAAAGACATTGAATTTAAAACTCGATCTCTAAACCAAAACACTTCTCTCACCCCCTGATTGTCACATCTAAAACCAAACTTCCGCAACGACAAGCACGGTGGGCAGCACGACCATCTTCAACAGCAAAACAAATCTTCATCAGCTTAACCTTCCTTAGAATTAAATAACTGAGCCATAGGATTTCGGGGTAGTTTTCCTAGTGCAACATAAATCCTCAATTTCTCTTTAGGCATTTGCATAATCACGTTATGCAAATTAAGCTCTAGTTGGTCTTAGGATTCTGAGGTAGTCGTTTGGTACGACATAAACCCTCACATCTTCGAGGTTATTTGTATAATTACATCATACAAACATAAGTACTAATTAACTAAAATTGGCAGGATTGGAACATTAAATAAACTCTTAAATTAAAGCTAAACTATATGATAGTTGGAAAGTCACTGAAGTTCGCTTTGGGTCAGTGACATCCCCTACTTCTCTTCCTTTGGACTCTTAAAATAACTTTTCTAAATTTGATCTATTCCCTTTAAAATTTACAAAATCCAATTGTTTGAAAACCTTAAACTTTGAAATTCTTGAAAGAAAACCACTGATCATTATCGAGAGTTTTCTTAAGTGTCTTCGGACATTTACGATATAATTAATTATAGGGGCTTGCCCTTATAGGAAACTTTAAGAACCCAGGTAATATAAACCCTACTTAATTCCTTTGTATTAAGTAGGGGAACTTGTCAGTTTATAAAATTGGTTTGCAGACCAAACGGATGTCACAGATCTTTTAGTTTATTTAATCGAGCCCCACTATCAAGCAGTGTGTCTGTTCCTCGGGTTAGATATACGGTTTGCGATGCGTTGCTCATTTATATAAACCATTTGAGATGTGAGATTAGTTTGGTCTCATATTTTTGAAAATCAAATGCTAGTTTCTAAATTATATATATATATATATATATATATATTAAAAGTTAAATTTAAAATCTAAAACTCGCCGACAATTTCTCTAGGCGACCCCCTTTTCAAAACACATAACACACAAAATAATCCGCAGAATTTCTGGTGAATCCACTAGGGATTAGTTCCTCTCTCCATTTTGATCAGATAATTTTGCTTTCATAAATCGGTAGTGAGTCCATACCCTTAGTGGATCAAACTACCATTCTTTCTGTTGGCATACCACGTTCATTTCTACCTTAAACGAGTATAGTCAACTCTTCTTAGATTCTGGAGCCACTGTTTAGATAGCCCTAAACAGAGAGGTTCCAGAATCATTCTGCTTCTCAGTGGTTGGCTAGACCCCCAATAGGTGTTAGCTTAGGAGCGGAGAGTTTTGTGAGGTTTTCTCTTCCTTTCTGGTTCTGGATTGGGTCCTTTATCTTTCTTTAACCTTTCTCCATTAATTATTTCATTTCTAACGAACCTCTTTAAAATATAAACAAATGAATTTTTTTAAAAACTTCAAATAAACAAACAAAATGGAATTTGAAATACTTTATAAACAAAACTAACAAGATGTATAAGAATGTATTCAGACTCTATTTTTTTAGTAATGCTTTTTCGTCCTAAAAGTTTCATAACGGAAGGGAGCATAGTACGGAACTGACATTCAGGATCTACCCTACAGAAAAGGTCTGCACCAAAGTTGATTTTCTCCTTCACCAATGGACTAGACTTAGAAGTCAGCAAGGATGAAATGCCCGACGATGTGGTCATTCTCTTCAGGTAAAGATTCAACGGTACAAACATGAAGTTTGCAGACGTTACCCTCTTCGCACTAAAGGCCAAAGTACTAGAAACTGTAAAACATGTGATTGAATTCAACTTGAAGTCAACACAAAAATTTCCTCCCCTGAAGAAGACCCCAACTGAGGGAAACACCATTGTTTATTTTGGATTAGCTGCCTCCCCCAGGACTGTCGCCTCTACCTCTACCGGTCTGATCATCAATGAACCTACCCAAGTTCCTGCCAAAATAAAGGGAAAGGAAATCAAATTTAGTGATGAGCCTGCTACCATGGAGGGTTCGGCCTTTGTTGTAGTACCGTCTGTTTTTGAGATAGGGTCCAGTCAAGATTTGTACCCTTAACCAGAACACAAAGGAGGAACAGGAACAGGAAGATTGCTAAGATCAGAAGAACAAGGGATATTGAAACTGCCACTCCTGAAGAAATTCTTGAAGAAGAGGAAGAACTACCAGAAATCTCATCGCTGCTAGAGGGGAGCTGGTTCAACACTCTCTCTACTGCCTCTGATGAAGAAGATGCCCAAAAGATTGCTGTTGCATTACCCCGACCTGCATACTACAATGATTGTAGGAGGAAGAAGATGAAGACTACGCCACTAGCCCAGTTGCGAGCAGTGGTTGACAAGTTAGCAAGGAAAGAGGGATGCCCCATATCAGAAATTCTGAGAAGGATGGGGCGAGTACCAGTTAGATCCCACCTCGGACCAAAGGTAAACCCTTTCACTACTCTAGAAAGACCAAGAAAGAAAATACAAGCTAATGAAAGGAGGTCACCTGTCATTGTATCAGGTCATCATATTAGAGAACACACCACCTACTAAAATACAGCCGGCTGACCATCTAGTCCTAGGCTCCCAACTACAAGAAGGATGATGTGGTAACCGAATATTGTCGAACTGATACAAACAGAATGCTTCGAGAAGAGAAGTCTCGTAAGAGAGCCCAAACCTGAGGAGAGTGCCACGACCCTGAAAGTAACTCCGGAAGATGAGGTTCGACAAGCATCACCTGATAACCGCGAGACCATTTTGAAGAGACCACACGAAGCCGCTATAAGAAAATTGAGAACCGACATCCAACGATTGGTGATACTAAGGAATGAAGATAATTTGTCAGAATTCATGGATGAAGAATTTGCAGAAATCAACATGGTCGAAACCCGAGCATTGTCTGCTCTACTAGGAGCTCCAGCAGCTGCAGTGGGAGACGACCCAGAGGCAATGACTCTGCGTCTTCGAGAAAAGGATGACATAATCAATCGGATTGAGAAGAAAATGGAGAAGATGGCAGCTGCCCTAGCCACATTTCAGAGTCAGCCTCAACCCCAAAAAGAAACACCCCCGGAAGTCATTCACATTGCGAACGGAGGAAAGGAAATTACATTAGTCAACGGAGATGAGAAGCCAAAGAAAGATTCCGCTCAAAGTGTTCTACCAGAAAAGGACATTAAGAACATGGTGGAACAGCAGGTACGAAAAGCCCTAGCCCAGTCCAAGAGTGGAGCGTCTGTTCAGACGGGCAGACCTTATCCTAAAGAATTTGATGCTGTTTAATACCTAAAAGGCTTTGTACCACCTCTGTTTAAGACTTTTGACGGTACGGGAAACCCCCGACAGCATGTCACACATTTTTTGTGCCAGTTGTTGCAACGCCAGTGGGTGTGATGCTTTGTTATTTCGCCAGTTCATTAGCAGCCTGTCAATGATCTCCTTTTATTGGTATGCAAAGTTACCAAATGGTTCGGTCAAAACTTTCTCAGAATTGGAAAATCTTTTCGTTAAACGGTTTGCTGGGGCTCAACACCACATCACTATCGGTGATCTAGTGGTGGAGCAACAAAAGCCGAACGAAACCTTGGTCGACTACATCCTTCGATGGAGAAATCTAAGCATTAAGTGTGAGCCACAACTTTAAGGACAGCATGAAGTCGGTATCTTGCTAAAGAGCATCCACGACCCTATAGCACTCCTCCTCAAAGGATTCATAATGAACACTTTCGAGAAGTTGCTTAGCAAGGCCAGGAGCTTGTAAGAGGAAGCAAAACAACTAAGTTTTGTCGATAAAACAGATAAGCAGAAGCAAGTGAAAGCATTCAAGAAGAAATCTGGAATCATCACGACAGTGGGTAGGGGTAAACAACCAATACAAATACAGCAGAACGGCCGCAGCCAAGTTATCAACCACCGCAATGGAATTATCAGTAACCTCAACAAAGTTATCAACAACCTCGACCAAGTTATCAATTACAGCAGCAACATGATCAACCACCTTCTCGCCCAACACGTGGCCTGAAGGAACTTTTGAATAAGGAATATCCCTTAAAGAATGAAGCAGTGGCCAAAATGTTTCATAGTTTCAGTAAGATGCCCGATTTTCAGTTGCCAGAGCACAGGAGGATGAAGGAAGTTGACAAGAAAGATCATCTGAATTACTGCCCTTATCATGGGATCCTCGGACACAAAATAGAAGATTGCTTTACCTTCAAGAGCTGGCTCGAGTATAACCTCAGTAGAGGGAACATAACGATCCCAAAAGAGTACATGAAGGAGCCCTAAAGAGGAGTTTCTGTCAATGTCATTTCAGCCGATCCTATTGTCCCGATAGACCCGTACGCATTCAGTGATGGATGGAGTACTGTTTGGATGAAGTCTTCAAAGAAAATATTTGATCACATCCAAACTGCTTCGGTGAGCGCTTCAATTTAATGTTTGAAACTGTCAAGCCGACACTATCAATTACAATTAAAGAACCACCTCAGAAGGAGGAGAAGATCGCAGAAGAAGAGAAGACCAAGGCTCCGAAGAGTAGAGTAGAGGCTGCTTATCCTAGGATGGTTGTTTCTGATTCGGGGGAGAAATCCCTCAGACCTCTGACTCTGTATGATTATTTACTCGCACTGGCGAGATTTTATAATGATAAGAGTTACGATGTTGGCTACGTTTTGACTGTTTCTAACGATTACCTAACTAAAACCAACCAACCTAACCCGGATCTTGATTTTGATACGAATAATAATTCTCAAATCATACAAAAACCTCAACAACAACAATGAAGGAAAGGATGTCTACAAGAGCAGCTATGAAAGCCCAAGAAGCGACGAGTTCATTTGTGAATTCCAAGGAGCTCCGATTGTGATAGAATTGGAGTTATCATATTCCGAAGCAGCTCCAGAAAAGCCAGTCATTCCGATTCGAGAAGAGACACTGGCAGATCCAACGCCAAATTTAGAAGAGATAACAGAAGTTAATTTGAGAAGTAGAAAAGTCTTACCCCCGAGAATGAGACCAAAAGATAAAGGAAAGCAGGTGGTTGCACAGGAAGAGCCAACCCCAGCAGAAGAATTGCCCATTCGGGAAGAGGTTAAAGAACCTAGTAATAAAGTGGATTATAATGTGCTAGCCCATCTTTGGAAGCTACCAGCCAAACTAAGCATCTAAAATGCTCTGATTCTATCGAAGGAGATGAGGGAAACTCTGATCAGTTTTTTACTTGATCTAGAAATTTGCTTAGCTCAAATGGTCGGTAACTCCTTAGAAGAGGTTTGCTTGTTAAAAGAATAGTACGGTGTTACTTTTACGGATAATGAACTACTGCTCAGGACAGTCGATCACAATCGACCTTTTGTCAGCATATTTTTAGGTTATGTGTTGTATTTTGAAAAGGGGTCGCCAACAGAAGTTGTCGGCAAATTTTAAATTTTTAATTTAATTTAAATATATATATATAATTTAGAAAGTAGCATTTGATTTTTGAAAGTAATTTTAAGTTTGAAAATTTTAAGATATGAAATCAAACCGATCTCACATCCCAAATAGTTTATATAAATGAGCACCACACCACAAAACCATGTATATATCCCGAAGAATAGACACACTGCTTGATGATGGGGCTCGATTAAATAAACTAGAAGATTTGTAACATCCGTTTAGTCTGCAAACCAATTTTATAAGCCGACAAGTTCCCCTGCTTAATATGAAGGAATTAAGCAGGGTTTATATTACCTGGGTTCTTAAAGTTCCCTATAAGGGCAAGCCCCTATAGTTAATTACATCTTAAATGACAGAAATCATTTAAGAAATTTTTTGATAATGATCAGTGGTTTAGCTCTCAAGAATTTAAAAGTTTAAGGTTTTCAAATGAATTGGATTTTGGAAATTTCGAAAGGGAATGGATCAAATTTGGAACAGTTATTTTGAGAGTCCAAAGGAAGAGAAGTAGGAGAAGCTGAGGATCCAAGAAGAATCTTGGCAACTTTCCAAACTATCCTATTGTTTGGCTTCAATTTAAGAGTTTATTTAATGTTGTAATCCTGCCAATTTTAGTTATTTAGGACTTATATTTGTATGACATAATCACACAAATAGCCTTGAAGATGTGAGGGTTTATGTCGTACCAAATGACTACCTCAAAGTCCTAAGACCGGTAGGGCTTAATTTGCATAACATAGTTATGCAAAATGCCTAACAAACAGTTGAGGATTTATGTTGCACTAGGTAGACTACATCGAAATCCTATGGCTTTGCTATTTAATTCTAAGAAAGGTTTTGTTAAAGTAGACACAAGTTTTACTGACGACGATGGTCGTATTGCCCACTATGCTCCAAGCTCCTTGTTGTTGCAGAGGTTTAGTTTTAGAAAATGATAATCAGGAGATAAGAGAAGTGTTTTAGTTTAGAAAAGTTGAATATTGAGATGACTTAGTGTTTTAATTAAAACAAATCTTAAAGTTGGTTAAACAAAACTGATTAAGATCCCACAGTTCTGTCATCCCGGCACCGCTATTTTCATCGGATTCACTTAGTCTAAATAAATTTGCTAAACTCAACTGAACGAGTTCCACACCTTCATTTAGACCGTGGGAAATCTCATTAGTGACACGTGGGTTACATCATCCGAGGGATTCCCGATCATCCAACGAGACATTTTAATTTAGTTGTAGTTGTAGTTTTTTTGTTCTGTTTATGGTTAAATTTTGAGTTGTCTTATCTTTTGAATGTTGTGGAGGTGAATTTTATCTTGTATTGACTTTTAATTTAGTTTCGTGTTTCAATTTTGTAGCTATCCTAAAAGTTTCAGTTTTCATGCACGGTGACATTCTTATTTAACATGCAAAAGAGGTAAAGTACAGTGCATGTAAATAAATCGCAATAAAATCAAAGCGTACCTGGAGGGTCTTCTCGTCATTCCTGGCTGCACTTAAAACACATGTCAGAGCATTTATATATTTCATGGAAAGCACTAGGTAAAGCTAAGGGAAGGTTCTGGTTGTCTACTAAAATCCTAATCCTATTGCTAGTGACCTCCTATGACGTCTAGGTTCTTCTGTTTCATTAAGGATGATTTTCTTCACCAAAGAACAATGAAGTTTCACTGTTCTTTGAGACATCCCGTCTAGTTAAAAAAGTGCTCAGAATTGAATTCTGAACATCTTCTTAAACATTGTAGGAATTACTTTAAGTTCAGTTGGTTTCATTGAGGTGGCGAATCAATTACCCGGGTTACCCTTGCTCAGTGAATTAGGATGTTTGATTATCCTATGAGTGAAGTGATATTTCAATTGATGCTTCATTTAAGAGTTATAATAGTGAAAGTCTTTAGGGGCAAATTAGTTCGTTAAAGAATTTAACCGTTTTGATTAAGGTTAAATTGATGATTTAGGATAATTCAATTTAGTTTCAAAATTCGGGATGATTTTTTTTTTAATTTTTAAATTACTTGAGTTGAAAGAGCTGTTTAAATTAATTAATTTCATTAAATTTTCTTTATTTAAATTTGATTCGAATTAATCATATTACTTAAGGTTAATTTTAATTGGTTTGATTTTCACATTTTTAATTATAAACTGTTTTGAGGTTATTTAATGTTTCACATTTGTTTTAAGTTTGTTCTCAAGTGATTTCAAATTAGTTTTAATGTTTTAAATTCATTTCAATTGGATTATTAAATCATTTAATGTTTTAAGCTTTAACTTATTTTAAAGAAAATTATTTCCCTTTTAATTATTAATTTCAATCATCATTTCTTTTTAGAATTAATTAAGAGTCGAATATTATTGAATTGATCCATTTAGGGATTTTAGATTAAGGAATTGATATCTTCTTAAATCATATCCCCAATCTTAATAATCCAAATTTTAATTATTCTCCCAAAATTTAAATGATTTAATTAATTAAGGTTCCATTTTGATGTATTAAAAGTGATTAATGGGTTTCTACCTTTTAATTCCCTAAGTTTCAATCATCCAAGATAAAATTAAGATCAGATATTTTACCCTCCCTTTGATTAGGCTTAAAGTATTAATTAGGGTTAAAATACTTAATTACTTTTATGCCCTCTTAAGCCTATTCACTTCATAACTCACTAAATTGAGCTCAAATGAATTTGAAATTTTTATGTCACTTCACTCACATGTCAATTAAGACATTAGAGGAGATAATGTGATTTTTTCATTTTTCAATTTAATTTATATAATTATTTTAATGAAAAATAAGGGTTTTCAATGAATATTCAACAACATGACCAAGGTGAGGTTTCTATCCTTAGAAAAATTATGAGATATTTTTACTGACCAGAGGACCACATGGACCAATTTTGGTGATTTTTTGAATTATATTTTATTTGTTAGAATTATATTAAATTTTAGGGTGTTAATTAATTATAAAATAAAATTAAAGTTAAAAAATAGATTTTATATTTTTCTTAAGTCCCTCTGATCTCAAAGAGTTCAAAGAAACAAATTTTACAGTTTTCTGATTTTTCTTTGAATTTTTCAATTAATTTAGTGAAAAGGTTGGAAAATTTATTTTTAATATTAAAAATAAGTCCTAAGCCTCTAAAATTCAATATCTTTATTTTGGGGCATAGGAAAAATATTTGGTTGATTCCCAAGTGATTAGGGGACCAAATATGACATTTTTCTAAATTTTAATATTTTTATGATTTTTATAAATTTCTAAATATTAAAACAGTAAAAGTTAGGTCAAAAATGAAAATTTTATAAAAATCCCAATTTTATTTTTTTTAGACTCCCCTGACATCAGAGAAGCCCTAAAACCAATTTGGTGAAATTTTGAAATGTATTTGGATTTTATGAATTTTCTAATTTTTATAATAGCTATGTCACTTAATTAATTCATTTAATGGGTTAAATTAACTTCAATTGGCTTGAACTTTTTATGTGAGGTTCTCTGCATCCTAAGTGATAATTGAGAATTATTTTCAAGTGATTTTGATGTGTGGTTACCTATAATTAATTAAAATTTAGTTTTAAGTGTTTAGGCTAATTAGGGTTATTTTTAAGGAGTTAAGTCAAACCATAATTTTTTTAGGGTCCTCTGGTCATAAGATACCTCTAGTAATTTTCCAAGATTTTATTAATCAACATGCTAATTATTGGAATTAAAATACCAAAAAATGAACATAGACTTAGAAAATAAATAACTTGCCATAGAGGTAACCTCTGGCCTTGGAAAATTCAGGGAATGTTCCCAAGCTCAGAGGCTACAAAAGCCCTATGGTCTCATGCCATGGTGAATTTCATACATGCATGGAGAATTAAAACATTCAGAACAGTATTAAATTAATTAAAAATAAAATACTCAACAAAATAGATTAATTCTTTTTCCACATTATTCTCCTCTATTCACTAAGCAAGAGGGTATTTTTCTTTTATTTTTATGATTTTTCTATGCAAAGTTATGCATTTTTAAAGTTTAGGGTAATTAAATAAATCAAAAATACCCTAATTTCCTACTTATCCAGCGCGACGCCTCGTCATCCTCGGCAGCTCCGAAGTCCCACATGGCACTTCTCCATTCAACGCTGCCATTTAATAGGGATGCCACGCGGTCCGCGGTTTATCTATCATTTCTCCATTAGGTGCAATCCAGGTCATTCATCTAATACACGCGTGATCCAATGGAATCCGTTCATCGTCCCAATTGATGTGAGTCGAGAACCGTCCACCTTCTAGACCTAATATTTCCCTCATTTCTCAACCAAATTACACGTTCTTGGGCTCTATGAACTCGTCTCAACAAGACGAACACATCTATATGACTATGATGCATTGAAATGAAGCCAAACAAAATGGAGAATTGCTGGAAGATCAGGAGGAAGAAGAGGTCAATACCTTGGCTCTGAGAAGTGAAGCTTCAATCAGAGAGGCTTGGCAAGTTTGTTGGAGTCTGGGGAAGCTAGAGATGAAGCCTGGAGCTGTGGTGAAATGCCTGGGTATGACTTCGACCAAACCCGATTTCAAGCTTTGACGGCTGGAGAGACTGAGTGGCCTGGTGAGGGGGCTTCCACTGGAAAACTTCTTCTCTACCTCTGGTGAAGGTGTGAGAAGAGTTAATTTGATTTCTGTGCAGGTTCAAGGGTTGTCTCGTTCGACTCGAGAATTGAGCCCTAAAATTGAGCTCAATCAGTGGGGAAGAGAGAAGAGGAATAGTGGGGAACTTCTTCTCTGTGTTAGGGGGAGGGTTTAGGCTACTTAAATGGAGGTTTTGAGAGACTTGATTTTAGCCAACCCTTTGGCCTGGAAGATGGTTGTTTAAATAGCCATGGCTGGAGAGCGTCTCAGGGGGAGTTAGGGCCTGGGATCAGCTACTTAGGTCAAGGGAAGAAGAGCTGTGAAGTCCAATTGGAATGGGATAGCTCAGCAAGGCAAGATTCAATTTTTGAATTAAATTAGGACTCTCGGCCTGGTGTTTTCTGGTGGCTGAGGTGGTGGTTTGGCCAGGCTCAGGTCAAGTCTGAGCTCAGTGAGGTCAGAGAGGTTGAGTGGAGGTTTCAATTTGTGTATTTGGTGGCTCCATGGTTAAGATTCAATGGGAATTTGGATTTTGGGTTAATGGTGGCTAACTTGGGTTAGCCCCTTGGTTCTTTTGCTAAGCCCTTGTCCAAAGTGGTTTGAGTTGATTTTAAGTTCCATGGGGAGGTTTAAGTGAAGTTTAGTGGCTAGTTTGGGAGTTTGGGGAAAGATTTGATTGTTTGGAAGTGGGGGAAATTTGATATGAGGGGAGAAGGGAAGGGTCACCTCCCCTTGCCTATTTTGGCAAGAATTGACTTTGGATGGTCATGGAAGAGTCCATGGGTCATGCCATCATGCACATGAGCTATGGGAATGTTTCATGCAAAAGGAATTAAAAATTTTCATGACTTTTGGGATTTTAGGCCAACATGCCCAATTTGGTATGATGTCATGTATGTATGCATGAGTTGAATGTAATGCCATAAGATGGTAAATTAAATGCCAAGGAATGTTAATAGAACGGATATATGGCATGTGGGCTCAAAATTGGGCTTTAAAATTTGATTTTGTGGGCTTTTCAAAATGCATAAGGGTATAGGCCTTTAACATGCATAAGATAATTTGGATTTTTAAGTTGATTGTGACTTCATCAAAATGATTAATAATTTATTGAAATTGATTTTGGAAATCTCAAAATTTGATTAAAAATTGATTTGGGAATTTTCATGGGTCATGGGATTCAATTTGAAGGGAATTGGGCTTATGGGCCAAAATTAGGCTTTTTGGCCCAAATTAATTTTGGGTGGAATTTGGTCAAAATTTGTGTCAAATGAATGTTGTGTTTGGTATAGGAATGTGACATGAATGATTTGGAACAAGTTTGGGGTAATTTGGAGTTGAATTGGGTTTAATTTGGGTCTTTTAGTAATAAGGTAAAAGTGGGTTAAATTGGTCTAACTTGGGCTAAAATTGGGCTAATTTTGGTTTTGATGTAAAATTAATGTTGCACAATGTTTATGGAGGTGTAAAAAAGAGTTTTAAATTTTGTTTGGATCTTAATTTTGGGATTTGGACTTATTTAGGTTCATGATTGGTTTAGGCCAATTTGGGAAATTTTGGTTTGAGCTAGGCTTGGGTGGAGTTTGGGTCAAAATATTGGGTAATTTGAGTTAGATTTTTGTTTGTATGGATGTTAGGAAGGTTTCAAAACAAATTTGGGGAAAATTAGATGACATTTGGGTTGAATTTGGGATGGATTGGGTCACTTGGTCAATTTTGGGCCTTAAGGGCTAATTTGGAACTTTTGATCAAATTGGGTTAAATTTACACAATTGGGATATGTGACAGTTGAACAAAATGAAATTAGGAATATTTTAGATTTTCTGGAATTTTGTAAGAATTTTTAGAATTTTTGGATTTTTGAGCCAAAAAGGGTATTTTGGTATTTGGAGGGTATTGGGGGGGCATTTTTAGAAATTTTGGTATATTTGGCCATGGATGATCAATTTGAGTTTTGGGGAGTGTTTAGGATTGATTTTAAGGAATTTTGGTAATTTGGGCAGTTTTTTGAGAATTTTGGGCAATTTCAAGGGTATTTGGTAGGTTTGGTGGGTTTAGGGCCCCGGGGGTCAAAAATTGAAATTTGAGAAAAATGAAGATTGATTAAGTGTGAGTAAAATGAAACCATTTTAGTTGAGCCATGAAGACATATTAAGTTCACAAGAGCCATGATAGGATGCATTTTAGCTACTCACTATGTTGTTCTCATCCCTCTTAGCCAGGGGCTTAGGGGTTGAGGTCCATCCATATGAGTTTCCTACATGAGTCAGGAAGCCAAGTTGGGTAAGAGTGGTTCTAGGATTTGGAATGTGTGTAGGAGTGTGGTGTGTGTAAGCTTACCTTCACCAAGAACAGACCACCCAGGGTTGTCCTAAGGCTTGACCATCCTATAGAAATTCATCCTTGTGCTCCTGCACATTGGTCCTAACCTTCCAAGTGATTTAGAGGATGATGACCATCAACATAGGATTCCAAAGAGAATCAAGATTTGGTTTGAATTTCTAAATGGTGGTTCCCATCTCTAATCCTCTAGGATAGTCAAGGAGAAGTGCTATGACTAGATCCTAAGCACTAAGAGGAAAGGAAAGACCTCACCAAAAATGAGGTCAACAAATGGACCCCCAATAGGTGTGGTGTGCTAAAGGAGCACACCGCGCGTATTGGGGTTGACCGAAGAGATAAAAAAAACAACACAGACATCTAAGTGACACACTTAGAACGAAACATAGAAAACTTCCACTGGGGAGTATCAGGTAAATCTCCAAGACTGAAGATTCCAGAGCTCTCGCTGGGGAAAAAGGAGGTGAATTCCAAATCATAAGAACTGGAGAGATTGGATTTCGAATTTGTTTCATTTTATTTCAAGTTTTAAGTTTGAGTTTGAATTGATTTAGGTTTCAATTTTGGTTAAAATTTGATTTAAGATTGATTTCAAAGAGATTCTGGATTTAAAATGAGAATTAAAACCTAGGTTCCAATCTCGGGATTGCAAAGAGAACTGGAATTTAGGTATCGATCGAGAAAAGGGCGAGAATTGGAAGTTAGGTACCAGTCTCGGAAGAGAGTCGGAAGTTAGGTAACAAACTCGAAAGAGTGGGAACTGGAAGTTAGGTACCATCCCCAAAAGGGTAAGAATTGGAAGTTAGGTACCAGTCTCGGAAGAGAGTCAGAAGTTAGGTACCGACCTCCAAAGAGTGGGAAGTGGAAGTTAGGTACCAGCCCCAAAAGGGTGAGAACTGGAAGTTAGGTACCTGTCTCGGAAGAGAGTCGGTAGTTAGGTACCGACCTAGAGAGAGTGGGAACTGAAAGTTAGGTACCAGCCCCAAAAGGGTGAGAACTGGAAGTTAGGTACCAGTCTCGGAAGAGAGTCGGAAGTTAGGTACCGACCTCGAAAGAGTGGGAACATGAAGTTAGGTACCAGCCCCAAAAAGGTGAGAACTGGAAGTTAGGTACCAGTCTCGGAAGAGAGTCGGAAGTTAGGTATCAACCTCGAAAGAGTGGGAACTAGAAGTTAGGTACTAGCCCCAAAAGGGTGAGAATTAAAATTTAAGTCCAGATCCGGGAAGTCAACGTTTAATTTGATTTTGAAGATTCTGCAGAAAATTGGTGTAGTAGAAAATTGGAATGAGACATGAAGGTTCTTTATATCCCAAGAGAGTTGATCAAATTTTGATTGTTTGGCGAAGGATATGGATCCATGCCATCAGAACCAACTCAAAAACTTTGTGGTTCTGTGTCAGTAGACTCAGTTGACCTTCTCAAAAGAGGAAAGAGATCGCAGGGAGTCGAAAAGATTTCAAGAACAGCCTGAGGCTGGGGATTTCAGATTTGAAGTTTCATTTTAATTATTCGTTGCTCTTAGTGATTTGATTTTGTTTTAACTTTCAAGTTTTGTTTTGATTGAAATTTCATTTCGGTTCGAGTTTTTATTTTTTTATTTTTTATTTTTGTTTTTATTACTTCATTCAAATTGTTCTTCATTCAAATTTTCTTTAAATCGAGTCAAACTCAGATTTAGTGGTGTTTGCAGTCAACTGCAAAAAACTGAAGATAAAGTACGACAGTCATTTCCCTTAAAATGTCAAAGGTACATCAGGTGATTCCATCAAAACATTTATGATGCCATTGTTCTGAAGACCGATTTCTACAAAATTCATATATATCTAAACACAAACTGCACTGATATCCTCATGTTTTCTACAAAACTGTATATTCTATTCATCCATGTCTGAAAAGAAAGCTGCATAGGTAGTAACATCACCTTCTAAGGCACTTTCTAGAGGAGAATCCCATGCAAGTGTATTTTAGAGGTGTGCTACTATTATGTAGCTTACAGCTCATAGGGCTGCAAATTCTTTAGTTCTGGATCTGGCTGGAAGTAGACCAGAATCTTACTCTTGTCCATCCTCCTGAAAGTGATGGATATCCGTTCGTAGGGAACTCCTGGGATGTAGTGCTTCGCCACACCGACACCATTTCCTTGTAGTACGAGGACAGAGCCTACCGGTAAAGGTATCTCCACTAGATCTCGGAATTATCCAGGGTCGACTATCCGGAGTTCTGTCCCGAACATGATGTTGCATTGGTTGATGAAGAAAACAATGCAAAAGGGTCTCACAATATCATGGTGGTCCACGTGAGGTGGAATGCAGTCTCCTTCCACATAGATATTGATTATACAGCCGTTTGGTATGCAGTCAGCGGGTAAGACTCGCCAAACCACCATCCTCTTTATCATTTTCTTAATCAGAATTGGCATTGGATCCACTTCATCGTAGCGAAGTATCCCTGGAGGATTTCCTTTCTTGTCATCAGCAAAGTTGTAGCAGCATCCAAACTAGATTTTAATCCTGCCCTTGCCTCGTTTCCATTTCTTTGGCTCGAAGTAGGTCCTGCTACGTAGTCGTCCTGCACAATCCTACTTCTTCAGTTTGTCGACGTAGTCAACAATCTCACTCTGCTCGTAGTGGGAGAAGACATTCGTATGTAACTCCAGTCCTTCCAGGATGTTGACATATTTGCCTCTGATTCTCTAGAAGTATTCAAAATTCTATTTCCGCACCCTCTGGATCATCTCCAGCTCGTGCTCCGAAATTATCTGCAACCGTCGGGGTCTAGTGACGTACTGTGGGATGTCTTTCTCCATGCCATCACGTTCTCCTGGAATCATCATTGTCTCAGGTGTAGGCTCTATAGTAGCCTCCTCTGGAACAACCTCTGCTATGGTGCTCTTGAGGACTGGCCTCTTCGGGGCAACTGCTGTGGTCATTGTAACTTCCTCCTTGTTCTATTCTTCTGTTAATTTCTTCAGCATCTTGGCAATACAGTGGTTCTTGTTTCTTCTTTGAGTTGGGATCAAAGTGGTTCTTCTCTCCCCCTAGATTTTGGTAGGAACAACACTGATAAGCTTTCCTCCTGCGGCAGTTATTACTGATTTCATCTTGCTTTCTTCAATTGCATTGATCTTCCTTTTCTTGTTTGCAGTATGGGGAACTTTCTCACTGAGTTTCATCACTGTCTTTCCATGGGACTGCTTGAGGTCTACAGTAGTCCAAGCAATTTCTTCATATCCTAGCTTCAGCTGTGCAAAGTCTGAGTCAACCTCGATCACGACACCAACTTTTAGTTCTTCTTTGTTAAGTGCAAGACTTACGCCGTCTTTAAAGTTTAGAAACAATCGCCCGTTCGACATTTCCCTGCGAGAAGAGAAAAAATAAGGGAAAGGATCAGGGGCTGTACTCAGAACGAGAACAATAAGAAAATTTACCTATTAATGGAAAGTTTTTATTCACTTATTTTATATTTTAATAAGAGTAGGAAAAGACAAGGAAAAATCAGGAGTGAGCTTAACTCGAAAGGAAGGATCAAAATTTTATTATTATGATTTCACATATTTTATTTTTAACACAATTTTTTGTTAATCATTTTTTATCATTCATCTTTTTTTTTTAATTTTGGGTTCGGACCCAGTTACAAATGATTACTCCACCCGTGCTTCTAGGAATGAGACTTCATTCTTTGAAACATCAAGTTGCGTAATACTTCTTTAAATATCATCTATTGATTGAAAGCGTAGATCATTCTCCACGGCAATTCACAAGCTGGTAAGAACCTCCTGAGTAAACTGTCTCGACCACAAATGGCCCCTCCCAAGTTGGTTCAAATTTACCTACTATCTTGCGGTGTGCAAGAATATGTCTCCTGAGAACTAGAACCAAGTCACCGACTTTTTATGTCCTTGGGCGAACCAGTTTATCGTGGGCCTGGATCATCTTAGCTTGATATAATTCGAGATTCTGCTGCGCTGAGAGACGTTTCCCTTCCAAGCTTTCTAATTCTTCTAGTCTTAGTTTGGAATTCTCTTCTGTAGTAATCTTGTTCGCAACTGCAATTCTGAGTGATGGCAGCTGAACTTCCAAAGGCATGACGGCTCGGACCCGTGCACTAGAGCGTAAGGCATAGACTGAGTAGGAGTTCTGAATGTCGTCCTGCAGGCCCATAAGGCTTTTAATAACTTCTCGTGCCAATTTTACTTGTTGTCATCCAAAGTTTTATTTAGGATTTGGATGAGAGTTTTATTAAAAGTCTCGGCCAAGCCGTTTGCTCTTGGGTAGTAGATCGTTGAGTAGCACTAATCAATCCCGTGCCTTCTAACAAAATTATTGATTTTCGTACTTCTGAACACTGACCCGTTATCTGAGATAATTCTGCGTGGTACCTTAAAATGGTAGACGACTTGACTCTTGAAGAACTGTAGCACGTGGTGTGCCTTCTCTTTTCTGAGCGGTATAGCTTCTGCCCATTTTGAAAAGTAATCCATAGCTGCAAGGATAAAGCGATGTCCTCTTGAAGAAGGCGGTTCTATCGGACCCACAATATCTGTGCCCCAACACTCAAACGGCCACGATGCGATTGTCGGATGTAGCACATTTGGAGGTTGATGTAGAACCACTCCATGCACTTGACACTGGTGACAACTCTTGGCAACTTTCATGCAATCGGTCATCATCGAGGGCTAGTAGTACCCTAGTCTCTTAATCTTTAATTTCATCTTTGGACTCGACTGATGAGCGCCACAAAGTCCTGAGTGCACTGATGCGACTTATTTATATGCAAGAATTTATGACCCCAGATTTATATATTTATAATGATTTTGTAAAGTCATAATTTCAAAAGTAAGTATACGTATCATATCAAGTAATACATGGCTCTAATGGAGTCCCATTTATCGATCCCACAGGGAAGCGAGGTAAAAAGGTCCTTAGTCAAATTCTAGTCTACTACTATCAGACTTTAGTTTGGAAGGTCGATATAAGTGGTTTTTCTTTAACAACTACTCCTAAAGTTAAAATATTAATTTTAAAATAACTAATAAATACTCCTAAGGGAAAATATTGCTTCTAAAGATAACTCTTTTTGGATAAATTGGTTTGGTGAATTTTTTAGATAATAAAATCTACTAATCTTATGTAATGAATAGGATAAAGTTTAGGAATGAGATACATTAAATATTGTATGAGCCAAATAGGAGCATAAATGTTTATTTACCCTCAAAATAGTACATCCTCTTCCAAGCATGTAAATAACATTGACATATCCTAAGTTCAATCACTAAATCTAAGGCTAGGCTGGGAGGATACTGAATCTCACTACAGATATCCCACTCACCCTTCACCCGTAGGCTAACCTTTGACTTTAGTTACCAATCTTAGGACCAAATTGGGGATCTCAGTCTGTCACCCTGAAACCTCCAATTTGAAGCCCATCAAAATACATTTCCCTATTTATTTGCACTCAATCCCCATGAACTACGCAATTCATTCACGGACATTGAATTTGGTTCCACTTTGTTGAGAATTACACCTCTCTTTTCGGGTCAATGCAATTACAACAAATTTTAACACTACAACAGGACTTTATTGCAATGTAAATGAAGTGCAAGTAAAAACCATTACCTTTATAATTAAAACATCTTTTAGCAAGCATCCCAATATCCTAATCATGAATCCTACTCATTGCAAACGAAAAGTAGAATGAAAACAAAGACATAATCTTCTTATGTCACTATTTCCAAAGAAGAAGAAAGAGTAAGAGAAAGACATCGCCAAGCACAAAGAAAACACAACGGAAAACTTCATTTCAAAGAAAATCCACAAAATAAGTGTTTACAAAACCATAAGATGATGAAGAACACAATACTTAGATTGTTTTCCCTTAAAAGAAAGATGAAAATCTCTCACACAAAGTCTCCCGTTGATCCATGCAATGCTAGAACATTCCCTTCCATATTCTTTCAAAATCCCCTCTCCAATCTCTCTAAAAAGGTAGAAATCTACATTTCTATTCCTATTCTAAGATCTCTAATCATTCTCTACGTTTTTCTAACTTCTACTCCCCTCTTTTTGGCTTCAAATTTGGTTTAAAATATTGTAGGGACAAATTTCCTAAGAGGTGCATGAAGAAACCTTCCAAAAAGCGTCCAGATTCAATGTATTTGGCCAATAACCGCTCCTGACACTGCCGGCGCCATACTTGGGCGCTGCCAGTGCCTAAAAATAGTTGTCGGGGGTTCCTGGCACCGTCGGCTCCTGATAGGGCGTCACCGGAGCCCTATTCTGCACAACTCCACCATTTTGCTCCGTTCGGCTCCTTTTTAGCTCCGATTCGCCCCATTTCAGTTGCGTTGCGTTCCTAATAGATAGCCCTACAAAATAAGCATAAAAACAATATTTCTTTAAAGTGTAATCTCATTCAAAAATATACAAGAAGTGTAAAAGAGATTAAGCATAGAAAGACTTATCGAAAGGTGTTAGGCCAAAATTTGCTTACTTGCTCGTTTTTGCTCCAAATTGCACTGTTTTTGCTTCTTTTTATCCAATCACCATTTATTATACCAAAAACCAAAAAACATAAAAAATACCTTCCTTTAAAGTATAATATCATAAAAAATGAGTAAAATTATATAGCAAAAAGCGTATATATTTTAGGCGTGTCATGCACTTCTTTAACAATTTCACGAGCCTCAGACTCGCTCAGGCACCTTAGCCACATCTGATCAAAAGACCTTCTGTATAATGTATTGTTTATTAATGCATATGATAGAGTTCTTTTCCTGGTCTGATGGGCTAATGACTTATCATCCGGTAGGTTTCCTATTTGCAGGTAGTCTATGAGCTGTTGACGCCAATCTTCTGCATTCTCTGTTACTGCTGCAACTGTTTCTTCCTCTTTTTCTGATTTGTGTATTGTATCCATGTCGAGCTGTGATAGGACCTGTCGTCCTTGGACTGACATTTTAACTGGCTCGTCTTGTAAGCAGGCAAATTCTTTTTCAAGGTGGGCTAGCGCGTCTGCAAGGGCATTTTCTCTTCTGGGGATCTTGTAGATTGTTACATTCGGAATCTGCTCCAACAACTTCATTGCATACTGAAAGTATTGCTCGAGTCTTGGCTTCAAAATTCTGTACTGTCCAGTGACCTATTGTATGATCAACTGTGAATCTCCTTAGATGTTGATGTCGGTTATCCCCATCTAAATGGTTAACTCCAATCCGTTTATAAGGGCTTCATATTCTGCCTCATTTTTCGTACATTGTTCTGTCAAATGGTAGGAGTATCGTAACATCCCCCACTCCGGCGTTATAAAGATTACTCCGATTCCTGCCTTACCAGGTACTATCGTTTGCAATTCTTTGTCTTTTTGTGTCAAAGATGCTCCGTCGAAGTTTAATTCCCAACGCTGATCATCGGAGTTTTCTAGGCTCATTATCTGTTCGTCTAGCAAGTCGTCATTAAGAGGCGATTCTATCGGTAAAGGGTTTGTTGCAAGAAGTCTGCTAGGACTTGTCCCTTTAAGGCACAAAGAGGAACGAAAATTATATCGAATTGCAATAGTATCATCGACCACCTGGCAAGTCTACCAGAAAACGTTGGTTGGATCATCAAATATTGCAATGGATTAAACTTCATGATAAGGTTGACCTTATGAGAGAGCATATACTGCCTAAGCTTTTGGGCTGCAAAGACTAGGGCCAAACAATACTTCTCAATAGGAGGATACTTTAACTCCGTCGGAATCAGACGGCGACTTAAGTAGTAAAGAGTATTTTCTTTACCCTCGTCATTGACCTGGGCTAGCAGAGCTCCAAGGGTGTCGTCTAAAGCTGCGGTATAAAGTATCAACAGTCTACCCGAGACTGGGGCTGCTAACACAGGAGGTGTCATTAAATACTGCTTAATGTCCTCGAAGGCCTGTTGGCATTTTTCTTCCCAAACAAATCTGGCGTCCTTTTTAACTAATGCTGGGAAGGGCTGACACCTACCTGATAAATTCGAGATAAAGCATCATTTCCTTGAAAGGATCGTAGTTGTTTCAAAGTTTTGGGAGGCAGCATTTCTAAGATAGCTTTAATCTTCTCCCGATCGATTTCAATTATGCGATGTCAGACAACGAATCCTAAGAATTTCCCAGAGGCAATGCCGAAGGCACATTTCAGGGGATTCATCTTAAGGTTAAATCGTCTTAATCGCTCGAAAACAATTCTCAAATCATACAAGTGATCTTCCTTCAGTTTGCTCTTGATGACCACATCATCCACGGAGCAAAACGATTCCGTCTTGGTGCTAAAAGGAAGATGTAGCAATCTATAGAAAAATGGTTCCGTCTTGGTGCCCGCTATGTCTGCTCCATTTCCTTTTAGCGCCAAGTGCATGGAGTGGTTCTACATCAACCTCCAAATGTGCTACATCCGACAATCGCGTCGTGGCCATTTGAGAGTTGGGGCACAGATATCGTGGGTCCTATAGAACCGCCTTCTTCAAGGGGATATCGCTTTATTCTTGCAGCTACATATTACTTTTCCAAATGGGCAGAAGCAGTACCACTCAGAGAAGTGAAAGCACATCACGTCCTGTAGTTCTTTAAAAATCAAGTCATCTACCGTTTCGGTTTACCACACAGAATCATTTCAGATAACGGGACTACATTCAGAAGTACGAAGATCAACAACTTTGTCAAAAGGCACGGGATTGATTGGCACTATTCGATGATCTACTACCCAAGAGCAAATGGCTTGGCCGAGAATTTTAATAAAACTCTCATCTAAATTCTAAAGAAAACTATGGACGAAAACAAGAGAAATTGGCACGAGAAGTTGTTAGAAGCCTTATGGGCCTACAAAAAAACTTTCAGAACTCCTACTCAGTCTACGCCTTTTGCTCTAGTGTACAGGTCTGAGGCCGTCTTACCCTTGGAAGTTCAGCTTCCATCTCTCAGAATTGCAGTTGCGAATAAGATTACTACATAAGAGAATGCCAAATTACGATTAGAAGAATTGGCAAGCTTTGAAGGGAAGCGACTTTCAGCGCAGCAGAATCTGGAACTGTATCAAGCCAAGATGATCCAGGCCCATGATAAACTGGTCCGCCCAAGGACATTCAATGTCGGTGACTTGGTTCTAGTTCTCAGCAGACCTATTCTTGCACACCGCAAGATAGGAGGTAAATTTGAACTGACTTGGGAGGGGCCATTCGTGGTCGAGACAGTCTACTCTGGAGGTTCTTACCAACTCGTGAATTGCCATGGAGAATGACCTATGCTTCCAATCAATGGACGATACTTGAATAAGTATTACGCAACCTGATGTTTCAAAGGATGAACTTTAAAAATGAAGTCTCATTCCTAGAAGCACGGGTAGAGTAATCATTTGTAACTGGGTCCGAACCCAAAATATAAAAATGGATAAAAAAAATCATTAACAAAAAATGCATGTTAAAATGAAAATATGTGAAACCATAATAATAAAATTTTGATCCTTCCTTTCAAGTCAAGCTTACTCATGATCTTTCCTCATCTTTTCCTACTTTTAAAATTTGAAATAAATAAATAAGAATTTTACATTAATAATTGATCTTTCTTATTGTTCTTGTTCTTAGTACAGCCCCTGATCCTTTCCTTGTTGTTCGCAGGAAAATGTCGAACAAGCGGTTGGTTCTGAACTTTAGGAATGGCGTGAGTCTAACACTTGATGAAAAGAGGATGGAAGATGGGGCTATGATTGAGATTGACTCTAATTTCACACCGGCCAGGCTATAGTACAAGGAAACTGATTGGATCCCGATTGATCGGGAAGAGTTCAGTAGTCAGACTGTGATGAATTAGGTGGCCCAAGTCAGTAGTCCACCAGCAAGAAAAGAAAAGCAAACGCTGCTCATGGAAAATCAAGTTTGTCATTGCTACAGCAGAGGGCAGGCTTGTCAGCACCATGCCCATAGAAGTTCAACAGGTAAGGAGAGCTACTTTCACTCCGACCCAACCAAGAAACAAGAATCGCTGCATTCACAAGATGCTGAGCAAACTAGCAGCAGATCAACATGAAGAGACAGTTGCTACCGTCAGTACATATACTTCAAAGAAATTGGTTCGTCAGGAACTAGAAAAGAGGAGATCAACTCCAAGAACAGCGAAAAAGATGAAAGAAATTCCAAGATGAGCAGAAACAGAATTAGCATCGCGACGCCAAATAGATGCACCAGTTTTGAAGAGTCTTGTTGCGAAACCAACCCCGGGGAATTTCCTGACAGAGACTATCCCCGAGGAGCTGAGACATGTAGGAGAATGCACTGGGGTTGAACCATACATCCCACAGTAGGTTACTAGACCTTGCCGATTGCAGATAATCTCAGAGTACGAGCTAGAGAGAATGCAGAAGGTTGAAAAGAAAATCTTCGAATATTTTGAAATAATTCGAGGCAAGAGGATCAACATCTTGGAGGGCCTTGAGCTGCATACAGATGTGTTCTCAGACTACGAGCAGCAGCAGATTGTCGACTGCTTCATGAGCTTCAGAAGATGGGTCGAGCTGGTCGTTTGAGAGAGAACACTTACTCAGAACCTCGAAGATGGATGAAAGGAAAAGGAAGAGTTACAATCCAGTGAGGGTGTTGCTACAACTTCGCCGGGGACAGAAATGGAAATCCACCAGGGATACTCTGTCCTAGCAAGGTGGATCCGATGCCAAGAATTATCAAGAGAATGATAAAAGGGATGGTGAAATGGAGGGTATTGCTTGCAGATTGCATACCCAACAGCTGCATCATTAACATCTACAGGGAGGGCGACTGCATACCCCCACACATAGATCATCATGACTTCGTCAAACCTTTCTGCATAGTGTTTTTTGTCAACCAGAATAACATCATGTTTGGATCTGACCTCCGGATAGTAGGCCCCGGAGAATTCCAAGGGCCGGTAGAGATACCTCTACCGGTAGGTTCCGTCTTGGTGCTAAAAGGAAATGGAGCGGACATAGCAAAACACTGCATTCCAGGTGTGCCTGTTGAGCAGATCTCTGTCACTTTTAGGAAGATGGACGACAGCAAAATGCCTTTCCACTTTCAACCAGATCCAGAGTTAGAGAACCTTTTGTCCTACGAGCTGTGAGCTACATGGGAGATAGCACACCTCTAATGCACATCTGGATGGCATTTCCTGCCAAAGATGGCTTGGAAGGTGATGTTATTGTCCATGGTCTCACTATTCAGACATGGATTTCGACAGATGCTTTTGGAAGAAACTTGCGAGAATCTTACACAATCATTATGGATTTATATGGATTGTACGAGATATTGAATTTTCAAGGAAAACATCATGTTTTGAATCAAGCTATATGACGTATTTTGAACAAAATTGGAATGGAAACGACCATATCGTGTTTTGCCTTCACCTCTTTTGTGCAAATTGACTGGGAAACGCCATTAAGTTAAATGAACTTCGAACAAAGAAAGAAAAGAAAAGAAAATAAATAAAGAACTCTTTCTAAAAATCTGAATGTCAAAACGAACTCCAGTTTAACATGAACTCTAAATAAACAAAATAAAAAGAATTTGAATCACTAGAACAAACAAAACGAATCTAAATCTTGAATTGAATTCTGATCCGAATCCATTGATTTGAATCTTTCGATTGAAATCCATTTGAAGCTCCTTTGAGCCCTCTTTTGAGTTGAATCTTCCCCACAGAAGACTTCAGCTTCAATTTCAATCTACTAAAACTTTTTTGTCGTCTTCGACTCTCCGCGATCTCTTTCCTCTTTTCAGAAGGTCGACTGAGTCTACTGACACAGAACCACGAAATTTTCGATTTGGTTCTGATGGCATGGATTCATATCCTTCACCAAAAATTCAAACATTGATCAACTCTCTCGAGATATAAAACACTTTCATGTTTCATTCCAACCTTCCACTAAACTAAAATCTCCACAGAATTTTCAAAAAAATAAAAAATCAAACTTTTGGGATTGGTATATGACTTCCAGTTCCCATCTTTCTGAGTCTGGTACTTAACTTCCAGTTCTCACTTCGAGATCAATACTTAAATTTTGATTATTTTCTCTGAATTTCGGCTAATCTCACATCCTTCTGAGAAACTTTTTCGCATCCTAATCCTCCGACTTGGGCATAAGGCCAACAAGGCATCCTGATCTCGGTGTCCACTAATCCCACATCCTTCCGAGAAACTTTTTTGCATCCTAATCCTCCGAGTTGGGTATAAGACCGACAAGGCATCCTGATCTCGGTGTCCACTAATCTCGCACTCTTTCTGAGAAACTATTTTGCATTCTAATCCTCCAACTTGAGTATAAGACATACAAGGCATCCTGATCTCGTTGTCCACTAATCTTGCACTCTTTCCGAGAAACTTTTTCACATTCTAATCCTCCGACATGGATATAAGACCGACAAGGCATCCTGATCTTGGTGATCGCTAATCTTGCACTCTTTCCGAGAAACTTTTCCGCATCCTAATCCTCCGACTTGGGTATAAGACCGACAAGGCATCCTGATCTCGGTGTCCACTAATATCACACTCTTTCCAAGAAACTTTTCTGCATTCTAATTCTCCGACATGGGTATAAGACCAACAAGGCATCCTGATCTCAGTGACCGCTAATCTCACACTCTTTCCGAGAAACTTTTTCGCATCCTTATCCTCTGACTTGGGTCTAAGACCGACAAGGCATCCTGATCTCGGTGTCCACTAATCTCGCATTCTTCCGAGAAACTTTTTCGGCATTCTAATCCTCCGACTTGGGTATAAGACTGATAAGGCATCCTGATCTCAGTGACCGCTAATCTCGCATTCTTCCGAGAAACATTTTCACATTCTAATCCTCTGACTTGGGTATAAGATTGACAAGGCATCCTAATCTTGGTGTCTGCCAAATTCACTCTCTTCCAAGACTGGCACCTAACTTCCAGTTCTCACCCTTTTCAAGGTCAGTACCTTACTTATAACTCTCTCTTCCGTGACTGGCACCTAACTTCTAGTTCTCACCCTTTTCAAGGTCAGTACCTAACTTCCGACTCTCTCTTCCGTGGCTGGTACCTAACTTCCAGTGCTCACCCTTTTCAAGGTTGGTATCCAACTTCCGACTCTCTTTCGAGGCTGGTACCTAAATTCCAGTTCTCATTTCGAGATCAGTACCTAAATTATGATTCTCATCCTTCTCAATTGGTACCTAAATTTATGATTCTTACCTCGAGACTGGCACTCAAATTCCAGTTCTCTTTGCAATCCCAAGAATGGAACCTAGGTTTCGATTCTCAATTCAAATCCAGAATTTCTGCGAAATCTACCTTGAAGTCAATCTTAAGTCAAATTTCAATCAAAATCAGAATTCAAATCAATTCAGAACTCAAAACTAAAACTTGAAATAAAAATGAAAAGATTTGAAATCGAATCTCTCCAGATCTTGTGATTTGGAATCCACCTCCTTTTCCCCAACGAGAGTTCTGGAATCTTCAGTCTTGGAGATTTACCTGATACTCCTCAGAGGAAATTTTTCTATGCTTCATTCTAAGTGTGTTGCTTAGATGCCTATGTTGGTTCGGTTGATCTTTTCGGTCAACCCCAATACATGCGGTGTGCTCCTTTTAAGCACACCACACCTATTGGGGGTCTATTTGTTGAACTCATTTTTGGTAGGTCTTTTCACTCCTTAGTGCTTAGGATCCAGACATAGGACTTCTCCTTGACTATCCTAGAGGACTAGAAATGGAACCCACCACTTAGAAATTTAAACACCTCTTAACCCTTCTTGAACCCCATAGATGATCATAAACCTCCAAGTCTCCTTGGAAGGTTAAAAGTTAAATGCGGAGGTTCAAGGATGAATTCCTATAGGATGTTCAAGACTTAGGACAACCCTGGGTGGCCTGGTCTTGGTGAGGTTCAGCTTGCACACACCACACTTCCACGCACATTCCAAACCCTAAAAAAACTCTTACCCAACTTGACTTCCTGACTCACTTAGGAAACTCATATGGATAGACCTCAACCCCTCAGCCCCTGGCTAAGAGGGTTAAGAAAAACATATTGAGTACCTAAAATGAGTCCTCTCATGGCTCTTGTGAGCTTGACATGACTTCATGGCTCAACCAAAATGGTTTCATTCTACTCACATCTAATCAATCTTCTTTTTTTTTCAAATTTCAATTTTTGACCCCCAGGGCCCTAAATCCACCAAACCTACCAAATACCCTTCAAATTGCCCAAAATTCTAAACAATTTCCCAAGTTACCAAAATTCCTCAAAATCAATCCTAAACACTCCCCACCACTCAAATTGATCATCCATGGCCAAATATACCGAAATTTTCAAAAATACCCCCCAATACCCTCCAAATACCCAAAATACCCTTTTTGGCCCAAAAATCCAAAAATTCCAAAAATTCTCAAAAAATTTCAAAAAATTCCAAATATTCATAATTTTATTTTGTTCAACTGCCACATACCCTAATTTTGTCAATGTAACTCAATTTGATCAAAAAACGCCAATTGGGCCCTTAAGGCCCAAAATGACCAACAAACCTAATCCTTCCCAAATTCAACCTAAATGTCACCCAATTTTCCCCAATTTTATTTTGAAATCTTCCTAACATCCCCACAAACAAAACTATAACTTAATTTGGCCTGAATTTGAACCCAAACTCCACCCAAACCTAACTCAAACCAAAATTCCCCTAAATTGGCCTAAACTAATCATGAACCCAAACAAGCCCAAATCCCAAAGTCAAGATCCAACCAAAATTGAAAACTCTTTGTAACACTCCCATAAACCTTTTGCAAAATTAATTTTACATCAAACCCAACTTTAGCCAAACTTTAGCCAAAGTTAGCCCAATTTGACCCACTTTGGCCCTATTATTAAAAGACCCAAATTAAACCAAATTCAACTCCAAATCACCCCAAATATTTTCTAAAACCTTCATAACAAATTCCTAAATATTGGTAGGCCAGCCAGAGCTCAAAATCATGCCAACCAACTCACACATTAAAATCACTTGAAATTAATTCTCCACTGTCACTTAGGATATAGAGAACCTCACATAAAAATTTCAAGTCAATTAGAATTAACTTAACCCATTAAATGAATTAATTAAGTGACATAGCTATTTAAAAAATTAAAAAAATTCATAAAATCCAAAATACACCTAAAAAATCCACCAAATCAATTTTGAGGCCTTTCTGGTATCAGAGAAGTCTAAGAAAATTAAAATTGGAATTTTTCAGCATTTTTCATTTTTAACTCATTTTTGAATATTTTAGTAAATAAAAAAAATTCTAAAAATCACAAAAATATTAAAAATCATAAAAATATCACATTTAGTTTCCTAATCACTTAGGAACCAACCAAATATTTTTCTTAAGTCTCTAGGTTAAGATATTGAATTTCAAAAGCTTAATGTAATTTTTTTTAATGTTAAAAAATGAATTTTCAAACCTTCCCACTAAAATAATTTCAATAAATCAAATAAAAATTAGAAAAATATAAAATTTATTTCTCTGATTTTCTTGAGGTCAGAGAGATTTAAGAAAAATATAAACTCCGTTTTTTAACTTTATTTTTATTTTATAATTAATTAATACCCCACAACTCAAAATAATTATAATAAATTAAATATAATTCCAAAAATCACTAAAATTGGTCCAAGTGATCCTCTAGTCGGTAGGAACATCCCATAATTTTCCTAAGGATAGAAACCTTACCTTGGTCATGTTGTTGAATTTTCATTGAAAATCCCTATTTTCATTAAAATAATTATATAAATTAAATTAAAAATGAAAAAATCACTTTTTCTCCTCTAATGTCTTAATTGACATGTGAGTAAGGTGACATAAAAATTTCAAGTTCATTTGAGCTCAATTTAGTAAGTTATGAAGTGATTAGGCTTAAAAGGGCATAAAGGTAATTAAGGATTTTTAACTCTAATTAATACCTTAGGCTTAATCAAAGGGAGGGTAAAATATCTGATCTTAATTCTCTATTAGATAATTGAAACCTGGGAAATTAAAAGGTAGAAACCCATTAATCATCTTGAAAATATTCAAAGTGAATCTTAATTAATTAAATAATTGAAATTTTGGAAAGATAATTAAAAGTTTGGATTGTTAAAATGGGGATATAATTTAGGAAAATTGCAATCGTTTAATCTAAAATCCCTAAATGAATCACTCCAGTAATATTCAACTCTTAATTAATTTTAAAGACATGATGAATAAAATTAATAATTAATAATTAAAAGGGAAATAACTTGTCAAATAAATTAAAGCATAAGACATTAAATGATTTAATAATCAAATTAAAAATAAGTTTAAAACATTAAAATTAATTTGAAATCACTTGAGAACAAACTTGAAACAAATTTGAAATATTAAGTAATCTCAAAAAAATCATAATAAAAAAATGTGAAAATCAAACAGATTAAAATTAGCATAAAGTAATATGACTAATTCAAATCAAATTTGAATCATCAAAATTTAATGAAATTAAATGATTTAAACACTTCTTTCAACTTAAGTAACTTAAAACACTTAAAAGGAAAACCAAACTGAATTTTGAAATTAAATTATCTTAAACCAACAATTTAACCTTAATTAAAGATGGTTAAATTCCTCAATAAACTAATATGCCCCTGAAGGTTTTCACCTTCATAACCATTAAATGGAACATCAAGTGAAATGTCACTTTACTCATTGGATATTCAAACGTCCAAGTTTACTGAGCAAGAAGCAAAACTTAACTAAACCTTTTGAATGATCAATTCACCTATACAATGAAATTCATTTAAACTCGAAACAATCCCAGAAACATTGAAAAGATGTTTAGGACTCGTCCTAAGCACTTTCTAAATATGATGGGATGTTTTAGAAGAACAAATGAACTTAATTGTTCTTTGGTGAAAAAAATCATACTTAACAAAACACAAGAACCTAGACGTCATAGGAAGTGACTAGCAGTAGGATTAGGATTTTGATAGACAACCAGAACCTTCCCCAAGCTTTACCTAGGTACTTGTTGTAAATATTTAAATGCTCTGACATGTGTTTTAAGTGCAGCCGGGAATGATGAGAAGACCCACCAGGTACGCTTTTATTTTATTGCAATTTACTTACTTGCACTGTATTTTACTTCTCTTACATGTTAAACAACAATGTCAGCCTGTATGAAAACTAAAACTTTTAGGATAGCCACAAAATTGAAACCCAAAACTAAATTAAAAATCAATACAGGATAAAATTAATCGCCACAACATTCAAAATATAAAAACAACTCAAAATTTAATCACAAACAAAACAACAAAACTATAACTACAACTAAATTAAAATGACTCTTTGGATGATCGGGAATCCCTCGGATGATGTAACCCACATGTTGCTAACGAGATTTCCCACGGTCTAAATGAAAGTGTGGAACTTATTCAGTAGAGTTTATCAAATTCATCTGGACTAAGTGAATCCGATGAAAATAACGGTGCCAGGATGACGGAACCGTGGGATCTTAATCGGTTCTGTTTAACCAACTTTAAGATTTGCTTTAATTAAAAATTTAAGACATTTGAACCTTAAGACTCTTATAAAACAAAACACTTCTCTCATCTCTTGATTGGCACCTTCTAAAACTAAACCTCTACAACTACGAGGAGCTTGGAGCACAGTGGGCAGCACAGTCATCTTCATCAGCAAAACTTGTGTCTACTTCAGCAAAACCTTTCCCAGAATTAAATAATTAATCCATAGGACTTTCGAGGTAGTTTGCCTAGTGCAACATAAATCCTCAACTTTTTGTTAGGCATTTGCATAATCATGTTATGCAAATTAAGTCCTAACCGGTCTTAGGACTCCGAGGTAGTCATTTGGTACGACATAAACCCTCATATCTTCGAGGCTATTTGTATGATTATGTCATATAAATATAAGTCCTAATTAACTAAAATTGGTAGGATTGAAACATTAAATAAAATCACAAATTGAAGCCAAACAATAGGATAGTCGGGAAGTCACCGAAGTTCACTTCGAGTCCGTGACATCCCCTACTTCTCTTCCTTTGATTCTAAAAAATAAAATGTTCCAAATTTGAGCTATTCCCTATTGAAATCTCCAAAATCCAATTTGTTTGAAACCTTAAACTTGGAAATTCTTAAGAGGAAAACCACTGATCATTATCGAGAGTTTTCTTAAATGATTACCGTCATTTAAAATGTAATTAACTATAGGGGATTGCCCTTATAGGGAACTTTAAGAACCCAGGTAATATAAACTCTGTTTAATTCTTTTATATTAAGCATGGGAACTTGTCAGTTTATAAAATTGGTTCGCAGACCAAAAGGATGTTACAAATCTTTTAGTTTATTTAATCGAGCCCCATCATCAAACAGTGTGTCTATTCTTCGGGATAGATACACGGTTTGTGTTGAGGTGCTCGTTTAAATAAACTATTTGGGATGTGAGATCGGTTTGATTTCATATCTTAAAATTTTCAAACTTAAAACTATTTTCAAAAATCAAATGCTACTTTCCAAATTATATATATATATATATATATATATATATATATATATAAATTAAATTTAAATTTAAAATATGCCTGAACGAGACCCCTTTTCAAAACACTTAACCTATAAATATGCCGACAGTGTGCCCCCTTTCTGATCTTCAAGTCTTTTATTTTAATAATTCTCCAAAAAGTTCTTCGGTGTCTCTTCAAAATATGTTCATATTCAATGTATCCACCAAGAATGCATCCATTCGTTCAAAATTTAAATGAATTTTGGTGCTGATGGGAAGTTAATGAAGTTTAAACAAAAGGATGCTTCAAAAATCCTTCAAATTTGCACCAAAATTAATTAAAATTCGTCACTTTAATTGTGGCGCCTATGCGCCAGCCATCCGGCGCCTATGCATCAGAGGCCAAATTTGCACACCTTCCAATATTTGCTCAAAATTTGATCCTTTTTTGTTCCTTTCATCACAATTAGTTATTTTAATTATACCTGCAAGAAAAACACAAAAATATCTTCTATTAAAATGTAATATCATTAAAAATAGGTATAAAAATGTGCATAAAAATAATATATATTTTAGGTGTATCAAAGACCTATGAAAAGATCCAAAGAATGCCTATATATTTTTACCCTTTATGCTCGATGAACTAATGTTTTGATCATCCCAAAAATGGGGTGATTATCACTTGATATTCCATTTATAAATTATGTGAGTAAAGATCCTTACGGGCAAATTGATTCATCATGAAATTTTGATGATTTAATTTTTATATTGGGCTTGTAGTGTTTCAAAAAGTATTTGATATTAGTTAATCCTTATTTTCTAAACGTCATTAATCAAATTTGATTAAGCCTATTCTCACTACCAAGCCCTTAACACTTTAGTGGGTATATTTATATTTAAAAAAAAAGAAGTTAAGTTGACTTTTATGATTATGATTCTTATTAAAAGATTCAATTATCATTGGACCACTGATTAGGGGTTTTGAATCATTAGGTATCATTTTCCATGAATGAAACCCATAACTTAGGATCATTTAATTTTGATTATCTTTAAAATTAACATAATTAAAGAAATTTACAAGTTTATCCTTTAATATGACAAAAGTGAAGTGGGTTTCATCTACTTATCCCTCCCTGTGTCAATCATTTTAACATGTTTATTAAAATTATTCATTACCCATTTACCCTTTAATTAGACCTAAATGTTAATTAAGACTAAATTCTTCAAAATTACAAATTTACCTTTAAGGCATTAATGCTTCATAATTAATAAAATTTAACTCAAATGATTTTGAATATTTTATATTACCTCACCTATGTATCAATTAAAATATCAGAGGAGAAAATATGATTTTTTCAAGTTTTTCTTAACATTCCTCTTTTTTTTCTCTACTTTTCTCTACATATTTCTAACAAAAATTTGCCATTTTAAAGAGTATGGATGAATTTCTAAGAGTTTCCTTAAGCACCCCTTTAAAAAAGAGTCCAAATACGTTGAATCTTTGCCTAAATCGACCTTCTCGCAGTCGGCGGGCTCGTTGGCACCGTCGGTGGGCTTCTAGAACATGGGTCAACTGCTAAGGCTCGCTGGCGGTGGGTTCGATCTCGCTGTTGGCTGGTTCCTTTATAATTTATTTGCATGCTCTCGGGAAAAATACACCATCGGCGGCCTATTCCTTGCCGTCGGCGGCCAAGATCAAATTTTTTTCTCTCTTCGTCCTTTTTGATCCAGATCCGCTCCTTTTCGCATCTTTTGCTGCATTTTCTTTTAATCTTCATTCCTGCAACAAAACATAGAAAATATCTTTCTTTAAAGTGCAATATCATCAAAATAAATGTAAAATCTGTATGAAATTCTCAATATATTTTTCTTTTGGTCAAAATCCCCCAAACTTAATTATTACTTGTCCTTAAGTAACATTATAACTTTAAAAATAAAATATGTTGACTTGTGGTTATGGGTTTCAATAGAATTTCCTTTAATTTCTTCTCAGAAATGTTATAGTATATCATAGGAGAAATTCTAGCTAATCAACCTAGGACTAGAGTGTAAGAATATCACATATTTAACTTAAGAATCCTGATTTTTTCATCTACTTCAAAAGTTATTGAAAATTGTCAAACTAAAGATTCATAGAAAGTATAAAAATGGAATTTAAGCACCTTATCTATACCAATTTAACCAATACCTTTTGCAATAATATGTAAGCTTAGGATTTTTTTAAAGGTTTTTTATTTAAAAAGATTCAAGTGAAACCAATTTTTGATTAGCCTTCTCCTCAAGCTTCTCCTCACTTATTTTCTTTTTTTTTCTTTCTTTCTTTCGGGATCATTTTCAATCCCTTTTTTCACTTTTTTTAATATTTCTTTCGGGATAATTTTTAATCTTTTTTTTTACTTTTTTTTATGAGAGGATTACTATATCTGGATAGGCCTTTAATAATTTTGAATTTCACTGTTCTCTCTCTAAAATCCAAAACTCAAAACTTTCCCTCACTTTTTATAAGTGTAGTTATTAGTTCGAAAACATTTTTCAATTAAGGCTGAATTCTCATTAAGTATAAATCTAAGAATTTTAGCTTTTCAAATATTCAACTCCTACCATAAATAGAAAAATCATTTTCTCAAAGTTTCCTACAAAAAATCTTAACTCTAGAACAGTTTTTTCACTAAGGATTTCAACCAAATTATTTTTCCAACATTCCTAAAATTGAAATTATAGTAACCAAAAGATAACACCACATACAAGCTACTGAAAATAAATAAAGTTACTCTTTAAAAATTTTTCTTCCCCCCAAACTTAAATTTTAAAATATTTTGCAATTAATTCCATAAAATGTTGTAGAAAAGAAAAAATAAAGATTGAATCTACTTACTACAACAACATCCTATCAAAATCATATACACGCATAATAAGGATAGAATGACTGTAGGAGAAAGTAAATCTAGCCTAAAACATGCTTGTAATAAAATTACACTAAAAGGAAGTATTTTCACATTAAAATTTTATTTTTCTTCCTACCCCAAACTTAATTTTTAACATATATAACATTTAGTACAGAAAATATAAGTAGGAAGAAAAACAATTTAGAAATTTATCTACCACAAATTTCTATCAAAACCATTTACAAGTATTCATTAGGATAGAACAATATGCAGCAGAAAGTAAATCTAAACTAATCATGCCAGAATGAAGTTCACTAAATACAAGTTTAACTAGCATAGTAAGTATCAGCAAGGGAATATAAAAATGTTCTTCAAGTCTTAAAAAAATTTTTAACACAAACATAAACACACATAAGATAAATGAGGTTAATTCTTCCTTTAACTCATCCAATCTCACTAACTTACTTCCAATTTCTAACGGAATCACTACACTAGTAAATTAGGTACTTTTTTAAATGATTTCATATATTATAATCCCGAAGATAAGATTACCCCTGATATATTGGCTCCTAGGCACCAATCTCATGCATCATCGAATCCTTATAATTAAGCACCTCTAACAATTATAAACATAGTGTAAGATCATCCACATGGTATTCATTAAATAGGTTCGCGACTCCTACCTAATGAAAATAAAGTTGCAGAAAGGAAGTAACAAAATAAGATGGAACTATCAATGTTCAAAATTCATGATTTCTCTTGTAAAACTTAAGACTAGGTGAGACCCAAGTCATAGTGGACTCGTTAATCCAACTACCACAAGAGAACATACAAGTCTAACCATAATAAGAAGTTAATGAATCACCTCCCTCATGACACACAAAGATCAAATCCAACCACTAACAATTCAAACAGCTACAAATCAACAATCAAACTTATCAATCCATAATGACACACAAAGATCAAGTCAATCCACTCTAAAGCAAACACCATACAACACTAACAATCATGACTCTCAAGCACACTAATAACTATGGGTTGCCTCCCATAATGCGTTTGGTTTAACGTTGTGGGCTCGACAAATGATTCCTCCTGGATCAAAATTCTAATTAAGTAATCCTCGATCAATCGCCCAATCATTTCCAGATCCAGGGATTCCTATAAAATCCTCAAATTGTAATTTTTCATTCAACTCTTTATTTTTAGTTTGTTTTATATCATAATTCTACATATTTCTTTCTAGATCCAATATTCTTCTATTAATTTTTTGAAATTTCATATTAATATCATCCTTGAAATTTATAAGAAATGGATCTTTATAAGATACTTCAACATCTCCTAAATTTTGGATCAGATTCTCTTTAGATAATTCAGATTCAAGATCAATATCTTCTATGTTACTCTTCTATTTCAAATTACCTTCCAATTCTTCCCCTTTATAATTATTAAATGATGGAGGATCTATCTTAGTTCAGGAAAAAAGTTTTTCTAATTCCTTAGGAATTTCTTCCAATGGTCTTCCAATATCATTATCCTCTTTTCTCAACTCAAAGTTCTTTTGAAATATATCTTTAAATTCTCTTCCAAGTCTTAGTTCAATAACTTTATCTTGTTCATCATTAAATTCAAGTTTTTCTTACGATTAAGTCGCATCTAAAGATATAAAGACTGGTTGTGTAGCTGAATTCCTAAATAGAAAGGCTTTAAAATTGTATGGGGTACATCCATCTTATGCTCATGGGATTTTTCAACAGATGGAATTAAAAGTTTACTATTTTTTTTAGCGTCCATCATTTCACCCCTCTCTTGAACATACGTACAGTCTTCTTTAAAAAACAGTTTCGAGTCATCATGAAAATCCATTTCAATCTCATATGTTAACTTACTCTCAAAACTTTCATGGAAATGGTCTTTACTTAGATAATTAATTTCATCTATAAAAAACCATTCATCATCTTTTCTCTCAGCTGGATATTTCATAGTCTTTAATACATCAAAGGTGACTTCATGGTCATTAATATTCATAGTCAACTCTCCTTTTTGCACATCTAACCTAGTTGTCCAGTAACAAGAAAAGGTCTCTCTAAAATAATTGGAATTTCTTTATCTACCTCCATATCAATACAATAAAGTCCAAAGGAAAGATAAATATATCCACTTTAACAAGCACGTCTTCTATAACTCCTTTTCGATAAATGATAGATCGATCAGCTAATAGAAGGGTTTCAGTAGTGGGAGAAATATTGACTAAAACTAACCTTCTAAATATATATAGAGGCATCACATTAATGCTACTCCTAAATCACATAAAGCTTTTCCATATAATCTTTCTTGAATTGCACAAGGAATTGTAAAGCTACAAGGATCTTTAAGTTTCTGAGGAAAATTTTTCTGAAGTATAGCGCTGCACTCATCACTTAGTGCAACTGTCTCGTAATCCCCAAATTTCCTTTTCTTGTTTAATATATCCTTTATTAACTTTGCATAACTTGGCATCTGTTCCAAAGCTTCAGTGAAAGGAATATTTATCGTTATCTTCTTAAGTACTTTTAGGAACTTAGAAAATTTTTTATCCAACTCATGCTGTCTAAGTCCTTGAGGAAATGGAGTAGTTGTCTTTCCAAATTGATTTTAGTTAGAGATATTAATTTTTCCAGATCCTTAGAAACATGTTCTTCAGGTCTTTAGTTTCCTTTGTTTCTCTCACAACATCTTTTCGTTTTTTAACCACATCCTCTATCTCTCTTCCACTTTTTAATTGGACAGCTTCTACTTGTTCATTAGTGTTCTCTTTAGGGTTTATCTCAATGTTGCTAGGAAGTGTTCATTGGGGTCTATTGCTAAGTGAATTAGCAATTTCTCCCAGTTGATTGTCGATGTTTCTAATCGCAACATTTTGACTTTGCAACTGGTTTCCCATTTGCAATACCACTTCTTCCATAGACATCTTCTTATCCTCTAATTGTTGATCATTGTTAGAGTCCGGTGGATATGAATGTCTATTGTTTGTGTTCCCTGATTATTCCAACTTCCATTAGGATTTGCATGATTATTTTTTCATTTTTGGTTTCCACCATCAGTAGTATGATTCCAGTTAAATTTAGGATGGTTCTCCCAACCTGTGTTGTAAAAGTTAGAGTACGGGTTGTTTATGTTATTTAAAGCATTATATGATAAGTTAGAATCAATTATATGCCTTGATGAACTTTTCTCACTTACTGGAGTAAATTGAGGTTGGTTCATTCCAAACTGGTCCAACTTCCTTGATATTGCAGCAACCTGAGATGCAAGAATTGCAATCACATCTGTATCATGAACACTAGCTACATTTCTATGATTTACCTTTGCAGAGGGCCATTGAAATTCATTTGTAGCCATTTCTTTAATTAATGCATACACTTCATCAAATGTTTTTGACATTAATGAACAACCAGCAGCAGCATCAATTATACACCTAAGGGATCCTACTAACCCATTGTAAAAAGATTGAATGATTAACCAATCTGGCAGAGCATGATGTGGACACTTTCTTAGGAGTTCCTTAAATCTTTCTCAGGCTTCGTATATTGATTCTCCTTCATATTGATAAAATGAGATAATATTGCTTCTAAGTTGAGTACTCCTTGAAGGTGGAAAATACTTAGCTAAGAATTTCTGAGTTAACTCCTCCCAATTTTTAATAGAACCAGGTGCTAATGAGTATAACCACATTTTAGCCTTATCACTTAGTGAGAAACGAAAAAGCCTTAGTCTAACAACATCGTCTGACATACCATTATAATGAAATATATCACAATGTTCTATAAAATTTGATAAGTGTAAATAGGGATCCTCCGAAGGAGTTCCCCTAAACTGATTATTCTGCACCAGTTGGATAATCTCAGGATTTATTTCAAACGAGTCAGCTTCTATGAATGAATTTTGTATACTTAAGCGAATTTCATCTGTCGTAGGTTTTATGCAATCGCTCAATGAAGTATGATTTTCAAAGTTATTATCTTGAAAGTTTTCCACTTCTATTTCTAGTTTTTCGAGACCTTTCTATATTTTTATTTTTTTTATTTTCTTCAAACTCGGGATCATACGGCACAAGTCCTACAAATCCTTTGTTTCGCATACGTAACACAACAAACAATACATTAACAATAAAACAAATAAAACTAAAAATATATTCAATACAACAAAACATTTTCACAAACACCTTATTTTTCATATAAACAATTTTTTTTAAACACTTTTTCATACAAAAAAACACTTTTCACACATAACAGTTTTAACGAAACTACAGTTTTCCAAGTCTAAGCCTAATTACTTCAACTAAAACTCTCCTAAAGTTCTTACTGAAGCTTCACCGGCAACGACGCCAAAAACTTGACCCGACCTACAATTACACAGTAAATTAACTTCCAAAAGATGGGCAAAAACTTAACCTGATTTATAAATAGCGACTAGTGTACAAAATATTAAATTATATAAAAATTAGAAAATATTTTACACACTCGGGGTGCTACGCAAGTATACGTATCGTTTCAAGTAATATAGAGTTTTCTTTAAAAACCTCAGTATCGATCCCATGAGGAAGTGAAGTAAGAGGTCTTTAGTCAAATTTTAGTCTACTACTAATAGTCCTTACTTTGGAATGTCGATAAAAATTGTGTTTTATCTAGCAACTACTCCTAAATGCAAGTGTTAAATGTAAAGATAGCAACTATAACTAAATGTAAATAATAATTCCAAAGATAACCCTTTTTGGATGAATTGGCTTGGAGAATTTTGAGATAATAAAAACTACAATTCTTATGTAATTAAATGGATAATGTATAGGAATGAGATGCATTAAATATTGTATATGCCAAATAGGAGCAATCTTATTCTTTACCCTTTGGTCCAGGCATAAAAAACATTGACTACTCCTATGCTTGTTTACTGAATCCATGGCTAGGCTGGGAGGATACCGGCTCTCACTTCGGAGCTCCCACGTTCCCCTCTCCTGAGGGCTAACAATCTACACATCAGCACCCAAATGATAACCAAATTGAGGATTTTAGCCTGTCACTCTAAAATCTCCAATTCTACGCCCGATTAATATATTTCTCTATTTATTTGCACTCAACTCCCATGAACTTCACCATCCATGGAATTTGAATGTGGTTCCACTTTGTTGAGAATTACACCGCCCTTTCGGGTCAATGCAATTACAACGAATTTTAACACTACAACGAGCTCTTTTTGTAATGTAAATGAAGTGCAAGTAAAAACTATCACATTTATAATTAAATTCACTTCTAACATTCATCACAAAATCCTAAACATGAATTCTACTCATTACAAAAGAAAAGTAAAATGAAAATAATGGCAAAATCTTCTCATGTCACTATTTTCAAAGAAGAAGAAAGTGTAAGAGAGATGTCTCACAAAGCACGAAGAAAACACAACAGAAACTTCATTTAAGCAAAGCAAATCCACTAGGTAATTATTTATAAAATTATAAGATAATGAAGAACAATAGTTGGCTTTTTCCCTTTGAAAGAAAGATGAAGATCTCTCCCACAATGTCTCCTGTCGATCCATGCAATGCTAGCGAAATCCACTACAAATTTTCTCAAAATCTCCTCTCCAATCTCTCCAAAAGGGTAGAAATCTACATTTCTACTCTTAATCTAAGATTCCTATGCATTCTCCAAGTTTTTCCTAACATTCCTCTCTTTTTTCTCTACTTTTCTCTCCCTATTTCTAACATAAATTTTCCATTTTAAAGTGTATGGATGAATTTCTAAGATTTTCCTTAAGCACCCCTTCGAAAAAGCGTCCAAATACATTGAATCTTTGCCTAAACCAACCTTCTCGCCTTTGGCGGCTCGTTGTCGCCGTTGACGGGCTTCTAGAACATGGACCAACTGCTAAGGCTCGCTGTAGGTGGGCTCGATCTTGCCGTTGGCGGGCTTCTTTATAATTTAATTACTTGCTCTTGGGAAAAACACAACGTCAGCTACCTATTCCTCGCCGTCGGCGGCCTATTCCTAGCTGTTGGTGGCCAAGATCAAATTTTTTCTCTTTTGGTTCTTTTTGATCCATATTCGCTCATTTTCGCATCTTTTTGCTCCATTGTCTATTAATCTTCATTCCTGCAAAAAAAACATTGAAATTACCTTTCTTTAAAGTGCAATATCATCAAAATTAATGTAAAATCAGTATGAAATTCTCAATATATTTTTCTTTGGTCAGCAAGTAGCTTCTCATTTTTGTTTCTCTAGACTCTTGATTGAGTCAGACTCTCTCCGTACTAGCAATATCCCCCTTGGGACAATATTGGCTTGATCAAAAGAATTCAAACATTTGTTTTTATGCATAATTCACAGGTGGAATTTGGTTTCATTTACAGGGAGGGCAATGCCCTTGCTGACTGGTTGGCCAATTGAGCCAATACTTTGTCTCAACCTTTGGTGGGTGTACACCCTCCTAGGCCTCTTCAATATCTGTTAAATGGTGATATGTTGGATACACCCTTTATTAGACCCTGAGTGTGTCTATGTCTGCGACTCTCTTCTAGTATTGCTTGATGATTTTATGCAGGGTCGATACTCTTTTGTTTACTGTTTGGTTGTGTTGTTTTCCTTTTTTGTTTGTTGTTTTTGTTTTAATGCTACTGGAGGATAGTCTTCTGTGTTGGATTTGTAGATGCTGTAGGGGAAATTTGTCTCTGGTTCTTCTTTCAATTTCTACTGCTGCATGTAGGGGCTTTTATTGATAGAACTGTTTGGACTCTGGGGGTTGTTGTGCACCATCTTCCTCCATTGAGCTGCTATTCTTTGCTTTTTGTCATTAAACTGAGGTTGGAGACTTTTTGCTTAAGCTTTGTACATGCCATTTTTTGTTATACTTTTCTTTTGTTAGTATACTGGTTAACATGTCTCTTTTTAGGGTTTTACTTTATGTGTCTTGTATTTTTACTTTCTTGTGTGGAGTTGTATTGAAGAGAGAGAAACCCCTAGGAGGTTTCATGTTTTTTCTTTTAGTTTAGATGGGGATTCTCCCTCCCCCTTTTTGTACTCCTTTTTTCAAATTAACACGTAGGGAGTCATGAGCTGCTCTTTTCTCTATATATATATATATATATATATATATATATATATATATATATATATATATATATATATATATATGGTGGCCAAATTTCTCTGCTAGGGTTTAGATGATAGGGATGACTCCCTAGTGGCGCTTGACTGGTTGTTGGAGGATCTTCTTGGCAGCTCAGGTTTGTTTGGCTGTTTGCTTGGAGGCTGATTTTCCCTAGCTTTTCCTGAGTGCTCTTGGGTTTCTTCTGGACAAGTCTGCTTTTTCTTTGTGGATATTGTTCCATTGGAGCTGGGTGAGTGTTGAACTTTTTGCACTCACTCTAGCTGTCTCCTTTGTTGGTGGTGACCCTCCTGGGAACTCTCTTTTGGTGGTGTAGCTTTTCTGAGGGATTTTCCTTTACTTTGAATCTTTTTAGGCTTTTTTCCTTTTGATTTTTTCTCATGCTGATACTGTTCCATTTGTCGGCATATTTTTTAGATTTTAAATTTAGTTTAAATATATATATATATATATATATAATTTAGGAAGTAGTATTTGATTTTGAAAATAATTTTGAATTTGAAACTTTTAAGATATGAAATCAAACTGATCTCACATCCCAAATAGTTTATATAAATGAGCGCCACATCACAAGCTGTGTATCTATCCCGAAGAATAGACACACTACTTGATGATGGAGCTCGATTAAATAAACTAGAAGATTTGTGACATCCGTTTAGTCTGCGAACCAATTTTATAAGCCGACAAGTTCCCCTGCTTAATATGAAAGAATTAAACAGGGTTTATATTACCTGGGTTCTTAAAATTCCCTATAAGGGCAAGCCCCTATACTTAATTACATCTTAAATGACGGGAATCACTTAAGAAAACTCTCGATAATAATCAGTAATTCTGCTCTCAAGAATTTCAAAGTTTAGGTTTTCAAGGGATTGAATTTTGGAATTTCAATAGGGAATGGATCAAATTTGGAACATTTTATTTTGGGAATTCAAAGGAAGAAAGGTAGGAGAAATTACAGATTCGAAGCTAACTTCGGTAATTTCCCGATTATCCTATTGTTTGGCTTGAATTTAGGAAAGTCCTAATGTTTATTTAATTTTTTGATCTTGCCAATTTTAATTAACTAGGACTTATATTGGTATGACATGATCATACAAATAACCTCGAAGATATGAGGGTTTATGTCGTATCGAACGATTACCTCGGAGTCCTAAGACCGGTTAGGGCTTAATTTGCAATGCAAATGCTTAACAAAAGGTTGAGGATTTATGTTGCACTAGGCAAACTACCTTGAGGTCCTATGGTTTGGTTATTTAATTCTAAGAAAGTTTTATCGAAGTAGACTCGGGTTTTGTCGATGACGATGGCCGTGCTGCCCACCATGCTCCGAGCTCCTTGTTGTTGCAGAGGGTTTAGTTTTAGAAGATTGTAATCAAAAGAGAAGAGAAGAGTTTGGTTTTAGAAATCTTAAAGTCCAAGTGCTTTTTTATATTTTAATTAAAACAAATCTTAAAGTTGATTATAACAACACCGGTTAAGATCCCACGGTTCCATCCTTCCGGCATTGTTATTTTTATCGGATTCACTTAGTCCAGATGAATTTGCTAAACTCAACTAAATGAATTCCACACTTTCATTTAGATCGTGGGAAATCCCGTTAGCAACACGTAGGTTACATCATCCGAGGTATTCCCGATCATCCAACAAGACGTTTTAATTTAGTTGTAATTGTAGTTTTGTGTTCTGTTTGTGATTAAATTTTGAGTTATTTTATATTTTGAAATGTTGTGGCGGTGAATTTTATCTTGCAGTGACTTTTAACTTAGTCTTGGTTTCAGTTCAGGGACTACCCTAAAGGTTTTAGTTTTCATGCAACAGTTGTTTATCATGTAAGAAAAGTAAACTACATTTGGAATAAAGTAAATTGCAATAAAATAAATGCGTACCTGGACGGTCTTCCCGTCATCCCAAGCTGCACTTAAAACACATATGAGAGCATCTAAGTATTCCGACAAGTACCTAGGTAAAGCTAAGGGAAAGGTTTTGGTTTTCTACCTAGTTCTTAATCCTATAACTAGTCACCACCTATGACGTCTAGGTTCTTGTGTTTTGGTTTAAGGACGATTTTCTTCATCAAAGAACAATTAAGTTCAATTGTTCTTATAAATATCCTATCATATTGAGGAAGTGTTTAAGACGAGTCTTAAACATCTTTTCAATACCTCTAGGATTGTTTTAAGTCCAAGAGAATTTAATTATGCAAGTGAATTAATCATCTAGGAGTTTAAGTTTTGTTATCTTGCTCAGTGAATTAGCACATTTGAATAACCTATAAGTGAAATAACACTTCACTTAATACTCCGTTTAGGAGTTATGACAACAAGAGCTTTTGAGGGCAAATTGATGTTCAATTGATTTGTGATTTAATTTAATTTCAGTTAATGGGTTTAAGTTTGGAATAGTGTTCAAGTTGTTTTAGATTTATTTTGAATTCTTTATGTCTTTGGTGATGTTATATTCAATTCAATTTAATTTAATTTAATTTTAGTTTAATTTAATTTGGTTTAGTTTTAATTTTAATTTAATTTAATTTAATTTAATTTAATTTTAATTTTATTTAAACTTGATTTTATTTTTTTATTTAATTCAATTTTAACTTAATGTGTTTTAATTTAATTTTATTTAATTTAATATGTTTTAATTTAATTTTAATTTAATTTTAATTTAATTTAATTTAATTTAAATTTAATTTAAATTTAATTTAAATTTAATTTAATATTTAATTTTTTTGTTTTAAAGATGATTTAATTTATTTGTTAAAGTATTAATTTAATTGAAATTTTGGAAGGATTTAATTTAAATGTTTTAACTTTAATTTAATTTAATGATTAAGCTTTTTAACATTTTAAACCTTGAGTTTAGATTATCATTTTAATTAGGAATTAAATATTATTGAGGTGATTAATTTAGGGATTTTTAAATTAAAGAATAAATCTCTTTTTAATAATATCCCTAGTTTAATAATTCCAAAATTATTTTTATTATTCTTCCAAGTTTAATCAATTATTTAATTAAGGTTTATTTTAATTATTTTCAAATTGTCAGGTAGGTTTCCACCCTTTAACTACCTAAATTTCAAACATCCAAAATCAACTTAGTATCAAATATTTTACCCACCCTTTTAATTAATCCTAAAATTTTTAATTATAGCTTAAATTTTTAATTACCATTTTTCCCTTTAAACTTACTAACTCCATAACTCACTAAATTGAGCTTAAATGAATTTGAAATTTTTATGTGACTTCACTCATATGTCAATCAAGACATTAGAGGAGAAAATGTGATTTTTCTGTATTTAATTTATTTATGTAATTATTTTTGGTGGAAAATAGGGATTTTCAAGGAAAATTTAATAATATAACCAAGGGAAAGTTTCTGTTCTTAAGAAAATTATGAGACATTCTTAATGACCAGAGGACAACTTGGACCAATTTTGCTGATTTTTTGAATTATATTATTTTTATTATAATTATTTTAAGTTTTGGAGTATTAATTAATTTAAAAATAAAATAAAGGTTGAAAAATGAATTTTATATTTTTCAAAAATCTCTCCGATATCAAGGAAACCAGAGAACCAATTTTTATAATATTCTGATTTTTCTTTGATTTATTAGAATTATTTTAGTGGAAATGCTAGAAAATACATTTTTTTTTATTTTAAAATTACCTTAGGGCTTTAAAATTTGATATCTCATCATAGAGACTTAAGAAAAATATGGGGTTTATTCCTAAATGATTAAAATTCAAAATGTGACATTTTGGTGAATTTTATTATTTTTGTGATTTTTATTATTTTTTAATTATTAAAAATATTAAAATAATGTAAAAAATCAACTTTTTTGGAAAATTACAATTTTAATTTTCTTAAATTTTCCTGATATCAGAGAGGCTTCAAAACCAATTTGGTGAATTTTTGAGAAATATTTTGAAGGTTATGAATTTTTGAAGTTTAAATTTGGTTAAATGGCTTAATTAACCCATTTGATAAGGCTAACCAAGTCCAATTGACTTCAAACTTTTATGGTAGGTTCCTCTGATCTTAAAGGTCAGTGGAGAATTGATTTCAAGTCAATTTGATGTATGATTAGCTCCAATTAATTAAAGTTCCATTTTGGGTGTTTAAGCCAATTAGGGTTATTCCAAGTGAGTTAACTCAAAACCTATTTTCCCTAGGGTCCTCTGGTCATAAGAAACATCACCAAATTTTCCTATAATTTATTTCACAACATGCTAATTATTGGAATTAAAATACTCAGAATAATGACCTAGAATTGAAAAATCAATAACTCTTCATAGGGATGGCTTCTGACTTTGGAAAATTCAGGGAATGTCCCCAAATTCAGAGGCTTCAAAAGCCCTATGGTCTCATGCCATGGTGAATTGTATACAAGCATGGAGAATTGAAAATGTGTAGAGAGTAAATAAATGATTAAAAATCAAATATTCAATGAAATTAAATGATTTCTTTTCCACATTGATCTCCTCTCTTCATTGAGCAAGAGGGTATTTTTATTTTATTTTTATGATTTTTCTACACAAAGTTATGGATTTTTGAAGTTCTGGGTATTTAATAAATAAGAAAAATCCTATTTTCCTACTTAAGTGACGCGACGCCAGCTCAACCTCGGCAGCTCCGAATGCACACGCGTCGTCTCCTGATTCGGCCCCGCTATCCGACTCAGCGCTCCAGGGACCCGCTGTTCATGTACCATCGCGCTGTCCGGCAAAATCCAGACCGTCCGCTCGATACACGCTCGATCCGACGGCTCCCAGTCATCGTCTACGACTGGTGTGCACCCGTGACCGTCAACCTTCTAACCCTAATTTCTCACTCGATTCTCAACGAATTTTTGTGTTCTTATGCTCTATGGATTCGTCTTGAAGAGACGAACACATCCATATGGTAAACATGCATTGAAATTGATTCGAATTAAATGGAGAATCTTTGTAAGCTCGGGAAGAAGAGTGAGTCCATACCTTTACTCAGAGAAGTGAAGCTTCAATCTGAGAGTTGTGTCACCTTCGATTAGGTCCAAGCAAGCTCCAGATGAAGTCCCTTGGCCTGGTGAATTGTCCAGATATGATTTCGACCACAATATATTACAAAGCTTGGAGTCTAGAACAGATGGGTGGCCTGGAGAAGGGGCTTTTGCTAGTAAACTTCTTCTCTTGGTCTGGTGAAGGAGTAGGACCAATCAATTTGGGGATTGGCTCACTTGTGGAGAAGTGTCCTGGTTTTAGGCTTGGATTTCAACTGCGAAATTGAGCTCGCGGAGAGGAAATGACAGGGGGATTTCAGTGGGGATCAAGTTCTCTATGTGTGGAGAGTAGTCTGGAATGATTTTGGCAGAGTTTCCATAAGGTTGGTTCAGCACTTCCTCCATGGCCGAGAGAGGTGGTGTTTAAATAGGAGAGGCTGGAGGGCCTCCCAGGGGGAGTTAGGGACTGGGATCAGCTGCCCTTGGCAAGGGAAGAATAGCTGCAATGGCCACTGGGCATGGGGCAACTCAGCAAGGGAGAATTTCAATGCTTGGTTCCTTCCAATGTCTCGGCCATGGCATTTTCCGGCGTCCTGGTGGCTGGTCGGCCAGGCATGGGTCACCCTCAGGCTCAGGTGGGTCAGGGCTTGATGTTTGTGAAGTCAATTGGTGGCTGCCATGTGTAAAGGGTTTGAATCAAAGTGGAATGGGGTAAGGGTGCATTTTGGCTCAAATTGGTCAAATGCATGGATTGGGCTAGGTGCACCTTCCCATGGCTAGTTTGGGCTGAAGATAAAGTGGTTTAGGTCAGCATAATTAGTGGGGAAGGGTCACCATCCAAATACAATTAAGTTTAAGTAAGGTTTAGTGGAGTCATGGAAGTGGCTAATCCCCTTAAGGGAATGTGGAAAGGGCCTCCCCCTCTTGCCATCTTGGGTATGGTGAGGTGGAAAGTAAATCCCATGGCTCTCATGTGGCTCATGCATGGCTTCATGGCTCATCTTTGGCTTGGGAAAAGTTTAGTCAACTTTCATGAGGAAGGGTGTTGGAATTTTTGACGGATTTAAGGAGAATTGTCATAAGGCTTGATTTGGATTTATTTGGTGATATATTTTAGAACTTAGGAAGTGTTTTAAATCAAAAGGATGATGAGAGAAATTTCATGTGGGCTTTGTCATGGACTTTGGGCTTTTGAATTTGTCTTGGATGGGCTTTTTTAGAAAGGTTTAAGGAAGTGGGCCATGGACTTTATGGATGGAAATTTTTGTAGAAGGTTGGGCCAAATAATTATTGGGTTTGTCTTAGGAATGTGTCATGAGTAATTTGAGATAAATTTGAGGTGGTTTGGGCTTGAATTGGGTTGGATTTGGGTTCATTTGGTACATGGGCCAATGTAGGTCGAATTGGGCTAATTTAGGCCAATATTGGGCTAGGGTTGAAATTGATGTAAAATTAATGTTGGGAAATGTTTATGGGAGTGTTTCAAAGAGGTTTCAACTTTTGTTGGGATTGGATTTTCGGGTTTGGGCCTATTTGGGTTAAGTTTGGGTTTAGGTCAAAAATGGGCTTTTTGGTTTTGGGTTAAATTTGAGTGGGGTTTGGGTCCAAATTTTGGGCAAATCATGTTAGTGTTTTGTTTGTGGGGATGTTATGAAGGTTTAGAAAAGATTTGGGGTTAATTGGAGTTGAATTGGGTTAGTTTGAGCTAAGTTTGGGTCATGGGTCCAAATTAGGCTTTAAGGTCAAAAGTGAAATTAGATTCAAATGTCAATCAAATTGGACTTGGATTTGGTCTAGATTGATATTGTGGATGTTAAATTGAATTTTAGAATTGAATCAGACCAAAATTGGGGTCAATTGGGTAGATTTGGTTTGACATTGGTTTCACATGGGTTAAGAATGGGCTAAATTGGGGGTTTTGGTAAAAGTGGGGTAAATTGACAAAATTGGTCCATGGTGTGGACAAAATGGAATTGGGAATATTTGGGATTTTTTGAAATTTTCTAGGAATTTTCTGAATTTTTGGATTTTTTTGGCTAAGAGGGGCATTTTGGGTATTTGAAGGGTATTGGGGGATATTTTTGGAATTTTTGATATTTTTGGCTATGGATGATCAATTTGAGTGGAGGGGAATGTTTAGGAATGATTTTGGGGAATTTTGGGTAATTTATTTGATTTTGCAAATTTTGGGTATTTTCAAGGGCATTTGGTAGGTTTGGTGGGTCTGGGGTCCCGGGAGTCAAAAATTGAAAATTTAGAAAATTGAAGATTGGGTAAATGTAAGTGGAGTGAAATCATTTTGGTTGGGACATGAAGCCATATCAAGCCCACATGAGCCATGAAGGGACTCATTTGAGGCATTCACTATGTTGTTCCTAACCCTCTTAGCTAAGGGCTTAGGGGTTAAGGACCATCCATGTGAATCTCCTTCATGAGTCAGGAGGTCAAGTTGGGTATGGGTGTGGTTTTAGGAGGTGTGTGAAAGTGTAGTGTATAAGTGTAGTGTGTGTGTAAGTCGGCCCTCACCAGACCAGGCCACCCAGGGCAGTCCTAAGGCCAAAGAGTCCTATAGGAACTCATCCTTTAAACTTCCACATTTGATTTCAACCCTCTAGGTGATTAGGGGTCTACAATCAAGTTTGTGGAGTTTGCAGGGAATTTAAGAAGTGGTTTGAAATTCTAAAGGGTGGGTTCCACTTCTAGTCCTCTAAGATAGTCAAAGGAAAAGCCTAAGGCTAGATCCTAAGTGCTGAAGAGAGAAGAGAAGACCTCATCAAAAATGAGGTCAACACCATTAGCTGCCTGGTGTTTCTTTCTGGGCTTGGGTTTTAATCTTGGTTTCTTCATGGGCTCCACCCATGGAAAGAACCCATCACATTGACATTACGACTACTGCCAAATGGGCTAAAGCCACCTATGCTGGAGCAGTTGGAAAGGGTCTGGTTACTCCCAAAAACTTTGATCATTTGGTCTTTCCTCAAGCCCTCCATGATGATGCTGCTGGGAGAGGGGATTGCCCCTTTGTCAACGTTGTTGGGCAGAAGGATGGTGCACCTGCCATAATATTCACTAAACAAGACCTGAAGGCATTAAATGTTGCTATTCAATTTACATTAATTGGTAAATTCCAATATGGATACCCAAAGATGGAACTTGTCAGGGAGTATTTTAATGACTCCATTTAATGGCTGTTGAAAGCTGGGTCTCTTAGATGGCCGACATTTGTTGATCAGACTTTCTAATGAAGAAGATTATGCAAGACTTTTTGCTAAACAAACCTTACTGATTGCTGGCACCTCCATGAAATTAATTAAATGGACACCTGATTTTGATCCAAGCAAGGAACCTCCAATTGTTCCTATTTAGTTTAAGTTTCCTGACCTCCCAATTCAATTTTAATTTTTATGAAACCCAGGAATTTTGATTCAAAAGCATTTTCCGGATCTGAGAAAAACAAAAATTTCATGCGAAAACTCATTTCTCGACTTCAATTCAAGTCCTGTAGAATTTGTTACAAAGGTTTTGTGTGCCGTGAGGGGAAAGAAGAGTGAACGGGTCCCCCGAATTGCTCTCTCTATTTGCTGGGAGCTTTTCAAATCCGAGTTCTCTTTCTATGTCTGTCAGTCTATTTTCAAGTATGTAAGGCTTGTTGTGTCCTATCGTTTAGAATAATATTATGTTCCTTAGTGTAGGAAAGGTGGATGGAAATGGCCTTGTTGTACCTCACTCTCGTCTTCAACGGGGTCTGCTCTTTTTTTTGGGCAGTATGCCAATATGATCTTAATGAGGTGTGAGGCTTTGCACACACTTCGAGAAATTCATCGAAGTTCAAATCGAGAGGGGCTCCACAATGGTGACTACCTCACCATGCATGATTTTTTGTTGACACGGCTGACAAATGACTATCATAAGAATGATCTATTTAACATTAGCCAGGCTTTGGGGACTCCATTAAAGATGGAACCCCCTACTTATGAAATGTCAAGACCTGCTGGGGCCAAAATTTTGGTTGAGAGAGATATAACTCTTCCAGATGTGACAAAATTGTAGATTAAGACTGATGAAGATGATGGCTTTTGGCAGAATGTAGAAATGGACTTTAAACCACTTTACTATCCCCACTACAAAATGTTTGGCCATCTGGAAAACAATTGTTACAGACTTCTTCCCCTTTCTAGAAGAAAGCTAAAGGGGCCTACTCTTTCTGCTCCACATGTGGGGGTGGCATATAAAACCCTTGCCCAACCTGCTGGGTTGGAGTTAAAGGCAGTTTCAGGCCCTCCTTTGGCTCCTCAAGCTTTTCCACCTGTACTTGTTACTCAGAACAGTCCAGCTACTAATATTGATTCTATGCCTCTCCAGGCTCCCTCCCCTCTGGAGGAACCTCATGTTACAACACATGATCTTTCCAATGTGAGAACTGATATGGAACAAGAATGGCGAGTTAGAAAGTCCAAGAAAACTAAAAAAGCTTCAGTACCTACAAGTCCTCTAAGGCATGGCGATCTAAAACCACACTCTAATATTGAGCTTGATTTGATCTTCGAAAAGTACCCAAGCATTGGTAGGAAAAAGAACAAAGGTTTAACTAAATTGAGAAGATTGCAGGATGACAACATTTCTAGTTCAGGTGGTAGCTCACTCTACCAGATGTTGGATTCCCTTTCCAGGACTAGGGGGAAGGGTAAATCTGGGCCTCATGATTAATTTTCTTTGTTGGAATGTGAGGGGGATTGCTCACCTTAAATCCCTCCACAGGATCCTTAATTTAATAAAGGTGCACAGACTATGGTGTTTTGTTATTATTGAGCCTATGATCACTAAAAATTTTTATCCTATAATTAAAAAATTTCATGATTTTACTCACTTTGCTAATGTCAGTTAAAAGATTTGAATCTTTATGAGGGAGGAGGTTGTTTGGTCCATTGAGATGGACCATCCCCAGTTTGTTCATTTAAAGGTTAATATGGTGATTTGGAGTGCTTTAATACCATTATTAAGCAAGATGGTCTTCTTCCTCTCAGCATGTTCTTTAGGACAATCTTTCCATGATCAGTAGCACTATGACTTCCAATTGGTTGGTTGGAGGTGACTTTAATTGTATTGCCTGCCCAAGTGAAAAGCTTGGTGGGAGACCTGTTGATGTTCAGATAATCACCAGATTTAGTGATGATAAACAATTAACTGGTTTGCATGATCTTGTTTTCCATGGCCCCATATACACTTGGAGAAGGGGCAGGCTTTGGAAGAGACTGGATAGATTTTTGGCTAATGGTCTCTGGCTACAAAATTTCCATAATACTACCATCTCCCATCTGCCAATGTCTGGCTCTGATCACAGACCCTTGCTTATCACTATTAGTAACACTCATCATAGAGGTAAGGCTCCTTTTATATTTATCAATGCTTAGACCTCTCATTCTAATTTCTTACAGGTTGTAGCTAATTCTTGGAATCATGGTTTTCCTAGTGATGAATGGATGCACCTATGGGGACTCCAGAAATACCTATCTTATCTGTTAAAGATTTGGAATTGGTCTACCTTTGGAGATGTTTTTGAAAATGTTGAAACTGCTGAAGCTCAGGTCAAACAAATGGAAAAGGTTCTGGTGGAGGGTACCATCTCTGAAGAAACATTGCACTGTGCCAATGAAACCCTTCTAACTGCCATTTCCACTTTGGATAGCTTCCTTAAATAGAAAGCTGCCCTCACTAGGTTTGCTGATAGAGATAGAAACACCAGGTATTATCATGCTTGTATCAAATATAGAATGAAATGCAATGCCATCTTTAAAATTAAAAGTCTCTCTGGTGATTATCTGGCTAAGTCTAAAGAGATTGCCATGGATGATGTACAATATTTTCAGCAGCTGCTTGATCATCCAACCCCCCCCCCCCAGAATCCCTGTCCAGCCTGATTTCTTTCCTCCCACTATTCCTCCAACTAATATTTCCTACCTTGTAGACATACCGCAAGAAGCTAAAATTTGACAAGAGATTAATTCCATTGACAGTAAAAGGGCTGCTGGCCCTGATGGTTTTTCCTTAAAATTTTATAAAAAATCCCGGTCTATCATAAAAAATGATGTAGTTAACGTTGTTCAGTTATTCTTCAGAGGCAAGGATCCCCCTAAATACTTCTGTTCCTCTACTATTGTACTTATTCCTAAAGATACCTCTAAAAAGACCTATCCATTTAACTACTGTGTTAAGCAGGACTGTTAGCAACGTCCTAATGCAAAGGCTGTAGCCTTTCCTTCCTTCCAATATTTTTGAAAATTAATCTTCCTTTGTTAAAGGAAGGAACATTACAGATACTATTCTTCTTGCTCAGGAGCTTTTATTGGATTTGGATAAGGGTTTTAGAAGTGGCAATCTCATTTATAAACTAGATTTACAAAATGCCTATGATATGATCAGATGGGATTTTATTGATGAAGTCTTAAGGGCTAGAGGACTTCCTGAGCCTTTTACTTCCCTGATTATGAGATGGCTGAACAATAATTCTAATTCTATCTTCATCAATGGCCAACTACATGGATCTTTTAAAGCCAATAGAGGCCTGAAACAAGGAGACCCCTTGTCCCCTACTATCTTCATCCTTACTTTTGACTACCTACCCAGAATATTAAATCAGAATTTTTCCACCTGCCCCCACATGCAATACATTCACAGGTTTAAACTTTCCATCTCCCACTTGGCTTATTGATCCACTGAAAATTTGATAGCTTTTTACTATCTATTTCATACCTGTTTTTGATGAGATTGCACTTTAAAGAATGGTATTTTTCATGATTTAATGCAGATACAATGATTTTAGGCCTTTGGAGGAAAAGGAAGAAAAAAGGAGCAAATTTGGAGCGAGAAAACACAAAGAGCATTTTTATTGAATTAGCGCCGAACGGCGCTGCACCAGCGCCGAACGGCCCTGCACCAGCGCCGAACGGCGCTGCACCAGCGCCAGACAGAGCCAGTTTCTAGAGAGTTACTACATTTTTGTAGAATAATGCTCTGAAAGGCACTCCTACCAGTGTCGAACAGTGCTCTATCCCCATTTTGAACTAGATTCAATGTATTTGGCCAGATTTTAAAATGTTGCTTGAGGAAACTTGTGGGAATTCAGTTTTGGCCAAGTTTAAATAGTTTTGGAGCTAAATATCAGAAGGGGGAAGAAAGGAAGAGCGTTTAGAGTTTAAAGAGAATTTTTTTCCATTTTGTGTAGGAAGTTAGGGTTTGTTTTTTCTCTTTTAAGGAGTGTGGGGAGAGGGAAAGTGAGAGATTTCTTCTTCCTTACTTTTCTAAAGAGAGAATTGTGTGTTGTTGTGAAGAAAGAAGAGGAGTCAAAGGAATTCCTTGAGATTCACTTGGGGAAGAGTTTGAGATAAGTTGTCTCTACTTTACTCTATTTGTATAACGTTGTTTTTATATATGAAATTCATGTTTTGTCATCTTTTCCTCATGAGTATTGAGTAGATTTCTTTTTCATTCTCCTTTTCATGTGATGTGTTGATGTTGTGAAATAGAAATGATGTGCCAATTTATTATGGAGAATTTGTGATGACCTTTTTACTTAGAACTTCATTTACTTTTTGATCTCACTAATTGAATTGTTAAAAATTTTTGGGAAACGTATGTTCCGAAAGGATTATGAGTTCCACAACAAAAATGAAGGTCACATTCAATGTCAATGAATGAGAGATGTAGTTCATGGGATTGAGTGCAAATAAATAGAGAAATATACTTTGGAGGTGTAGAATTGGAGATTTCAAAGTAACAGGCTGAAATCCTCAATTTTGTCTTAATGTTTAGAAAATGAAGCGAGAGTTAGCATTCAGGTGAAGGGAAGTTGGAGCTCTAGAGTGAGAGCCAGTATCCTCCTAGCCTAACTATGGATTTGAGGACTAAACTTAGGATTAGCCAATGTTCTTTATACGTTGAAATAATGTAAAGAATAAGAATGCTCCTATTTGGCACAATACATTTGTATCAATGATCTATGTTACAATAATCATCACATTATGATTGGAAAGGAGGAAGACTCTTTCTTGTAGCTGTACTTTGTTATAAATTTAGTCTTGTGTTAATTTAACTTGCTAAAGTTTAGAACATGCTTTGGTAGAAATAGCAACTGAATCTGTTTGTCTTCACTTTAAAAATTAAACCACTTGCAATTGTTTTTTGATTCGATAAGCGATTTCTGTGCTACGCTATAAAATTAAAGCCTCCCTGTGGGATCGATAATCAGGACTCCACTAGAGCCCTGTATTACTTGAGCGATACATATACTTGTGTTAATTGTATGACTCGTTATCATCTAAATTAATATATATAGATATAAATCTGAGTTCATTAATTTTTGCAAATTTAAAAAGTAGCACCAAGTTTTTGGCGCCGTTGCCTGGGAGGCAAGGTAAAAAAAAGAGTAACTGTTAAAATTTAATTTTTGTAGTATTTGAAATCTTATATTTGAATTGCAAGTCATAGTTGTGTTTGTCTGTTTATTATTAGTGTGTTTGTTGTGTTTCCATGCATAGTATTGGTTCTATAGGTTTAGTGCTTTACAATTCTGAATTAGAGCGTACTATTAGAAAAAATTGAAAACCAAAAACAATCTGCAAATCCTCAAAAAATGGAGAACAATTTAAACAATGAAAATGAAATATACCAAGACCTTTCAGATATTATGCTAATCTAACAACAGATGAAATTCACTTAACTATTTAAAATTTTGATGTTGCTGCTAATTCATTTGAGCTTAAACATACTATTATCCAAATGGTACATAATAATTAATTTGGAGGAACACATAATGAAAATCCTAACTTACATCTCGCTAGTTTTCTAGAACTATGTGCCACTTTTAAGTATGATGGAGTGTCGAATGATGCTGTTAGATTTACACTATTTCCTTTTTACTAAGGGATAAGCCTAACGCGTGGTTAAATTTTTTAGCACCTAGATCTAGTAGAACTTGGGGATAGCTTTCACAAAAGTTTCTGTCAAAATATTTTCCTCCTAAAATTGCTAAGTTGTGGAATGATATCACATCTTTTAGTCAGTTTGATGGAGAATCCATTTATAAAGCTTAGGAAAGATTTAAAGATCTTCTGAGGAAATGTCCACACCATGCTTTACCAGACTGGTTAATAATTCAAACCTTTTATAATGGATTAGTGGGATCTTTGAGATCGATTATAGATGCTGCAGCTGGTGGATCATTAATGTCAAAACCTTTTGATGATGCATATTCGTTAACTGAAGAGATGGCTAGTAATAATTTTCAATGGCCCTCTGAGTGGGTAAATCCTAAGAGAGTATCTAGTATTCATAATTCTGATGCGATAACTATGATAGTCTCTGAAATTGCTGCACTTTCTGAGAAAATAGATCAATATGGAATGAATTATTCTCCAACACACCCAGTGTTAGAAGAAAATTCATCGGGATAGATGATAGACTCTCAAATGTCTTATGAAACCTTGAATGCTATATATAATAAAGTCAATAATCCTTATTTGAATTATTATAATCCTAGTTTGAGGAATCATCCAAATTTCAACTGGAGTAAAACCAATGTTGTTGTTAATCCGTAATGGGTAAACAATCTTATGAACCCAGTTGGAAATTTGAACAACTAAGGAAATACCAATTTTAGACCTTCTTATCCTCCTGATTTTAATAGTAATAAAAAATTTAAGGAAAAGAATTTGTCTACTGAAGAAATGAGTCTGAATATGGGTAATCAAATTCAAGCTCAAAATGTTGTAATGAAAAACATTGAAAATCAATTGGGACCCTTATGGAAATCTTCCTAACAATGTTGAGATCAACTCAAAAGATCAAAACAAAGAGCAAATTAAGGTTATTCAATTAAGGAGTGGTAAGGAATTGGAACCAAGAGTTCAAAAAGAAGTCTAGCTTGAAAGAGAGGAAGTGAACATTGAGAAAGGTTCTAATAAGATATATCCAGACAAATATCCACTAGAACTAATGAAGATAAATGTTGAAAACCACCTCCTCCTTTTCCTCAAAGACTAAAGAAACAGAACAGGGATAACAGATTTACAAAAATTTTGGAAGTTCTTAGAAAACTAACGGTTAATATTCTCTTTGTTGAAGCATTAGAGAAGATGCCTGATAATGCAAAGTTTATGAAGGATAAACTTAAAAGGAAAAAAATGTTTAAAGATCTTGAGATTGATGCACTCAGCGGTGAGTGTAGTGCAATTATTCAGAAAAATTTTCCCGAAAAACTTAAAGACCCAGCTAGTTTTATTATCCCGTGTGTTATAGGTGAAACTTTTTTCGGAAGAGCTTTATGTAATCTTGGAGCTAGTATTAATCTTATGCCTTTATCAACTTTCAAAAGATTGGGAATAGGAAAAATTTCACCTACATCTGTGACTCTTGAACTGGCTGATCGTTCTATCACTTATCCTAAAGGAGTTGTGGAAGATGTATTAGTAACGGTAGATAATTTTATCTTTCCTGTGGACTTTATTGTATTAGATATGGAGGAAGATAAAGAAATTCCAATAATTTTGGGAAGACCATTTCTTTGATACTAGGAGAGCTATGATCAATGTCCAAAAAGGAGAATTAACTATGAGAGTTAATGACCAAGAGGTAACTTTTAACATTTTGAAATTTATGAAGTACCCTTCAACTGAAAAAGATGATGAGTGCTATCGAATGGAAGTCTACGATTATTTGAGAGAAGATCATTTTAAAGAAGTATTTGAAGAAAATTTGGAATGTGAGTATAAATATGAAAGTGAAAATGAAGATGATTTGGATGATTTAAAGAGTGAAAAGTTATAATTTGTTCAGGAAAATTTTGAAAGCTTGGATACTATGGAAAATGGAGAAACAAGTTTAATTTCATCTATCATTAAACCCTTGAAAGTGAGCTGAAAATTCTTCCTAATCATTTAAAGTATATGTGTTTAGGAGAATCATCTACTTTACCAGTCATTGTATCTTCGGATTTAAATGAATATCAAGAACAAAAAATATTCGAAACTTTAAAAAGATACAAAAAGGCTTATGATTGGTCCATAAATGATATTAAAGGAATCAGTCCTTTGATCTGTATGCACAGAATTGTGTTGGATGAACAACACAAACCACTAATTGATCCACAAAGGAGACTGAACCCAATAATGAAAAAAGTAGTTAAAAAAGAGATTTTAAAGTGATTAGATGTTCAAATTATATGTCATATTTCTGATAGTATTTGGGTGAGCCCAATTCATTGTGTCCCTAAGAAAGGAGGAGTGATTGTTGACGTAAATGATCGAAATGAAATTTTACCGACAAGACAAGTCACTGGTTGGTGAAAATGTATTGATTATAGAAAATTAAACGCCGCCACCAGAAAAGATCTATTTCCTTTACCATTTTTAGACCAAATGCTGGACAGACTTGCTGGACACAAGTACAATTGCTTTCTAGATGGATATACTAGTTATCACCAAATACCTATTGCTTCTGAGGATTAAGAGAAGACCACATTTACTAGCCCTTATGGAACTTTTACTTTTAGAAGAATGCCCTTTAGATTATGTAATGCACCTGCAACATTTCAAAGATGTATGACATCCATATTTAGCAAATTAATTGATGATGGAATAGAAGTGTTTATGGATGATTTCTCAATATTTGGAGATTCATTTGATGCATACCTATGCAACTTAGAAAAAGTTTTAGAGGTATGTGAAAGAACAAATTTAGTCCTAAACTGAGAAAAGTGTCAATTTATAGTTGCAGGAGGAATTGTGCTTGGGCATAAAATATCTGAATATGGCATGGAAGTAGATCCTGCAGAAAGTCAAGTTATAGATAATTACTACCTCCAACAATTGTGAGAGGGGTAAGAAGCTTTTTGGGACAAGTAGGATTCTACAGGAGATATATTAAAGATTTTTAAAAAAATTCTAAGCCTCTATGCCAACTTTTGGAAAAAGATAGAAAGTTTGATTTTAATGATGAATGTTTAAAAGCTTTTGATCTATTGAAGGAAAAACTAATTACTACTGTTGGCCTCATTTTTGATGAGGTCTTTTCTCTTCTCTCTCCTTAGTACTTAGGATCTAGCCTTAGGCTTTCCCTTTGACTATCTTAGAGGACTAGAAATCGAACCCACCACTTAGAAATTTAAACACCTCTTATCTCCCTGCATACCCCATAAGTTTGATTGTAATTCCCCAAGTCACTTGGAGGGTTAAGATCAATATGTGGAGGTTTAAAGGATGAGTTCCCTATAGGACTCTTTAGCCTTAGGAGTACACTAGGTGGCCTGGTCTGGTGAGGGTTGACCTACACAAATTACACTTTCACACACATTCCAATCCTAAAACCACTTTTACCTAGCTTGACTTCCTGACTCATGTAGGTAATCCATATGGATGGTCCTTAACCACTAAGCCCTTGGCTAAGAGGGTTAGGAACAACATAGTGAATGCCTCAAATGGGTGCTCTCATGGCTTTTGTGAGCTTAATATGGCTTCATGGCTCAACCAAAGTGATTCCATTCTACTCACACTTGATCAACCTTCATTTTCCTAAAATTTCAATTTTTGACCCCCGGGGCCCTAAACCCACCAAGCCTACCAAATGCCCTTGAAATTGCCCAAAATTTGCAAAATTGCGTAAATTACCCAAAATTCCTCAAAACCAATCCTAAAAATTTCCCACCATTCAACTTGATCATCCATGGCCAAATGTACTAAAAATTCCAAAAATGCCCCTCAATACCCTCAAAATACCCAAAATGCCATTTTTAACCAAAAAATTCAAAATTCCAAAAATTCCCAAAAAAATTCTAGAAAATCCCAAATATTCCCAAATTCATTTTGTTCAACGACATAATAGGCCAATTTTGTCAATTTAACTCACTTTTACCAAAACCCCCAATTTGACCAATTTTTAACCCAAATGGACCCAATGTCAAACCAAAGCAACCCAATTGACCTCAACTTTGACCCAATTAAATTCTAAACTTCAATTCAATATCCCCAATGTCAATTTAGACCAAATCCAAGCCCAATTTGATTAACATTTGGATCCAATTCCAATTTGAAGCTTAAAGCCCAATCTTGGCCCATGACCTAAACCTAGCCCAAACCAACCCAATTCAACTCCAATTAACCCCAAATCTTTTCCTAAACCTTCCTAATATCCCCAAAAAAAACACTAACAAGATTTGCCCCAAATTTGAACCTAAACTCCACCCAAACCTAACCCAAAACCAAAATCCCCATTTTTGGCCTAAACCCAAACCTAACCCAAATGGGCCCAAATCCCAAAATCAAAGCCCAACCAAAGTTGAAAACTCTTTGTGACACTCCCATAAGCATTTCGCAACATTAATTTTACATCAAATCCAACCTTAGCCCAACCTTAGCCCAAGTTAGCCAAATTTGACCCACTTTGGCCCCTTTACCAAAAAAGCCCAAATTAAATCCAATTCCACTCTAAATGACACCAAACCTTTTCTAAAATGTTCATGATACATCCCTAAACTAAACCCAACATTTGTTTGGCCCAATTATTCACAAAATTTCCATCCACCAATTTGTTTTCAAACCTAAAGGCCCACTTTCTTAAACCATCCTAAAAGCCCATTCTTACCAAATTCAAAAGCCCAAAACTTATTTCAAGGCCTATGTGAAATTCCCATCATCATCCCTTTGATTGAAATCATCCCTAAGTCCTAAAATCAATAACCAAATAATTTCAAATCAAGCTTCATGAGAATTTCCCACTAAAATGCCAAAGTTTCCAAAATCCATTTTCATGAAATTGAGTCAAGCCTTGCTTGAAGCCCAAATGAAGCCATGAAGCCATCCTTAAGCCCCATACAAGCCATGTGAGTGGTGTTCATGTGACCATGCCATATTGGGAAAAAGGAGGAGCTTCTTTCTTGATTCCCTTAAAGTGATTAAGCACTCCCATGTTTCCCCTAAACCATGCTTAAACATAAATATGCTTAGATGGTGACTTTTCCCCACTAAGCTAGCTGACTCACCTGATCTCCTTCAGCCTAAACCAGAGCTTGGAGAGGTGAACCCAACCCATTTGCATGACTAGACCCATTTGGATCCAAAATCAACCCTCTCCCCATACCACTTAAAGCTAAACTCTTTACACATGTCCATGGCTAATTGACTGCACCATTGCAAACCCCGGACCCTTCTGATCAAGATGGTGACCTAACACTGCAAGGCAGCCGCCTGGGTCGCCGAAAAATGCCATGGTCGAGAGCTCCATGTGAGCCAAAATTTTCAATTCTTCCTTGCTCAGTTGTCCCAGTCCAATTGAACACCATGGTTGTTCTTCTCTTACATAGAGCAGCTGATCCCAAGCATCAAACCCCCCTGGGAGGCCCTCCAGCCATGTCTATTTAAACCCACCACCCTCTCGGCCAAAGAAGGTGATGAACCAGACCTAAACAAAACTCTGCCAAAATTGCTCCAAGACCTTCTCCTCACCTAGAGAAATTGATCCCCACTGCTGTCCTGCCCTAAACCCCATTGATTGAGCTCAATTTTGGAGCTTAATTCTCAGCCTAGAACCAGGACATCTCTAAAACCTCCACCAAATCCAAATTAAACTCACCCAAACCTACACAGGACCAAGAGAAGGAGTTCCCCAGTGATAGCCCCCTCTCCAGGCCACCCAGTTGCTCTAGCCTCTAAGCTTTGAAATCGGCTGTGTACACTTTCATACCTAGATAATTCCCCAGAGCTAGAGACTTCATCTGGAGCTTCCTTGGGTGCAATCAAATGTGACACAACTCTCTGATGGAAGCTACACTTCTCAGAGCAAAGGTATGGATCATTCCTTCCTCCCGAGCTTCCAGTGATTCTCCATTTTGATTTACTTTATTTCATAGCATATAAACCGTATGGATGTGTTCATCTCTTCAAGAATAATCCATAGAGCATAAGAACACAAAATTTATTGAGAAATGAGAGAGTTCTTAGGGTTTTAGTGTGAACGGTCACGGGTGCACACCAGTCGTAGACGATGACCAGGGGCCGTCCGATCGAGCGTGTATCGAGTGGACGATCCAGATTGCGCTGGACCAGAGAATGTTACATGAACCGTGGGCCCCTGGAGTGTTGAGTTAGATGGCGACATCGAATGGGAGTGCGACGCGTGGGCTTTCGGAGCTGCCGAGGATGAGTCGGCGCCGCGTGGATAAGTAGAAAAATATGGATTTTTTGATTTATTTAAATACCCAAAACTTAGAAAATCCATATCTTTGTGTAGAAAAATCATAAAAGTAAACTAAAAATACCCTCTTGCTCAGTGAACAGAGGAGAATGATGTGGAAAATAAATCAAGTTATTTTGATGAGTATTTTATTTTTAATTAATTAATTAATCATTTCAGTATTTTGATTCTCCATTTGCATAGACAATTCACCATGGCTTGAGACCATAGGGCTTTTAAAGCCTCTGATTTTGGGAACATTCCCAGAATTTTTCAAGGTCAGAGGCCATCTCTATGAAAAGTTATGTATTTTTCAAGTTTATGTCACTATTTTTGATATTTTAATTCCAATAATTAGCATATTGTTTAATAAATTCCAGAAAAATTTGCGGAAGTTTTTGAGGACTAGATGACCCTAGGATAATCATGTCTTGAGTTAATTCATTAGGAATAACCCTAATTGGTCTAATTACTCAAAACTAAACTTTAATTAATTAAGGTTAACAACATAATAAAACAAGTTGAAATCAATTCTCCATTGATCTTTAGGATACAGAGAACCTTGTATAAAAATTTGAAGTCAATTGGAAATATTTAACCTCACTAAATGAATTAATTAAGTCACATGAGTAATATTAAACTTTAAAAATTCATAACTCCAAAAATACATTTCAATAATTCACCAAATTGGTTTTGTGGGCTCTCTGATATTAGAGGAGTCTATAAAAATTAAAATTGGAATTTTCTAAAATTTTTTATTTTTAATGATATTTTTAATATTTTAATAATTAAAAAATAATAAAAATCATAAAAATATTAAAAATCATAAAAATGTCATATTTGGTCCCCTAATCACTTAGGAACCAATCAAATATTTTTCCTAAGTCTGTAGGTTAAGATATTTAATTTCAAAGCCTTAAAACAATTTTTAATATTAAAAAATATATTTTCCAACATTTTCACTAAATTAATTCCAATAAATCAAAGAAAAATCAGAAAATTGTAAAATTTATTTCTCTGAACTCCTTGAGGTCAAAGAGATTAAAGGAAAATATAAAATCCATTTTTCAACTTTAATTTCATTTTATAATTAATTAACACTCCAAAAATTAAACTAATTATAATAAATAAAATATAATTTAAAAAATCACCAAAATTGGTCCAAGTGGTCCTCTGGTCATTAGGAACATCATATAATTTTCTTAAGGGTAGAAACCTTTCCTTAGTCATGTTGTTGAATTTCCATTGAAAATCCCTATTTTTCATTAAAAATAATTATATAAATAAATTAAATTAAAAAAAAATCACATTTTCTCCTCTTATGTCTTAATTGACATATGAGTAAAGTGACATAAAAATTTCAAGTTCATTTGAACTCAATTTAGTGAGTTATGAAATAAATAAGCCTAAAAGGGCATAAAGGTAATTAAAGAATTTAAACCCCTTTATTAAAATTTTAGGTTTAATTAAAATAGAGGGTAAAATATTTGATTTTATCTTTCTTGGATGATTAAAACTTTGGGAAATTAAAAGGGTAGGAACCCATTAATCACTTTTAATAAACCAAAAATGAAACTTTAATTATTTAAACAAATTTAAATTTTGGAAGATTAATGAAAATTTGAATTATTAAAAATAGGGATATAACTTGAGAGGATGTTAATTCTTTAATAAAATAATCCCTAAATAAATCACTTCAATAATATTTAACTCTTAATTAAGATTAAAATAATAATCCAAACTAAGTAAATTAAAATTAAAAGAAAATTAAAAAAATATAACCCTTAAATTAAAGGAAAGCTCAAAATATTAAATGGTTTAACAATTAAATGAAATTAAATTTAGATTAAATTAAATTAAATTAAGTAAAAATTAGATTAAATTAACATTTTAACAATTAAAGTAAATTAAATTTAAAATATTGAAATTAAATTAAATTAAATTAAGTTAAATTCTGTTAAATTAAATTAAATTAACATCATTCAATAATAAAAGTAAAACAAATTTAAAATATTAAGATCACTTAAAGTATAAAGATTTAAACCAAAAATAATTTGAATACTATTCTAAACTTAAAATTATTAATTAAAACCTCGTAATTAAATAGAATCACTTTAAACTTTTAACTCAAAACTTCAAATTAAGAATGATTAAAATTCTCAACAAACCAACCTGCCCCTAAAGGCTCTAATTATTATAACTATTAAACGGAGTATTAAGTGAGATGTCACTTCATTCATCAGGTAATCAAATGTCCAAGTTCACTGAGCAAGAGATAAAGCTTAAGTAAACTTCTGGATGATTAATTCTCCTGTGCAACTAAATTTACTTGGACTCAAAATAAACTCAGAAGTATTGAAAAGATGTTTAGGACTCGTCCTAAACACTTTCTTAATATGATGAGATGTTTAGAAGAACAATTGAATTTAATTGTTCTTTGATGAAGAAAATCATCCTTAAACAAAATACAAGAACCTAAACATCATAGGATATGACTAGCAATATGATTAGGACTTTGGTAGACAACCAAAACCTTTCCCTTAGCTTTACATAGGTACCTGTTTTAAATATTTAAATGCCTTAATATATGTTTTAAGTGTAGCCTGGGATGACGGGAAGACCCTCCAGGTACGCTTTTACTTTATTGCAATTTACTTTATTGCAATTTACTTACATGCATTGCGCTTTACTTTTCTTGCATGTTAAACAAAACTGTTGCATGAAAACTAAAACCTTTAGGATAGTCACAAAACTGAAACCAAAACAAAATTAAAAGTCACTACAAGATAAAATTCACCGCCACAACATTCTAAAATATAAAACAACTCAAAATTTAATCACAAACAGAACAACAATACTATAATTACAACTAAATTAAAACGTTTCGTTGAATGATTGGGAATACCTCGGATGATGTAACCCACGTGTTGCTAACGGAATTTCCCACAGTCTAAATGAAACTGTGGAACTCATTCAGTTGAGTTTAGCAAATTCATCTGGACTAAGTGAATTCGATGAAAATAACGGTGCCGGGATGACGGAACCGTGGGATCTTAATCGGTTCGGTTTAAACAACTTTAAGATTTGTTTTAATTAAAATATTAAAAATATTTGGACTTTAAGATTTCTAAACCAAAGCACTTTTCTCATCCCCTGATTTTCACTTTCCAAAACTAAACCTCTGCAACAACAAGGAGCTCGGAGCACAGTGGGCAGCACGGCCATCGTCATCAGCAAAACCTGTGTCTACTTCAGCAAAACTTTCCTTAGAATTAAATAACCAAGCCATAGGCTTCGAGGTAGTTTGCCTAGTGTAACATAAATCCTCAACTTTTGTTAGGCATTTGTATAATCATATTATGTAAATTAAGCCCTAACCGGTCTTAGGATTCTGAGGTAGTCTTTCGGTACTACACAAACCCTCACATCTTCAAGGCTATTTGTGTGATTATATCATACAAAAATAAGTCCTAATTAACTAAAATTGGCAAGATTGAATCATTAAATAAAATTCCTAAATTGAAACCAAACAATAGGATAGTTTGAGAAGTTGCCAAGATTCTTCTTGGATCCTCAGCTTCTCCTAGTTTTCTTCATTTGGACTCTTAAAATAAACTATCCCGAATTTGAGCTAATCCCTATTGAAGTTTCAAAAATCCAATCCTTTGAAAACTTTAAACTTTGAAATTCTTGAGAGCAAAACCACTGATCATTATCGAGAGTTTTCTTGAATGATTCCCATCATTTAAGAAGTAATTAACTATAGGGGCTTGCCCTTATAGGGAACTTTAAGAACCGAGGTAATATAAACCCTGCTTAATCCCTTTATATTAAGCAGGGGAACTTGTCGGCTTATAAAATTTGTTCGCAGACCAAACGGATGTCACAAATCTTCTAATTTATTTAATTGAGCCCCATCATCAAGCAGTGTGTCTATTCTTCGGGATAGATATACGGTTTGTGGTGCAGTACTCTTTTATATAAACTATTTGGGATGTGAGATCGGTTTGATTTCATATATTAAAATTTTTAAACTTAAAATTATTTTCAAAATCAAATGCTATCTTTTAAACTTTATATATATTTAAATTAAATTTAAAATATGAAATTTCACCGACAACTTCTGTAGGCGATCCTTTTTCTAAAAATACAACACAACCTAAAAATATGTCGACAGCTTCTAGCGACTCCGCTGGGGAATAGTTCCTCTCTCCATTTTAATTAGATGGTTTTGCTTTCATAAATCGATAGTGAGTCCATATCCCTAGTGGACCAAAACTATTATTCTTCCATTGGCATACTACGCTCATTTCTATCTTGAACGAGTATAGTCAACTTCTCTCAGATTTAGGAGCCACTGTTTAGACACCCCTAAACAGAGAGGTTCCGAAATCCTTTTACCTCTTTTTCTGAGGTGGGTTGGACTTAGCTTAGAAGTAGTCCTTCAGGTTGAGAAGTTTTGTGAGACTTTCTATTCCTTTCCAATTCTGAATCAGGTCCTTTACCTTTTCTATACCTATAATCATGTCGTTCTTAACAAACAAATCTTCTAATAAACAACCCTTTAAACAAACTCTTTTAAATCATAAATACACTAAGATAAATGAAAATGTGTTCGGACTCTTTTTTTTCGTCCTAAGTTTTGTGACAAAAGGAAGCATAATTCGGGACTGACGTTCGAAATCTACCTGCGTAAAATGACTGCGCCAAAGTTAATTTTCTCCTTCACCAATGGAATGGACTTCACCGTCTATAAGGATGAGCTGCCTGACAATGGGTTCATCCGTTTTGGACAAGGATTCGACAACACAGATATCAAGTTCGCTGACGTCACTCTCTTCGCACTAATGGACAAAGTGCCAGAAACTTAAGAGCCTATAATTAAGTTCAACTTGAAATCGGCTCAAGAATTCCCTCCCCTGTAAAGGGTTCCAGCTGAAAGAAGTACTGCTATTCGTAGGAGGACTGTTGTCTCTACCCCCACCGGTCTAGTCATCTCTACACCTACCCCGGCTTTTGCCAAACTAAAGGGGAAGGGAATCTAAGTCTGTGGTGAGCCTGTCACCATGGAGGGTACGGATTTTGCTACAATACCATCTGTTTTCGAGATTGGGTCTAGTTCAAGTATTACACCCCTAACTCGGACTCAAAGGAGAAATAGAAGCAGAAAGATAGCCAGGATTGATAAAGCCAAAACTGCTGAAGTTGCTTTTCTAGAAGAAATTCCGGAGGAAAGAGAAGAACTGCCTGAGTATGCACCTCTGTTGGAAGGGAGTAGGTTTCACCCCCTCTCTGCTGCATTAGATGAAGAAGATGTCCGAAGGATTGCCGCTACATTACCCTAACCTGCATACTATAGTAACTGCAAAAGAAAAAGGGTTAAGACTACGCCATTTGCTCGGCTACAGGCCATGATAGAAAAATTGGAAAAGAAAGAAAAATGCCCGGTATCAGAAATCCTAAGAAGAATGGGACGAGTGCCAGCTAGATCCCGCCTCGGAGCACGAGTAGAGCCTGTCACTGCCATAGAGAAACCAAGGAAGAAAATAAGAGCTAGTTCACCTGTTGTTGTATCGGGCCATCATATTAGGGAGGACACCACCTACCAGCATATAGCCGACGGACCTTCCGAGTCCTAGGCCTGCCTGCCGCAAGAAGGATGGTGTGGCGACCTATTATTACTGAGCCGAGACCAACACAACGGCCTGAGAAGAAAAGTCTCGTCAAAGAGCCTGAATCAGAAGGAAGTGCTAGTGCGATAAAAGAAACTCCCGAAAAAGAAGTTCAACATTCGTCACATGACAACCGCGAGACCATCTGGAAGAGACCCCTCGATGATGCTATAGGAAAGCTAAGGACGGATATCCGACGTTTGGCAAAAGAAAGAGGAGAAAAGCTGGAAAAGGAAGTTGATTCATCAGAATTCATGGATGAGGAGTGTGCCGAGATCAACATGGTTGAAACACGAGCATCGTCAGCCTCGCAGGGTGCTCCAGCAGTTGCGGAAAGAGATGAACCGGAAGTGATGAGAGCACAGCTTTGGGAAAGAGATGACACAATTTCCCAAATGGCAAGGAGGATGGAAGAGATGGCTGCTGCTTTAGCCACTCTCCAAAGTCAGGTGCAACCTCAGAAAGAAACACCCCCATAAATCATCCATATTGCAGATGGAGGAAAAGAGATCACATCTGTCAACGGAGACAAGCCACCAAAGAAAGAATCTGCACAGAGCATGATTCCCGAAAAGGACATGAAAAACAGGGTAGAACAGCAGATGCGAGAAGCTTTAGCACAATCTAAGAGTGGAGCATCTATTCAGACGGGTAGACCTTACCCCGATAAGTTCGATGCATTCCAATACCCGAAAGACTTCGTACCACCTCTGTTTAAGACTTTTGATGGAATGGGAAACCCCCGACAGCTTTTGACCTCATTTTTGATGAGGTTTCTTCTTTTCTCACTCCTTAGTACTTAGGATCTAGCCTTAGGCTTTTCCTTTGACTAATCTTAGAGGACTAGAAATGGAACCAACCATTTAGAAATTCAAACTCCTCTTGACTCCCTGCAAACCCCACAAGCTTGATTGTAGACCCCTAATCACTAGAGGGTTGAAATCAAATGTGGAGGTTTAAAGGATGAGTTCCCTATAGGACTTTTTGGCCTTAGGAATACCCTGGGTGGCCTGGTCTTGTGAGGGTTGACTTGCACATACACTACACTATCACACACATTCCAAGTCCTAAAACCACACTCTCACCCAACTTGACTTCCTGACTCATGTAGATAATTCATATGGATGGTCTTTAACCCCTAAGCCCCTGGCTAAGAGGGTTAGGAACAACATAGAGAATGCCCCAAATGAGTCCTCTCATGGCTCATATGGGCTTAATATGGTTTCATGGCTCAACCAAAGTGATCCCATTTCACTAACATTTGATCAATCTTCCTTTTTTCAAAATTTCAATTTTTGACCCCCGGGCCCCGGACCCACCAAACCTACCAAATACCCTTGAAATGACCCAAAATTTGCAAAATTGCCTAAATTACCCAAAATCCCTCAAAATCAATCCTAAACACTTCCCACCATTCAAATTGACCATCTTTGGCCAAAAATACCAAAATTTCCAAAAATAACCCTAAACCACCCAAAATTACCAAAATACCCTTTTACCCCAAAAATCCAAAAATTCAAAAAATTCCCAAAAAAATCCAGCAAATCCCAAATATTCCCAATTTCATTTTGTTCAACTACACCATCGGCCAATTTTGCCAATTTACCCCCACTTTTACCAAAACGACTAATTTGACCCATTTTTAACCAAAGTGAACCCAATGTCAAACCAAATCACCCCAATTGACCTCAATTCTGGTCCAATTCAATTCTAAACTTCAATTCAATATCCTCAACATCAATTTAGACCAAATACAAGTCCAATTTGATTGACATTTGATCACAATTTCAATTTGAAGCCTAAGGCTCAATTTTGGCCCATGACCTAAACCTAGCTCAAATCAACCCAATTCAACTCCAATTGGCCCCAAATCTTTTCTAAGGCCTTCCTAACACCCCCATAAACAAAACACTAACTTGATTTGCCCAAAATATGAACCTAAACTCCACCCAAACCTAACCCAAAACCAAAATCTCTTAAATTGACCTAAGCCCAAACCTAACCCAAATAGGCCCATATCCCAAAATCAAAACCCAACCAAAGTTGAAAACTCTTTGTGACATTCCCATAAACATTTCTCAACATTAATTTTACATCAAATCCAACTTTAGCCCAACCTTAAAACAAGTTAGCCCAATTTGAACCACTTTGGCCCCTTTACTAAAAGACCAACATTAAACCCAATTCAATTCAAAATCACTTCAAATTTATTCTAAATCACTCATGACACATCTCTAAACTAAACCCAACATTTATTTGGCATGGTCTTTCACAAAATTCTTCATTCAAAAGCCCATTTTAAAATTCAAAAGCCCACTTCCTTAAACCACTCTAAAAGCCCATCCAAAACCATTTTAAAAGCCCAAAATCTATCCTAAAGCCCACATGATATTTTCATTTGTCATCCTTTTAACCAAAATCAACCCCTAATTTTTAAATCCATGATCAAATAATTTCAAATCAAGCCTCATGCCAAATCACCCCTAAATTCCAAAAGTCCCTAAAACCCATTTTTATGAAACTTGGCTAAGCCATTCCCAAGCCACATGAAGCCATGAAGCCATCCTTAAGCCCCATGTAAAGCCATGAGAAGTTTAACATGTGACCAACCCATAAATGGCAAATGGAGGAACCCATTTCTTAAGCCTTCATTAAGCCTTTTTAACCCCATCCATGATACACACTAAACCAAGTTTAGCCACCTCACCATGGATGGAGACCACACCATTTTCTCTTGGCTGACCCAAGTGAACCTTTTCAGCCTAAATCTAGGCCTTGGGTGGTGCACCAAGCCCAAAACCATGGGTTCTCATTTGAACCCAAAATAGCCTTCCACCCACTCCATTTTAATTTAACTCCTTTACACATGTCCATGGCCAATTGACTGCACTAAACCCCAGCCCTGACCTCCCTAACCTTGAGGGTGACCTGACCCTGGCCGGCCAGCCACCACAGCCGCCGGAAACCACCATGCCGAGAGCACCCATGTGAGCCAATTTTTGAATTCTGCCTTGCTGACTTGTCCCATGCCTAATGGCCACCATGGCTGTTCTTCTCCTCACCAGAAAAGTTTATCCAAGCTACTAAACCGCCCTGGGAAGCCCTTTAGCCACCTCTATTTAAACACCACCACCTCTCGGCCAAAGAAGGTGTTGAACCAAACCTTACCAAAATGCTGCCAAAATCACCCCAGACTCCTCTCCAGACATAGAGAACTTGATCCCCACTGAAATCAAGACCTAAAACCCTCTCTGTGAGCTCAATTTCTTAGTTGAAAATCCACCAAAAAAATAGGACACTTCACCACAGTGAGCCAATCTCCAAATTGATAGATCCTACACCTTCACCAGACTAAGAGGAGAAGTTCCCCAGCAAAAGCCCCCTCACCAGGCCAGCCATTGCTTCCAGTCTCCAAGATTTGTGATCGGCCTTGGACACTTTCATACTTAGTCAATTCCCTAGAGCCAGATACTTCATCTGCAGCTTGCCTAGACTCAATCGAAGGTGTCACAACTCTCAGATCGAAGCATCACTTCTCTAAGCAAAGGTATGAACTCATTCTTTTTCCCGAGCTTCTAGCTCTTTTCCATTTTTCTTGGGATAACTTCATAGCCTATAAACTATATGGATGTGTTCGTCTCTTCAAGACGAATCCATAGAGCATAAGAACATGAAAATCCATTGAGAATCGAGAGAGATATTAGGGTTTGAGTGTGGACGGTCACGGGTGCACACCAGTCGTAGACGATGACCAGGAGCCGTTGGATCGCGCGTGTATCGAGCGGACGATCAACATCAAGTCGAACAGCGGAATGCTACGTGAACCGCAGGCCCCTGGAGAGCTGAGTCAGATGGAGGCACCGAATCACAGCGCGACACGTGGTATTTCGGAGCTGCCGAGGTTGACGCGGCGCCACGTGGATAAGTAGGAAATTAGGGTAATTTTGAATTATTTAAATGCCCTGAACTTCAAAAATTCATATCTTTCCATAGAAAAATCACAAAAATAAAATAAAAATACCCTCTTGCTCAGTGAACAGAGGAGAATAATGTGGAAAAGAAATCAAGTTAATTGGATGATTATTTTATTTTTAATAATTTATTTACTATTTTCAATGTTTTGATTCTCCATTTGCATAGATAACTCACCATGGCATGAGACCATAGAGCTTTTGAAGTCTCTGATCTTGGGAACATTCCCTGGATTTCTCAAGGTCAGAGGCCATCTCTGTGAGAAGTTATTGATTTTTCAAGTTCATGTCACTCTTTTAGGTATTTTAATTCTAATAATTAGCATGTTGTAAAATAAATTCTAAGAAAATTTGGTGATGTTTCTTAGGACTAGAGGACCCTATGAAAAATATATTTTGAGCTAATTCATCCATAATAACCTTAATTGGCCTAAACCCCTAAAATTGAATTTGAATTAATTAGGGTTAACCACATATCAAATTGAATTGAAAACAACTCTCCATTATTCTTTTTGGTCAGAGGAACCTTGGATAAAATTTTGAAATCAATTGAACTTGATTAACCCCACAAAATGGACTGATTAAGCCTTATAAGCAAAATAGAACTTTAAAAATTCATAACTTTAAAACTACTTTTCAAAAATTCACAAAAATGATTTTGGAGCTTCTCTGATATTAGGGGAGTTCAGGAAAATTAAAATTGGAATTTTCTAAAAAGTTAATTTTTTCACAATATTTTAAAATTTTAATAATTAAAAAATAATAAAAATCATAAAAATATTAAAAATCATAAAAATGTCACATTTTGACTCCTAATCATTTAGGAACAAACCAAATATTTTTCCTAAGTCCCTAGGGTAAGATATTGAATTTTAAAGGCTTAATGTAATTTTTAATATTAAAAAATGAATTTCATCCTTTTTCACTAAAATAATTTTAATAAATCAAAGAAAGATCAAAAAATTATAACATTTGTTTCTCTGGACTTCTTGAGGTCAGAAAAATTTAAGAAAAATATAAAATCTATTTTTCAACATTTGTTTTATTTTAAAATTAATTAATACTCTAAAACTCAAAATAATTATAATAAATAAAATATAATTCAGAAAATCACAAAATTTGGTCCACGTGGTCCCTGGTCATTAGGAACATCCCATAATTTTCTTAAGGATAGAAACCTTCCCTTGGTCATGTTGTTGAATTTTCTTTGAAAATCCTTATTTTCTACTAAAAATAATTATATAAATAAATTAAATTCAGAAAAATCATATTTTCTTCTATAATGTCTTAATTGACATGTGAGTGAGGTGAAATAAAAATTCTAAATTCATTTGAGCTTAATTTAGTGAGTTATGAAATAAATAAGCTTAAAAGGGTATAAAGGTAATTAAAAATTTTAACCCTTAATTAAAACTTTAGGTTTAATCAAAATGGGGGTAAAATATTTGATTTTAACTTTCTCTTGGATGATTGAAACTTAGAGAAATTAAGGGGTAGAAACCCATTAAACACTTTGAAAATATAAAAATGAAACTTTAATTAATTAAATGACTTAAATTTTGGAAAGAACATATTTAAAATTTGGATTATTAAAATAGGGATATTATTAAGAGTATATTTATTCTTTAATTTAAAAATCCCTAAATAAGTCACTTTAACAATATTTAGTTCTTAATTAAAAATTAAAATAATAATCCAAATTAACAATTAAAACTAAAAGTAAATTAAAATTAAATTTAAAATATTAAAACTAAAATTAAAATTAAATTAAATTAAAATAAAATTAAAGTTAAACTAAAAATAACAATTAAAATTAAAATTAAAATTAAATTAAAATTAAATTAAATTAAATTAAATTAAATTAAATATTAAATTAAAATCAAATTAAATTAAAGTCAAATTAAATTAAATTAAATTAAAATCACTTAACAACAAACCTAATTGAAATCATTAAGAGTTAAATCAAAACATATCAATAATTTCAACACCTCTTTCTATCTAAGTAAATTCAAAACATAAACATTAATCTGAAATACCAAGATAATTGAAAGTGTAAAGATTTAAATTAAATCAAAAATAATTTGAACACTATTCCAAACTTAAAATTATTAATTAAAACCTCATAATTAAATTAAAACATTTTAAACCATTAACTCAAACTTTAAATTAAGAATGATTAAAATTCTCAATAAACTAACTTGCCCTTAAAGGCTTTAATTATTATAACTCTTAAATAGAGTATTAAGTGAGATGTCACTTCATTCATCAGGTAATCAAATACCCAAGTTCACTGAGCAAGAGACAAAGTTTAACTAAACTCCTGCATGATTAATTCATATGTACAATTAAATTTACTTAGACTCAAAATAATCCCAGAAGTATTGAAAAGATGTTTAGGACTCATCCTAAACACTTCCTCAATATGACGGAATGTTTTAGAAGAACAACTGAATTTAATTGTTCTTTGATGAAGAAAATCATCCTTAAACAAAACACAAGAACCTAGACGTCATAGGAGATGACTAGTTATAGGATTAGGAATTTGGTAGACAACCAAAACCCTTCCCTTAGCTTTACCTAGGTATCTGTTGAAATAATTAAATGCCTTAACATGTGTTTTAAGTGCAGCTTGGGATGATGGGAAGACCCTCCAGGTACGCTTTTATTTTATTGCAATTTACTTTATTACAAATTACTTACATGCACTGTACTTTACTTTTCTTGCATGTTAAATAAGACTGTTGCATGAAAACCAAAACCTTTAGGTTATTCCCTGAACTAAAACCAAAACTAAATTAAAAGTCATTGCAAGATAAAATTCACCGCCACAACATTCCAAAATATAAAACAACTCAAAATTTAATCACAAATAGAACAACAAAACTACAATTGCAACTAAATTAAAACGTCTCGTTGAATGATCGGGAATACCTCGGATGATGTAACCCACGTGTTGCTAACGGGATTTCCCACGGTCTAAATGAAAGTGTGGAACTCATTCAGTTGAGTTTAGCAAATTCATCTGGACTAAGTGAATTCAATGAAAATAACGGTGTCGGGATGATGGAACCGTGGGATCTTAATCGGTTACGGTTCTATTTAAACAACTTTAAGATTTGTTTTAATTAAAATATAAAAAACACTTGGATTTTAAGATTTTCTATAAACCAAAACACTTCTCTCATATCCCAATTTATGACTTCTAAAACCAAACCTCTGCAATAACAAGGAGCTCGGAGCATAGTGGGCAGCACAACCATCTTCGTCTGCAAGACTTGTGTCTACTTCAGCAAAACATTCTTAGAATTAAATAACCAAGCCATAGGATTTCGAGGTAATTTGCTTAGTGCAGCATAAATCCTCAACTCTTCATTAGGCATTTGCATAATCATGTTATGTAAATTAAGTCCTAACCGGTCTTAGGACTCTGAGGTAGTAGTTCGGTACGACATAAACCCTCATATCTTCCAGGTTATTTGTATGATCATGTCATATGAATATAAGTCCTAATTAATTAAAATTGGCAGGATTGCAAAATTAAATAAATTCTCAAATTGAAGCCAAACAATAGGATAGTTTGGGAAGTTGCCAAGATTCTTCTTGGATCCTCAGCTTCTCCTACTTCTCTTCCTTTGGATCCTCAAAAATAAATTGTTCCAAATTTTGAGTCATTCCCTTTTGAATTTCCAAAATCCAATCCTTTGAAAACCTTAAGCTTTGAAATTCTTGAGAGCAAAACCACTAATCATTATCGAGAGTTTTCTTAAATGATTCTCGTCATTTAAGATGTAATTAACTATAGAGGCTTGCTCTTATAGGGAACTTTAAGAACCCAGGTAATATAAACCCTGCTTAATTCCTTTATATTAAGCAGGGGAACTTGTCGGCTTATAAAATTGGTTCGCAAACCAAACTGATGTCACAAATCTTCTAGTTTATTTAATCAAGCCCCATCATCAAGCAGTGTATCTATCCTTCGGGATAGATACACGGTTTGTGATGCGGTGCTCGTTTATATAAACTATTTGGGATGTGAGATCGGTTTGATTTCATATCTAAAAATTTTCAAATTTAAAATTATTTTCAAAATCAAATACTACTTTCTAAATTATATATATGTAAATTAAATTTAAAATATAAAATTCGCCAACAATTTTTGTACGCGATCCCTTTCAAAAATACAATACTCAACCTAAAAATATGCTGACAGCAACATGTCGCACATTTTCGTGCTAGTAGCTGCAATGCCGGTGGGAGTGACACTTTACTCTTTCGTCAGTTCATCAGCAATTTGTCAGGGATTGCCTTCGACTGGTACGTAAAATTGCCAAATGATTAAGTTAAGACCTTTGCAGAGTTAAAAAACCTTTTCGTTAAGTAGTTTTCTGGGGCTCGGCACCACATCACCATCGATGATCTAGTGGTTGAGCACCCGAAACCGAACGAGACATTAGTGGATTACATATTTTGATGGAGAAATTTAAGCATGAAGTGTGAACCACAACTTCAGGAACAGCACGCGATCGGTATTTTACTGAAAAGTATCCACGGCTCGATAGCACTTCTCCTTAAAGGATTTACAATCAAGACTTTCGAGAAGCTACTTAGCAAGGCCGGGAGCTTGCAAGAGGAAGCAAAACAGCTAAATTTCGTGGACAAGACACATAAACCAGTGAAAACATTCGAAAAGAAATCCAGAATCGTTGCGGCAGAAGATAAGGGCAAGCAGCCAGTGCAGATACAGCCAGAGCGGCCACAACCTAGCTATCAAACACCGCAACGTACTTACCAACAACCTCAGCAGAACTTCCAACAGCCTCGACCGAACTATCAGTCACCTCAGCATTATGAGCAACTGCCTCGTCCATCGCGTACCCTAAAAGAACTTCTAAATAGAGAATATCCATTTAAAATGAAGCAATAGCAAAAATGTTCTGCAGTTTAATGAAGACACCAGATTTTCAGCTACCAGAGCCCAAGAGGCTGGAAGAAGTCAATAAAAAAGATCATCCAAACTATTGCCCTTACCACTGGATGCTCGGGCATAAGATAGAGGATTGCATCACATTCAAGAGTTGGCTTGACGTCAATCTCCGAAAAGGAAACATAACGATCCCGAAGGAATACATGAAGGAACCCCAAAAAGGAGGTTCCGTCAATGTTATTTCAACGGATCCCATTGTTTCGATAGACCCTTACACAACCCATGATGGATGGAGTACCGTCTGGACAAAGTCTTCAAAGAAAATCATAGATCACATCCAAACCGCTTCGGTGCGTGATTCAACTCAGAATTTGAAACCTGTCGAGCCGGCACTATCGCATGTGATTGAAGAACCGCCCCAGAAGGAAGAGAAAATCGTAGAAGAGAAAACTGAGGCTCCAAAGAGTAGACTAGGGGCTGCTTATTCTAGGATGGTTGTTTCCAATTCGGGAGAGAAATCCCTCGAACCCCTGACTCTGTATGATTATTTGCTCACCCCAGCGGGATCTTATAATGATAAGAGTTTTGGCATTGGCTACGTTTTGACTGTTTCTAACGATTACGTAACTAACGAAAACCAAGCTAATCTGGATCACGATTCTGATACAAATAACGATTCTTAAATCATACTAAACCTCAATGACCACGACGAAGGAGAAGACGTTCACAAGGATGGCTAAGAAAGCTCAACAAGCAACGAGTCTATTTGCGAATTTCTAGGAGTTCCAATCGCGATAGAATTGGAGTTATCAGATTCCGAAGCAACGCCAGAAGAGCCAATCGTTCTGATCCAAGAGGAGACACTGTCAGATTCAACACCAGATTCAGAAGAAATAACTGAAGTCAATTTAAGAAGTGGAAAAGTTCTACCATCGAGAAGAGGTCCAAAAGATAAAGGAAAGTAGGTGGTTGCTCAGGAAGAGCCAACCCCAGCAGAGGAATTGCACATTCAGGAAGAAACCAAGGAACATGGCAATAAAGTAGACTACAACATGCTAGCCCATCTTAGGAAGCTACCAGCCAAACTAAGCATGTACGACAATCTGTTCCTGTCAAAGGAGATGAGAGAAACTCTGATCAAGGCTCTACTTGATCCAGAGATTTGTTTAGCTCAAATGATCGGTAATCCCTCAGATAAGGTTTGCTCGTTGAAAGAACAACGAGGTGTTACCTTCACGGACAATGATTTACTACTCGAAACGGCTGATCACAATCGACCGTTGTACATCTCAGTCACTGTTGGAAAGTTTACGCTCTCCAGGGTTTTAGTTGATCCAAGAGCATCAATCAACATAATGAGCCTTCGAACGTTAGCATATTTGGAAATTGATGCTCGTGACCTCGAAGCAGACAAGATGTTATTAAGAAGGTTCAATCAGAAAGGAGAAAGAGCTCTTGGATCGATAACACTACTAATGAAGACCGGTGACTTAGCAAAGACAACCGCAAAATTCCATATAATTGATTCTGAGACATCGTTCAACGCTTTACTGGGTCAGCCATGTATTCATGAAAACTGGATAGTACCGTCGTCTCTGCACTAGTGCATAAAATATTATGAAGGAGGAGAACAGTGTATCAAAGGTGACTTGCAACCATTCTCCATGCATGAAATCGGAATTCACGAAGATGCAGCCTACTACGCGCCTCCGAAGAAAACAATCTTTTCCAGAAATGTCATACCAAATGAAGCAAAAGAAGTGCAAGACGATAAAGAGCCGGAAATTCTAGTCCAACAGTTACTCACCACTCCCTTACGGAGAGATGGTGAAGGTTTCTCCAGAATCGTACACATGGTCGAGGTCGGGGATGAGGTCGTGGAAGAGACATTGGAATAGTTAGACAGAAGAAACCAGTCATCAACGTTGATTAGGAGATCAGTTCCGAAGAAGAAGAAATCAAGAAAGAAGCAAGCAACGATGAAATCAAAAGAAACCCCAGTTCAAGATCTCTCTCGAAGATGAAAAGAATGAAGAATACAAATCAATGTACGAGAAGATTAACCATTATGTACATACTATGACCCTGACCCCGGTCCATTCTTATAAGATCGAGGGTATGGTGGTCAAGGAAGTGCATGGTGGTGGTGCTAAGCCGATCAAGTTTTACCGTGGTGCTTCTTCTTCCAATACTAAAAAAGATGTACAATTTGAAGATGTTACTTCATCTGAATTAATGGAATTGCCTGTTGAGTGGTACTCTCCCTGTGTTCAAAATTTAATTCAATGTGGTGTCTTACCTCAACGATGGACAAAAGGTTAATCACAACATTTTGAAAAATTATAGAGCAATGCCAGTCGGCTTCTCAATTTGTAACATGGTCTCGGATTCAGCACAGTAGGGTCTGTTGATGATTCGGGATTTTGCTTGGTTGTCACTTGCGAGCCTAATGAAGACTGCTTGGAAGCTTCAGAAGATCTCGAAGATATGCCAATCGGAGATGCTCCGCCAAAATTCAAAAAAGAAATTAAATCTACAATAGACGAGTTAATGGAAGTTAACTTAGGTACTAGCGAAGAGCCTAGGCCAACCTTTGTTAGCTCCTTACTCAATAAAGAAGACTCCGTAGAGATAATCAAGCTATTGATGGAATTCAAGGACTGTTTTGCTTGGAGTTATAATGAAATGTTAGGATTAGCTCCAGAGGTCGCAGTTCACAAGTTAGGAGTGGATCCCACTGCCGTTCTAGTCAGACAAGCTCCGAGAAGGATGCGTCTAGAGATCGAACAACAAGTAATAACAGAAGTTAAGAAGATAATAGACGCTAAATTTGTCCGTGAAGAACAATATCCAACTTGGTTAGCCAATGTGGTACCAGTTAGAAAGAAGAATTGTCAGATCAGAATCTGCGTGGACTTCAGAGATTTGAACAAAGCATGTCCAAAGGATGAATTCCCGCTACCAATCCAGAATTGATGATCGACATTACTTCAACACATGAAGTCTTCTCATTCATGGATGGATCTTCAAGATACAACCAGATAAATATGGCACCAGAAGATGAAAAGCTTACAGCCTTCAGAACGCCGATCGGGGTATACTGCTACACAGTGATGTCGTTTGGATTGAAGAACGCAGGTGCAACTTATCAAAGAGTAATGTCAAGAATTTTTGATGATCTCATTCACAACCAAGTCGAGTGCTACGTAGATCATGTGGTCATCAAAAAAAAACTAAAAGAAGATCACTTGTATGATTTGAGAATTGTTTTCAAGCGATTAAGACGATATAACCTTAAGATGAATCCCTTGAAATGCACCTTCGGCGTCACCTCTGGAAAATTATTTGGATTTTTTGTTCGACATCGTGGAATTAAAATTGATCCGAAAAAGATTAAAGTTATCTTAGAAATGCCACCTCCTAAAACCTTGAAACAACTACGATCCTTTCAAGGAAAATTGGCATATCTTCGACGCTTTATCTCGAACTTGTCAGGAAGGTGTCAGCCTTTTTCTGCTTTGATCAAGAAGGATTCCAAGTTTACTTGGGACTCCAAATGTCAACATGCCTTCAATGACATAAAAAAATATTTAATCACACCTCCTGTCTTAGCAGCCCCAGTCTCGGGTAAACCGTTGATACTTTATACTGTTGCTTTAGACGTCTCTCTCAGAGCCCTGCTAGCCCAGGTCAATGACGATGGAAAAGAAAATGCTCTCTACTACTTAAGCCGTCGTCTAATTCCGACGGAATTAAAGTATCATCCTATTGAGAAGCATTGTTTGGCCCTGATCTTCGCTGCACAAAAGCTCATGCATTACATGCTTTCTCATAAGGTCAACCTTATTTCGAAGTTCAATCAATTGCAATATTTGATGACCCGACCGACACTTTCCTGCAGACTTGCCAGGTGGTCAATGATACTATTGCAATTCGATATAATGTTTGTTCCTCTTCGTGCCATAAAGGGAATGTCCTAGTTGACTTCCTTGCAGCACACCCTTTACCGGCAGAATCGCCTCTTAACAATGACTTGCCAGATGAGCAGATAATGAGCCTAGAAGACCCCGATGATCAGCGTTGGGAATTGTACTTTGACGGAGCATCCTCAGCACAGAAAGATAAAGAATCACAAAGAATAGTGCCTGGTAAGGCAGGAATCGGACTAATATTTATAACACCAGAGCGGGGGATGTTAAGGTATTCCTACCATTTAACAGAACCATGTACAAACAATGAAGCCGAATACGAAGGCCTCATAACTGGATTGGAATTAACTATTCAGATGGGGATAACGGATATCAACATCTATGGGGATTCTCTGTTGATAATTCAACAGGTTGCATGATAGTACAAAATTCTAAAACCAAGACTCGAACAATACTTTCAGTATGCCATGAGACTGTTGGAGCAAATTCCACATGTAACGATCTATAAGATTCCCAGAAGAGAAAATGCTCTCTCATATGTGTTAGCCCGCCTTGAAAAAGAATTTGTCTGCTTGCAGGATGAGTCAGTTGAAGTGTCAATTCTAGGACGACAGGTCCTATCACAGCTCTACATGGACACAATACACAAATCAGCAGAGAAAGCAGAAGAAATAATTGCGGCAGTAACAGAAAGTACAGAAGATTGGCGGCAGCCACTAATAGACTATTTGTAAACGAAAAACTTTCCAGACGATAAGTCAATAGCCCATCAAATCAAGAAAAGAACTCTGTCTTACGCATTGATAAACAATACATTATACAGAAGGTCTTTTGATCAGATTTGGCTAAGATGCCTGAGCGGGTCTGAGGCTCATGAAATTGTTAAAGAAGTACACTCAGGACTTTACGGTGCTCATTAGTCGGGTCTGAAAATGAAAATGAAGATTAAAAGACTAGGGTACTACTGGCCCTCAATGATGACCGACTGCATGAAGATTGCCAAAAGTTGTCACCAGTGTCAAGTGCATGGAGTGGTTCTACATCAACCTCTAAATGTGCTACATCTGACAATCGCGTCGTGGCCGTTTGAGTGTTGGGGCACAGATATCGTGGGTCTGATAGAACCACCTTCTTCAAGAGGACATCACTTCATTCTTGCAGCTACAAATTATTTTTCTAAGTGGGCAAAAGCAGTACCGCTCAGAGAAGTGAAAGCACATCACGTGCTACAATTCTTCAAGAATCAAGTTGTCTACCGTTTTGGGGTGCCATGCAGAATTATCTCAGATAACGGATCTGCGTTCAAGAGTATGAAGATCAACAATTTTGTCAGAAGACGTGGGATCAAATAGTGTTATTCGACAATCTACTACCTAAGAGCGAACGGCCTGGCCGAGGCTTTTAATAAAACTCTCGTCCAAATCCTAAAGAAAACTTTGGATGACAACAAAAGAAATTAGCATGAGAAGTTTTTAGAAGCCTTATGGGCCTACAGGACGACTTTCAGAACTCCCACCCAGTCTACGCCTTACGCCTTACTGTACGGGTCCGAGGCTGTTTTACCCTTAGAGGTTCAGCTTCCATTACTCGAAATTTCAGTTGCGAACAAAATCACTACGGAAGAAAATGTCAAACTACGATTAGAAGAATTGGAAAGCCTGGAAGGGAAAAGACTTTCAGCACAGCAGAATTTGGAACTGTATCAAGCCAAGATGATCCAGGCCCATGATAAATTGGTCCGTCCAAGGACATTCAAAGTCAATGACTTGGTTCTAGTTCTCAGAAGACCTATCCTTGCAAATCCCAAGATAGGTGGTAAATTTGAACCGACTTAGGAAGGGTCATTTGTGGTCGAGACAGTTTGCTCAGGAGGTTCCTATCTGCTTGTAAATTGTCGTGGAGAGCGACCTATGCTTCCAATTAATGGACGATATCTCAAGAAGTATTACGCAACCTCATGTTTCGAAGGATGAATCCTCATTCCTAGATGCACGGGCACAGTAGTTACTTATGACTGGGTCCGAACCCAAAAATATAAATATAAAAAGTGGATGATAAAGAAAATCGTTAAAAAAATGTGTTAAAAGAAAACATGTGAAATCATGATAATGAAGTCTTTATCCTTCCTTTCAACTCGATTCTCACTCTTGATCATTTTCCTACTCATATTTAAATTTAAAATAAACGAATAAAAGCTCTTCATTAATAAACATATTTTCTCTACTATTCTTGTTCTTGGTACAGCCCCTGATCCTTTTCTTGTTTTTTGAAGTGAAATGTTGAATGGGCGGTTGGTTCTGAACTTTAAGAATGGCGTGAGTCTAGCAGTTGATGAAAAGAGGGTGAGGGATGGAGCCGTGATCTAGATTGACTCTAACTTCACACCGGTCGGGCTACAATATGAAGAAACTGATTAGACTCCGATTGATCGGGAAGAACTCCGTAGCCATATAGTGATGAAATTGGGTGGCTGAAATCAACCATCTACCAGCAAAAAGAGAAAAGCAAACACCGCTTATGCAATAGGAGAAGATAAGAAAGTTAAGTCCGTGGTGGCTACAACAGAAGGTAGACTTGTCAGCGCCATGCCTAAAGAAATTCAAGAGGTGAGGAGAGCCACTCTCACTCCTACTCAACGAAGAAATAAGAACCGACGCATTCGCAAGATGCTGACTAAGCTGGCAGCAGATCAGCATGAAGAGACAGTCTCTACCGTCAGTATAAATACTTCGAAGAGATTGGTTCGTCAGGAACCAGAAAGGAGGAAGTCAATTCCAAGTACAGCAGAAGGGATGAAAGAAATCTTGAGGAAAATAGAAACAGAGATAGTACCACGAAGCCAGACAGATGCACCAGTTCTGAAGAGTCTTGTTGTGAAAGCAACCCCAGAGGATGTCCCGACATAGACTATCCCCAAGGAGCCAAGACATGCAGGAGAGCATGTCGGGGTTGAACCATACATTCCCCAGTACGTTACTAGACCTCGCCGATTGCAGATAATTCCAGAATATGAGTTAGAAAGATTGCAGAATGTCTACAAGAAAACTTTTGAATACTTCAAAAGAATTTGAGGCAAGAGGATCAATATCTTAGAAGGCCTCGAGCTGCATATAGGTGTGTTCTCAGATTATTAACAACAACAAATTGTATACTGCATACTTGAACTCCAGAAAATGGGCCAAGTTGGTCGTCTGAGTGAATAGACTTATTCAGAACCTCGAAGATGGATGCCAGGGAAAGGAAGAGTTACGATCTAGTGCGGATGTTGCTACAACTTTGCGGTAGTCAGAAAAGGAAATCCACCAGAAATACTTCGTCGCAGTGAGGTGGATCTGATGCCGAATGTTATTAAAGGAATGATAAAGAGGATGATAACATGGACGGTATTGCCTGCAGATTGCATACCCAATGTACTCGCATCATTAACATCTACAAGGAGGGCGACTGCATACCTTCACATATAGACCATCATGAATTCGTTAGACCTTTCGCACGTTGTCTTTTGTCAACCAGAGTGCAATATCATGTTCGGATCTGACCTCCGGATAGCAGGCCCCGGTGAGTTTCGAGGGCCAGTGGAGATACCACTACCGGTAGGTTCCATCATGGTGTTGAATGGGAATGGAGCGGACATCTCAAAGCATTGCATTCCAGGAGTGGCTGTTGAGCAGATCTCTATTACTTTCAGAAGGATGGACGACAGAAAAATGCCTTTCCACTTCTCCGGCCTTATGAGTTGTGAGTTACATGGGAGATAGCACACCTCTAATGCACATCCATACGACATTTCTGCCAAGGATGACCTGGAAGGTGATGTTATTGTCCATGTATCTCACTATTCAGACATGGATTTTGACAGCTGCTTTTTGAAGAAACTTGAAGAATCTTACACAATCATTTTTGGATTTATATGGATTGTATGAGATATTAAATTCTCAGAGAAAATATCATCGTGTTTTGGATCAAGATGTATGATGTATTTTCAACAAGATTGGAATGAAAGTGACCATGCCATGTTTTGCCTTCACCTCTTTTTGTGCAAATTGACTGGGAAACACCATTAAATTAAAAGAACTTCAAGCAAAGAACAAAGGAAAATGAAAATAAACGAGAACTCTTTTAAGAATCTAAATGTCAAAATGAATTCTAAACTGAGACGAACTCCAAATATTTTTTAAATTGAATCACCAAAAAGAACAAAATGAATTTAAATCTCAATTTGAATCCTTCGATCTGAATCCTTCGATCTGAATCGTTCAATTATTCTTCAAAATGAAATCTGTTTGAAACCCTTCTGAAATTCAAATCATTTCCTCAACTTGTCACCAGGTCGAGTCTTTTCAACTTGGTACACTTATAAGTTCTTTTTAATTCTTTTCTCTGCGTGTTAGAGGATAAACTAGTTCTATTGACACGGAGCCACGAACTTTGTTCAATTTGGTTCTGACGGGATGAGACTGGGTCCCTCTTTAAATAGATAAACCTTCGAGATTAAAACCTGTTTTCATTTCTCATTAAACCTTCGAAAATGGAACTAGTTTTCATTTCTCATTAAACTTTCGAGATTGGAACCAGTTTCCATTTCTCATTAAACCATCAAAACTGGTACCAAATTCCAATTCTCTCCTTTCGAGGTCGGTACCAAATTCTGACTCTCCTTCGAGGTTGATACAAAATTTCAATCTTTTAAACCTTCCAGACTGGTACCAAATTCCAGTTCTCTCTTTTCGAGGTCGGTACCAAATTCTGACTCTCTTTCGAGGTTGATAACAAATTTCAACCTTTTAAACCTTCGAGACTGGTACCAAATTCCAGTTCTCTCCTTTCGAGGTCGGTACCAAATTCCGACTCTCTTTCGGGGTTGATACCAAATTTCAACCTTTTAAACCTTCGAGACTGGTACTAAATTCCAGTTCTCTACTTTCGAGGTCAATACCAAATTCCGACTCTCTTTCGGGGTTGATACCAAATTTCAACCTTTTAAACCTTTAAGACTGGTACCAAATTCCAGTTCTCTCCTTTCAAGGTCGGTACCAAATTCCGACTCTCTTTCGGGGTTGATACCAAATTTCAACCTTTTAAACCTTCGAGACTGGTACCAAATTCCAGTTCTCTCCTTTCGAGGTCGGTACCAAATTTCGACTCTCTTTCGGGGTTGATACCAAATTTCAACCTTTTAAACCTTCGAGACTGGTACCAAATTCCAGTTCTCTCCTTTCGAGGTCGGTACCAAATTCTGACTCTCTTTCGGGGTTGATACCAAATTTCAACCTTTTAAACCTTCAAGACTGGTACAAAATTCCAGTTCTCTCCTTTTGAGGTCGGTACCAAATTTCGACTCTCTTTCGGAGTTGATACCAAATTTTAACATTTTAAACCTTCGAGACTGGTACTAAATTCCAGTTCTCTTCTTTCGAGGTTGGTACCAAATTCTGACTCTCTTTCGGGGTTGATACCAAATTTTAACCTTTTAAATGTTCGAGACAGGTACCAAATTCCAGTTCTCTCCTTTCGAGGTCGGTACCAAAATTCCAACTCTCTTTCTGAGATTGATACCAAATTTCAATTCTCTCTTTCGAGACTGGTACCAATTTCTAGTTCTCTCCTTTCGAGGTCGGTACCAAATTCTGACTCTCTCTCCGAGATTGATACAAAATTTCAATTCTCTCTTTCGAGACTAGTACTAAATTCTAGTTCTCTCCTTTCGAGGTCAGTACCAAATTCCAACTCTTATTCCGAGAATGATACCAAATTTCAATTCTCTCTTTCGACACTGGTACCAAATTTCGGTTCTCTCCTATCGAGTTCGGTACCAAATTCTGACTCTCCTTCGAGATTGATACCAAATTACAATTCTCTCTTTCGAGGCTGGTACCAAATTCTAGTTCCCTCCTTTCGAAGTCGGTACCAAATTCCGACTCTCTTTCCAAGATTGATATTAAATTTCAATTCTCTTTCGGGGCTGGTACCTAAATTCTAGTTCTCTTTGTAAATCTCGAGGTTGGAACCTAGGTTCCAATTCTCATTTCAAATTCAAAATTTTCTCGAATTGATTTTAAATTAATCCTGAGTCGAAATTGAAACTCGAAACAAATCGAAATCCAAACTCACACATTAAAACTTGAAATAGAAAATGAATTGAAATCTAAATCAAATTTCCCCAGATCTTATGATCTGAAATTCACCTCCTTTTTTTTCCCCAGCAAGAGTTTAAGGATCTCCAGTCTTGAAGATATACTTGATACTCCCCAGCGGAAATTTGTTTCTAATCTGATCTAAGTGTGTCACTTAGACGTCTGTGTTGGTTTTGTTAAACTCTTTGATCAATGCCAATACACGCGGTGTGCTTGGTTAGCACACCACACCTATTGGGGGTCCATTTGTTGACCTCATTTTTTATGGGGTCTTTTCTCTTCTCTCTCCTTAGTACTTAGGATCTAGCCTTAGGCTTTCCCTTTGACTATCTTAGAGGACTATAAATGGAACCCACCACTTAGAAATTTAAACACCTCTTAACTCCCTGCAAACCCCATAAGTTTGATTGTAAACCCCCAAGTCACTTGGAGGGTTAAGATCAATATGTGGAGGTTTAAAGGATGAGTTCCCTATAGGACTCTTTAGCCATAGGAATACACTGGGTGGCCTGGTCTGGTGAGGGTTGACCTGCATACATTACACTTTCACACACATTCCAATCCTAAAACCACTTTTACCTAGCTTGACTTCCTGACTCATGTAGGTAATCCATATGGATGGTCCTCAACCCCTAAGAGGGTTAGGAACAACATAGTGAATGCCTCAAATGGGTCCTCTCATGATTTTGGTGAGCTTAATATGGCTTCATGGCACAACTAAAGTGATTCCATTCTACTCACACTTGATCAACCTTCATTTCCCAAAATTTCAATTTCTGACCCCCGGGGCCCTAAACCCACCAAGCCTACCAAATGCCCTCGAAATTGCCTAAAATTTGCAAAATTGCCTAAATTACCCAAAATTCCTCAAAACCAAACCTAAACATTTCCCACCATTCAAATTGATCATCCATGGCTAAATATACTAAAAAATCCAAAAATACCCCTCAATACCCTCCAAATACCTAAAATGCCCTTTTTAACCAAAAAATCCAAAAATTCCAAAAATTCTAAAAATTCCTAGAAAATTCTAAAAAATCCCAAATATTCCCAATTTCATTTTGTTCAACTACACTATAGGACAATTTTTCAATTTAACCAACTTTTACCAAAACCCCAATTTGACCCATTTTTAACCCAAATGGACCCAATGTCAAACCAAATCAACCCAATTGGCCACAACTTTGACCCAATTCAATTCTAAATTTCAATTCAATATCCCCAATGTCAGTTTAGACCAAATCCAAGCCCAATTTGATTAACATTTGGATCCAATTCCAATTTGAATCTTAAATCCCAATCTTTGCCCATGACCTAAACCTAGCCCAAACCAACCCAATTCAACTCCATTTAACCCCAAATCTTCTACTAAACCTTCCTAATATCCCAAAAAAAAAAAACTAACAAGAGTTTCCCCAAATTTGAACCTAAACTCCACCCAAAACTAAAATCCCCATTTTTGGCCTAAACCCAAACCTAAACCAAATGGGCCCAAATCCCAAAATCAAAGCCCAACCAAAGTTGAAAACTCTTTGTGAAACATAAGCATTTCTCAACATTAATTTTACATCAAATCCAACCTTAGCCCAACCTTAGCCCAATTTGACCCACTTTGGCCCCTTTACCGAAAAAGCCCAAATTAATCCAATTCCACTCTAAATGACACTAAACCTTTTCTAAAATGTTCATGATAAATCTCTAAACTAAACCCAACATTTGTTTGGCCCAATCCTTCACAAAATTTCCATCTACAAATTTGTTTTCAAACCTAAAGGCCCACTTTCTTAAACCATCCTAAAAGCCCATTCTTACTAAATCCAAAAGCCCAAAACTTATTCCAAGGCCTATGTGAAATTCCCATCATCTCCCTTTGGTTGAAATCATCCCTAAGTCCTAAAAACAATAACCAAATAATTCCAAGTCAAGCTTCATGAGAATTTCCCACTAAAATGCCAAAGTTTCCAAAATCCATTTTCATGAAATTGAGCCAAGCCTTGCCCCAAGCCCAAATGAAGCCATGAAGCCATCCTTAGGCCCCATGCAAGCCATGTGAGTGGTGTTCATGTGACCATGCCATATTGGGCAAAAGGAGGAGCTTCTTTCTTGATTCCCTTAAAGAAATTAAGCACTCCCATGTTTCCCCTAAACCATGCTTAAACTTAAATATGCTTATATGGTGACTTTTCCCCACTAAGCTAGCTGACTCACCTGATCTCCTTCAGCCCAAACTAGAGCTTGGAGAGGTGAACCCAACCCATTTGCATGACTTGACCCATTTGGATCCAAAATCACCCCTCTCCCCATACCACTTAAAGATAAACTCTTTACACATGTCCATGGCTAATTGACTGCACCATTGCCAACCCCTAACCCTTCTGATCAAGATGGTGACCTAACCCTGCCGGCCAGCCGCCTGGGTCGCCGGAAAATGCCATGGCCAAGAGCTCCATGTGAGCCAAAATTTTCAATTCTTCCTAGTTGAGCTGTCCCAGTCCTATTGAACACCATGGTTATTTTTCTCTTGCATAGAGCAGCTGATCTCAAGCATCAAACCCCCCTGGGAGGCCCTCCAGCCATGTCTATTTAAACCCACCACCCTCTCGGCCAAAGAAGGTGATGAACCAGACCTAAACAAAACTCTGCCAAAATTGCTCCATGACCTTCTCCTCTCCTAGAGCAATAGATCCCCACTGCTCTCCTGCCCTAAACCCCATTGATTGAGCTCAATTTTGGAGCTCAATTCTCAGCCTAGAACCAGGACATCTCTAAAACCTCCACCAAATCCTAATTAAACTCACCCACACCTACACAGGACCAAGAGAAGGAGTTCCCCAGTGAAAGCCCCCTCTCCAGGCTACCCAGTTGCTCTAGCCTTGTCGGCATATTTTTAGGTTATGTGTTTTATTTTGAAAAGGGGTCGCCTAACAGAAATTGTCGGCGAATTTTAGATTTTAAATTTAATTTAAATATGTATATATGGTTTAGAAAGTAGTATTTGATTTTGAAAATAGTTTTAAGATATGGTATCAAACCGATCTCACATCCCAAATAGTTTATATAAATAATCACTGCATCACAAACCGTGTATCTATCCCGAAGAATAGACACACTGCTTGATGATGGGGTTCGGTTAAATAAGCTAAGAGATTTGTGACATCCGTTTGGTCTGCGAACCAATTTTATAAGCCTACAAATTCCCCTGCTTAATATAAATGAATTAAGCAGGGTTTATATTACCTGGGTTCTTAAAGTTCCCTATAAGGGCAAGCCCCTATAGTTAATTACATCTTAAATGACGGGAATCATTTAAGAAAACTCTCGATAATGATGAGTGGTTTTGCTCTCAAGAATTTCAAAGTTTAAGGTTTTCAAAGGATTGGATTTTGGAAATTCAAAAGGGAATGACTCAAAATTTGGAACAATTTATTTTTGAGGATCCAAAGGAAGAGAAGTAGGAGAAGCTGAGGATCCAAGAAGAATCTTGGCAACATCCCAAACTATCCTATTGTTTGGCTCGGTTTTAAGAAAATCCTAATATTATTTGATATGTCAATTTTGCCAATTTTAATTAATTAGGACTTATATTCGTATGACATAATCATACAATCAGCCTAAAAAATGTGAGGGTTTATGTCGTACCGAACGACTACCTTGGAGTCCTAAGACCGGTTAGGGCTTAATTTACACAACATGATCATGCGAATGCCTAACAAAGAGTTGAGGATTTATGTTGCACTTAGCAAACCACCTCGAAGTCCTATGGCTTGGTTGTTTAAATTCTAGGAAAGTTTAGTTGATGTAGATCCGAGTTTTACTGATGAACATGGCCGTGCTGCCCACCATGCTCCGAGCTCCTTGTTGTTGCAGAGGTTTAGTTTTAGAAGTCATAAATCAGGAGATGAGAGAAGTGTTTTGGTTTAGAGAAAATTTTAAAATCAATGTTTTTAATATTTTAATTAAAACAAATCTTAAAGTTGTTTAAACAAGACCGATTAAGATCCCACGGTTCCGTCATCCCGGCACCGTTATTTTCATTGAATTCACTTAGTCCAGATGAATTTGCTAAACTCAACTGAATGAGTTCGACACCTTCATTTAGACCGTGGGAAATCCCATTTGCAACACGCGTGTTACATCATCCGAGGTATTCCCGATCATTCAACGAGACATTTTAATTTTGTTGCAATTGTAGTTTTGTGTTCTGTTTGTGATTAAACTTTGAGTTATTTTATATTTTGAAATGTTGTGGCGGTGATTTTTATCTTGTAATGACTTTTAATTTAGTTTTGGTTTCAGTTCAGGGACTATCCTAAAGGTTTTGGTTTTCATGCAATAGTTGTTTATCATGCAAGAAAAGTAAAGTGCATTTGCAATAAAGTAAATTGCAATAAAATAAAAGCATACCTGGAGGGTCTTCTCATCATCCCAAGCTGCACTTAAAACACATGTTAAGGCATTTAAATATTCCAACAAGTACATATGTAAAGCTAAGGGAAAGGTTTTGGTTGTCTATCAAAGTCCTAATCCTTTAGCTAGTCATCTCCTATGACGTCTAGGTTCTTGTATTTTGGTTTAAGGATGATTTTCTTCATCAAAGAACAATTAAGTTCAATTGTTCTTATAAACATCCTATCATATTGAGGAAGTGCTTAAGACGAGTCTTAAACATCTTTTCAATACCTCTAGGAATGTTTTAAGTCCAAGAGAATTTAATTATACAAGTGAATTAATCATTCGGGAGTTTAAGTTTTGTTCTTTTTCTCAGTGAACTAGGACATTAGAATATCCTATAAGTGAGATAACACTTCACTTGATACCTCATTTAAGAGTTATAATAATAAGAGCTTAAAAAGGGCAAATCAAATTATTAAATATTTTGATGATTTAAACTTAATGATTTAATTCCAATTTTGACTTAATTATAAAAAATTAGTTTAAGTTTGGAATAGTGATCAAGTTATTTTAGGTTTAATTCTTAATGATTTCATTTAGGTTTGTTATTAAATGATTTTAATTTAATTTAATTCAATTTAATTTAATTTTTGATTTAATTTAATTTAATTTAATTTAATTTAATTTCAATTTAATTTTAATTTAATTCAATTTAATTTCATTTTAATTTAATTTAATTTAATTCAATTCAATTTTATTTTAATTTAATTTAATTTTATTTAATTTAATTTTAATTTAATTTCAATTTAATTCAATTTAATTTTAATTTCAATTTAATTTTAATTTAATTTAATTTAATTTAATTTTAATTTAATTTCAATTTTAATTTAATTTAGATTACTCTTTTAATTTTCTTTTTAAGTATTATTGAAGTGATTTATTTAGGGATTTTTAAATTAAAGAATAAATATCTTTTTAAATAATATCCCTACTTTAATAACTTCAATTTTTCATTAATCTTCCAAATTTAATTAATTAATTAATTAAGGTTTACTTTAATTATTCTTAAAATGATTGGTGGGTTTCTACTCTTAACCATTTTTCATTAATCTTCCAAATCAGTTTAAATCAAATATTTTACTCTCCCCTTTTTTATTAAACCTAAAATTTTAATTACAGGTTGAAAATTTTAATTACCATTTTGCCCTTCAAGCTTAATAATTCTATAACTCACTAAATTAAGCTCAAATGAACTTAAAATTTTTATGGGACCTCACTTACATGTCAATTAAGACATTAGAGGAGAAAATGTGATTTTTCTATATTTAATTTATTTATGTAATTATTTTTTATGGAAAATAAGGATTTTCAAGGAAAATTCAATAACATAACCAAGGAAATGTTTCTATCCTTAAGAAAATTATGGGATATTCCTAATGACTAGAGAACCATTTAGACCAATTTGGTGATTTTTTGAATTATATTTTATTTATTAGAATTATTTTAAGTTTTAGAGCATTAATTAATTTTAAAATAAAATTAAATTTGAAAAATGAAATTTATATTATTCTTAAATCTCTCTGACCTCAAGGAGTTCAGAGAAACAAATTTTATATTTTTCTGATTTTTTTTTGATTTATTAGAATTATTTTAGTGAAAGGTTGGAAAATACATTTTTTTAATATTAAAAAAAATTACATTAAGCCTTTAAAATTCAATATCTTACCCTAGGGACTTAAGAAAAATATTTGGTTCATTCCTAAATGATTAGAATTCAAAATATGACATTTTGGTGATTTTTAATATTTTTATGATTTTTATTATTTTTTAATTATTAAAAATATTAAAATAATGATAAAAATCAACCTTTATAGAAAATTTTAATTTTAATTTTCCTAAGTTCCTTTGATATCAGAGAAGCTTCAAAACAATTTTTGTGAATTTTTGAAAAGTATTTTGTGAGTTATGAATTTTTAAAGTTTAATTTTACCCATTTTTGCTTAGGAGGCTTAATCAACCCATTTGGTAGGGTAAATCAAGTCCAGTTGGTTTCAATTTTTTATGTGGTGTTCTCCTATCCCTAGAGGACAGTGGAGAATTATTTTTAAGTTAATTTGATGGATGGTTAACTGTAATTAATTAAAGTTCAATTTTGGGTATTTAGGCCAATTAGGGTTGTTCAAAGTGAATTAACACAAAACTTATTTTTCCTAGGTCCCTCTGGTCACAAGTAACATCACCAAATTTTCCTAGAATTTATTTCTCAACATGCTAATTATTGGAATTAAAATATTCAAAACAGTAACATGAACTTGAAAATTCAATAACTTCTCATAGGGAGATGGCCTCTGATCTTGGACAATTCAGGGAATGTTCCTAAGTTCAGAGGCTTCAAAAGCCCTATGGTCTCATGCCATGATGAATTGCCTATGCAAATGAAGAATTAAAATAATGCAGAGAGTAAATAAATCATTAAAAATAAAATACCTAGTGAAATTACTTCATTTCTTTTCCACATTATTCTCCTCTGTTCACTGAGCAAGAGGGTATTTTTATTTTATTTTTAGAATTTTTCTACATAAAGTTATGAATTTTTTAAGTTCTGGTAATTAAATAAATAGAAAAATAGCCTATTTTCCTACTTATCCACGCGGCGCTGACTCAACCTCGACGTCTCCGAAGCTCCACGCGTCGTCTCCTGATTCGGCGCCGCCATCTGAATCAGTCGTCCCGGGACCCGCCTTTCACGTAACTTCTTCTGGTCCGACGCAATCCGAGCCTTCCATCCGATACACGCGCGATCCAACGGCTCCCAATTATCGTCTACGACTGGTGTGAACCCGTGACAATAGACCTTCTAACCCTAATTTCTCACTCGATTCTCAACGGATTTATGTGTTCTTATGCTCTATGGATTCGTCTTGAAGAGACGAACACATCCATACGGTAAACATGCATTGAAATTAATGCAAACTAGATGGAGAATCTCTGTAAGCTTGGGAAGAAGAGTGAGTCCATACCTTTGCTCAGAGAAGTGAAGCTTCAATCTGAGGGTTGTTTCACGTTCGATTGGGTCCAAACAAGCTCCAGATGAAGTCCCTTGGCCTAGTGAATTGCCTAGGTACAAAAGTGACAACAACCGATCACAAAGCTTGGAGGCTGGAAGCAATGGCTGGCCTGGTGAAAGGGCTTTTGCTGGGAAACTTCTCCTCTTGGTCTAGTGAAGGTGTAGAGTCAATCAATTTGAGGATTGACTCACTGTGGTGAAGTGTCCTGGTTTTGGGCTTGGATTTCAACTCTGAAATTGAGCTCACAGAGAGGAAATGGCAGGGGGATTTTATTGGGGATCAAGTTCTCTATGTGTAGAAAGAGGTCTGGGATGATTTTGGCAGGGTTTCAGTATGGTTTGGTTCAGCACCTCTCTTGGCCGAGAGGAGGGGGTGTTTAAATAGGAGAGGCTGGAGGGCCTCCCAGGGGGGTTTAAGGGTTGAGATCAGCTGCTCTGGTGAGGAGAAGAACAGCTGCAATGGCCATTTAGAGTGAGGCAGCTCAACAAGGTGGAATTCTAAAATTTGGCTCCTCCCAAGGTCTCGGCCATGGTGTTTTCCGGCGATCCAGGCGGCTGGCTGGCAAGCAAGGGTTACCCTCAAGTTCAGGTGGGTCAGGGCTGGGGTTTTGTGTAGGCATTTGAGCTTTGCCATGTGTCAAAGGCTTGGATTAAAATGGCATGGGGAAAGGTCAATTTTGGCTTGATTTGGTCCAAGCCATGATTTTGGGTTAGGTTCACCTCCCCATGGCTGATTTGGGCTGAGGGAGGATCATTTGCATCAGTTAGAAAGGGGTGGTGAAGTCCCCATCTAAAGTGATGTGGCTAATCATGGTTTAGTGTTTAACCTGGAAGGGGTTAAAAAGCTTAATGAAGGTTTAAGAAAGGGGGCCCTCCTTTTGCTACTTTGGGTATGGTCACATGTCAAACATCCAATGGCTTCATATGGCTTGTACATGGCTTGTCTTTGGCTCACATATGGCTTGGCAAGAGCTTGGTCAACTTTCATAAAAAAGGATTTTGTGAATTTTGGCATTTTGATGGGAATTGTTATGAGGCTAGATTTGGAATTGTTTAATTGATAAATTAGGACTTTAGGAATGATTTTAAATTGAATGTGTGATGAGGGAAAGTATCATGTGGGCTTTAGATTGATTTGGGCTTTTGAATTTGGTAGAAGTGGGCTTTTAGGAAGGTTTAAGGGAGTGGGCCTTTATGTTTAGCCATAGGCTTTTAGATAAAAAAAATTTACAAAGGGCCATGCCAAATAAATGTTGAATTTAGTTTAAGGATGTGTCTTGAATGATTTGAAGCAAATTTGAGGTGGTTTGGAATTGAATTGGGTTGAATTTGGATTCATTTGGTAAATGGGCCAATGTAGGTCAAATTGGGCTAATTTGGGCCAATGTTGGGCTAAGGTTGAAATTGATGTAAAATTAATGTTGGGAAATTTTTGTGGGAGTGTTTCAAAGAGGTTTTAACTTTGGTTGGGTTTTGGTTTTGGGACTTGGGCTTATTTGGGTTAGGTTTGGGTTTAGGTCAAAATTGGGCTTTTTGGTTTTGGGTTGAATTTGATTGGGGTTTGGGTCCAAATTTTGGGCAAATCATGTTAGTGTTTTGTTTGTGGAGATGTTAGGGAAGGTTTAGAAAAGGTTTAGGGTCAATTGGAGTTGAATTTGTTTGGTTTGGGCTAAGTTTGGGTCATGGGTCCAAATTGGGCTTTAAGGTCAAAAGTGAAATTGGATTCAAATGTCAATCAAATTGGACTTGGATTTGGTCTAGAATGATATTGTGGATATTAAATTGAAGTTTAGAATTGAATTGGACCAAAATTTGAGTCAATTCGGTAGATTTGGTTTGACATTGGGTTCACTTGGGTTAAGAATGGGCTAAATTGGGGGTTTTGGTAAAAGTAGGGTAAATTGACAAAATTGGCCCATGTTGTAGTTGGACAAAATGCAAATTGGGAATATTTGGCTAAGAGGGGCATTTTGGGTATTTGGAGCGTATTGGGGTGTATTTTTGGAATTTTTGGCTATGGATGATCAATTTGATTGGTGCGGAAATGTTCAAGGTTAATTTTGAGGAATTTTGGGTGATTTGGAAATTTTGGAGGATTTGGGTAATTTTAAGGGCTTTTGGTAGGTTTGATAGGTGTAGGGTTCCCGGGGTTAAAAATTGAAATTTTGGAAGAATGAAGATTGATCAAATATGAGTGAAATGGAATCACTTTGATTGAGCCATAAAACTATGTTAAGTCTATATGAGCCATGAGAGGACTCATTTGAGGTATTCACTATGTTGTTCCTAACCCTCTTAGCCAGGGGCTTAGGGGTTAAGGTCCATGCATATGAATTACCTACATGAGTCAAGGAGTCAAGTTGGGTATGAGTGTGGTTTTAGGATTTGGATTGTGTGTGTGAGAGTGTAGAGTATGAGTGTAGTGAGTGTGTAAGTCAACCCTCACCAGACCAAGCCACCCAGGGTGGTTCTAAGGCCAAAGAGTCCTATAGGGAACTCATCCTTTAAACCTTCACTTTTGATCTCAACCCTCTAGGTGATTAGGGGTCTACAATCAAGCTTGTGGGGTTTGCAGGGAGACAAGAAGTGGTTTAAATTTCTAAAGGATGGGTCCCAATTCTAGTCCTCTTAGATAGTCAAAGGAAAAGCCTAAGGCTAGATCCTAAGCACTAAAGAGGGAAGAGAAGACCTCATCAAAAATAAGGTCAACAAATGGACCCCCAATAGGTGTGGGGTGCTAACCAAGCACTCCGTGCGTATTGGCATTGACCGAAGAGATCAACAGAACCAAAATAGATGTCCAAGTGACAGACTTAGGACGAAGTGTAAGAAATTTCCACTGGGGAGTATCAGGTAAATTTCCAAGACTGAAGATTCCAGAACTCTCGCTGGGGAAAAAGGAGGTGAATTTCAGATCACAAGATTTCAAGGGATTAGATCTTAGATTCGTTTCATTTTCTGTCTCAAGTTTTAATTTTGAGTTTGAATTTTGATTTGAGTTTCAATTTTGATTTTATGTTGAGAAAAGAATAGGGCTAAGGCCCACCCGAATGCATTTGTATGTTGAGAAGGAAGAAGGACTGAACCTACTCTAATTGTGTATGCTGAGAAGGATTAGGACTGAGCCTATCCCAAATGCTGAGGAAGAATAGGACAAAGCCTATCCGAAATGTAGAGTGCTTTAATTTCAATTTCTTGCTGAGAGGGTCAAATTTTGAGATTGCTGAGAAAGGAGTAGGACTGTGCCTATCCCGAGTGCTGAGAATTGCTGAGAAGGGAGTAGGGTGGAAGACTATCTAAGATGGGAGTAGGGCGGAAGTCCATCCCGAATGCTGAGATTGCTGAGATGGGAGGAGGGCGGAAGCCTATCCCGAATGGTGACATTTTTTGAGATGGGAGTAGGGCGGAGCCCTATCCCGAATGCTGAGATTTGCTGAGATGGGAGTAGGGCGGAAGCCTATCCCGAATGCTGAGATTGCTGAGATGGGAGTAGGGCGGATGCCTATCCCGAATGCTGAGATTTGCTCAGATGGGAGTAGGTTGGAAGCCTATCCCTAATGCTGAGATTGCTGAGATGGGAGTAGGGCGGAAGCATATCCCGAATGCTGAGATTTGCTGAGATGGGAGTAGGGCGGAAGCCTATCCCGAATGCTGAGATTGAAATGAGATATGAAAGTGTTCCATATCCCATGGGAATCAATCAAAGTCTGATTACTTGGCGAAGGGTACGAACCCATGCCATCCGAATCAAATTGAAAATTCTTCGTGATTCTGAAATCATCCCGAGAGAGGGTTTCAAAGGAGGTCCGGAATAGATCTTGATTTGAAGAAGGATTGGAGGATTTGAAAAGATGGACTTAAACTAGAATTCAATTTGAGCTTTAGATTTGTTTTGTTTGTTCTTTAACTATCCCATTTTTTTATTGTTTATTTGGTGTTCATGTAGATTTGAAATTCTTTTTAATGTTTGGATTTTTATGAAGAGAGTTCTTATTTATTTTCCTTTTCTTTTCTGTTCTTTGTTCGAAGTTCATTTAACTTTAATGGTGTTTCCCAGTCAATTTGCACAAAAAGAGGTGAAGGCAAAATGTGACATGGTCACTTTCATTCCAATCTTGTTGAAGATACATCATACAACTCGATCTGAAATATTTCTCATACAATCAATGACTCAAAACGGACTATGTATGATTCTTGTTGATCCATCCAAAAAGTATCTGTTAAATCCATGTCTGAATAATGAGATACACGGTCAATAACATCACCTTCCAAGCCATCCTTGGCAGGAATGCCGCATGGATGTGCATTGGAGGTGTGCTATTTCCCGTGTAACTCACAGCTCGTAGGGCCGGAGACTCTCCAATTCCGGATCCGTGCCGGAACCGGTATGGTGCCTTTCTGTTGTCCATCCTTCTAAAAGTGACGGAGATCCGCTCCACTTGTACTCCCGGTATACAATGTTTTGCGATGTCTGCTCCATTTCCTTGTAATATCATGACGGAACCTACCGGAAGTGGTATCTCCACCGGCCCTCGGAACTTACCCCTGGCCTGCTATCCGGAGGTCAGATCCGAACATGATATTGCATTGGTTGATGAATGAAACAGTGCAGAAAGGTCTGACAAAGTCGTGGTGGTCTATGTGTGGAGGTATGCAGTCGCCCTTCGATAAATGTTGATGATGCAACTGGCTGGGTATGCGGTCTGTCGGCGGTACCCTCCACGTTATCATTCTTTTCACCATTCTTTTAATTATTCTCGGCATTGGATCCACCTCACCGTGACGGAGTATCCCCGGTGGTTTTCCTTTTCTATCCTCTCGCGAAGTTATAGCAACATCCGCATTGTATTGTGACTCTTCCTTTCCCCGACATCCATTTCCGGGGTTTCGAATAAGTCTTTTCTCTCAGACGGCCTGCTTGACCCATCTTCTGAAGTTCTAGAATGCAATCCACAATCTGTTGTTGCTCGTACTCTGAGAATACACATGTGTGTAACTCAAGGCCTTCCAAAATGTTGATTCTTCTGCCTCCAATCCTTTTGAATTATTCGAAAGTCTTCTTCTCAACATTTTGCATTCTTTCTAGTTCATATTCTGGGATGATCTGCAAGTGCTGAGGCCTAGTAACGTATTGCGGGATGTATGTCTCAATCCCGTCACGTTCTCCTGCATACCTTGGCTCCTCGGGGATTGTCTCTGTCGGGACATCCTTCGGGGTTGCTTCCGCAACAAGGATCTTCAGATATGGTATCTATGTCCGACGTCGAGGCGATCTCTCTACCTCTGATCTTCTCAGAGTTCCCCTTATCCTTTCTGTTGTTCTCGGAGCTTGTTCTCTCTTTTCAGGTTCCTGATGAACCGGTATCTTCGAAATGTGTGTGTCTGCGAAGGTGGTTGTTTCCTCGTGTTGATCTGCTGCTAGTTTAGTCAACATCTTGCGGATACAGCGATTCTTATTCCTTCTTTGAGTAGCAATGAGCGTAGCTCTCCTCACTTCTTGAGTTTCTGCGGGCGCGGCGCTGACGAGCCTGCCCTCTGCCGTGGCAATTACTGACTTGATTTTCTTTCTTTCCTCGGTGTTTGTCTTTTTTTTCTTGTTGTTGGATTGGCGGCTTGGGCCACCCATCTTCATTACTGTCTGGCTATGAAGCTCCTCTCGGTCCACTAGGACCCAGTCATTTTCTTCATACTGTAGGCTGGCTGGTGTGAAGTTAGAATCAATTTCTATCACTGCTCCATCCTTCGACCTCTTTTCATCGAGTGCGAGACTCACGCCATTTTTAAAGTTTAGGACCAACCGCCCGTTCGACATTTCCCGTGAAGAAAATAAGGAAAGGATCGAGGGTCATACTAAGAACAAGAACATTAAGAAAGTATTTATCACTGAAGATTCTTATTCACCTATTCCAATTTTAATTTTTAAAGAAAAGCAGGAAAAGATAAAGAAAGATCGGGAAAAAGATTTGATTTTAAAGGAAGGATAAAACTTTATTATTATGATTTTCACATATTTTATTTTTAGTACATTTTTTTTATTTTATCTATTTTTATGTTTTTAGGTTCGGACTCAATCACAAAGTGATTGCCTCACCCATGTTTCTAGGGATAAGACTCTATTTTAGAGGCCACCCTTCGAAACATCAGGTTGTATAATACTTCTTCAAATATCGTCCATTGATTGGAAGCATTTGTCGCTCTCCTTGGCAATTCACAAGTTGGTAGGAGCCTCCTGAGTAGACTGCCTCAACTTCAAACGGCCCTTCCTAAGTCGGTTCAAATTTGCCTCCTTTCTAGCGATGTGCAAGAATAGGTCTTCTGAGAACAAGAGCTAAGTCACCAACTTTGAAAGTTCTTTGGCGGACCAGTTTATCATGGGCCTGGATCATCTTAGCTTGGTACAGTTCCAAGTTTTGTTGCGCTGCAAGTCTTTTTCCTTCCAAGTTTTCCAGTTCTTCCAGTCGTAATCTGGCATTTTCTTCTGTAGCAATTTCATTTGCAACTGTAATCCTGAGTGATGGAAGCTGGACTTCCAATGGTAACACTGCCTCGGACTCGTACACTAAAGTATAAGGCGTAGACTGAGTAGGAGTCCTGAAAGTCGTCTTGTAGGCCCATAAGGCTTCTAACAACTTCTCGTGCCAATTTCTCTTGTTGTCATCCAAAATTTTCTTTAAAATTTGAATGAGAGTTTTATTAAAAGCCTTGGCCAAGCCGTTTGCTCTTGGGTAGTAGATTGTTGAGTATCGCCAATCGATTCCATGTCTTCTGACAAAATTGTTGATTTTTGAGCTTCTGAATGCGGACCCATTATCTGAAATGATTCTGTTTGGTACTCCGAAACGGTAGACAACTCGATTCTTGAAAAACTGTAGCACGTGGTGTGCCTTTACTTCTCTGAGTGGAATTTCTTCTGCCCATTTAGAAAAGTAGTCCGTAGGCACGCAAGGATGAAGCGATGTCCTCTTGAAGAAGGTGGTTCTATCGGACCCACTATATCCGTACCCAACACTCAAATGGCCACGACGCAATTGTCGGATGTAGCACATTTGGAGGTTGGTGTAGAACCACTCCGTGCACTTGGCACTGGTGACAACTTTTGGCAATCTTCATGCAATCGGTCATCATTGAGGGCCAGTAGTACCCTGGTCTTTTAATTTTCTATTTCATTTTCGGACCCAACTGATGAGACCCCACAAAGTCCTGAATGTACTTTTTTGACAATTTCACGAGCCTCGGACCCGCTCAGGCATCTTAACCACATCTGATCAAAAGACCTTTTGTATAATGTATTGTTTATTAATGCGCAAGACAGAGTTCTTTTCTTGATTTGATGGGCTAATGACTTATCGTCTGGTAATTTCCCTGTTTGCAGGTAGTCTATTAGCGGCTGACACCAATCTTTTGTGTTTTCTGTCACTTCTGCAACTGATTCCTCTGCTTTTTTTTATTTCTGTATCATATCCATGTCGAGCTGTGATAGGACCTGTCGTCCTTGAACTGACACTTCAACTGACTCATCTTGTAAGCATGCAAATTCTTTTGCAAGGCGAGCTAGCGCATCCGCGAGAGCATTTTCTCTTCTGGGGATCTTGTAGATTGTTACATTCGGAATTTGTTCCAACAGTTTCATGGCATACTGAAAGTATTGCTCGAGTCTTAGCTTTAAGATTTTGTATTGTCCTGCGACCTGTTGAATGATCAACTGAGAATCTCCGTAGATGTTGATATCTATTATTCCCATTTGAATGGTCAGTTCTAGTCCTGTTATGAGGGCCTCGTATTCTGCCTCGTTGTTTGTGCACGGCTCTGTTTAATGGTAGGAGTATCTTAACATCCCCCGCTCCGGTGTTATAAAGATTAGTCTGATTCTCGCCTTACCGGACACTTATCGTTTGCAATTCTTTGTCTTTCTGTGCTGAGGGCGCTCCATCAAAGTATAGTTCCCAACGTCAATCATCGGTGTCTTCTAGGCTCATTATCTGTTCGTCAGGCAAATCGTCGTCGAGAGGCGAATCTCCCGGTAAAGGGTGTGCTGCAAGGAAGTCAGCTAGCACTTGTCCCTTTACGGCACGGAGAGGAATGAAAGTTATGTCGAATTGCAATAGTATCATCGACCACCTGACAAGTCTGCCAGAAAGTGTTGGACGGGTCATCAAATATCGCAACGGATTAACTTTCGAGATAAGGTTGACCTTATGAGAGAGCATGTAATGCCTGAGTTTCTGTGCGGCAAAGATCAGGGCCAAACAATGCTTCTCAATTGGGGGATACTTTACTTCCATCGGAATCAAATGACGGCTTAAGTAGTAGAGAGCATTTTCTTTTCCCTCATCATTGACCTGGGCTAGCAGGGCTCCAAGGGAGTTGTCTAGAGCCATGGTATAAAGTATCAACGGTCTACCTAAGACTGAGGCTGCTAAGACAGGAGGTGTCATTAAGTATTATTTAATGTCCTCGAAGGCCCGTTGGCATTTCTCTTCCCAAATGAATTTGGCGTCCTTTTTAACTAATGTCGAAAAGGGCTGACACATAACTGACAAGTTTGAAATAAAGCGTCAAAGATATGCCAGCTTCCCTTGAAAGGATCGTAGCTGTTTTAAGGTTTTGGGAGGCGGCATTTATAAGATAGCTTTAATCTTTTCCGGATCAATTTCAATCCCGCGATGTCAGACAACAAATCCTAAGAATTTCCCGGAGGTGACGCCGAAGGCGCATTTTAAGGGATTCATCTTAAGGTTGTATTGCCTTAGTCGCTCGAAGACAATTCTCAAATCATACAGGTGATCTTCCTTCAGTTTGCTTTTGATGACCACATTGTCCACGTAGCACTCGACTTGGTTATGAATGAGATCATCAAAAATCTTTGTCATTGCTCTTTGATATGTTGCTCCTGCGTTCTTTAGTCCGAATGGCATTACTGTGTAGCAATAAACTCCGATTAGTCTTCTGAATGCCGTGAGTTTTTCGTCTTCTAGTGTCATCTTTATCTGGTTGTATCCTGAAGATCCATCCATGAAAGAGAATATTTCATGTGTCGAAGCGATGTCGATCATTAACTCTGGAATTGGTAGTGGAAATTCATCTTTCGGACATGCTTTGTTCAAGTCTCTTAAATCCACGCAGATTTTAATCTGACCATTCTTCTTCCTGACTGGTACCGCATTGGCTAGCCAAGTAGGTTATTGTTCTTCACGGACAAATTTAGCGTCGATTAGCTTCTTAACTTCAGCTATTACTTGTTGTTCAATTTCTAAACGCATCCTCCTGGAAGCTTGTCTGACTGGAACGGAAGTAGGATCTACTCCTAGCCTGTGAACTGCGACTTCTGGAGCTAATCCTGGCATTTCGTCGTAACTCCAAGCAAAACAGTCCTTGAGTTCCATTAATAGCTTGATCATTTCCTCGGAATCTTCTTTATTGAGTAAGGAGCTAACAAAGGTTGGTCTAGGCTTTTTGCTAGTACCTAAGTTAACTTCCATTAACTCATCTATTGTAGATTTGATTTCTTCTTCGAATTCTGGTGGAGCATCTCCGATTGGTAGATCCTCGAGGTCCTCTGAAGCTTCCAAGCAGTCTTCATTAGGTTCGCAAGTGACAACCAAACAAAATTTCGTATCATCAACTGAACCTACTGTGCCGAATCCGAGACCATGTTTTGAATTGGGAGGCCGACCGGTATTATTCCATAATATTTCGAAGTGTTGTGATCGGTCTTTTGTCCATTGTCGAGGTAAGACACCATGATGAATTAAATTTTGAACACAGGGAGAGTACCACTCAAAAGGTAATTCCATTAATTTGGAAGAAGTGACATCTTCAAATTGTACATCGTTTTCAGTATTGGAAGAAGAAGTGCCACGGTAAAATTTGAATGGCTTTGCACTGCTGCTATGTACTTCTTTGACCACCATACCCTTGATCTTATTAGACTGGATCGGGGTCAGGGTCATAGTGTGTACATAGTACATCGATTTGTATTCTTCGTTCTTCTCATATTCGAGAGAAATCTTGAATTGTGGTTTCTTCCGGTTTATTGTAGCTGCTTTTTTCTTGACTTCCTCTTCTTCCTCAGAGCTGTTCTCCCAATCAACGTTGATCATCGGCTTTTTCTGTCCAACTGTCCCAGTGTCTCTTCCACGACCTCATCCCCGGCCTCGACCTCAGATGTGAGTTCTGGAGAAACCTTCACCATCTCGCCGCAAGGGAGTGGTGAGTGACTGTTGGACTAGAACTTCAGGTTCTTCATTGTCTCGAATTTCTTTTGCTTCATTTGGCACGATGCTTTTGGAGAAGATTGTTTTCTTCGGAGGTGCGTAATAAACTGCATCTTCATGGATTCCAATCTCATGTACGGAGAAAGGTTGCAAATCACCTTTAATGCACTGTTCTCCTCCTTCGTAGTATTTTATGCACTGATGCAGAGACGATGGTACCATCCGGTTTTCATGGATCCACGGCCGGCCCAGTAGAGCGTTGAACAATGTCTCAGAGTCAATTATGTGGAATTTTGAGGTTGTCTTTGCTAAGTCATCGGTCTTCATCAACAGTGTTATTGATCCAAGGGCTCCTTCTCCTTTCTGGTTGAATCCTCTTAGTAACATCTTGTCCGCTTCAAGCTCGTGAGCATCAATTTCCAAGTATGCTAGCATCCGAAGATTCATTATGTTGATCGATGCTCCTGGATCCACCAATACTCTAGAGAGCGTAAATTTTCCGATTGTAATTGAAATGTACAATGGTCGGTTGTGATCGGCTGTCCCAAGTAGTATATCACTATCCGTGAAGGTAACATCTCGCTGTTCCTTTAACGAGCAAACCTCGTCTAAGGAATCTCCGGCCATCTGAGCTAAACAAATCTCTAGATCAAGTAAGGCCTTGATGAGAGCTTCCCTCATCTCTTTTGATAAGATGAGAGTGTCGTAGATGCTCAGTTTGGCTGGTAGTTTCCTAAGATGGGTTAGCACGTTATAATCCACTTTGTTACCATGTGTCTCAGTTTCTTCCCTATCGGGCAATTCTTCTACTGGGGTTGATTCTTCCTGAACAACCATATGCTTTCCTTTGTCTTTTGGACCCATTCTCGGAGGTAGAACCCTTCCGCTCCTTAAATTGACTTCTGTGATTTCTTCGAATCGCAGTGCGAGTTTACAGGTGTCTCCTTTTGAATTGGCATGACAGGTTCTTCTGGAATTGCTTCGAAATCTGAAAGCTCTAACTCTATGGTTATTGGAGTTCCTTGGAATTCACAAATAGATTCATTGCTTGTTGAACTTTCGTAGCCTTCTTGATGAATGTCTTATTTGTCATCGTGATTGTCGAGGATGTGTATGATTTGACAATTGTTATTGGTATTGAAATCGGGATTCAGATTAGATTGGTTGTCGTTAGTTACGTAATCGTTAGAAACAGTCAAAACGTAGCCAACGCCATAACTCTTATCATTATAAGATCCCGCCGGAGCGAGCAAATAATCATACAGAGTCAGAGGTTCGAGGAATTTTTCCCCGAATCGGAAACAACCATCCTAGGATAAGCAGCCCCTAGTCTAGCCTTAGGAGCCTCGGTCTTTTCTTCTTCTACGATCTCCTTCTTTTCTATGATCTTTTCTTCCTGGGGCGTTTCTTCAATTGCAAGCGATAGTGACGGCTTGACAGGTTTCAAACTCTGAGTTGAAGCACACGCCGAAGCGGTTTGGATGCAATCCAAAATTTTCTTTGATGACTTCATCCAAGCGGTACTCCATCCATCATCAGTCGTGTAAAGGTCTATCGGAACAATGGGATCCGTTGAAATAACATTGACAGAACCTCCTTTCTGGGGTTCTTTCATGTATTCCTTTGGGATCGTTATGTTCCCTTTTCGGAGATTATTGTCAAGCCAACTTTTGAAGTTGAAGCAATCCTCTATCTTATGTCCAAGCATCTGGTGGTATGGTCAGTAGTTGGGATGGTCTTTCTTGTTGCCTTCTGCTGGCTTCTTGGGTTATGGCAGTCAAAAATCTGAAGTCTTCATCAAACTGCGGAACATCTTTGGCACTGCCTCATTCTTGAATGGATATTCTCTATTTATAAGCTCCTTTAATGTGCGCTGTGGGCTAGGCGGTTGCTCATATTGTTGGGTTGGGCGATAACCGGGTTGAGGTTGTTGGTAGTTCTGTCGAGGTTGTTGATAGTCGAGGCTGCGGCTACTCCGCTCGTATTTGCATTGGCTGCTTGCCCTTATCGACTGCCGCGATGATCCCGGATTTCTTTTCAAATGTCTTCACAGGCTTCTGTTTGTCTGTTTTATCGACGAAACTTAGTTTCTTCACTTCCTCTCGCAAGCTTCCGGCCTTGCTTAACAACTTCTCAAAATTCTTAATCTTAAATCCCTTAAGGAGAAGTGCTATCAGGCCGTGAATGCTTTTAAACAAGATACCGACTGCATGCTGCTCTTGTAGCTGTGGCTCACACTTCATGCTTAGATTTCTCCATCGAAGTATGTAGTCCACTAAAGTTTCATTCGGCTTCTATTTCTCCACCACTAAGTCACCGATAGGGATATGGTGCTGAGCTCCGGTAAACTGTTTCACCAAGAGGTTTTCAAATTCTGAAAATGTCTTTACCGAACCGTTCGGTAACTCTGCGTACCAATCGAAGGCGATCCCTGACAGGCTGCTGACGAATTATAGGAAGAGTAAGGTGTCACTTCCACCGGCGTTGCAACAACTAGCGCGAAAATGTGCAACATGCTGTCGAGGGTTTCCGGTACCATCAAAAGTCTTGAACAGAGGTTGTACGAAGCCTTTTGGGTATTGTATTACATCAAATTCCTCGGGGTATGGTCTGCCCGTCCGAATAGATGCTCCGCTCTTGGACCGTGCTAAGTCTTCTCGCACTCTGCTTGTTCCACCATGTTCTTGATGTCCTTCTCCGGAATCATATTCTAGGTAGAATCTTTCTTCGGTTGATCGTCTCCGTTAACGGATGTCATCTCTTTTCCTCCGTCTGTAATATGAATAACTTCTGGAGGCGTTTCTCTTGGGGGTAGAACCTGACTCTGAAGAGTGGCTAGGGCTACAGCCATCTCTTCCATCCTTTTTGCCATTTGAGAGATTGTATCATATTTTTCTCGAATTTGTGCTATTAATGCTTCCGGTTCATCTCTCTCCGTAGCTGCCGGGGCACCTTGCGAAGCTGACGATGCTCGTGTCTCAACCATGTTGATCTCCACATATTCGTCATCCATGAACTCCGACGAGTGAACTTCATCTCCAAACTTTTCTTCTCTTTCTCTTGCTTATCGTTGAATGTCGGTTCTTAGCTTTTCCATAGCGTCTTCCAATGGTCTTTTTCATGTGGTTTCGCAGTTATCATGCGATGACCGTTAGGTTTCCTTCTTGGGAGTTCCTTTCATTGCAGTGGCGCTTTCTTCGGACTCGAGTCTCCTGACGAGACTTTCCTTTTCTGGTCATTGTTTCGGTCTTAATTGGCTAGTATTAGGACGCCATACCATCCTTCTAGCAGCAGAAGGCCTAGGACCGGATGGTCTGTCGGCTGAATGCTGGAAGGTGGTATCCTCCCTGATCTGTAAACCTAAAACAACAACAGGTGGACTAGCCTTCATCTTCTTATTCGGCTTTTCTGTGGAGCTAACGGGTTCTACTCGTGGCCCAAGATGGGACTTGGCTGGCACCCACCCTATTCTTCTTAAAATCTCTGATACAGGACATCTCTCTTTCTTTGCTAACTTCTCTATCATAGTCTGTAGTCGGGCAAATGGTGTAATCCTAGCCCTTTTCTTTCGGTTGTCGCTATAGTTTGCGGGTCGAGGTAATGTAGAAGCAATCTTGCGGACATTTTCCTCGTCAGCTGCGGCGGAGAGGGGATGGAATCTACTTCCTTCCAAAAGCGGTGTATACTCAGGCAATGGTAAGTACTCAGGTAGTGGTGTGTACTCAGGGATTTCTTCCAAGAAAGCAACTTCAGCAACTCTGGCCTTTCTGCAATCTTTCTACCTCTGTTTCTTCTCTGAGTCCGTGTTAGGGGTGGAACCCTTGAGCTGGACCCAATTTCGAAAATAGAAGGTCTCGCATGGAGATCTGTACCCTCCACAGTAACATGCTCGTTACAAATCCGAATTTTCTTCCCCTTCGGTTGGCGAAAGCCGGGCGAGTGCGGAGACGACTAGGCCGGTGGGGGTAGAGATAACGGTCCTCCTATGGACAGTAGTATTCCTCTCAGTTGGAACCCTTTGCAGGGGAGGGAACTCCTGAGTTGACTTGAGGTTGAACTCGATCAAAGGTCTTTCAGTTTTAGGCACTTTGTTTGTAAGTGTGAAAAGGGTAACGTCAGTGATCTTGACATTTGTGTTCTCGAATCCTTGCCCAAAACTGATGATCCCATTGTCGGGCAGCTCATCCTTGTAAACAGCGAAGTCCAGTCCATTGGTGAAGGAGAAAATCAGCTTTGGGGCAGACATTTTCTGCAAGGTAGATTCTGATTGTCAGTCTCAAGTTATTCTTCTTCTCATCAGGACGAAAAGAAAGGAATCGAAAAGAGTCCGAACACATTTTTGTTCATGTATTTATAAAAAGGAGTTTTTTGTTAAAAGAGTCATTCATTAGAGGGCTTGTTTATTAGGAACGGAATGTTCAAAGGTGTAGAGAAGGTAAGGAATCTGATTAAGAATTGGAAAGGAAGAGAAAGTCTTATGCAAGACTTCTCGACTCGAAGGATCGCTCTTAAACTAACACCTATTGGGGGTCCACCCCACTTCAGAAAAGAGGTAAAAGGATCTCGGAACATCTCCGTTTAGGGGTGTCTAAACAGTGGCTCCTAAATCCGAGAGGAGTTGGTTATACTCGTTCAAGACAGAAATGAACGGGGTATTCCAACGTGAAGAATGGTAGTTTGGTCCACTAGGGGCATGGGCTCACTACCGATTTATGAAAGCAAAGTCATCTGATCAAAATGGAGAGAGGAACTATTCCCCAGCGGAGTCGTCAGAAGTTGTCGGCATATTTTTAGGTTATGTGTTTTATTTTGAAAATGGGTCGCCTAACAGAAATTGTCGGTGAATTTTAGATTTTAAATTTAATTTAAATATGTATATATGGTTTAGAAAGTAGTATTTGATTTTGAAAATAGTTTTAAGATATGGAATCAAACCGATCTCACATCCCAAATAGTTTATATAAACGAGCACCGCATCACAAACCGTGTATCTATCCCGAAGAATAAACACACTGCTTGATGATGGGGCTCGGTTAAATAAACTAGGAGATTTGTGACATCTGTTTGGTCTGCGAAACAATTTTATAAGCCGACAAATTCCCCTGCTTAATATAAATGAATTAAGCATGGTTTATATTACATGGGTTCTTAAAGTTCCCTATAAGGGCAAGCCCCTATAGTTAATTACATCTTAAATGACGGGAATCATTTAAGAAAACTCTCGATAATGATGAGTGGTTTTGCTCTCAAGAATTTCAAAGTTTGAGGTTTTCAAAGGATTGGATTTTGTAAATTCAAAAGGGAATGACTCAAAATTTGGAACAATTTATTTTTGAGGATCCAAAGGAAGAGAAGTAGGAGAAGCTGAGGATCTAAGAAGAATCTTGGCAACTTCCCAAACTATCCTATTGTTTGGCTCGGTTTTAAGAAAATCTGAATATTATTTGATATTTCAATTTTGCCAATTTTAATTAATTAGGACTTATATTCGTATGACATAATCATACAATCAGCCTAAAAATGTGAGGGTTTATGTCGTACCGAACGACTACCTCGGAGTCCTAAGACCGGCTAGGGCTTAATTTACACAACATGATCATGCGAATGCCTAACGAAGAGTTGAGGATTTATGTTGCACTTGGCAAACCACCTCGAAGTCCTATGGATTGGTTGTTTAAATTCTAGGAAAGTTTGGTTGATGTAGATCCGAGTTTTACTGATGATGATGGCCGTGCTGCCCACCATGCTCCGAGCTCCTTGTTGTTGTAGAGGTTTAGTTTTAGAAGTCATAATTCAGGAGATGAGAGAAGTGTTTTGGTTTAGAGAAAATCTTAAAATCCGAGTGTTTTTAATATTCTAATTAAAATAAATCTTAAAGTTGTTTAAACAGGACCGATTAGGATCCCACGGTTCCGTCATCCCGGCACCGTTATTTTCATTGAATTCACTTAATACAGATGAATTTCCTAAACTCAACTGAATGAGTTCCACACCTTCATTTAGACCGTAAGAAATCCCGTTAGCAACAAGCGGGTTACATCATCCGAGGTATTCCCGATCATTCAACGAGACGTTTTAATTTAGTTGTAATTGTAGTTTTGTGTTCTGTTTGTGATTAAATTTTGAGTTGTTTTATATTTTGAAATGTTGTGGCGGTGATTTTTATCTTGTAATGACTTTTAATTTAGTTTTGGTTTCAGTTCAGGGACTATCCTAAAGGTTTTGTTTTTCATGCAACAGTTGTTTATCATGCAAGAAAAGTAAAGTGCATTTGCAATAAAGTAAATTGCAATAAAATAAAAGCGTACCTGGAGGGTCTTCCCGTCATCCCAAGCTGCACTTAAAACACATGTTAAGGCATTTAAATATTCCAACAAGTACCTAGGTAAATCTAAGGGAAAGGTTTTGGTTGTCTATCAAAGTCCTAATCCTATAGCTAGTCATCTCCTATGACGTCTAGGTTCTTGTATTTTGGTTTAAGGACGATTTTCTTCATCAAAGAACAATTAAGTTCAATTGTTCTTATAAACATCCTATCATATTGAGGAAGTGCTTAAGACGAGTCTTAAACATCTTTTCAATACTTCAGGATTGTTTTAAGTCCAAGAGAATTTAATTATACAAGTGAATTAATCATCCGGGAGTTTAAGTTTTATTCTTTTGCTCAGTGAACTAGGACATTTGAATATCCTATAAGTGAGATAACACTTCACTTGATACCTCATTTAAGAGTTGTAATAATAAGAGCTTAAAAAGGGCAAATCAAATTATTAAATATTTTGATGATTTAAACTTAATGATTTAATTTCAATTTTGACTTAATTATAAAAAATTAGTTTAAGTTTGGAATAGTGATCAAGTTAATTTAGGTTTAATTCTTAATGATTTCATTTAGGTTTGTTATTAAATGATTTTAATTTAATTTAATTCAATTTAATTTAATTTTTGATTTAATTTAATTTAATTTAATTTAATTTAATTTAATTTCAATTTAATTTTAATTTAATTCAACTTAATTTCATTTTAATTTAATTTAATTTAATTCAATTTAATTTTAATTCAATTTAATTTTAATTTAATTTAATTTAATTTAATTTCAATTTAATGCAATTTAATTTTAATTTCAATTTAATTTTAATTTAATTTAATTTTATTTTATTTTAATTTAATTTAATTTAATTTAATTTTAATTTAATTTTAATTTAATTTCAATTTTAATTTAATTTAGATTATTCTTTTAATTTTCTTTTTAAGTATTATTGAAGTGATTTATTTAGGGATTTTTAAATTAAAGAATAAATATCTTTTTAAATAATATCCCTACTTTAATAACTTCAATTTTTCATTAATCTTCCAAATTTAATTAATTAATTAATTAAGGTTTACTTTAATTATTCTTAAAATGATTGGTGGTTTTCTACCCTTAACCATTTAAGTTTCAATCATCCAAAATCAATTTAAATCAACTATTTTACCCTCCCCTTTTTGATTAATCCTAAAATTTTAATTACAGGTTGAAAATTTTAATTATCATTTTGCCCTTCAAGCTTAATAATTCTATAACTCACTAAATTAAGTTCAAATGAACTTGAAATTTTTATGTGACTTCACTTACATGTCAATTAAGACATGAGAGGAGAAAATGTTATTTTTCTGTATTTAATTTATTTATGTAATTATTTTTAATGGAAAATAGGGATTTTCAAGGAAAATTCAATAACATGACCAAGGAAATTTTTCTGTCCTTAAGAAAATTATGGGATATTCCTAATTACCAGAGGACCAATTTGGTGATTTTTTGAATTATATTTTATTTATTAGAATTATTTTGAGTTTTGGAGCATTAATTAATTTTAAAATAAAATTAAAGTTAAAAAATGGATTTTATATTTTCTTAAATCTCTCTGACCTCAAGGAGTTCACAGAAACAAATTTTTTATCTTTCTGATTTTTCTTTGATTTATTAGAATTATATTAGTGAAAAGGTTGTAAAATACATTTTTTTAATAATAAAAAAAAGTACATTAAGCCTTTAAAATTCAATATCTTACCCTAGGGACTTAAGAAAAATATTTGGTTTGTTCCTGAATGATTAGAATTCAAAATATGACATTTTGATGATTTTTAATATTTTTATGATTTTTATTATTTTTTAATTATTAAAAATATTAAAATAATGATAAAAATTAACCTTTTAGAAAATTACAATTTCAATTTTCTTAAGTTCCTCTGATATCAGAGAAGCTCCAAAACCATTTTTGTGAATTTTTGAAATTTATTTTGTGAGTTATGAATTTTTAAAGTTTAATTTTACCCATTTTTGCTTAAGAGGCTTAATCAACCCATTTGGTGGGGTTAATCAAGTCCAATTGGTTTCAAATTTTTATGTAGTGTTCTCCTATCCCTAAAGCACAGTGGAGAATTATTTTTAAGTTAATTTGATGGATGGTTAACCCTAATTAATTAAAGTTCAATTTTGGGTATTTAGGCCAATTAGGGTTGTTCAAAGTGAATTAACTCAAAACGTATTTTTCCTAGGTCCCTCTGGTCACAAGAAACATCACCAAATTTTCCTAAAATTTATTTCTTAACATGCGAATTATTGGAATTAAAATACTCAAAACGGTAACATGAACTTGAAAATCAATAACTTCTCATAGGTATGGCCTCCGACCTTGGAAAATTTAGGGAATGTTCCCAAGTTCAGAGGCTTCAAAAGCCCTATGGTCTCATGCCATGATGAATTGCCTATGAAACTGGAGAATTAAAACAATGCAGAGAGTAAATAAATCATTAAAAATACAATATCTAATGAAATTACTTGATTTCTTTTCCACATTATTCTCCTCTGTTCACTGAGCAAGAGGGTATTTTTATTTTATTTTTAGGATTTTTCTACAAAAAGTTATGAATTTTTTAAGTTCTGGTAATTAAATAAATAGAAAAATAACCTATTTTCCTACTTATCCACGCGGCGCTGACTCAACCTCGGCGTCTCCGAAGCTCCACGTGTCGTCTCCTGATTCGGCACCGCCATCTGAATCAGTGGTCCCGGGACCCGCCTTTCACGTAACTTCTTCTGGTCCGACGCAATCCGAGCCTTCCATCCGATACACGCGCGATCCAACGACTCCCAGTCATCGTCTACGACTGGTGTGAACCCGTGACCGTAGACCTTCTAACCCTAATTTCTCACTCGATTCTCAACGGATTTATGTGTTCTTATGCTCTATTGATTCGTCTTGAAGAGACGAACACATCCATACAGTAAACATACATTGAAATTAACTCAAACTAGATGGAGAATCTCTGTAAGCTCGGGAAGAAGAGTGAGTCCATACCTTTGCTCAGAGAAGTGAAGCTTCAATCTGAGGGTTGTGTCACATTCGATTGGGTCCAAACAAGCTCCAGAATGACAAACTTTACCAGGAGGAACCAAACAGTGTTAACATAAATATGACTGTTGCAGATACTTGGACTGAAGGTCATTGGGATGTATCCCTTCTCCCAAATACCCTCTCCCCAAATCTTATTGCTGATATCCTTCAAAACCCTATTAATCACCAGGACTTTGTCAAACCTTTCTACACAGTTTCTTTCCTGAACGAGTGTAACATCATGTTCGGATCTGACCTCCGGATAGCAGGCCCAGGTGAGTTCCGAGGGCCAGTGAAGATACCATTACCGGTAGGTTCCGTCATGATACTGAAGGGAAAGGGAGAAGATGTCGCTAAACATTGCATACCAGGAGTACCAGTGAAGCGGATCTCAGTTACTTTCAGAAGGATGGACGACAGGAAGACACCTTACCACTTCCAGCCAGACCCGTAGCTAGAGAGCCTCCGGCCTTACGAGCTGTGAGTTACATGGAAAATATCACACCTCCAACGTACATCCATCCGGCATCCTTGCCAAGGATGGCTTGGAAGGTGATGTTATTGACCATGTACCTCACTATTCAGACATGGATTTTTGACAGTTACCCTTTTTGGATGGATCGACAAAGATCATACATAGTCCGTTTTGAGTCTACATGGATTGTATGAGATGTATTCCAGATCGAGTTGTATGATGTATCTTCGACATGATTGGAATGAAAGTGACCATGTCACATTTTTGGCCTTCACCTCTTTTGTGCAAATTGACTGGGAAACGCCATTAAAGTTAAATGAACTTCGAACAAAGAACAGAAAAGAAATAAAAAAATAGAATAAAAGAAAAAAAAACTTTCCGTAAAAATCTAAAAATGATGAACACCAAATTCACATGAACATTAAATAAACGATAAAATAAATTTGAATCGTTAAAGGACAGATAAAATGAACTCAAATTTTAAATCAAATTTTAAATCAAATTTCAAATCAAATCTCGATCAAATTTCAAATTCAACCTTCCAGATCTCAAATCAAATTTTCAATCAAATTCAAACTCAATCTCCCAAGTCCGGAATCCAATCCGTTCTACTCTTTCCCTTGTCTGGGATGGAAGTGGTTGATTCCATTGACACGGATCGAATCTGATGACGAGGAATTATATCCAATCCAAACCAGTGACTTCCGATCAACTCTTATGAACGGGGTATGTAACATCTACATATTCCCGCCTAATCAATTTCCTTTCATGAAAGTCTTTTACAACTTTCATGTGATTCTCGAAATACCAAAACTCCACACTTTTCAAATCAACATTACAAATCTTTGCAAAGTCAATGACTATTCAAATTCAAACTTTTGTGGTTGAGGATTTTACATCCGAGACTGCATTGCTTTAGGATTCTTTCCCTATCGCAATGAAATACATCAAATTCAGATTTCTTGGGGTTGAGGATTTTAGATCCGAAACTGCATTACTTTAGGAATCCTTTCCTTATCGCAATGAAATACATCAAATTCAAACTTTTGGGTTGAGGATTTTACATCCGAGACTGCATTGCTTTAGGATCATTTCCCTATCGCAATGAAATACATCGAATTCAAACTTTTGGGTTGAGGATTTTACATCCGAGACTGCATTGCTTTAGGATTCCTTTCCTTATCGCAATGAAATACATCAAATTCAAACTTTTGGGTTGAGGATTTTACATCCGAGACTGCATTGCATTAGGAGTCTTTCCCTATCGCAATGAAATACATCAAAATCAAATTCTTGAGGTCGAGGATTTTACATCCGAGACTGCATTGCTTTAGGATTCTTTCCCTATCGCAATGAAATACATTCAAATTTAAATTCTTGGGGTTGAGGATTTTACATCCGAGACTCGCATTGCTTTAGGTTTCTTTCCCTATTGCAATGAAATACATCAAAATCAAACTTTTGAGGTCGAGGATTTTACATCCGAGACCGCATCGCTTTAGGATTCTTTCCCTATCACAATGAAATACATCAAATTCAAATTTTTGGGGTTGAGGATTTTACATCCGAGATCGCATCGCTTTAGGATCATTTCCCTATCGCAATGAAATACATCAAAATTCAAATTTCTTGGGGTCGAGGATTTTACATCCGAGACTGCATTGCTTTAGGTTCTCTCCCTGTTGCAATGAAATACATCAAAATCAAAATCTTGAGGTTAAGGATTTTACATCCAATACCCCATTGTGTTGAGATCTCTCCTCATTGTAATGATTCAATCCAATCAATTCAATTTTCTTTTCAGGTTGAAGATGTTACATCTAAAACCACAAAATTCCAATCTTCATTTCAAGTTCGATTTCCTTCAAATTAATCTTAACAAAACTTCAATCTAAATTAAAACTCCAAATTGAAATCTAAGCTCACACATCAAAACTTAAACTGAAACAAAATAAAATCTAAATTGAAATTCTCCCAGATCATGTGATTTGGGATTCACCTCCTTTTCCTTTCCCCAGCGAGAGTTCGAGAATCTCCAGTCTCAGAGATATACTTGACACTCCCAGACGGAAACTCTTCTACTTTGTCCTAAGTTTGTCACTTGGACGTTTGTGTTGGTTTTGTTGATCGCTTCGGTCAACACCAATACGCGCGGTGTGCTCCTTCAGCTCACCACACCTATTGGGGGTCCATTTATTGACCTCATTTTTGATGAGGTCTTCTCTTCTTCCCTTTAGTACTTAGGATCTAGCCTTAGGTTTTTCCTTTGACTATCTTAGAGGATTAGAATTGAGACCCACCACCTAGAAATTCAAACCACTTCTTAACTCCCCGCAAACTCCACAAACTTGACTGTAGACCCCTAATCACCTAGAGGGTTGAAATCAAATGTGGAAGTTTAAAGGATGAGTTCCTATAGTACTCTTTGGCCTTAGGACTACCCTGGGTGGCCTGGTTTGGTGAAGGGGGCTGACTTACACACACACTACATTTATACACTACACTTTCACACACCTATACTCAACTTGGCATCCTGACTCATGTAGGTGATTCACATGGATGGTCCTTAACCCCTAAGCCCTTGGCTAAGAGGGTTAGGAACAACATAGTGAATACCTCAAATGAGTCCCTTCATGGCTCATGTGGGCTTGATATGGCTTCATGGCTCATGTGGGCTTGATATGGCTTCATGGCTCAACCAAAATGATTTTATTTCACTTACATTCACCCAATGTTCAATTTCCCAAATTTTTAATTTTTGACCCCCGGGACCCTACACCCGCCTAGCCTACCCAAAACCCTTGAAACTACCCAAAATTTGCAAAATCACCTAAATTACCCAAAATTCCTCAAAATCAATCCCAAACATTCCCACATTACTAAAATTGATCATCCATAGCCAAAAATACCAAAAATTCCAAAAATACCTCCCAATACCCTCCAAATAACCAAAATACCCTTCTTGACCCAAAAATCCAAAAATTTAGAAAATTCCCAGAAAATTCCAGAAAATCCCAAATATTTCCAATTTCATTTTGTTCAACTACACCATGGGCCAATTTTGTCAGTTTACCCTACTTTTATCAAAACCCCCAATTTGACCCATTTTAACCCAAAGTGAATCCAATGTCAAACCAAACCTACCCAATTGACCCAAATTCAGGTCCAATTCAATTCTAAACTTCAATTAAACATTTCCAACACAAATTTAGACCAAATCCAAGTCCAATTTGATTGAAATTTGGAGCCAATTTCACTTTTGGCCTTAAAGCCCAATTTGGACCCATGACCCAAACCTAACCCAAACTCACCCAATTCAACTCCAATTAACCCCAAATCTTTTCTAAATCTTCCTTAACATTCCCACAAGCAAAAAACTAACATGATTTGCCCAAAATTTAGACCCAAACCCCACTCAAATTCAACCCAAAGCTAAAAGGCCCAATTTTGACCTAAACCCAAACTTAACCCAAATAAGCCCAAACCCCAAAATCAAAACCCAACCAAGGCCAAAACCTCTTTGAAACACTCCCATAAACATTTCCCAACACTTATTTTACATCAATTTCAACCCTAGCCCAACATTGGCCCAAGTTAGCCCAATTTGACCTACATTGACCCATTCACCAAAGAGGTCCAAATCCAACCCAAACCTAGCCCAAACACTTCAAGTTTATTCCAAATCTTTCATGAAACATTCTTGAACTAAATTCAACACTCATGGGATCCAATACTTTGCAAAATTTACATCCACCAATTTGTTTTCAAACCTAAAGGCCCACTTTCCTAAACCATTCTAAAAGCCCATTTCCACAAAATACAAAAGCCCAAAATTGGCCCTAAAGCCCACATGGCAATTTCTTTTCATCATACCTTTAATTGATATCACCCCTAAGTTTCAAAATCATCATTAAACCATTCCAAATCAAGCTTCATACAAATTCCCATCAAATTACCAAAATTTCTAAAATCCATTTTCATGAAATTGACCAAGCTTTTCCCCAAGCCAAAGACAAGCCATGAAGCCATGCATGAGCCCCATATGAGCCATGAGAGCCATGGAATCCACTTTCCACCTCACCAAACCATTAATGGCAAGAGGGGGGATCTCTTTCTTAAACCCTTTTAAGCCTTTTTTACCTTAAACATGATACACTCTAAACCATACTTTGCCACCTAATCCTTGATGTGGACTTCACTACCTTTGGTAGGTTGACTCACATGAGCCTCCCAGCCCAAAACCAGAGCTTGGAAGGGTGCACCAAACCCAAAATTGTGGGTTGACCCATTTGGACCCAAAAAGAGCCTCTCCCCATACCCTTTTGATTCAAACCCTTTACACATGTCCATGGCCAATCGATCGCACAAACCTCCAGTCCCCGACCCACCCGGACTCCGAGGGTGACCCATGCCTGTCAGCCAGCTCGCCCGGGTCGCCGGAAAACACCATGGCCGAGACCTTGGAAGGAGCCAAACTTTGGAATTCCACCTCGTCGAGCCGCCCCATGCCCAATGGCCACCATGGCCGTTCTTCCCATGCCCGAGCCGCTGATCCCAAGCCCTAACTCTCCCTGGGAGGCCCTCCATCCACCTCTATTTAATCCCGACCCACTCACGGACATGAGAGGAGAGTTGCACAAACCTTGCCGAAACTCTGCCAAAATTGTTCCAAACCCATCTCCATCCTTAGCAGCGGCTTGATCCCCGGTGTCAATTTGCCCTAATCCCCACCAACGAATCCAATTTCTCAACTGAAATTTCACCCAAAACCAGGACACTTTGCCACGGTGAGCCAATCCTCAAATTGACTGGTCCTACACCTTCACTGGACCAAGAGGAGAAGTTTCCCACTGAAAGCCCCATCTCCAGGCCACTTAGTTGCTCCAGCCTCCAAGCTTTGTGATCGGGTGTAGTCTAAATCCTACCTAGGCAATTCACTGCGACCAGGAGACTTCATCCGGAGCTTGTCGGGATCCAATCGAAGGTGACACAACCCTCAGATCGAAGCCACACTTCTCTGAGCTAAGGTATGACCTCACTCTTCTTCCCGAGCTTCTGAACATTCTACATTTTTATTGAGTCAATTTCATGCCACATAAACCGTATGGATGTGTTCGTCTTCTCGAGATGAATCCATAGAGCATAAGAACGTCAAATTTGGTCAAGTATCGAGTGAGATCTTAGGCCTAAAAGACGGACGGCTCTCGGGTAAGGACGTCTGGGGACGATGAACGGATGCCGTTCATTTAATACACGCGCGGATGGACGGCCAGGATCGCATCGGATCAGGAGATGGAACGACACAGCGGGCCCCCGGAGCACTGAGTTAGATGGCGGCGTCGAATCGGAGAGCGCCACGCGGCGTTTCGGAGCTGCCGAGGCTGACGCGGCGCCGCGTGGATAAATAGAAAATTAGGGTATTTTTCTATTTATTTAATTCCCTAAACTTCAAAAATCCATAACTTTGTGTAGGAAAATCAGAAAAATAAAATAAAAATACCCTCTTGCTCAGTGAACAGAGGAGAATAATATGGAAAAGAAATCATTTAATGTAATCAAGTATTTAATTTTTAATGATTTATTTCCCTTCTGCATTGTTTTAATTCTCCATGCATATAGGAATTCACCATGGCATGAGACCATAGGGCTTTTGAAGCCTCTGCATTTGGGAACATTCCCTGAATTTTCCAAAGTCACAAGCCATCCCTATGAGAAGTTATTTATTTTTAAAATTCATGTTACTGTTTTGAGTATTTTAATTCCAATAATTAGCATGTTGTGAAATGAATTCTAGGAAAATTTGGTGATGTTTCTTATGACCAGAGGACCCTAGGAAAAATAGATTTTGGATTAGTTTATTTAAAATAACCCTAATTGGTTTAAACACCCAAAATAGCTCCTTAATTAATTAGAGCTAACCATACATCAAATTGACTTGAAATCAATTCTCTTCTAACCTTTGGGATCAGAGGAACCCACCATAAAAATTTGAAGTCAATTGGACTTGGTTAGCCCTACTAAATGGGTTGATTAAGCCATTTAGCCATTTTAAACTTTAAAAATTCATAACTTTCAAAATACTTTTCAAAAATTCACCAAATTGGTTTTGGAGCCTCTCTGATATCGGGGAATTTAAGAAAAATAAAATTGTAATTTTCTAAAAAAGTTGATTTTTTGTATTATTTTAATATTTTAATAATTAAAAAATAATAAAATCACAAAAATAATAAAATTCACCAAAATGTTACATATTGAATTTTAATCACTTAGGAACAAATCCCATATTTTTCTTAGGTCTATTTAATGAGATATTAAATTTTAAAGCCCTAGGGTAATTTTAAAATTAAAAAAATGTATTTTCTAGCATTTTCACTAAAATAATTATAATAAATCAAAGAAAAATCACAAAATTGCAAAAATTGATTCTCTGATTTTCTTGATATCAGAGAGATTTTTGAAAAATGTAAATATCATTTTTCAACCTTTACTTTATTTTTAAATTAATTAATACTCCAAAACTTAAAATAATTATAATAACAATAATATAATTCAAAAAATCACCAAAATTGGTCCAAGTGGTCCTCTGGTCATTAGGAATGTCCTATAATTTTCTTAAGGATAGAAACTTTCCCTTGGTCATATTATTAAATTTTCCTTGGAAATTCCTATTTTCCACCAAAAATAATTACATAAATAAATTAAATACAGAAAAATCACATTTTCTCCTCTCATGTCTTTATTGGCATATGAGTGAAGTCACATAAAAATTTCAAGTTCATTTAAGCTCAATTTAGTGAGTTATGAAATTATTAAGCTTGAAGGGCAAAATGGTAATTAAAATTTTAACCCTTAATTAAAACTTTAGGTTTTAATAAAAATTAACAAGTAATATATTTGATCTTAATCTGATTTGGATGATTGAAATTTAAATAATTAAAGAGTAGAAACCTATTAAACAATTTAAAAAATAAGTGAAATAAACCTTAATTTAATAATTGATTAAATTTGGAAGAATAATAAAATTGGAATTATTAAAATAGGGATATTATTAGGAAGAGATTTATTCTTTAATTTAAAAATCCCTAAATTAATCATCTCAATAATATTTAATTCCTAATTAAAATGATAATTCAAATTTAAGTTTTAAAATGTTAAAGAACTTAATCATTAAAATTAAATTAAAAAGTTAAATTATTAAACTCTTTTTAAATTTTCAATTAAACTAAAATTAAAAATAAAATTAAATTAAAGATTAAATTAAATTAAATCAAACAAATTAAATAAATTAAATTAAATTAAATCAAATAAATTAAATTAAATTAAATTAATTAAATTAAATTAAAATAAATAAATAAATAATTAAATTAAATTAAATTAAATTAAACTAAATTAAATATATTAAATCATATTAAATTAAATCAAATTAAATTAAATTAAATTAAAATAAAATCAAATCAAATAAAATTAAAATTAAAATTAAAATTAAAATTAAAATTAAAATTAAAAAAATCAAAATTAAAATTAAAACTAAACCAAATTAAATTAAATTAAAGTTAAATTAAATTGAATTAAATGACATCACCTAAGACATAAAGAAATTAAATATAAAACAACTTGAACACTATTCCAAATTTAAATCCGATAACTGAAATTAAATTAAATCACAAATCATTTGAACATCAGTTTGCCCTCGAAAGCTTTGGTTATCATAACTCCTAAATAGAACTTTAAATGAAATGTTACCCCACTTATAGGATATTCAAATGTCCTAGTTCACTGAGCAAGATAACAAAACTCGAATTCTCGGACGATTAAGATTCTTCTTAAGCACTTCCTCAATATGATAGGATACTTATAAGAACAATTGAACTTAATTATTCTTTGATGAAGAAAATCGTCCTCAAACCAAAACACAAGAACATAGACGTCATAGGAGATGACTAGCTATAGGATTAGGAATTTGGTAGAAAACCATAACCCTTCCCTTAGCTTTACCTAGGAACTTGCTTAAATGTTCTAATTGTGTTTTAAGTGCGGCTTGGGATGACGGGAAGACCCTCCAGGTACGCTTTTATTTTATTGCAATTTACATTATTGCAATTTCTTTAATCGCATCGCACTTACCTTTTCTTGCATGATAAACAACTGTTGCATGAAAACCCACACCTTTAGGATAGCCCCTAAAACTGAAACCAAAACTAAATTAAAAATTATTACAAGATAAAATTCACCGCCACAACATTTCAAAATATAAAACAACTCAAAATTTAATCACAAACATAACACAAAACTAAAATTACAACTAAATTAAAACGACTTGTTGGATGATCGGGAATACCTCGGATGATGTAACCTACGTGTTGCTAACGGGATTTCCCACGGTCTAAATGAAAGTGTGGAACACATTCAGTTGAGTTTAGCAAATTCATCTGGACTAAGTGAATACGATAAAAATAACGATGTCGGAAGGATGGAACCGTGAGATCTTAACCGGTGTCGTTATAATCAACTTTAAAATTTGTTTTAATTAAAATGTTAAAAACACTTGGAAATTAAGATTTTCTCTAAACCAAAACACTTTTCTCATCTCCTGATTTATGACTTCTAAAACTAAACCTCTGCAACAACAAGGAGCTCGGAGCATGGTGGGCAGCACGGCCATCGTCATCAGCAAAACTTGAATCTACATCAGCAAAACCATTCTTAGAATTAAATAACCAAGCCATAGGACTTCGAGGTAGTTTGCCTAGTGCAACATAAATCCTCAACCTTTTGTTAGGCATTTGCATGATCATGTCATGTAAATTAAGCCCTAACCGGTCTTAGAACTCCGAGGTAGTCGTTTAGTACGACATAAACCCTCATATCTTCGAGGCTATTTGTATGATCATGTCATACTAATATAAGTCGTAATTAATTAAAATTGGCAAGATCAAAACATTAAATAAACATTAGGACTTTCCTAAATCCAAGCCAAACAATATGATAGTCGGGAAATTATCGAAGTTCTCTTCGAATCTGTAATTTCTCCTACTTTTCTTCCTTTGAATTCCCAAAACAAAATGTTCCAAATTTGATCTATTCCCTATTGAAATTCCAAAATTCAATCCTTTGAAAACTTAAACTTTGAAATTCTTGAGAGCAGAACTACTGATTATTATCGAGAGTTTTCTTAGGTGATTCCCGTCACTTAGGATGTAATTAACTATAGGGGCTTTCCCTTATAGGGAATTTTAAAGAACCTAGGTAATATAAACCCTGTTTAATGCTTTCATATTAAGCAGGGGAATTTGTCGGCTTATAAAATTGGTTCGCAGACCAAACGGATGTCACAAATCTTCGGTTTATTTAATCGAGCCCCATCGTCGAGCGAGTGTGCCTATTCTTCGGGATAGACACACGATTTGTGGTACGGAGCTCGTTTATATAAACTATTCGGGATGTGAGATCGGCTTGATTTCATATCTTAAAATCTTCAAATTTAAAATTATTTTCAAAATCAAATACTACTTTTCAAATTATTTATTTAAATTAAATTAAAAATTAGCCGACAATTTCTGTAGGCGACCCCACTTTCAAAATAAAACACACAACCTAAAAAATAAGCCGTACAACTTCTGGCGACTCCGCTGGGGATTATTCCTCTCTCCTTTTTAATCAGACAATTCTGCTTTCAATCGGTAGTGTATCCATGTCCCTTGTGGATCAAACTACCCTTCTTTCCGTTGGAATACTATGTTCATTTCTACCTTGAACAAGTATAACCAACATTCTCTCGGATTTAGGAGCCACTGTTTAGACACCCCTAAACAGAGAGGTTCCGAGATCCTTTTACCTCATTTCTGAGGTGGGGTGGACCCCCAATAAGTGTTAGTTTAGGAGTGATCCTTCGAGTCGAGAAGTCTTGCATAAGACTTTCTTTTCCTTTCCAACTCTGAATCGGATTCATTACCTTCTCTACACCTTTGAACATTCCGTTCTAAATAAACAAACCCTCTAATGAATGACTCTTTTAACAAATAACTTCTCCTTACAAATATGTGAACAAGAATGTGTTCGAACTCTTTTCGATTCCTTTCTTTTCGTCCTGATGAGAAGAAGCATAACTTGGGACTGACAATCAGAATCTACCCTGCAGAAGTGGAAGCCCCAAAGCTGATTTTCTCCTTCACCAATGGACTCGACTTCGCTGTTTACATGGTTGAGCTGCCCGATAATGGGATCATTCGGTTTGGACAAGGATTCGAGAACACAAATGTCAAGATCACCGACGTTTCCCTTTTCGCGCTGACAAACAAAGTATCTGAAGCTGAGAAGCCGTTGATCGAGTTCAACCTTAGGTCAACTCAAGAGTTTCCTCCCCGCAAAAGATTCCAACCGAGAGGAGTACTGCCGTCCGCAGGAGGACCGTTGTTGCTACCCCCACCGGTCCGGTTGCCTCTGCACCTACCACGGCTTCGCCAAATTAAAGGGGAAGGAAATCCGTAACTATGGTGAACCCGTTACCGTGGTGGGTACGGACCTTCCCGTCGGACCTTCGTTTTTGAAATCGGGTCCAGCTCGAGAGTTCCATCACTAACACGGACCCAAAGAAGGAACGAAGCGGGAAGATTGCCGGGAAGGCCGTAGCCGCCGAAGTTGCTTTCCTGGAGGAGATCCCGAAATCCCCGAGTACACACCCCTACCCGAATACATACCATTGCCCGAAGATACACCCTTTTGGAAGGAAGTAGATTCCACCCCTTTCCGCCGCAACCGACGAGGAAAATGTCCGCAGGATTGTTTCTACATTACCTCAACCAAGCATACTACAACGACGACAGAAGAAAAGGGCTAGGAACACACCATTTGCCCGACTACAGACTGTGATCGAGAAGCTAGCAAAGAAAGAGAAATGCCCCGTATCGGAGATTCTAAGAAGGATAGGGCGGGTTCCAGTCAAATCCCGTCTAGGGCCCCGAGTAGAACCTTCCATCGTTATAGAAAAGCCAAGTAAAAGGATGAAGGCTAGTCCGTCTGTCGTTGTTTCAGGGTTACAGATTAGGGAAGATACCACCTTCCAAGCATTTGGGCCGACGGAGCCATCCGGTCCTAGACCTTCTGCCGCTAGAAGGATGGTGTGGCGTCCCACTACCTGGACAGCTAAGATTGAAACAACAGCCCGAGAAGGAAAGTCTCATCGGGAGAATTGAATCCGAAGAAAGTGCTACCGCGAAGAAAGGGGACTCGTGAGAAGGGAACCCGACGACCATCACACGACAACCGCAAGGATGCACAGAAAGGACCGCAAGAGGATGCTATGGAAAAGTTGAGGACTGATATTCGACGATTAGCAAAAGAAAGAGAAGAGAAATTCGGAGATGAGATCGATTCATCAGAATTCATGGATGATGGTATGCAGAAATCAACATGGTCGAAACGCGAGCTTTGTCAGCTTCACAAGGTGCTCCTGCAGCCGCAGAAAGAGAGGAGCCGGAAGTGATGAGGAGGCAGCTTCAAGAGAAAGACGATACGATCGCCCAAATGGCGAAGAGGATGGAAGAGATGGCTGTAGCCCTAGCCACTCTCCAAAGTCAAGTGCAACCCCAAAGAGAGACACCCCCAGAGGTCATTCACATTGTAGACGGAGGAAAGAAGATTACATTCGTCAACGGGAATGATCAGCTAAAGAAAGATACAACACAAAGTATGATTCCAGAAAAAGATATCAAGAGCTTGGTGGAACAGCGAGTGCGAGAAGCCTTAGCACAATCAAAGAGCGGGACATCCATTCGGACGGGTAGACCTTACCCGAAGAATTCGACGCTGTCCAATTCCCAAAAGGCATCGTACCACCTCCGTTCAAGACCTTTGATGGAACCGGAACCCCCGACAAGCATGTTGCACACTTTCGTGCCGCTTGTTGCAATGCCGGCGGGAGCGATGCATTACTCTTCCGACAATTCGTCGACGATTCGTCGGGGATCGCCTTTGATTGGTATGCGATCATCGAATGGTTCGGTGAAGACATTCTCGGAACTAGAAAACCTCTTCATCAAGCGATTTGCCGGAGCTTAAGCACCACATCACTATAGGTGATTTAGTGGTAGAGAAGCAGAAGCCGAACGAAACTTTGGTGGATTACATACTTCGATGGAGAAATCTAAGTATGAAGTGTGAGCCACAACTACAAGAACAACATGCAATCGGCATCTTACTTAAAAGCATTCACTACCCGATAGCACTTCTCCTCAAGGGATACTTTTGAGAAGTTGTTAAGCAAGGCCGGGAGCTTGCAAGAGGAGGCGAAGCAATTAAGTTTCGCCGACAAGACAGACAAGCAAAAGCCTGTGAAGACTTTTGAAAAGAAATCTGGGATCATTGCAGCAGTCGACAAAGGCAAGCAACCGATACAAATATCGTCCGAACGGCCGCAGCAACCTCAACAAAATTATCAACAACGTCGACCCGACTATCGATCATCTCCACAGTATGAACAACCGCCTCGTCCGCAACGTACATTAAGGGAGCTTCGAGCGGGGAATATCCATTCAAGAATGAGGCAAGTGCCGAAAATGTTCCGTAGTCCGATGAAGACTCCGCATTTCCACTGTCGAGCCTAAGAGACAGAAGAAGTCAGCAAGAAAGGTGATCCCAACTTTTGCCCCTACCACCGGATGCTTGGGCACAAGATAGAAGATTGCATTACCTTCAAAAGTTGGCTCAATGACAACCTTCGGAAAGGGAATATAATAATCCCGAAGGAGTACATGAAGGAACCCCAGAAAGGAGGTTCCGTCAATGTTGTCTCGACTGATCTCATCGTTCCGATAGATCCCTATGCAATTGATGATGGGTGGACTACCGCTTGGACGAGGTCTTCAAAAAAAGATTTTAGACAGCATCCAAACCGCTTCGGTGCGAGCTTCAATTCAAAGTTCGAAAACTGTCAAGTCGGCACTATCACTTGCGATAGAAGAACCACCTCAACAAGAGACGACTGAAGAGAAGAAGAAAATTGACGAAGAAGAGAATACCGAGGCTCCTTAGGCTAGACTAGGGGCTGCTTATCCTAGGATAGTTGTTTCCGATTCGGGGGAGAAATCCCTCGAACCTCTGACTCTGTAAGATTATTTGCTCACTCCGGTGGGATCTTATAATGATAAGGGTTATGGCGTTGGCTACATTTTGACTGTTTCTAACGATTACGTAACTAGCGACAATCCGGACATCGAATTCGATACCAATGACAATTCTCAAATCATACACAATCTCGACGATCGCAATGACGAAGAAGACATCCATCAAGGAGGCTACGAGAGTTCAACAAGCAACGAATCTATCTCGCGAGTTTCGAGGAGCTCCGATCACAATAGAGTTAGAGCCTTCGGACTCGAAGCTAATCCGGAAGAACTCGTCATTCCGATTCAGGAAGAAACACCAGACAAGCTCAACACTAGAGTCGAAGAAATTACGAAGTTAACTTAAGAAGTGGAAGAGTTCTACCTCCGAGAATGGGTCCAAAGGACAAAGGGAAGCGAGTGGTTGTTCAAGAAGAACCAACCCCAGCAGAAGAAATACCCATTCGAGAAGAAGCTGAGACACATGAAAATAAAGTGGACTACAACGTGCTAGCCCATCTTAGGAAACTACCGGCCAAATTGAGCATCTACGACGCTCTCATCTTATCAAAGGAGATGGGAGAAGCTCTGATCAAGGCCTTACTTGATCCAGAAATTTGCTTAGCTCAAATGGCCGGAGATTCCTTAGATGAGGTTTGCTCGTTAAAGGAACAGCGAGGTGTTACCTTCACGGACAATGACCGATTACTCAGGACTGCAGACCACAACCGACCGTTGTACATTTCAGTTACAATCGGGAAGTTTACACTCTCCAGAGTATTGGTGGATCCAGGAGCATCAATCAATATAATGAGTCTTCGAACACTAGCATATTTAGAAATTGATGCTCGCGAGCTCGAAGCCGACAAAATGTTATTAAGAGGATTCAACCAGAAAGGAGAAAGAGCCCTCGGATCAATAACACTACTAATAAAGACCGGTGACTTAGCAAAGACAACCGCAAAATTTCACATAATTGATTCAGAAACGTCGTTCAACGCTCTACTGGGCCGACCATCGATACATGAAAACAGGATGGTACCATCATCTCTACATCGGTGCATCAAATACTACGATGGAGGGGAACAGAGTGCATCAAAGGTGACTTACAACCATTCTCCGTGCATGAAATTGGAATCCATGAAGATGCGACTTATTATGCACCTCCGAAGAAAACAATCTTCTCCAGCAGATACCATAACGAATGAAGCAAAGAAAGTTCGGGACAACGAAGAACCTGAAGTTCTAGTCCAACAGTCACTCACCACTCCCTTACGGCGAGATGGAGAAGGTTTCTCCACAACTCGCATCCGAGGTCGAGGCCGGGGACGAGGTCGTGGCAGAGACGTTAGGACAGTTGGACAGAGGAAACCAGCCATCAATGTTGATTGGAAAGACAGTTCTGAAGAAGAAAAAGAGATCAAGCAGGAAGCAGTGAAAATAAGTCGGAAGAAGCCGCAATTCAACATCTCTCTCGAAGACGAGAAGAATGAAGAATATAAATCAATGTACGAGAAGATTAACCACTATGTACATACTATGACCCTAACCCCGATCCATTCTAATAAGGTCGAGGGTATGGTGGTTAAAGAGGTACATAGCGGCGGCGCAAAGCCAATCAAGTTCTACCGTGGTGCTCCTTCCTCCAAAACTTAAAATAATGTACAATTTGAAGATGTCACTTCATCAGAATTAATGGAATTACCTTTTGAGTGGTACTCTCCCTGTGTTCAAAATTTAATTCAGCGTGGTTTCTTACCTCAAAAATGGACAAAAGGTTAATCACAACATTTTGAAAAATTATGGAATAACTCCGGTCGTCCACCCAATTCAAAGCATGGTCTCGGATTCGGCACAGTAGGATCGACTGACGATACCGAATTTTGCTTGGTTGTCACTTGCAAGTCCAATGAAAACCGCATGGAAACTACGGAAGAATTTGAAGATTTACAAATTGGAGACGCTCCACCGGAATTCGAAGAAGAGATTAAATCTACAATAGATGAGTTAACGGAAGTTAACTTAGGTACTAACAAAGAGCCTGACCTACCTTTGTTAGCTCCTTACTCAATAAAGAAGACTCCGAAGAAATAATCAAGTTATTAATGGAATTTAAAGACCGTTTTGCTTGGAGCTACGATGAGATGCTAGTGGTTAGCTCCGGAGGTCGTAGTCCATAAGCTAGGAGTGGATCCTACTTCGTCCCAGGTCGACAAGGTCCCGGAAGAATGCGTCTAGAAATTGAACAACAAGTCATAGCTGAAGTTAAAAAGCTAATAGATGCTAAATTTGTCCGTGAAGAACAATACCCGACTTGGTTAGCCAATGTGGTGCCGATCGAAAGAAGAATGGTCGGATCGAATTTGTGTGGACTTCGTAGATTTAAAGAAGGCATGTCCAAAAGATGAATTCCCTCTACCGATCCCATAATTAATGATCGACATTGCTTCGACACATGAAATATTTTCATTCATGGATGGATCTTCAGGATAAAACCAGATAAAAATGGCTCCAGAAGATGAAAAGCTTACAGCATTCAAAACGCCGATCGGAGTATATTGCTACACAGTGATGCCATTCGGATCGAAAACGCAGGAGCAACATACCGGAGAGCGATGACAAGAATTTTTGATGATCACATCCACAATCAAGTCGAATGCTACGTGGACGATGTGGTCATCAAAAGCAAAGTAAAGGACAACCACTTGTATGATTTGAGAATTGTTTTCGAACGATTAAGACAATTTAACCTTAAGATGAATCCCTCAAAATGCGCCTTCGGCGTCACCTCCGGGGAATTCTTAGGATTCGTTGTCCGACATCGTGGAATTGAAATCGACCCGCAAAAGATTAGAGCTATCTTAGAAATGCCGCCTCCCAAAACCTTAAAACAACTACGATCTTTTCAAGGGAAGCTGACATATCTTCGACGCTTTATCTCAAACTTGTCAGGTAGGTGTCAGCCTTTCTGGGCACTAGTTAAAAAGGACGCCAAATTTATTTGGCAAGAGAGATGTCTGAGGGCCTCCGAGGACCTTAAACAATATTTAATGACACCTCCTGTCTTAGCAGCCCCAGTCTCAGGTAGACCACTGATACTTTATACCGCGGCTTTAGACGACTCTCTCGGAGCCCTGTTAGCCCAGGTCAATGATGAGGGTAAAGAAAATGCTCTTTACTACCTAAGCCTTCGTTTACTTCCGACGGAAATAAGGTATCCCGCAATTGAAAAGCATTGTTTTGCCCTGATCTTCGCCGCTCAAAAGCTCAGGCATTACATGCTTTCTCATAAGGTCAACCTGATCTCGAAGTTTAATCCATTGCAATACTTGATGACCCGTCCAACACTTTCCGGCAGACTTGCCAGATGGTCAATGATATTATTGCAATTCGATATAACTTTCGTGCCTCTTCGTGCCGTTAAAGGACAGGTTCTAGCAGACTTCCTCGCAGCACACCCTTTGCCGGCAGAATCTCCCCTTAATGACGATTTGCCATATGAAGAAATAATGAACCTAGAAGACCCTGATGATCGACGTTGGGAATTATATTTTGACGGAGCATCTTCAGCACACAAAGACGAAGAATCACAAGTGATAGTGCCCGGTAAGGCAGGAATCGGATTAATCTTTATAACACCGGAGCGGGGGATGTTAAGATACTCCTACCACTTGATAGAACCGTGTACAAACAACGAAGAAGAATACGAAGCCCTCATAACGGGATCGGAATTAACTATTCTAATGGGGATAACGGACATCAACATCTACGGGGATTCTCGGTTAATCATTCAACGGATCGCCGGACGAGTACATAATTTTAAAGCCAAGACTCGAGCAATACTTCCAGGTATGTCATACGAGTTGTTAGAACAGATTCCGAATGTGACGATCTACAAAATTCCCAGAAAAGAAAATGCCTTGGCAGATGGGTTAGCCCGCCTCGCAAAAGAATTTGCCTGTTTGCAAGATGAATCAGTGGAAGTTCAGTTCACGGACGTCAGGTCCTATCACAGCTCGACATAGACACAATACACAAATCGAAAAAGAAAAAGAATCGATTGCAACGATGACGAGAAAACACGAGAAGATTGGTGACAGCCATTAATAGACTACCTGCAAACAGGAAAACTACCAGACGATAGGTCGCTAGCCCATCAGATCAAGAAAATAACTTTGTCTTACGCATTAATAAATAACACGTTATGCAGAAGGTCTTTTGATCAAATGTGGCTAAGGTGCCTAAGCGGGTCCGAGGCCCTTAAAATTGTTAAAGAGGTGCATTCAGGACTCTGTGGCGCTCACCAGTCGGGTCCAAAGATGAAAATGAAAATTAAAAGACTAGGGTACTACTGGCCCTCGATGATGACCGACTACATGAAAATCGCCAAGAGCTGGCACCAATGCCAAGTGCACGGAGTGGTTCTACACCAACCTCCAAATGTGCTACATCTGACAATTGCGTCGTGGCCATTTGAATGTTCGGGCACAGATATAGTGGGTCCAATAGAACCACCATCTTCAAAAGGACATCGCTTCATTCTTGCGGCTACAGATTACTTTTTCAAGAGGGCAGAGGCAGTTCCACTCAGAGAAGTGAAAGCACACCACATGCTACAGTTTTTTAAGAACAAAGTTGTCTACCGTTTCGGAGTGCCGCGCGAGATTATCTCGGATAATGGTTCGGCATTCGAAGCACACAAATCAACAATTTTGTCGGGAGACACGGAATCGGTCGGCGATATTCAACAATTTACTACCCAAGAACAAACGGCCTGGCCGAGGCTTTTAATAAAACTCTCGTTCAAATCTTAAAAAAAACTTTGGACGATAATAAGAGAAATTGGCACGAGAAGTTATTAGAAGCCTTACGGGTCTACCGGACAACCTTCGAACTCCTACTCGAAGCTACACCTTACGCTCCGGTGTATGGGTCCGAGGCGATGTTACCCTTAGAGGTTCAACTTCCTTCACTCGGAATTGCAGTTGCAAACAAAATCACGACGGAAGAGAATGCCAAGTTACTACTCAGAGGAATTAGAAAGCCCGGAAGGGAAATGACTTGCGGCGCAACGAATTTAGAACTATACCAAGCTAAGATGGTTCAAGCCCATGACAGATCGAGTCCGCCCAAGAACCTTCAAAGTTGGTGACTTAGTTCTCGTTCTCAAAAGACCTATTCTTGCACACCGCAAGATAGGAGGAAAATTTGAACCTACTTGGGAAGGGCCGTTTGTTGTTGAGGCAGTCTACTCAGGAGGCTCCTACCAGCTAGTGAATTACCAAGGAGAACGACATATGCTTCCGATCAACGGACGATACTTGAAGAAATATTACGCTACCTGATGTTTCGAAGGAATGAATTCTTCATCCCTAGAAGCACAGGCGAAGTAGTTACTTATGACTGGGTCCGAACCCAAAAATAATAAAAAATGTGCTAAAAAATATATAATAATAAAATCATGATAATAAAGTTTTCCTTGTTTTCTCTTCCAAATCAAAATCTCTTTCCTGATCTTATCCCACTTCATTCCTGTTAAATTTAAAAATATAAGAGTAATAAAAAAACTGTCTTTAATAAATATTTTCTTAATGTTCTTGTTCTTAGTACGGCCCTCGATCCTTTTCCTTTTCTTTCCGCAGGAAATGTCGAACGGGCGGTTGGTCCCGAACTTTAGAAATGGCGTAAGCCTTGCACTCGACGAAAAGAGGGTGAAAGATGGAGCGATAATCAAGATCGACTCGGACTTCGCACCGGCGGAGCCTACGAGTACGAGGAAAGTGACCGGGTCCCGACTGACCGAGAGGAACTACCCGATCGAGACAAGTGATGAAAATGGGTGGCCCGAGCCACCGATCCAGCAGCAAGAAAAGGAAAGCAAATGCTGAAGAAGACAAGAAAATCAAGTCTGTAGTCGCTACGGCAGAGGGCAAACTTGTCAGCGCCGCGCCCACAGAGATTCAGGAAGTTCGAAGAGCTACTCTCACGGCAACGCAATGAAGAAATAAGAATCGCCGTATCCGTAAGATGTTAACCAAACTAGCAGGCGGACCAACGCGACGAGGCGATGCTACTGCCAGTACATACACTTCAAGGACGCCAGTTCACCGGGTACCGGAAGAAAGGAGGCCAGCTCCTAGTATAACAGATGGGACCAGGGAAATCTCACGAAGATCAGAAGAAAGAAGGCTACCATGCCACCAGATAGAACCACCAGTAATGCATAACCTTGTTGCAGAAGCAACCCCGGAGGATGTCCCGACGGACATCATCCCCGAGGAGCCGAGGTATGCAGGAGAACGTGAAGGGATTGAGCCGTATATCCCACAATACATCACTGAGCCCCGCCATTTGCAAATTATTCCGAGTACGAGCCGGAAAGAATGCGAGAATGTCGAAAAGAAAACTTTTGAATACTTCGAAAGAATCAGAGGCAGAAGGATCAATATACTAGAAGGCCTTGAGCTACATACAGACGTATTCTCAGAATATGAACAACAACAAATCGTGGATTGCATCCGGGATTTGAAAAAAATGGGCCGAGTGGGCCGCCAAAGAGAAAACACCTACTCAGAACCCCGGAGATGGATGCCAGGGAAAGGAAGAATCACAATACAATGCGGATGCTGCTACAACTTCGCAGAAGACAGGAAGGGAAACCCACCAGGGATACTCTGTCATGGCCAAGTAGATCCAATGTTATTAGTCATCAAGAGAATGGTAAAGAGATTGATAACATGGAGGGTACTGCGCGACGATTGCATACCCAATAAGTTGCATTATTAACATTTACAAGCGGGGTGACCGCATACCCCCACACATAGATCACCACGACTTTGTCGGACCTTTACGCACAGTTTCTTTCCGTAACGAGTGTAACATCATGTTCGGATCCGACCTCCGGATACCGAGGCCCGGGTGAGTTCCGAGGGCCGGTGAAGATACCATTACCGGTAGGTTCCGTCATGATGCCGAAGGGCAACGGAGCGGATGTCGCTAAACATTGCATACTAGGAGTACCGGTGAAGCGGATCTCGGTTACTTTCGAAGGATGGACGACAGGAAGACACCTTACCACTTCCGACCGGACTCGGAGCTAGAGAGCCTCCGGCCTTACGAGTCGTGAGTTACATGGAAAATATCACACCTCCAACGTACATCCATCCGGCATCCTTGCCGAGGATGGCTTGGAAGGTGATGTTATCGACCATGTACCTCACTATTCGGACATGGATTTCGACGGTTACCCTTTTTGGATGGATCGACAAAGATCATACATAGTCCGTTTTGAGTCTACATGGATTGTATGAGATGTATTCCGGATCGAGTTGTATGATGTATCTTCGACATGATTGGAATGAAAGTGACCATGTCACATTTTCGGCCTTCACCTCTTTTGTGCAAATTGGTCAGGAAACGCCATTAAAGTTAAATGAACTTCGAACAAAGAACAGAAAAGAAATAAAAAAAAGAGAATAAAAGAAAAAAAAAACTTTTCGTAAAAATCTAAAAATGACGAACACCAAATTCACATGAACATTAAATAAACGATAAAATAAATTTGAATCGTTAAAGGACAGACAAAATGAACTCAAATTTTAAATCAAATTTTAAATCAAATTTCAAATCAAATCTCGATCAAATTTCAAATTCAACCTTCCAGATCTCAAATCAAATTTTCAATCAAATTCAATTTCAATCTCCCAAATCCGGAATCTAATCCGTTCTACTCTTTCCCTTGTCTGGGATGGAAGTGGTTGATTCCATTGACATGGATCGAATCTGATGGCGAGGAATTTTATCCAATCCAAACCAGTGACTTCCGATCAACTCTTATGAACGCCTAATCAATTTCCTTCCATGAAAGTCTTTTACAACTTTCATGAGATTCTCAAAATACCAAAACTCCACACTTTTCAAATCAACATTACAAATCTTTGCAAAGTCAATGACTATTCAAATTCAAACTTTTGGGGTTGAGGATTTTACATCCGAGACTGCATTGCTTTAGGATTCTTTCCCTATCGCAATGAAATACATCAAATTCAGATTTCTTGGGGTTGAGGATTTTACATCCGAAACTACATTGCTTTAGGAATCCTTTCCTTATCACAATGAAATACATCAAATTCAAACTTTTGGGTTGAGTATTTTAAATCTGAGACTGCATTGCTTTAGGATCATTTCCCTATCGCAATGAAATACATCGAATTCAAACTTTTGGGTTGAGGATTTTACATCCGAGACTACATTGCTTTAGGATTCCTTTCCTTATCGCAATGAAATACATCAAATTCAAACTTTTGGGTTGAGGATTTTACATCCGAGACTGCATTGCTTTAGGATTCTTTCCCTATCGCAATGAAATACATCAAAATCAAATTCTTGAGGTTGAGGATTTTACATCCGAGACTGCATTGCTTTAGGATTCTTTCCCCATCGCAATGAAATACATTCAAATTTAAATTCTTGGGGTTGAGGATTTTACATCCGAGACTGCATTGCTTTAGGTTTCTTTCCCTATTGCAATGAAATACATCAAAATCAAACTTTTGAGGTTGAGGATTTTACATCCGAGACTGCATTGCTTTAGGATTCTTTCCCTATCGCAATGAAATACATCAAATTCAAATTTTTGGGGTTGAGGATTTTACATCCGAGACTGCATTGCTTTAGGATCATTTCCGTATCGCAATGAAATACATCAAAATTCAAATTTCTTGGGGTTGAGGATTTTACATCCGAGACTGCATTGCTTTAGGTTCTCTCCCTGTTGCAATGAAATACATCAAAATCAAACTCTTGAGGTTAAGGATTTTACATCCAATACCGCATTTCTCTGAGATCTCTCCTCATTGTAATGATTTAATCCAATCAATTCAATTTTCTTTTGAGGTTGAAGATGTTACATCTAAAACCACAAAATTCCAATCTTCATTTCAAGTTCGACTTCCTTCAAATTAATCTTAACAAAACTTCGATCTAAATTAAAACTCCAAATTGAAATCTAAGCTCACACATCAAAACTTAAACTCGAAACAAAATAAAATCTAAATCAAAATTCTCCCGAGATCATGTGATTTGGGATTCACCTCCTTTTCCTTTCCCCGACGAGAGTTCAGGAATCTCCAGTCTCAGAGATATACTTGACACTCCCCAGCGGAAACTCTTCTACTTTGTCCTAAGTTTGTCACTTGGACGTTTGTGTTGGTTTTGTTGATCGCTTCGGTCAACACCAATACGCGCGGTGTGCTCCGTCAGCTCACCACACGTATTGGGGGTCCATTTGTTGACCTCATTTTTGATGAGGTCTTCTCTTCTTCCCTTTAGTACTTAGGATCTAGCCTTAGGCTTTTCCTTTGACTATCTTAGAGGATTAGAATTGAGACCCACCACCTAGAAATTCAAACCACTTCTTAACTCCCTGCAAACTCCACAAACTTGACTGTAGACCCCTAATCACCTAGAGGGTTGAAATCAAATGTGGAAGTTTAAAGGATGAGTTCCTATAGGACTCTTTGGCCTTAGGACTACCCTCGGGTGGCCCAGTGCAGTGAAGGGGCTGACTTACACACACACTACATTTATACACTACACTTTCACACACCTATACTCAACTTGGCCTCCTGACTCATGTAGGTGATTCACATGGATGGTCCTTAACCTCTAAGCCCTTGGCTAAGAGGGTTAGGAACAACATAGTGGATATCTCAAATGAGTCCCTTCATGGCTCATGTGGGCTTGATATGTCTTCATGGCTCAACCAAAATGATTTTATTCTACTTACATTCACCCAATCTTCAATTTCCCAAATTTTCAATTTTTGACCCCCGGGACCCTACACCCGCCTAGCCTACCCAAAACCCTTGAAACTACCCAAAATTTGCAAAATCACCTAAATTACCCAAAATTCCTCAAAATCAATCCCAAACATTCCCACATTAATCAAATTGATCATCCATAGCCAAAAATACCAAAAATTCCAAAAATACCTCCCAATACCCTCCAAATACCCAAAATACCCTTCTTGACCCAAAAATCCAAAAATTCAGAAAATTCCCAGAAAATTCCATAAAATCCCAAATATTCCAAATTTCATTTTGTTCAACTACACCATGGGCCAATTTTGTCATTTTACCCTACTTTTATCAAAACCCCCAATTTGACCCATTTTAACCCTAAGTGAACCCAATGTCAAACCAAACCTACCCAATTGACCCAAATTCTGGTTTAATTCAATTCTAAACTTTAATTCAACATTCCCAACACCAATTTTGACCAAATCCAAGTCCAATTTGATTGACATTTGGATCCAATTTCACTTTTGGCCTTAAAGCCCAATTTGGACCCATGACCCAAACCTAACCCAAACTCACCCAATTCAACTCCAATTAACCCCAAATCTTTTCTAAATCTTCCTTAACATTCCCAAAAGCAAAACACTAACATGATTTGCCCAAAATTTAGACCCAAACCCCACTCAAATTCAACCCCAAGCTAAAAGGCCCAATTTTGACCTAAACCCAAACTTAACCCAAATAAGCCCAAACCCCAAAATCAAAACCCAACCAAGGCCAAAACCTCTTTGAAACACTCCCATAAACATTTCCCAACACTTATTTTACATCAATTTTAACCCTAGCCCAACATTGGCCCAAGTTAGCCCAATTTGACCTACATTGACCCATTCACCAAAGAGGTCCAAATCCAACCCAAACCTAGCCCAAACACTTCAAGTTTATTCCAAATCATTCATGAAACATTCTTGAACTAAATTCAACACTCATGGGATCCAATCCTTTGCAAAATTTACATCCACCAATTTATTTTCAAACCTAAAGGCCCACTTTCCTAAACCATTCTAAAAGCCCATTTCCACCAAATACAAAAGCCCAAAATTGGCCCTAAAGCCCACATGGCAATTTCTTTTCATCATACCTTTAATTGATATCACCCCTAAGTTTCAAAATCATCATTAAACCATTCCAAATCAAGCTTCATACAAATTCCCATCAAATTACCAAAATTTCTAAAATCCATTTTCATGAAATTGACCAAGCTTTTCCCCAAGCTAAAGACAAGCCATGAAGCCATGCATGAGCCCCATAGGAGCCATGAGAGCCATGGAATCCACTTTCCACCTCACCAAACCATTAATGGTAAGAGGGGGATCTCTTTCTTAAACCCTTTTTAAGCCTTTTTACCTTAAACATGATACACTCTAAACCATACTTTGCCACCTAATCCTTGATGTGGACTTCACTACCTTTGGTAGGTTGACTCACATGAGCCTCCCAGCCAAAAACTAGAGCTTGGAAGGGTGCACCAAACCCAAAATGGTGGGTTGACCCATTTGGACCCAAAATGAGCCTCTCCCCATAACCTTTTGATTCAAACCCTTTACACATGTCCATGGCCAATTGACTGCACAAACCTCCAGCCACGACCCACCTGGACCCGAGGGTGACCCATGCTCGCCGGCCAACCGCCCGGGTCGCCGGAAAACACCATGGCCGAGACCTCGGGAGGAGCCAAACTTTGGAATTCCACCTTGCTCGAGCCGCCCCATGCCCAATGGCCACCATGGCTGTTCTTCCCATGCCCAGAGCCGCTGATCCCAAGCCCTAACTCTCCCTGGGAGGACCTCCATCCACCTCTATTTAAACCCGACCCCCTCACGGCCATGAGAGGAGAGTTGCACAAACCTTGCCAAAACTCTGCCAAAATTGTTCCAAACCCTTCTTCATCCTTAGAGCAGTTGATCCCCAGTGTCAATTTGCCCTAATCCCCACCAACGAATCCAATTTCTCAGCCGAAATTTCACCCAAAACCGGGACAATTTGCCACGATGAGCCAATCCTCAAATTGATCGGTCCTACACCTTCACTCGGACCAAGAGGAGAAGTTTCCCACTGAAAGCCCCATCTTCAGGCCACCCAGTTGCTCCAGCCTCCAAGCTTTGTGATCGGGTGTGGTCGAAATCCTACCTAGGCAATTCACCAGACCAGGAGACTTCATCTGGAGCTTGCTGGGATCCAATCGAAGGTGACACAACCCTCAAATCGAAGCCACACTTCTCTGAGCAAAGGTATGGCCTCACTCTTCTTCTCGAGCTTCTAAACATTCTCCATTTTTATTGAGTCAATTTCATGCCACATAAACCGTATGGATGTGTTCGTCTTCTCGAGACGAATCCATAGAGCATAAGAACGTTAAATTTGGTCAAGTATCGAGTGAGATCTGTAGGCTCGAAGACGGACGGCTCTCGGGTAAGGACGTTCGGGGACAATGAACGGATGTCGTTCATTTAATACACGCGCGGATGGACGGCCAGGATCTCGCCGGATCAGGAGATGGAAAGACACAGCGGGCCCCCGGAGCGCTGAGTCAGATGGCGGTGTCGAATCGGAGAGCGCCAAGCGGCGTTTCGGAGCTACCGACTTGACGCGGCGCCGCGTGGATAAATAGAAAATTAGTGTATTTTTCTATTTATTTAATTCCCTAAACTTCAAAAATCCATAACTTTGGGTAGGAAAATCAGAAAAATAAAATAAAAATACCCTCTTGCACAGTGAACAGAGGAGAATAATGTGGAAAAGAAATCGTTTAATTTAATCAAGTATTTTATTTTTAATAATTTATTTCCCTTCTGCATTGTTTTAATTCTCCATGCATATAGGAAATTCACCATGGCATAAGACCATAGGGCTTTTGAAGCCTCTGCATTTGGGAACATTCCCTGAATTTTCCAAAGTCAGAGGCCATCCCTATGAGAAGTTATTGATTTTTCAAATTCATGTTACTGTTTTGAGTATTTTAATTCCAATAATTAGCATGTTATGAAATGAATTCTAGGAAAATTTTGTGATGTTTCTTATGACCAGAGGACCCTAGGAAAAATAGATTTTGGATTAGTTTATTTAAAATAACCCTAATTGGCTTAAACACCCAAAATAGCTCCTTAATTAATAAGAGCTAACCATACATCAAATTGACTTAAAATCAGTTCTCTACTGACCTTTGGGATCAGAGGAACCCACCATAAAAATTTGAAGTCAATTGGACTTGGTTAGCCCTACTAAATGGGTTGATTAAGCCATTTAGCCATTTTAAACTTTAAAAATTCATAACTTTCAAAATACTTTTCAAAAATTCACCAAATTGGTTTTTGAGCCTCTCTGATATCAGGGGAATTTAAGAGAAATAAAATTGTAATTTTTTAAAGAAGTTGATTTTTTGCATTATTTTAATATTTTAATAATTAAAAAATAATAAAAATCACAAAAATAATAAAATTCACCAAAATGTTACATTTTGAATTTTAATCACTTAGGAACAAATCCCATATTTTTATTAGGTCTATTTAATGAGATATTAAATTTTAAAGCCCTAGGGTAATTTTAAAATTAAAAAAATGTATTTTCTAGCATTTTCACTAAAATAATTATAATAAATCAAAGAAAAATCACAAAATTGCAAAAATTGATTCTTTGATTTCCTTGATATCAGAGAGATTTTTGAAAAATATAAATTTCATTTTTCAACCTTTACTTTATTTTTAAATTAATTAATACTTCAAAATTTAAAATAATTATAATAAAAATAATATAATTCAAAAAATCACCAAAATTGGTCCAAGTGGTCCTCTGGTCATTAGGAATGTCCCATAATTTTCTTAAGGACAGAAACTTTCCCTTGGTCATATTATTAAATTTTCCTTGGAAATTAATATTTTCCACAAAAAATAATTGCATAAATAAATTAAATACAGAAAAATCACATTTTCTCCTCTCATGTCTTTATTGGCATATGAGTGAAGTCACATAAAAATTTCAAGTTCATTTAAGCTCAATTTAGTGAGTTATGAAATTATTAAGCTTGAAGGGCAAAATGGTAATTAAAATTTTAACCCTTAATTAAAACTTTAGGTTTTAATAAAAACTAACAAGATATTTGATCTTAATCTGATTTGGATGATTAAAATTTAAATAATTAAAGGGTAGAAACCTATTAAACAATTTAAAAAATAAGTGAAATAAACCTTAATTTAATAATTGATTAAATTTGGAAGAATAAAAAAATTGGAATTATTAAAATAGGGATATTATTAGGAAGAGATTTATTCTTTAATTTAAAAATCCCTAAATTAATCATCTCAATAATATTTAATTCCTAATTAAAATGATAATTCAAATTTAAGTTTTAAAATGTTAAAGGATCTAATCATTAAAATTAAATTAAAAAGTTAAATTATTAAACTCTTTTTAAATTTTCAATTAAACTAAAATTAAAAATAAAATTAAATTAAAGATTAAATTAAATTAAATCAAACAAATTAAATAAATTAAATTAAATTAAATCAAATAAATTAAATTAAATTAAATAAATTAAATTAAATTAAATTAAATTAATAATTAAATTAAATTAAATTAAATTAAATTAAATTAAATTAAAACATATTAAATCATATTAAATTAAATTAAATTAAATTAAATTAAAATAAAATAAAATCAAATAAAATTAAAATTAAAATTAAAATTAAAAAAATCAAAATTAAAATTAAAACTAAACAAAATTAAATTAAATTAAAGTTAAATTAAATTGAATTAAATGACAACACCTAAGACATAAAGAAATTAAATATAAAACAACTTGAACACTATTCCAAATTTAAATCCCATAACTGAAATTAAATTAAATCACAAATCATTTGAACATCGGTTGCCTTCGAAAGCTTTGGTTATCATAACTCCTAAATAGAACTTTAAATGAAATGTTACCCCACTTATAGGATATTCAAATGTCCTAGTTCACTGAGCAAGATAACAAAACTCGAATTCTCGGACGATTAATTCACTTGTATAATTAAATTCATTTGGACTTAAAACAATTCCAGCAATATTGAAAAGATGTTTAAAATTCTTTTTAAGCACTTCCTCAATATGATAGGATACTTATAAGAACAATTGAACTTAATTATTCTTTGATGAAGAAAATCGTCCTCAAACCAAAACACAAGAACCTAGACGTCATAGGAGATGACTAGCTATAGGATTAGGAATTTGGTAGAAAACCATAACCCTTCCCTTAGCTTTACCTAAGAACTTGCTTAAATGTTCTAATTGTGTTTTAAGTGCAGCTTGGGATGACGGGAAGACCCTCCAGGTACTCTTTTATTTTATTGCAATTTACATTATTGCAATTTCTTTAATCGCATCGCACTTACCTTTTCTTGCATGATAAACAACTGTTGCATGAAAACCCACACCTTTAGGATAGCCCCTAAAACTGAAACCAAAACTAAATTAAAAATCATTACAAGATAAAATTCACCGCCACAACATTTCAAAATATAAAACAACTCAAAATTTAATCACAAACATAACACAAAACTACAATTACAACTAAATTAAAACGTCTTGTTGGATGATCGGGAATACCTCGGATGATGTAACCTTCGTGTTGCTAACGGGATTTCTCACGGTTTAAATGAAAGTGTGGAACTCATTCAGTTGAGTTTAGCAAATTCATCTGGACTAAGTGAATCCGATAAAAATAACGATGCCGGAAGGATGGAACCGTGGGATCTTAACCGGTGTCGTTATAATCAACTTTAAAATTTTTTTTAATTAAAATGTTAAAAACACTTGGAAATTAATATTTTCTCTAAACCAAAACACTTTTCTCATCTCCTGATTTATGACTTCTAAAACTAAACCTCTGCAACAACAAGGAGCTCGGAGCATGGTGGGCGGCACGACGCCATCGTCATCAGCAAAACTTGAATCTACATCAGCAAAACCATTCTTAGAATTAAATAACCAAGCCATAGGACTTCGAGGTAGTTTGCCTAGTGCAACATAAATCCTCGACCTTTTGTTAGGCATTTGCATGATCATGTCATGTAAATTAAGCCCTAACCGGTCTTAGGACTCCGAGGTAGTCGTTTAGTACGACATAAACCCTCATATCTTCGAGGCTATTTGTATGATCATGTCATACTAATATAAGTCCTAATTAATTAAAATTGGCAAGATCAAAACATTAAATAAACATTAGGACTTTCCTAAATCCAAGCCAAACAATAGGATAGTCGGGAAATTACCGAAGTTCGCTTCGAATCTGTAATTTCTCCTACTTTTCTTCCTTTGAATTCCCAAAACAAAATGTTCCAAATTTGATCTATTCCCTATTGAAATTCCAAAATTCAATCCTTTGAAAACTTAAACTTTGAAATTCTTGAGAGCAGAACTACTGATTATTATCGAGAGTTTTCTTAGGTGATTCCCGTCACTTAGGATGTAATTAACTATAGGGGCTTGCCCTTATAGGGAATTTTAAAGAACCCGAGTAATATAAACCATGTTTAATGCTTTCATATTAAGCGGGGAATTTGTCGGCTTATAAAATTGGTTCGCGGACCAAACGGATGTCACAAATCTTCCGGTTTATTTAATCGAGCCCCATCGTCGAAGCGGTGTGCCTATTCTTTGGGATAGACACACGATTTGTGGTACTGATGCTCGTTTATATAAACTATTTGGGATGTGAGATCGGTTTGATTTCATATCTTAAAATCTTCAAATTTAAAATTATTTTCAAAATCAAATACTACTTTTCAAATTATTTATTTAAATTAAATTAAAAATTCACTGACAATTTCTGTAGGCAACCCCACTTTCAAAATAAAACACACAACCTAAAAAATAAGCCGTACACCGCCCAATCAACTTCTTCTTATATCTATCATTCTTTATTCCATTGGGAGCATCAAAATTGAGGCCCAATCAGTTGGAATAGGTTTATTACCCCCTTCATGTCCTTCTTCCTTCGGAGATTGTTTCACAAGATCATCCCTACTAATGATATCCTTAAGCTCAAGGGTCTGAGGGGCCCTTTCAGGTGTATCATGAGCCATCATGAGGAGGAGGATCTAGACCACTTGTTTTTCAAATGTAGTTTTGCCCAGCAGACCTGGTCCAGGATTCTTCAACAGATATATATTCCCACCATACATCTCACCTGGTCTACTTTCTTTCAAAGTTGGTCTGCTTAGAATTCCCATAAACGTTTTACTATTTTTGGGAGTGTGGCTTGGTTCCTTTAGTTGATAAGGAATCAACTCAAATTGTAAGGTACATCTCTTTCTCCAAAACTTGTGGCAAGAAACTGTATCAGCTTTCTGTCCAAACTCACTCAGCATAAGGGATTCCCAAATATCCTGAAGTAGAAGGAGCTTACTGCTACTCTGGTCCCCAGGTTGGTCACCCTGGTTCATTGGCAAAAACCTTTGGCATCTTGGTTGAAGGTTAATACTGATGGTAGCTCTCTAAAGGTTGTGCTGGAATTGGTGGAGTATTTATAGATCACCATGGAAGATGTATTCTGAATTTTCACTCTCCTGTGAGTGCTTCTGATGCCTTGGAAGCTGAAACCCTTACTAACTTTTAGGCTCTCAAGATCTCCCTCCAATGTAACATCCAGTACCTCATTATTGAATTAGATTCTACCTACCTTGAGAACTCTCTAAAGAGTTTTTGCTCTCCCCCTTGGCAGCTTCTTCATTGGGTCACACAAATCAACAACATGTCTCAGCAACTTCTCTCCAATATCAATATGTGGCTAGAGAGGGCAATCTGGTTGCTAATTGGTTAGCTAGGATTGGTAGTTGTAACCAAACTATTGTAATTGATACAACTCCTTCCCCCTTCCTTGCTCTTTTGTTACATGGGGACATTCTAAATCTCCCCTTCCTTAGAATTGTAACCCTTTAATATTTGAATGAATTGCTATCTAGGTGACTCTAGTTGGTACCTATGATAGTTTGCTTTAATATATATATATATATATTTTTTCAAAAAAACTTGCCTAGCAGGCAAGAAGTATATTAATCACCATCTTATGTTCTTACAAAAGGAAGACCTATCCTATCACCATGCAACAAAGCTGCAAGGAAGGTGGAGGTGTAGTTTCTACCAAAATTTCCCTTTTACAATAACCCTAAGATGCAAGCCGAGTGTGCGGGAGCATTACCCTCCCTAGGTATATATGAAAAAATTACATTTATACTCTCAACCTCTCCCTTCACTCTATTCAACCATCTCTCGAATGTACCATGGAGCAACTTCGGTCCCTTGCAGAAGCTAATGCAATTAGAAGAGTCTGATTCTACAATTAGGAATCTCACATCACAGATTCTGGCAATTTTAATTGCCCAAAAGATCTCCACCATTTCAGCTTCAAGAGCATCACAGACCTCAACAGGAGAGTAGAAGAACAATAAGCAATGCCCCACCCCATTTCTAAAGATGCCACCAATCCTCGCTCGCTGAATTTTGAAGCTTCCATCGGTATTAACTTTGATCCAATAGGAAGAGGGAGGGGACCACCCGAGCAACCGGAGAAAGGGGGAGGAATGTTCGGAACCTACTTGGCGGATATCGGTGAATTTGTGATATTTAGTAAGTTTCTTAAGGTAAGTTAAGCAATGAGCGGCAACAAGGAGCGGGGACGTAACACCCCTCAAATCTAACCTTATTTCGCGCCATCCGGATAAACCGAGCCACAACACAAGGAACCACCGGGAGATTCACCTTATGCCGGTCCCCACAACACATCAATAGGTCCAACCAACTTAATTGCAAAGTATCTCACCGAATCCCGCTTATCACATGCCTCCGGACCTCTTGAGAGAAGGCACACCCGAAGAACAAATGATCCTCGAATTCTTCCTCCCGCATACATAATAGACAGCGGGAAGGCCCTCTAATTCCCTTTAATTTGAGGATATCATCGGTAGGAAGAAGTAAATGTCTTAATCTCCAAAGCAAAAGAAGGACATGGAAGGAGACAGCAGCTTGCTCCACGACTCGAGTCCCCACCGATATGGTCCCAGGAATAGAATTTCGAAAGATAAAGGTCCTCGAGCTTTTGATGAAGTTGCTTGTTTGGTGATAATCTTATCTCTTTTTCGGGATGAAAGGGAGTCAAGAGTACTGCTTGTAGTCGGTCGGGATTTAGGATGTTTTCCGAGTCTGCAGTTCCATTGGTTTTCAGACCAAAAGGTATTAACATAGCATTTAGATATAGAAGGTCCATCAACATTTTGTGGGCAAGTGAGTTTCTCCCCTCCCCACACCCAATTATCAAGCCAAAAATTGATATGACCCTCTCCCAGGCTCCCGGATAAAGGTACTGTTCGGCCTTATCTTTGACCTTCAAGCAATTCCTTCCACAATCCAGAGTCCCCCGACCTAGGCACCACCGGAGATGGGTGATCCTTTCTACGGTATTTACCATGCATATACCGAGCCCAAATGGTATCATTAGCCCTGAATCTAATCCATAATTTACATAAATTTATGAAGCTGAGTTGTTAAAGCTTCTAAACCCCGGACTCCCAGCCGAAGGGGTTTACAAAGTTGCTTCCGGGATGACCAATGGTTACGCTTATGCTGACCGACCCAAAGAAATTTGTTGAAAATTCTGCCAATGCTTGTTTGTGTACTCTTTTTCATGATAAACATCTCGTAGAGCATAGGAGGGAGGGCGGTTAAAATGCTCTTCGATAAAGTTAGCCTCCCCCATTAGACAAAAAGGAATTAGACCACCCGAAATTTGTGTTTTGATTTTCTCGGAGATTTCTTGAAAATGAGTTTGTCTTGATCTTCCCTTAATCAAATGGACTCCCGTGTAACTGATAGGCAAAGTAGCGATCGAAAGCCGGTGTAATCGGCAATCCGAGGTTTTCATCATCGAGTCGACATTAGAACTCAGGGTAGAAATGGCATTTACGAAGATTAAGCTCCAAACCGAAACCTCCTTGAAATGAGCTAATGTTTTCATTACTTTTTTAATAGCCACTTTAGAAGCCTTAGAGAAGATAATGATATCATCGGCATAAGATAAATGACTTACAATTAAATTGGACCTGTGATGGTAAGCTGAACTTGGTGTTTGGGTGAAGACAAAATCTAATAATCTGGATAAGTAGTCAAAAGCAAGGATAAAAATGGTAGGGAGAGAGGATCACCTTGCTCGATACCTCCGGAAGCTCTAAAGAACCCATGGCATTTCCCATTCACCATAACGGAATGAGCATTATTGCTTAGCCACCTATGGATGAAGTTCGTATATATATATATATATATATATATATATATATATATATATATATATATATATATATATGTGAAGAGTAACAATTTTTCTTTTGAAAATTAAAGACCGAATGGATCTCATATATTTAATACATTAAATGGTCAAGCACTACACCACAAGCCATGCACATATCCCAAAGGATAGACAAGATTGTGGGGCTCGATCAAATAAACTAAGAAACTTATAAAATCCATTTTGGTCTGAAAAAACCTTTTATATTGATTGACAGGTTCTCTTACCTAACATGAAGGATAGATAGGATTTATATTACATCTTAGATCACCTAAGTCACATAAGAAAATTCTTGATTTAAATCAGAGGTATTTGTCTCCAAGAAATCAAAGTTTACGATTTTCAAGGTCAGACACAGAAAATCAAAGGGAAAAGATCAAATAGGAACAATTATTTTCAGAATCCAAAGGAAGAGATGTAGGGGACATGACAGATCCTAAAGAGAACCTCAGTTACTTCCCAAACTATCTTATGGTTTGGCTTTAATGTCGAGGAGTTGATGTTATTTAATGATTTTTTCTTGCCAATTTATTTATTTAGAGCTTACACTTGCATAATATCAATCATACAAATACCCTAAGAAGATAAGATGGCTTACGTCATTCCAAACAATGACCACAAAATCCTAGAACGAGTAAAGACTTATACTGCACAACATGGTTGTGAAAAAGCCTGAAGACAAGTTGAGGATTTACGCCATGCTAAATGGACTACCTCGAAGTCCTATGACTTTTTGTTTAATTATAAGGAATGGTTTACTGATGTATCATTGTTTATTGTCTAAAAGATTTTCTTCTGCATGCCTTCATTATGCTGACCACTGTGTATGCTCTAAGCTCCTCATTGATGTAGCAATTCTAAGTTTTATGGTTTCATAGTTTGAGTTTTTCCAGTTTCGATGTCAGGTTTTGTCATTTTTGTTATTGTTATTGTTCAAGTATTTTATTTTGGGGAATTTTAATTTAATTACAGCGACACCGGTTAGAATCTCATGGTTCCCTCATTCCGACACCATTTTTTTTTCTCTCGAGTTTACTTAGTCTAAACACGTTGTTAAACTCATTTAGACCTGAGAATTCCCATTAGCAATTGTAGGTTACCTCATCTGAGAGATTCTCGTAAGTCGAAAAGGAGTGTATTAAGTTCGTTCAATGTTTTGAAAGTGTAGGCTTAATTTTTGAAAATGTGTTTTGTTGTTTTTGTTTGGTTTTAGTTTTACATAAAGAGTAATTAAGCACATGTAGGAAATGTGGTCGAGTAAATAAAAGAACTATAGTTCATAAAATAAAATGCATACCTGGGCTTCTGCTACCACTGCATGGTTAGTTCATAAAGCATAATACAATTTGCAAGATATTTAAGTAAATTGTGGAAAAGGGAGCAAGAAAGCCATTAACGAAGAAATCAAAAAGCGAAACGTACTAAAATATGAGTAGGTAAAAGAAAACATGTACTCACATATGGAAAAGCAGGATTGGTTGTTAAATATTGGTAAAGGTGGGGCTAAGAGCTGAACTGTGTGTTTCTCAACCTTAAACAAAAGCTACCAACCTGACAACCTACGAAGGGTAGTCCTAACCTCAATCCAAGTGACTAGTCATGGACATTTATAAGTTTTTATCAAAATCCTTCAATTTTGCATGCAAAAGTTGTTGTTTATATTTTCATGCATAGTTCACTTTAACAAGAAAAAGAAATTTCATTTTATTTTATAAATATTTTTTAAAGTTCTATAGTCCACTGGCTAATCATTCTAATCAAGCTGGGACAATTAACAACCTACGAGTGTCAGGGGAAACAATCCCAATGAATAGAATAATCGATCCTTACCTATCCCCTCATTGAATGTCCTTGAGGTAGGAGATACTATTCTAAAATCCAACTTTGTATCCCTCGTTTAGAACAGATTAGCATTGTCTTCATTGCCCTCACCAGCTAGACCTCTTACACTAGTCTGATGATCCATATGTATCACAAACTAATATCCCCAGTCGCTCACAAGGACTCCTTTAGAAAAGACTCAAGTCCTTGAGCATTAGGTTAATTTAGGATAAGTAGGGCAGGGTAATTCTATTGATTTAGTGAATTAACAGGTCCCGGGTCATAACTTGGTGGGTATTTAAATATTTTAAGGATGATTTTCTTCATCAATGGATAGTAAATTCAATTGTCCTTCAAAATGTCCAAAAGATTACAAAAGTGTACGCGGTATAACCCTGAAAAACTTTTAAAACATTCTGAATCATTTCGAGTTCATTTAAACTTACTATTTTGTTGAAAAAACCATCCTGATGTAAAATTTACTTATATTCTTTTTAACCTATGCTCAGTGAAAATCTCAATATTTTAACCATTCCCAGATAAGGGAAATATAACTTTCACATGATGTTTTACTTTAAGAATTATGTGGGTAAACAACTTTGAGCGTATATGATTCACCCGATATAAATATATGCGTACTAAAATCTTCATCCCTGGCAACAGTGCCAAAAACTTGACCCGAAGTCCTCTGAAGATCAACGTACTAATTAATGTTTTCAAAAATATATATTATAAATAATAATAGCGACTAGTGTATATAAATATAATTTTATGGAAAATATTTTACACACTAGGGTTTCTACGCAAGTATACTTATCGTTTCAAGTAATATAGGGCTTTGAAACAAAGACCCCAGTATCGATCCCACGAGGAGAGAGTTATAGATCTTTAAATATTTTTATTTCAAAGTATTTCTTTTATAATTTTTAATTTACTAGATGCAATAATAAAACAGGAATAAAATAATTATGTAAACAGCAATAAGAAGCAACTTTCTCCCTTTCAATTAATCTAAGATTTTCTAAGATAATAATAATATTCATGGAGAATATAAATTTATGGTATTGTGCCAAACAGAAGCATTCATATTCTTTACCCTTTGATCCAGGTGCAAAGAACATTGGCTAGCCTATAGATCAGGTCCGGATGTATTGTTAGTAGAATGGGTTAATCTCACACTACTAGATGTCCAAGGGTGGCTATGGTCGGCCTAACTAGTGACCCTTTCCTTTTCTATAAACCAAATCACAAGAATTTAGTTTGTCACTCTAAAAACTTATCAATTCTACGCCCATTATATAATATCTTCCTATTTATTTGCACTTCACCTTGAATAACCTGCACAAGGCCTTCAACTACCCAAGGATTCATGTGATATCTACAAGTTAAGAAGTCATCTCCTTCTAGGTCTCAAAACTCTTCAACAGGTTTTAATAATTTAAATAGTAAATTAAGAACCGGTATTAATATCATCACAATGTTTTGAAAATATATGATTTTTAATTCTCCGACGAATTTTGTATTATCTTATTTATCTTTTCATATTTGAAAGGAGAAAGTAAAGTAACTACTCATAACACATTGAAATTAAATAACAAAACATAATAAATAAACCTTGAATCAAAATAAAAATACTTATCTTAGATGTTTCTCCTTCTGAACTTTTGATTCCTACTGACTCCACAGAGTAATGAACTATAGATGCACCAACTCTTTCAAGCTCTGAATACAAACTCTAAAATAAACTCACTAATTTATGAAGGAAAGTAAAAAAGGTGGCCCTAATATGATCTCTCTAATTCTCTCTAGATAGGACTCTAGATAAGGAGGGGTAGATGGGGTGTTTTTCTCTGAAGGAATACCCTCTTATTTATATAGGCTTCAAGGGTTGCCTTAAGACACCTCTTAAAAATGTGTCCACATTCAATGAATATTCTAAAAGGTGTGTCTGGCACCTAGGCGTCGGAAGCTGGCGCCAGAATCTGGCGCCTAGGTGCCGGACACCGCGTCCAGTTCTTCTCACCTCTTCACTTTGGATCTTACCTCTTTGTGATTAAAATTGTTTTGAAGCGTCCAAATACATTGTATCACATGTCCTATAAACCAGGAACAACTGCCAGTCTTCTAGAAGGTCCAATAACCGCTCACACCGTCAAAATAATCACCTAAAAGTCATAAAAAACTTAACAGTTTTCTGTATCCAGCTGACGCTTAAGCGCCGGACTCTGGCGCCTAGGCACCAGGCCAATAATTTCTAAAATTTTACATTTTGTGTCTTTTTTTTCTCCTTTTTACTCCTTTTTTCATATTTTTCTCCTTCTTGAACATTTTGTATCACCTACATCCAAAAACAAAAAGATACCTTTCATTAAAGCATAAGATCCTTAAAATTTAATAAAAATCAAGGCATAAAAATAGGTATTTTTTTCTTGGATCAAAATCCCCCAAACTTAAACGTTACTTGTTCTCATGTAACCCTTTTTACTATATAAAATGTATAACATTTGGAATAAACAGGTAAATATTTAAGACTTCTTAAGATTTTTTATTTTATAAAGGCTTTAGTAAATCATTAACCAAATTTCACTAACTAAGTTTAATTTTAAGAATTTAAAGAATATTCTAACTACCAAATCATAAGACTTCAAAAATTTTTCATTCACTTCGAAAATAATTGTAGTTTATTATATTAAGATCACATAAATTATTCACAAGAAAAACATCTTCATGAAATTCTTTTCTAATAAAAATACATGCATAAAAATTAAGTAATAAATGTAATAAGTTTTATTTTTATAAGTTAATTTAAGTGAAGCCAATTTTTGATTAAACATTTCCTCAAGCTTCTCCTCTCTTTTTATTTTTTTTTTAAAGAGAGGATTACTATATCTGGATAGTCTGTTAATGGTTTTTAACTTCACTATTCTTAGCTTTTATTTTCAAACTTATACATTTTCACTTAATTATTATAACATAAATAGATTTCAAAAAGAATTTCAATTTATTCTTTTTCGAGTTATAATTTTTTATTTCTTAATACTTCTAAAATTCAATTATCTTTACTATGAATAGAAAAATTTCTTAATCTTATTCTTCTTTAAGTTGAATAATTCTATTCTTAAAATCAATCAAAGTTATTAAAATTTTTGGTTAAGTCTACTAAATTATTTATAATTTCAAAAATTTAAGTGATCTTAAATAGATTCTTTATTCCTCATGTTATGTTAAAAATTTTTATTTTCAGAAAATATTAGTTCTTTAAGGATAAATAAAATATAAATTTGAATGTATTTTCCCTTTCCCCCAAACTTAAGTTTTGGTCTATCATGAAAATTTTTTTTTAAAGTATGAGAGAAAGAAAAAAATAATTTTAAAAATGAATTTTTATAAGTATGTAAAAAAAACATCCTAGAAAGAAAAATTTACTTCTACACATGCTTTTATGAATAAGTCTGAAATAATGAAGCAGGTATAAAAAGTAAGTAGGCTCATTAATAATTAAATTAAATGACTATACTACTTAAAAAAAACAGAACAACATTACTAACTACTAAACAATGAAGTTGAAATAGGAATAAACATAAATTTATCGAAATTTCAATCTTAAACACAATACATTAAAAATACTCTAACAACAGTCTTAACATCCAACAATCCACACAAAGTAAATAAACAAATCTAAACTAGCAAACAACAAACAACAATCAATACTAGCAAACAAACTAAATTAACAACAGACTTAGCACAATTCAGAGGTAAATTAGGCCACTAATCACTGTCTGTATCCTCAACATCGTCATCATCACCAAAAGAAAACTCAACATCCTTAGGATCAACATATGGTGAGAAACTAGGAAAGGTAGGAAACTGAACATCATGCTCTCCCTTCGGGAATCTAGCGAGAGCTTCATCATACTCGGCATTGTAACTACTCTTCCTCCGGGTATACTCGGATAAATGATCGATTTTGTTATCAATAGAATCAACTCGCGAGTGAGTTTGAAATAACTCATGTTCTTGCTCTAAAGCCGATCATGCATCGATTCCCAAAAACTAGATGGTGGCTCAGCAGTAGAAGTAGAATGTCTGGAAGTAGAAGGTCTACCTGAAGTGTGTGTAGAAGTAGAAGGAGCGGTCGATCTTTTCCCTCGAAGAAGATCATAGATACTAGCACTCTCCTGCCCAATTGTCTTGGTAGACTTCAGCTTCTCCTCAGAAATATCAGCAGTGACTCCATTACTAACACATAAAGAATAGATCAAAGATGGGAATCTCGGTCCACGAAATATCGGATCTAGCGGTAGACTCCACGGAATTATAAATAATACGCCAACATCTATCGGCTTCCGTCCCGAATGCGATAGTTTAAGATAGCTCGATCTCTGGTGATTTCACTCAGGTGGTTGGAAGGTAGAAGTCTAGCAGAAATAAAATAATGCCAAGCCTTTGAAACACCATTTAATTTGGAAGATTTGAAATTTACCCATTTTTCATTTCGGATCTTCCAGGCTCCATTGTCGTCAGTCAAATAAGTAATAATCATCTCAAGATCTCCCTCAGATGGAGATAATCCAGAATAGTGGCACTCGATGGTAGGTGCTAGTCCATAAAACACATTGATCCTCTCTGGAGAAAATTCTATTCCAATACCTCTAATGAAGACTTCGTAGTCTTCCGCATCTATAAAGTTAGCATAAAATTCATGAACAACTGGAATAATAGCAACAAAAGTGAAATAACAGAATCGTTGTCAGTTGTGTGCAATGATTGTGTTCTAAATCATTTCACCCGGATTGTAAAAGCTTCGCTCCGAGATAAACTTTCTCGATGTTGCAAATTCGTGATGTCGAAAATGTACTGTCGCAGTCCCGAACTTGCTATTGTCAAAATTTTCTCGTCCCTTCCCTCACCTAGATTTCGGTGCCATCTAAATGTGAAAGAAAACAAGAACAAATTTAGGAATCAAATATTTAAACTCCTTTTAAGTATAAGAAACTTAAAATAAGTTTAAAAATCTAAATAGAATATCTAAAAACCAAAATTTTTCTCAAAATTTTAGTTTTAGCAAAACATAGGAAAACCTATGGTGAAAATCAAAAATAAATGGATTAGAGTGTAGATCTGACCTCGAGACGAAGAAATCAAGTGATTTCGCGCCCAAATACTTGATGTTTTGACCTCAAAATGGATCTAAGAGGTGTATTTTTGCAAAAATGGGGAAGAAGATGAATCTTAGGCGTCATCCAAGGCTAATGGGGTTTATATGGTGTTTTTCGGGTAAGTAGGCCGAACCAGCGCTTAGGCGCCAAATTCTGGCGCCTAGGCGCCAGACTCGCCTTTCACAAAAATCAATCTAAAAATTTTATTTTCCACCAAAATTCATAAATTCAACTTCCAATGAATCATATTTGAATAGGGCTTCAGTTTCTAACTTCCAAAAAATTTTCCAAAAATTTTTAAAAATTAAATTTTAAATCCACCAATCAAACACAATGTTTAAATCAAACTTCTCTAATTTCCATTTATAATCTTCAATATTGGCTCAATACACTTCAGATAAGTATAATAAAATGATTCAAGTCTTAACACACAATCAAACAACACAATTTAAAAATAAATACAACACACATTGAATATGAAAGCAAATACACAAATAAATACAATTGATTCACTGAATCAATACAACGACTCAGTAGATAAATCACGATCTCACCAAATCACTATCTAATTTCCATTATATTCACAATGAAGATTGCTTGGCCTACTATGGAAGAATACTAATGCTCTCAGAAAATCCGTAGCCGTTTTCTCGTCGATCTACTTGTTCTTCGCATACATCTCCACTTGAGCATCTTGATAACCCGCTAGATGATCAAATTGGAGTTTCGCTTGCCATTCCAGATGTTCAATCTGATGATACATCTCATGAAGGCGATCTCCAATGCTTTTAAAATCCGCTTCAAATTTATCAAGACGACTAGAAATGTTCTCCAAACTTACAGCGATGAAACCATTGAAGTAGGGTTGAGGATCTTTTGGACCTTCGTCTCTAGTCCCTTCTCCAGGATTTCTCCTCTCCATTTCTTCAAAAATCCTCTCTAATCTCTCAAAAATGTAGTGTATGGGTTGAAATATCGATTTCTTGGGGATTGGGGACGAAGATGGGTTAATTTAAAGGTGAAAATCATGTGAAAAACTGAAATTTTTCAGTTTTTACACGACCCAGTAACCATGGAGATTAGGCGCCAAATCTGGTGCATAGGCGCCGGACCCATCGATACACAGCTTATTCTGGCGCTTAGGCGCCGAATTCTGGCACCTAGGCATCAGAACCATGTTCGACTCCGTTTCGCCTAACGTCAAATTTCAAGGTTTCGTTCTACAAAAATAGGTAAATTATAATGGTAAGATCAGAACAATCTCAATAACACAATTATACATAATTTCAATGAAGGTTAACTTGATCTCCTTTTTACTCACATATGAAATGGAGTGATCCAAAGTAAAAACTTTTTATACTTCAAGATAATTTTTAATTTTCTAAAGTTATATAAAATTTATCAAGACTGATGCATAGCCATACATCAAAAAAAAAGTAAAAACACACTAAAAATAAAAATCTATGGGTTGCCTCCCATAAAGCGCTTGGTTTAACGTAGTCATCCCGACCTAAGTAATTCTTCAATCAGGTTGACTTAATTCATAAGCCTCTTTATAAATCTTTTTAATATCTCCCAAATAAGGCTTTAATCTTAATCCAATAACTTTAAAAATTTTTCCCATTTTGGGGTCTTTAATATCCATAGCTCCATATTGGTATACTTTTTCAATTATATATGGTCCTATACATTTTGATCTCAATTTTCCAGGAAAAAGTCTTAAACGAGTATTAAATAGTAATACTTCTTGTCCAGGCTCAAATATTTTTCTTAAAATCTTTTTATCATGTAATACCTTCATTTTCTCTTTATAAATTTTTGCATTATCATATGATTCATTTCTTATTTCATCCATCTCATTTAATTACAATAATCATTTTTCTCCTGCAGTATTCAAATCAGAATTAAACTCCTTTATCGCCCAATAAGCTTTATGTTCAAGTTCAACAGGTAAGTGACAATGTTTTCCAAAAACTAACCGATAAGGTGACATTCCGATTGATGTCTTATAAGATGTTCTATAAGCCCATAATGCAGAATCAAGTCTATCAACCCAATCAGTTCTTTTAGGATTAACAGTCTTCTCTAATTTAATTTCTCTCTTTGATACTTCAGTCATTCCACTTATTTGTGGGTGATATGCAGTTGCAATTTTATGTTTGATTCCAAATTTTTGCAGTAACGATTGAACTCTTATATTTCTAAAATGACTTCCACCATCTGTGATAATTACCATAGGCATTCTAAATCTTGAAAAAATCATCTTCTATAAGAATTTAGATACACTTTTGGAATCACAGTTAGGCAAAGCTACAGCTTCAATCCACTTTGAAACATAATCAACTACTAATAAAATATAAATTTTTCCAAATAATGGTACAAATGGTCCCATAAAGTCTAAACCCCATATATCAAAAATTTCAACTTTCAATATATAGTTTAAAGGCATTTCATCTTTCTTGGATATATTACCCATTATTTGACATTGATCACATGTTTTAACATAATGTCTCACATCTCTAAATAAAGTAGGCCATTAAAATCTTGAATTTAAAATTTTAAATGCAGTTTTATCTATTCCAAAGTGTCCTCCAAAATCTGAATCATTATATTTTTGAATAATAGCAAAAGTTTCTTCATAAGGTACGCATCTTCGAATTATAGAATCTCCTCCTAATTTAAATAAATGAGGATCTTCCCAAATATAATATTTAGCATCATTTTTAAATTTCTTAATAAATTTTTCATCCAATCCATAAGGTAGAATATTGCTAACTAAATAATTAACTATATCCGCATACCAAGGTGTTTGGTATCCTTGAATAACATATAAATGTTCATCAAGAAATTTCTCGTTTATATTTTCTTCAATAATAACATCATTCTTAATTCTAGATAAATGATCAGCAATTTGGTTGTCCGTTCCTTTTCTATCCACTATTTGAAAATCAAATTCTTGTAGAAGTAAAACCCATCTTATTAGTTTAGGTTTAGCAACTTTTTTTGAAATTAGATATTTAATAGCGGAATGATCAGTATGAACTATGTATTTAGTACCAAGAAGATAAGGTATAAATTTATCAAAGGCATATACTATAGCTAGAAGCTCTTTCTCAGTAATAGTGTAATTTCTTTGAGTTTCAGTAAGAGTTTTACTAGCATAATATATAACTTTGAAAATTTTCTCATATTTTTGTCCAAATACAGCTCCAATTGCAAAATCACTTGCATCGTACATTAATTCAAAAGATTTATTCCAATTAGGTGCAACAGTAATAGGTGCAGTTATTAATTTTTCTTTTAAAATATTAAAAGCATTAACACAGTCTTCGTTGAATTCAAATTTAGCATATTTTTCCAATAAATGACAAAGAGGTTTAGCAATTTTAGAAAAACCTTTATATATCTTCTATAAAATCCAACATGGCCTAGAAAACTTCTCACATCAGTAACAGTAGTAGGTGGTTGTAATTCAGCAATAATTTTCACTTTTGCTTGATCTACTTCCATCCCTTTTTGTAAAACTTTGTGACCAAGTACAATGCCTTCTGTGACCATGAATGGACATTTTTCCCAGTTAAGAACTAAGTTTGTTTCTTCACATCTTTTCAGAATTTTGGAAATATTTTCCAAACAAGATTCAAAAGAAGTTCCAAAAACTGAAAAATCTTCCATGAATATTTCAATTCCTTTGTCAAGCAAATCACAAAATATTGACATCATACATCTTTAAAAAGTTGCATGTGCATTACATAAACCAAAAGGCATTCTTCTAAAGGCAAATGTTCCATAAGGACTTGTAAATGTTGTTTTATCTTGGTCCTTAGGAGCCATAGGTAATTGATGATAACCAGAATATCCATCCAAAAAACAGAAATATGAGTGTCTAGCTAATTTATCAAGCATTTGATCCAATAAAGGTAAAGGAAAATGATCTTTTCTAGTGGCGTCATTTAATTTCCCATAATCAATGCAAATTCACCATCCAGTAACTTGTCTCGTAGGAATTAGTTCATTTTTATCATTGACAATGACAGTTACTCATCCTTTCTTCGGAACACAATGAATAGGACTTACCCATTGGCTATCCGAAATAGGATAAATAATACCAGCATCTAACCATTTAACAATTTCTTTTTTAACAAACTCTTTCATGATAGGATTTAATCTTCTTTGTGGTTCAATAGTTGGTTTAAAATTTTCTTCCATTAAAATTCTATGCATACAAATGGATGGGCTTATTCCTTTTATGTCAGGAGTTGTCCAAACAAATGCTTTCTTATAATTCTTTAACACTCCTATCAATTTTTCTTCTTGATCTATACTTAGCTCAGAAGAAATAATAACATGTAAAGTTAATGAATTTCCTAGAAATGCATACTTTAAATGTGAAGGTAACATTTTTAATTCCAGTTCAGGGGCTTTTTTAATGGAAGGTAAAAGTATATCATTTTGAGTTATGTCCAAAGTTCCCAATTTTCTTTAATATAATGAGTTTATTCTTCATTTACTTCTTCATCTTCGTCGGTTAATAATTCAAGTTTTTCTTCAAAAATGACTCTACATTTTTCTTGATAATGTTTCTCAATTAAATAGTCAATTATATCCATTCGATAACATTTTTCTTTGTCAGGGTACTTCATTGATTTAAGGACATTAAATTTAATCTCTTGATCATTAACTCTCATGGTTAATTCTCCTTTTTGCACATCAACCATAGCTCGTCCGGTCGCTAGAAAAGGTCTCCCTAAATAATAGGTTCTTTATCTTCTTCCATATCAAGTACAATGAAATCTACAGGGAAGATAAATTTATCTACTTTAACAAGAACATCCTCTATAACTCCTTTAGGATAAGTGATAGATCTATCAGCTAACTGAAGGGTTACAGTGGTGGGAGTAATCTCTCTTAAATTCAACCTTCGAAAAATAGAAAATGGCATGAGATTAATACTTGCTCTTAAATCGCATAAAACATTTCCACAAAACTTTTCTCCAATAGCACAAGGTATAGTAAAACTTCCAGGATCTTTAAGTTTTTGAGGTAATTTCTTTTGAATTATTGCACTACATTCTTCACTTAATGCAACAGTTTCAAAAGCTTCAAATCTTCATTTCTTACTTAAAATATCTTTCATAAATTTTGCATAAGTTGGCATCTGTTCCAAAGCCTCAGCAAAAGGTATGTTGATAGTAAGTTTCTTAAAAATTTCAAAGAACTTAGAAAATTGATGATCAAGCTTCTGCTGTTTAAGTCTTTGAGGAAAAGGTGGTGGTAGTTTTTCAATTTCCATATTAATAGAAATATCAGTTTTATCTTTATTAGGAGAACGAGTTTCTTTAGATTTTTCAATCTCTTCAACCTCAATCTCCTTTTCAATTTCATTCTGCATTCTTTCTGTTAATTCCTTTCCACTTCTAAGTTGTACAGCTTTAACATGTTCATGTTCTTTTCCAGTTTCTTTTGGATTGATTTCAACATTACTAGGAAGTGTTCCTGGGGGTCTATAATTAATTAAATTAGCGATTTGTCCCATTTGATTCTCAATATTACGAATAGCAGTATTTTGATTTTGTAATTGATTACTTAGTTGTAAAATTAATTCTTCTATTGATAACTTTTTCTATTGATTGTTAAATCCATGTGGTTTATAATTTGAATTAACTTGATTATTCCAATTTCAAGTTGGATGAGATTGATTATTACCTAATTGTTGTTGTTGATTATTCCAGTTAAAATTAGGGTGATTTTTCCATCCAGGATTATAATAATTTGAATAAGGATTATTTTACTAACAATGGCTTGTAAATTTTCAATAGTTTGAGAATCTTCAATATTAGCTGAGTTATTATGTAATATATTAATAGCAAAACTATCTAATTTCTTAGACATTGTTGCTACTTTTGAAGCTAAAATAGAAAAGGCTTTATTACCATAAATACTTGCCATTCTTTTAGGATTAATCCTTTCAGAAGGCCATTGAAAATTATTGTTAGCCATTTCTTCAATTAAAGTGTAAGCTTCTTCAAATGATTTAGACATTAAAGAACCTCCAAGAAGCAAGCATCAATAATTGATTTTAAAGATCAAATTAATCCATTATAAATTGTTTGAATAATTAACCAATCAGGTAAAGCATGATGAGGACATTTTCTTAATAGTTCTTTAAATCTTTCCCAAGTTTAATAAATTGTCTCCCCATCAAATTGACTAAATGAAGTAATATCATTTCTTAATTTAGTAGTTTTAGAAGGAGAAAATAATTTAGCAAGGAATTTTTGTGTCATTTCAGCCCATGTTTTAATAGAACCTGTTGCTAATGAGTTCAACCACATCTTTGCTTTATATCTTAAAGAAAAAGGAAAGATTCTAAGCATAATAGCATCATCAGAAACATTGTTATATTTAAAGGTAGCACAAAGTTCTAAAAAACTAGCAAGGTGTAAATTTGGATCCTCATTTGGTGTTCCACCAAATTGATTGTTTTGAACCATTTGAATAATACACGGTTTAAGCTCAAAAGAATTAGCATCTACAGTGGGTATTTGAATACTACTATGAAGTTCATCAAATGTAGGGTTAGCATAATCCCTTAATGGTTTATAAACATTTTGATCATAAATTTCAATTGGAATTTATTAATTGTTATGTAAATTAGTCATTTCTTGAAATTTTTGAATTTGTTTTCCTTTTTTAATTCTTCTAATAGTTCTTTCTAATTCAGAATCTAAAGGTAATAATCCTTGAGATCCAGAACTACGCATAAAAAGTCAATTAGCAAGAATTAAAAAAAAAAATATTATTTTATATATATATATATATATATATATATTATATTTTTTTTATTTTTTTTTAATAAAGAAAATTTAATAAAATAAAAATACATAAAAATCTAAAAGTTTGCCTCTGCTCTCCCCGGCAACGGCGCCAAAAACTTGACCCGATATAAATATATGCATACTAAAATCTTCTTCCCTGACAACGGTGCCAAAAACTTGACCCGAAGTCCTCCGAAGATCAACGTACTAATTAATGCTTTCAAAAATATATGTTATAAATAATAATAGTGACTAGTGCATATAAATATAATTTTATGGAAAATATTTTACACACTAGGGGTTCTACGCAAGTATACATATCGTTTCAAGTAATATAGGGCTTTGAAACAAAGACCCCAGTATCGATCCCATGAGGAGAGAGTTATAAATCTTTAAAGATTTTTATTTCAAAGTATTTCTTTTATAATTTTTAATTTACTAGATGCAATAATAAAATAGGAATAAAATAATTGATGTAAATAACAATAAGAAGTAATTTTCTCCCTTTCAATTAATCCAAGAATTTCTAAGATAATAATAATATTCGTGGAGAATATAAATTTATGGTATTGTGCCAAATAGAAGCATTCATATTCTTTACCCTTTGATCCAGGTGCAAAGAACATTGGCTAGCCTATAGATCAGGTCCAGAAGTATTGTTAGTAGAATGGGTTAATCTAGGCTCACACTACTAGTTGTCCAAGGGTGGCTATGGTCAGCCCTACTAGTGACCCTTTCCTTTGCTATAAACCAAATAACAAGAATTTAGTCAGTCACTCTAAAAACTTATCAATTCTACGCTCATTATATAATATCTTCCTATTTATTTGCACTTCACCTTGAATAACCCGCACAAGGCCTTCTACTACCCAAGGATTCATGTGATATCTACAAGTTAAGAATTCATCTCCTTCTAGGTCTCAAAACTCTTCAACAGTTTTTAATAATTTAAATGGCCAATTTAAATAGTAAATTAAGAACCGGTATTAATATCATCACAATGTTTTGAAAATATATGATTTTTAATTCTCCGACGAATTTTGTATTATCTTATTTATCTTTTCATAATTGAAAGGAGAAAGTAAAGTAACTACTCAAAACACATTGAAATTAATAACAAAACATAATAAATAAACTTTGAATCAAAATAAAAATACTTATCTTAGATGTTTCTCCTATCGAACTTCGATTCTTACCGACTCCACGAGCGTAATGAACTACGGATGCACCAACTCTTTCAAACTCTGAATACAAACTCTAAAATAAACTCACTAATTTATGAAGGAAAGTAAAAAGGTGGCCCTAATATGATCTCTCTAATTCTCTCTCCAGTTAGGACTCTAGATAGGGAGGGGTAGATGGGGCATTTTTCTCTGAAGGAATGCCCTCCTATTTATAGGTTTCAAGGGTTGCCTCAAGGCACCTCATAAAAATGTGTCCACATTCAATGAATCTTCTAGAAGGTGTGTCTGACGCCTAGACGCCAAAATCTGGCGCCTAGACGCCGGAATCTGGCGCCTAGGCACCTAACACCGCGTCCAGTTCTTCGCACCTCTTCACTTTGGATCGCACCTCTTCGCGATTAAAACCATTTTGAAGCGTCCAAATACATTGTATCACATGTCCTATAAACCAGGAACAAGCCGCCAGTCTTCTAGAAGGTCCAATAACCGCTCACACCATCAAAATAACAGCCCAAAAGTCGTCAAAAACTTAACAGTTTTCTGTATCGAGCTGGCGATTAGGCGCCGGACTCTGGGGCCTTGGCGTCAGGCCAATAATTTCGAAAATTTTGCATTTTGGCTCTATTTTTTCTCTTTTTTGCTCCTTTTAGCTCCTTTTTCATATTTTTCTTCTTCTTGAACATTTTTGTATCACCTACATCAAAAAACACAAAAATACCTTTCATTAAAGCATAATATCCTTAAAATTTAATAAAAATCAAGGCATATAAATAGGTATTTTTTTCTTGGATCAATGATAATAAAGGGGACTCCCTACCCTTCCTAACAAAGTTGAGCTAGTAGTAGTTCTCGAAATGATTAATAATATTCCTCTTTTCTAAATCTTGTTGCAGGATTTAAGGATTAAGCCTAGCTCACTACCAAGCTCTTAAGAATTCATGGGTAGATTTGTAATCTTGAAAATACATTAAGTGAAGTGTAATCAATAGATCAAATCATCATTTAAACATGGAAGATGGGCTTCTAATCATTGGATTAACATCTTCTTATCACAAGCCCTTCACCTTAGGATCTCCTAATTAGATTGACTTCCTCATCTACTGATCACTGAAAATTTTATTAAGAAATTCATACCTATTTTTGATGAAATTGCACTTTAAAGAAAGGTATTTTCTTTATTTTGTTGTAGGAATGTAGAATTTAGGTGATAAAAGCAAAAATCATAAAAAGGAGCAGATTTGGAGCAAAAAGGAAGAAAATAATGCAATTTGTGCTGAGTCGCCGACGGCGAGATCGAGCCCGCCAACGGCGAGGGTACGAGGAAGAAATTCAGAAGGATTTATAACTGTCTCGCTGACAGCGAGAACAAGCCCTCCGACAGCGAGATAGCGCGGTTCGAAGACCTTCTAGAAGCCTCGCCGACAGCGAGGTAGTTCGTCACCGACGGCGAGCTAGTTCAAATGGCGCAGATACATTGAACCTGGACACTTTTTGAAGGGATGCTTACACACCTCTTGGTCCTTTGCTCACCTCTATATATAGAGGCCGAAATTCAGCCTCGAAGTGTGTCAATTTGTGTCTTAAGAGTCTTTTATTTATATGCGAGCGAGTCTTTAGAGTCTTAATTAGTGTAATTAGTGAGTCTTTAGTGAGTTAGTGAGTTTTTAGTGAGTCTTCATTGTATCTGGAAGGAAGAGTCAAAGGAACTGCGAGAGTCCGCTTAGGGATAAATCAAGATAAGTAATTATATTTATTGTTTTTAACTTTAAATGAAATCCATGCTTAGTTTAGTTCCCATGCATTCCGAGTAGTTAATTTAGTCTTTCTCCTCGTTTATGAAATTAAGTGACTAGATGAACTAAAAATAGAAGTATTTTTAAATATTAATAAATTGTGATAATTTTTACTTAAAACTTAATTTACTTTTAAACTGGCCATTTGATTTGTTAAAATGTGTTGATTATCAACTATAGTAAAAATTACATCTGATATTCGGGAATTCAAAAGCCTTGGAAGGAGGGTGCAAATAAATAGGAAATAATATCACCGAGCGTATAATAGAGCATTTTAGTGTGACGGACTAAAATATTCAATTCGGTCCTATTATTTGAGAGCTCGAAGTGTAGATGTTAGCCCTCGGGCGAGGGGAACGTGGGAGCTTCGAAGTGGCGATCGGTATCCTCCCGGCCTAGTCGCGGATTCGATAATCAAACATAGGATTAGTCAATATTCTTTACACTGGACCAAAGGGTAAAGAATAGGAATGCTCCTATTTGTCACAATACCTTAAAATTATCTATTTAAATTCATCAATTACTTAAATTTCTAAACAAGGGAAAAGATACTTTTTCTGAATAATTAAGACTTATTTAGCAATTAGTTTAATTTCCTGCACTTTCAATACGTATTAATTTTCTACTTAGTTAAGTTACCTAATTAAAATACTTAGTTTACTTTATTGCGCTTAAATTTAGAATTCCAAATTTTCATATACTATTTTAAAATTATTATTATTATTATTTTAAAATTAATTGTTATTTAATTTTCTATTTCCCTGTGGGATCGATAACCAGGACTCCACTAGAGCCCTGTATTACTTGATATGATACGTATACTTGCGTAGCATCCACAACATAAACAATTACAATTCAATACATATAATATAGCGGGGTCAAGTTTTTGGCGTCGTTGCAATTAAATTAAAAATATCATAATATAAAATTGTGGGTCAAGTTTTTGGCGCCGTTGTCGGGGATAGAACCCGGGTCACCCGCATGACAGGCGGGAATACTCACCACTATACTACAACGACTAGCTCAACATAAAAAAGATAAATAATTTTGCTAAATTCCTTGAAATATTAAAGAAATTAACAATCAATATACCTTTTGTCGAAGCTTTAGATCAGATGCCAAATTATGTAAAATTTATGAAAAATATTCTAAATAAGAAAAGAAAATTCACTGATAATGAAACAGTCGCACTTAGTGAAGAGTGTAGATCTATTATTCAGAAGAAGCTTCCTGAAAAATTGAAAGATCCTGGTAGTTTCACTATACCCTGCGCTATAGGAGAAAAATTTTATTTAAAAGCTTTGTGTGACTTAGGAGCAAGCATCAATCTAATGCCTCTATTGATTTTTAAGAGATTAGGATTAGGAAAAATTACACCTACTTCAGGTAACCCTTCAATTAGTCGATCCTTCGGTTACCTATCCTAAGGGAGTTATTGAAGATGTGTTAGTAAAAGTGGATAAATTTATCTTCCCAGTAGATTTTATTGTTTTAGATATGGAGGAAGATAAAGAAATTCCTATCATTTTAGGAAGACCATTTTTAGCTACTGGAAAAGCTATGTTTGATGTTCAGAAAGGAGAATTAACTATGAGAGTAAATGACCAAAAAGTTACATTTAATATTGCAAAATCAATGAAATATCCTGCGCTAGAAAAAGATGATGAATGTTTTCGGATGGAAATACTTAAACATTTACAACAAGAACATTTTAAGGAATATTACGAAGATAAATTAGAAAAAAAAAACACAGAATTAATTGAAGATAATAATGAAGAACTAGATTATATTCGGGAAAGATTTGAATTTTTGGATAATACCGAAAACACCGACAAGAATATAGTTCCATCAATTATTAAACCTCCTGAACTTGAGCTAAAAATATTACCTGATCATTTGAAATATGCTTATTTAGGTAATTCCTCAACTTTACCAGTTATTATATCATCTACATTAAACGAATCTCAAGAACAAAAACTTTTAGAAACTTTAAAAAAATATAAGAAAACTTTTGGTTGGACTTTAGCGAGATATTAAAGGAATTAGTCCTTCAATCCGTATGCATAGAATTATTTTAGATGATGAACATAAACCTAAAGCGAGATCCCCATAGGAGATTAAACCCGATAATGAAAGAAGTAGTTAAGAAAGAAATTTTAAAATGGTTAGATAATGCTATTATATATCCTATTTCGACGATGCTTGGGTAAGCCCAATTCATCGTGTTTCTAAAAAGGGAGGAGTGACCGTCATCGCCAATGAAAATAACGATCTTATTCCTATAAGACAAGTTACTGGTTGGCGTATATGTATTGATTATAGGAAATTAAATACCGCCACCGGGAAAGATCACTTCCCTTTACCATTTCTAGAACCGGATGTTAGATAGATTAGCCGGACATAAGTATTTTTGTTTTCTAGATGGATACACCGGTTATCATCAAATACAAATTGCTCCTGAGGATCAAGAGAAAACTACATTTACTAGTCCTTATGGAACTTTCGCTTTTCGAAGAATGCCTTTTGGAATATGTAATGCACCAGCAACATTCCATAGATGTATGATGTCTATATTTAGTAAGTTAATTGACAATGGAATAGAAGTATTTATGGATGATTTCTCTATATTTGGAACATCATTTGACACATGCTTAACTCATCTTGAAAAAGTATTAGAAATATGTGAGAAAACAAATTTAGTTCTAAATTGGGAGAAATGTCAATTTATGGTTGCGGGCGGCATTGTATTAGGGCATAAAATTTCGGAAAAAGGCATGGAAGTGGACCCTGTAAAAATTCAAGTTATAGCTAAATTACCACCTCCAACAACGGTAAAAGGGGTAAGAAGTTTTCTTGGACATGCCGGATTCTACAGACGCTATATAAAAGATTTTTCAAAAATTAGTAAACCTCTATGCCAACTTCTAGAAAAGGACAAGAAATTTGGATTTACAATCGAATGCCTGAATGCTTTTGAACTCTTAAAAGAAAATTTAATTACAGCACCTATAATAGTTTCACCTAACTGGGAGAAACCATTTGAGCTTATGTGTGATGCTAGTGATTATGCTGTAGGAGCAGTTCTTGGGCAAAGATATGAAAAGATTTTTAAAGTTATATACTATGCTAGTAAAACTCTAAATGATGCCGAAATAAATTATACGATTACGAGAAAGAGAATTATTAGCGGTAGTATATGGTTTTAATAAATTTAGACCTTATCTGATTGGAACAAAATGTATCGTGCATACTGATCATTCTGCTATCAAATATTTAATGCAAAAGAAGGATTCCAAACCAAGATTAATTAGATGGATGCTATTAATGCAAGAATTCGATTTTGAGATCGTTAATAAGAAAGGAACTGATAATCAAATTGCAGATCATTTATCAAGATTAGAAAATCATGAATTATCCGATATTGAAAATGAAATTATAGACATGCTTTTCCCGATGAACAACTATATAATATCAATGAGTGGAAAATACCATGCTATGCTTGATATAGTAAACTATATAGTTAGTAATATTTTACCACCTATGCTAACTTTGCAACAGAAAAAATTCATCCATGATACGAAAACCTATTTTTGGGATGAACCATATTTATATAAGCAATGTAAGGATTTAATTATTAGAAGATGTGTACCTTATGGAGAAACTGAACCAATTATTCAAAAATGTCATGATTCTGATTTTGGAGGACATTTTGAGACTGATAAAACTGCTTATAAGATTCTATAATCTGGATTCTATCGGCCTACTCTATTTAGAGATGTATACGTATATATTAAAACTTGCGATAAATGTCAAAGAGTAGGAAATATATCTAGAAAAAACGAAATGCCTCTGAATTTTATATTAGAAGTTGAAATTTTTGATGTTTGGGGATTAGATTTTATGGGACCTTTTATTCCTTCATTTGGAAACTCTTATATATTAGTAGCTGTTGATTAAGTTTCCAAATGGATTGAGGCACAAGCTTTACCTAGGTGTGATGCTAAGAGTGTTTCAAAATTTCCGATGAAAAATATTTTTACTAGATTTGGAATGCCGAGAGTGATTATCACTGACGGAGGAACTCATTTTAGAAATAAATACATTCACAAACTAGTAGAAAAATACAATATTACTCATAAGATATCCACTGCTTATCATCCACAGACTAGTGGATTAGCTGAAGTATCTAATCGTGAGATTAAACGTATTTTATAAAAATCGTAAACCCAAATAGGTTAGATTGGCCTATTAGATTAGACAATTGCATTATGGGCTTATAGGACTGCTTATAAAACTCCGATTGGAATGACTCCTTACAGGCTTATATATGGAAAAACATGTCACTTACCAGTTGAATTAGAACATAAAGCATATTGGGCGATTAAAGAATTTAATTATAATATGAAGGAAGTTGGTGAGAAAAGATTGCTACAATTAAATGAATTGGAAGAATTAAGAAATGAATCATATGATAATTATCGGATTTATAAAGAAAAGATGAAATTATGGCATGATCGGAAGATTAATCGGAGAAATTTTGAACCGGGACGGGAAGTTTTGCTATATAATACTAGATTGAAATTATTTCCTGGAAAATTGAAGTCTCGATGGTTAGGACCTTTCACCATAACTCAAATATTTTCATACGGAACTATAGAAATCGAAGATCCAAAAGCTGGACATAAATTTAAAGTTAATGGACATAGATTAAAACCATATTTCGAAGGTATAAGACCTAACTATAAAGAGATTTTAATGCTTAGTCGACCCGATTAATAATTGAAATTAGGTCGGGTCGACGACGTTAAACCAAGCGCTTTATGGGAGGCAACCCATATTAGTTATCTATTTTTATTGTATCTTAATAGTTAGTCTATATTATTGAAACTTTACTACTCAATTATTATTAAGAATCATCACATATTCGAACCATTATGATGAGAAAAGAAATTATTAGATTTAAGAGCGAAATTGGACATTATTTTGGAATCTCGCAGAAGGCGAGGTCGATACTCGCCGACAGCGAGGTTCGCGCCTAAATTAAATTCAGTTTATTTATCGAGCTCGCTGACAGTGAGAAACATCCCGCCGACAGCGAGAACATGGGAGGCAGTTTTTATAACTGAGTCGCCGACGGCGAGAAACTTCTCGCCGACAGCAAGGAAGTTATAAAGATGAGTTATTTATAATTTGAATGCCGATTCGAACGATTTCAACACCAATTCCTTTGTGAAAACCCATTCTTAAATCATTCTAGATCTGCCTTCTTCACTAGAATTCATTCCATTCACCATAATGGCCTCCAAATTCTTAGATTCCTCTAATTCGGAGTGTTTAACCGGAGGAAATTTGTGAGTGCGGAAGCGCAACGGATCTTCAACAAGGTTTTGGTAAAGAAAAGAGTTATCAAGGAACGGGGATTTGTCAATCGAGGATTAGAGAATTCCATTACGAAGATAGAAGAAACGATCGCGCAGCGGCACTGGGAGGTATTTTGTTACACTATGTCTGCTGTAGTTATTCTAGTTGTGAAAGAGTTCTACTCTAACTTACATGTGATCAACAATGGGAATGTCTACCTCCGAGGAAGATGGGTGATGTTTACTCCATCAAGAGTAAATGAATTATTCTCTATAGAAAACATCCCGGTATGTCACTATTCAAATTTTGTGCCTTCTCGATATAATATGAATGAGATATTTCGATATCCGATCGATGAACCGGAAGATCGGGAAATGCGTGAAGACGGGTATGTTAGTTTCTCCGCATCACTTTTGAATCCTCGTCTCAAAGCACCGGCACTTTTTCATCTCATCTAAATTGTTACCTACTATGAGGGTAAACAAGGTTTCGAAGGAATGCGCTATATTGAATTATTGTATTCAAAATGGATTGCCTGTTGATGTTGGATCAATAATTGTTAAGTCCACATTGGGTTTAACTGTGCATGGGTCGCTTCACGGAGTAGGACACCCATCTACTATTTTTGCATTATGCGATCGGTACCGAGTTTCTTATGAAGCTTGGGAAAAGGTTCTGTTACCTAGGAAGCCGCTCGATCCTACGGATATGTTCCCTACTTTGGACAATAATGAAGAAATTACATTTATCTCCGATAGAGCTTCACGGAATAAACCTATAGCAAGGCCTATTTCAGATAAAACGGAGTTACTTATGAAGAAAATTAAAGGAATGGAGAAAGAACTGCAGAAAGTGAGAGATTCAATCGACAATATATCTGATTTATTTGATCACATTGACTGGAGGATGAAAGAACACTTTGATCATTCTGGACACCTGGAAGCTAGCTTTCTTCATTTACTGAGACAGAAGGGTTGGATCACTGAATAATCTGCTTCGGAGTTTCCCTTCAGGCCCTTCTATAACTTATTTGTGCATCATCGTCATATCAGAAATATCAGAGAAGATGAAGATTCTGACATTGAAGAGTAGTAGTAAAGATTTCCATTGTATGTTTGTATTTATGTCATTTGATTTGATTTAGATTTTATTACGTGTGGAGTGATGATTTGAGTATCTCAAACTTAATTGAGATATGTGTCATAGTTTTGTATCAGCATTTAGTGTGTCATGGATTGGTTTGCGATGCTGATTAGTAGTAAGGATTGGAGAATTGAAGTTTGATTATAGAGTTTAAAATTATGTTAGTTTGTACATCTCATGGATTTCAATATTAAAGTTAATTTGTTGTGTTGTGTGAATTTGTTTGTGTATAAGTAGCTAATCTTCATATTAAATTAATAAATGATGTGCTCGGAAATATAATATAAGGCAAATCAAGGACGAAAATGAGTGATGAATTTCGGAAATTAAATTTTTTGGAATCTCGCCGACGGCGAGAAAAATCCCGCCGACAGCGAGATCGATCTCACTGACAGCGAAGGTTAGAGCAAAAATTTCACGCCGACAGCGGATTTTTCCCGAGAGTTTTTGGTTTCGAAAAATATTAGCTCGCCGACGGCGAGAAAAATCTCGCTGACAACGAGGTCGCGAAAAACACTTTAATTGACCAGTCAAAAACACTATTCATCATCCCCAACCTCTCATTTTATCAAAAACTACCCTAGGGCTCACGAAATTTCGGATTTAGAGGCGATTTCATCACTCAAAAACACCGGATTTCATCTTCTCTTGGTAAGTGCTTCACTCCTATGCAAAAATTTTTGATTTTCACCATGTATTTGCTCCACATTGAAAATTTTTGAAAAATCTTAAATGTGGAAGAATTACTCGGTAGAAATCCATAAAATTTGTTTTAAATTTGATCTTAGATGTTGTAGGAAGCCTCCTTAGTAATATTAGGAAGTTTAGTGACGATTTTTGTGAATTTCATAGATCGATCGAAAAATGGCTCCACGACAAAAAAGACGAGTAGATTACGATACTGACCGATTTGTCAATGCATGAGCACAAAATCGGTATTTTCAAAACATTCAAGCAAGAAAGTGCATTGCAAATCGAGTTTTTAAGAATCCGGGAGGCGAAGTTGAGCGGATCATTAAAGAACGAGGTTGGGAGAATCTCCGCTACATCACAACATAGCTCGTTGTGGAAGTAGTAAAGGAATTTTATTCTAACTCGATCTACGTAGAGGACGCACCCGCAAAGGTACGTGGATTTATGGTTGACTTCAGCGCTTCTAGAATTAACGCCTTCTATGAAGTTTGGGACGGTCCAAATGAGTACGAAACATTTGGAACTATGCCGGAACCTCTAGAAGATGTGATAAATTTTCTTACTAACGGGACTGGATTTTGGAAGATAAAGCAGCGGGAAAGAATGAATTTTCCTCTTTCTAAGTTAAATGCAAATTCTAAAGCATGGCATTATTTTATTTGTTCTACTTTGTTACCTACATATCACCACAGTGAGGTAACAAGGGATAGAGCAGTTCTGAATTTCTGTATTCAGAACAATAGAAGTATAAACATTGGAAGTGTCATCTATAGAAATATCTTAGCCACTACTGGAAATGAAAGTGGAGGGGGATTGGGACATCCTGGGTTGATTTATGCAATCTGCCAACTCTCTGGAGTTGAGGCAGCAGATGAAAAGGAGTGGATAGAACCCATGAAACCACTCACAGCAGCCAATATTAAGAAATATGAGTCTCATGAAGGCTAGAGATCGTGAGTGAGAAGTTATTTCACTCGGTCAAGTAGAGATATACCCTCTACTAGCTATGAACCTCCCGAGCCTACCACCCCTACCCTACAAGATCCGATGAATGAGCCGACACCGCATAGGAGGAGTTTTGAGCGGTTTGGAGAGACAATGGGGAGAAGATTTGATCATTTTGATCAAAGGATCGATAATCCTGGAGAAGAGACATGATTATGATAGTGAGTACTGCAGAGACATTCAGAGTACGAGATAGCATATCATGAAGCTGAACGTCGCTACAGGAGTGGAGATTTAGATGTCATCTTTCCAGAATGCCCCAGGTATACTCAGTATCATCCTGCTCAGTCTTCTCAGCCTGCAGATCAAGGAAGGGATGACAATATAGTTTGGGACTTCAATATAGAAGATTAGGACTTTATTTGTTTTGTTTGTTTGATGTTAAGTTATTTTGGAAACTTTTATATGTTTGTAATATTCAGTACTTTATGTTGTGAGACATTGGATATTTGTTAGATTATTTGCTTGAATTGTTATAGTAGTTTAGTTTTTGTTTTTGTGTTAGTTAATTGCATTTGTTTTTATGTTAAATAGGATGTTAGTTTTCTTTAGTATGTTTTTATTTTATTCTCGTATTGTTTTAAGTTGTAAAATTGTTAATCCGTTAGTTAAATTTTTTTAATATGTTAGTAATTCATATGTGTAGTGTAGAGTTAATTTTAATTGTTGTATTTAATACTTATCTCAGATTTTATCCCTGTATTTTCTTTAAATTGTTATATATATATGGAGAATACTAACAGTACAGGTTCAATGAAAAATGAAAAATCCTGCAAAAATTTCAAAGAAAAAGAAATACCTAAAGTTCAAAGGTATGATTTATTTACTTTCCCTTTTTCATTATTTAGAGTAGATATAAAAATTTAAGTTTGGGGGGAGTAAAATACAAATTCGGTTATTAACTTGTTCTCAATTTCTATTTTCAAATTATTATAAAATGATTTTTATAGCAAATTTTTCAATTTAATTAATATGAATTATTTTATTTAATTATTATATAAGGTTAAATGAAATATTTCTAGTGCTTTAATTAATTAAATTGAATAAAATATTTGGTTAAAGGGAATAAGAATATAGTAAACTATTTTTAGTAAGGAAAACTATATTCTAAAATTAAAATTCTTAAGTATTCAAGTGAAAAAGAAAAATTGAAAATCAATAAAGTAAAAACTATGAAGTATATATAAGCTAAGAAATATTTCTAAGTTTCAAATTTAGGAAGATGAAAATGAAGTTCAAAATTATTAACAGGCTCTCCAAATACAGTAATCCTCATTAGAAAAAAGAAAAAGAAAAAGAAAAATGAGGAGAAGCTTGAGGAGATACCTTATCAAAAATTGGCTTCATTTGAATTAACCTAAAGGCAAAAACTTAGATATTTCCAAACTTATGTTTATGGATTTTTTTTTTATAAAAGAGCACTTTAGGCTCAATTTTATTCCATCAATAAAAAAATACAATCCCGAGAAAAAGGTCCCAACACACACACCCTACAAAATTACAAAAAAATAAAAATTTTGGGTCCTTTTTCCAAAAAAAGAAAAAATACAAAACGCACACGACCAAACAAACATAAAACACATCAATAAGCAACCACAAGCTAAAGATCTAAAGCAATAATAGATTTTAAAAATAGGGGACGAGACTCGGTAACAACAGGCTTGAGAATATTAGTTCCAAGTTTAGCAATCCAATCCGCCACCAAGTTGCCTTCACGTCTAGTATGAGACCAAACCACATTCAATCCAACGAAAGCGCTTTAATTCTTCCGATCCGTAACATAACACTCCAATGACGAGTTTATATTTAAGGAAAAAATATCGAAAAGAATTAATGAATCAGCTTCTAGAATAATATTCTTCCATTTTTTATGCCTAGCAATAAGTAAAGCAAAAACGACGGCTTCGACTTCAGCAATTAAGGAGTCGAAGCCACAAACATAGGAGCAGACAAACCAAGCTAAAACAAGACCATTCCAATCCCGAATAACACCACCAATACCGGCTTTAGTAAGGTACCAAGAAGCATATGTATTAATTTTCGGAAAAGGAGCGAGTGGTTTGCACCACCGAAGAACAGTCCTATTAACAGGATTCTTAGAGCATTTAAGATTACTTATCAAAGCAGTAATAAAATTGTTATGAGTAGATTTAAAATCTACCAAAGAAAAGCATTTAGCAATGTAAGAATAAATTTGCTCAGTAATCTTAAAAGAAATATAAGAAATACCATCATACTTTATATTATTACGAGTCATCCAAATAAACCAAATAATGATAGCAGGAATATTATTCAGGAACATATGACCCTTACTATTCCAGTCTTGAAACATATCAAGAATGGAATTATAACCAATAAAAGTATCGAGTCCGCACGCAAAGAGCAAAAATCTTGGTCCAAATATCAACAAGAAATCTGCAATTTATGAAGGTATGTAAAACAATCTCTTCCGCAATATTACACAAATAACATTTAGAAACTATTCTTAAACCCTTAAGCTTAAGAAGATCATCAATAGGAATGCAATTATGTAAAAGTCTCCAAGTGAAAAACGAAATAGAAGGCTTTAGCCACTTGTTCCAAAGCCAACTATGGTCATAGCCAACGAGAAAAAGAATCGACCAAAGCAAAAGTTTTAGTGACAGAATCACCAAACTTACTCTTAATCTTAGGAATATCCCTTCTACTATTATCAATAGGAATATTAACAATGGCATTAACATCCCTGTGACTAACCGTAGAGCATAACTTAGAAATGTTCCACTGAGAGTTATTCCAAAAGTCATTAACAGTAACATTGATGTCATGAGGACCATCATAATATTAGCAAAAGGACCTAAAGTAGTCCATTCATCATACCAAAAAGAAATATTACCAACACCAACATCCTAACAAATTAAATTCTCAACATCATGAGAGACCTTTAACATAGCTTTTCAGATATAAGAATCATTAGAAGTAGCAGTACTGGAAAGAGGATGCATGTTATTACAGTATTTAGATTTAAGAAGCTGAGCCCAGAGAGAGTTCTGCTCTCTAAAATGAAGCCAAAGCTTCATATAACTATATCTAATAGAATCATTCAATTTTCTAAAACCCAGCCCCCCATTCGAAGTGGGCTTACATAATTTCTCCTAGCATTTCCAATGTAACCCTTTCTTACGGCAACCATCCCAAAGAAAACTGTTAAAAATAATTTCAATCTTCCTAATAATAGCTTAGGGCACATTCATCACTTGAATAGAGTAGAGAGGAAGTGAAGTAAGAATACTCTTTAAAACAGTAATACGCCAACCAAAAGAAAGAAACTTATTTTCCCAACAATGAATTCTCATTCTAATTTTGTCAACCAGCTCAGTAAATAAGGCAATTCTCTTAGGGATTTTGTCTAAAACAAAACCCGAGATATTTAATAGGTAAAACGAGCATGGTGACAAAAAGTATAGTCGACAATCCAATTAAGCTTTAAATTGTCGATATACTTAGACCCATAAAAATTACACTTATCGGAATTAAAATGTAAACCGGAAGAATTCGAAAATGAGTAATAAGCTTCCAGATTTTCTTAATTGATCTTTTATTGGAATTAGTAAAAATAATAAGATCATCAGCATAACATAAACGTGGAATGCTAATGTTGCCTCTGTGCATATAATTAAGAGACGGATTATCAATATAAATTTTATTGATGCATCTAGAAAAATAATCCAAAGCAAGGATAAATAAATAGGGAGAAAGAGGGTCACCTTGCTTTATACCCTTAGTAGCCATGAAATGCCTACGAGAATTACCATTAATAATAATAGAATAGTAATTATTATTAAGGATTCTATAGACAGATTACGAAATCCAGATTAAAACCATGTGCCTTCAAAACATGTATAATAAATTCCCATCGAATAGAATCAAAGGCCTTCTTGATATCTAACTTGAAGATAATGTTCCCATCTCTCTTCCTTTTATCAAGATCATATAACAGCTCTTGCACAATAAGAGCTTGATCAATAATATTTCTACCTTTAATAAAGGCAGTTTGATTCAAAGATATAATATTGCATAAAACAGTTTGAATTCTCTTAACAATAATCTTAGAAATAATTTTAGAGATAACAGTATTGATATCGATTGGTCTAAAACTTTTCCAAGTTTTAATACTCGTGTTCTTTAGGAATGAGAACAATACTGGAACTTTTGAAAAACTTAGGCAAATCAATACCATTAAAAAAATCCTGAATAGTACCGGTAACATCATTCTTAATAATATCCCAACAATGTTTATAAAATTCCACGATAAAGCCATCAGGCCCAGCAACCTTACCATCAGCCATACCATCAAGAATGTACTTAATTTCATAAGTATCAGGCATATAAGTGAAATTCTTACTATTAATAGTAGCAGCATGTGGAAAAACAGCAGGGTTAATCATCTCAAGGATACTATTATCATTAGAGAATAAATTAGCAAAATAGTTAATACCATCAGTAACAATATCATCCTCCATAGTTAAAACATTACCATTGTCACTTTTAATAGAAGAAATAAAATTTCTATTTCTCCTATTCTTAATGCAGGCATGAAAAAAAGGAAGTAGTCCTATCACCATCAATGAAATTAGACTTGAAAGCCTTTTGAGCATAAAAATTTTCCTCAATATTAATAGCATAAGTAAGATCCTTCTGAGCTTGAGTAAAGAGATCAAAATTAATAACATTGTGATGATAAAGGATCTCTAAATCCTTAACTCTAGTCTCAGCATCAACCACTATTTTATTAATATTACCAAAAATATTTCAATTCCAATCTCTTAATTTATTTGCAAGATGCTTATGAAGATACCATAATTTACGCCGTAATCGGGATTCGACCAACATACTCAACATTATTAAAAAGCCGATTGGATTTAATGAAATCCAAAAAATGAGGATGATTAATCCGAGTATTCAAAAACTGAAATGAAAACATTTTTTCCTATTATTATTATTGAAAACCTTTAGTAAAATAGGGGTATGATCAGATGCATTGAAAGCAAGATGTAAAATCTCAAAATTAATGAAACTATTATACCAAGAAGCATTCGCAAAGAATCTGTCTAATCTCTCAAAAACATTACCTCTATGCCAAGTAAAAACATTACCATTATAACCCAAGTCAAAAAGTTCAGGCATCAATAATGGCAGAATTAAAATTAGAGATAAGATTAACATTAGGAAAATTACCACCTTTCTTCTCATTAACGAAGAAATAATATTAAAATCCCCACCAACCAACAGGGGTCCATCATAGGGCCAATGGAATTAAGTAAATTCCATAAGCAAAGCCTTTCTCGCTTAGTACAACCGAAGCATATATAACGAAAAGTGAAAAGAGATGTTCAAATATGAAATAAAGACATGGAGAAGCCGAGCATGATTAATAACAACATCAACTTTAATAAAATCTTTCCAAAAAAACCATATCTTATTATTAATATTAGCCATGAAATGAAAATTACCAATCTTATTAACATATTTAAAATTATTATCGGGATTAACTAATGGTTCCGGGATGCCAAAGAAATTTAAATGATGCTTTCTAATAAGATTCTTAAGCCTATTAGAGGAATTACTTTTAGCAATACCTCTAATATTCCAAATCAAAGTATTAAAGTTAATCATCAATATCTTTCCTACTCCTAGTAACCCTGAAGTAGAAGCAACCTCATTTAAATCGGACATACCATTCATTTGATCATTCAAAACATCGGGGTTAACGTAGCTTAACTCACGATCGCCTTTAAATTTTCTCCTTCTTGAAGATTTTTGAGTCGACCATTCTTCTTCAATCTCGATCCTGTTAACATTATTGAATTCTGCATTCATATTATCAGAAATCATATTGCCTATAAAATCATTATTCTTGGTACTAATAGACATATGCACATTATCAATAGCCTGCTCCACAATAGGATCAATCAACAAGTTTGATTGATTACTATTATTAGGGACAGTTATATTCTCATTACATTCATTTAAAGCATCAGATTTTTTATTTGAATCATGAAGCAGTACAACAGGTGATAAATCTTTAGCATTAGATCCATTCTTTGGTAATTCTTGAAGAAACAACTGACCATCCTGTACAAAATTATCAGGAATAATAATCACATTTGAATCAGCAATATTAGAAGATCTTGGATCATTAGTATGAAAATCTTTTTCAAGAACAGTAGAGTTATTACCATCCTTATTAGAAACCTCAATATCTTTACTAAGGTTTTTAATAAGATTCTTTTTCAAATGCGGATGAGCAATATAACGATTACTAAAATTATGTCCAAACATACGACATTCTATGCAGTAAGGTGGGATGTACTCCATTTCTACAGACTGCCAATAGCCCGAACCCGAGTCCTCAATCCAAACAGAATCACAGAAAGGAGCTGTTACATCTCTTTCAATAAGAATTCTAGCATTTGACGGCCTGTTATAATTAACAGATGCCATGTCGATTTTCATTGGTGTGCCAAAGATTTTGCCAAGAGAATATAAGACTTTTTGGTTATAGAATTGTAATTTTAACCCCGAAAAATGAAACCAGATAGGAACAATAGGTGGTTCTTCTTTGGGGTTAAAATCAACCGTCCATTTAAGTAATTTCATATAGACTTTTTCTATTTGAATTACTTTTTTTTAAAAGAGTTGCGTATAGTCAGATTCATTTTCAAGTTTTATCATCAAATTCCTACCATCGATAAGTCCTACATTCCATTTTCCTAAAAGTTTAAGATCAAGCAAAATACCTGCGAATAACCTCCATCCTAGGATGAGTGTAAGTGAACTTACCAATCAAAGTATACTTTAGAGGTTCTGCAAGAAGTGCAGTTTCCTCTTCATTAAAGATTAAAGCAGGCTTTCTATTTTTCTTTGAAGCTTTCTTGAGTAATCCATCAGATTCGTTATTACCAAAATGATCTCTAAAAGATAATGGAAATAAATAAATATTAGTAGAAGAAGATGATACTTTATCCATGTTACCCTTGAGAGCTTCCAAAAAGGATGGTCGATTGAGTAGATCGGCCATCTTGGAAGCGAAAAAACGTCGGATCTTAAGAAAACAGATGAAGAAAAAAAAGAGGAAATCAGAAGAAAAGGAGAGAAACATAAAGCGCAGTCGGACGAGGCAAGAAACCCTCCGTCAACCATCTTATTTCTAATTTGGGCTGTCTTAAATTTTTTTTTTTTCTATGTTTATTGATTATAATTTTACCTAATAGTGTTTTCTTGAATTTCTTATCATATGAATATCTTAAGTAGTTATTCTTTTAAATATAGTCATTCCTGAAATGAATAGTAAGCTAGAAATCTTAGACCTGATAACTAAATAATTTATTTCTATAAGATTAATTAAATTACATGAATTATTTTTATTTAACTTTATTATGATATTAATTAATCTAATTCATAGTTTATTTAAATTGAAAAATCTTATTATAGAACTCATTATTTTTATGTAGTACTAAAATTACTTGAGGACAAGTAATAAGTAAGTTTGGGGGATTTTGATCATCGAAAATTTTATTAAGAAATTCATACCTATTTTTGATGAAATTGCACTTTAAAGAAAGGTATTTTCTTTATTTTATTGCAGGAATGTAGAATTTAGGTGATAAAAGTAAAAATCATAAAAAGGAGCGGATTTGGAGCAAAAAGGAAGAAAATAATGCAATTTGTGCTGAGTCGCCGACGGCGAGATCGAGCCCGCCGACGGCGAGGGTACGAGGAAGAAATTCTGAAGGATTTATAACTGTCTCGCTGACAGCGAGACCGAGCCCGCCGACAGCGAGATAGCGCGGTTCGAAGACCTTCTAGAAGCCTCGCCGACAGCGAGGTAGTTCGTCGCCGACGGCGAGCTAGTTCAAATGGCGCAGATACATTGAACCTGGACACTTTTTGAAGGGATGCTTACACACCTCTTGGTCCTTTGCTCACCTCTATATATAGAGGCCGAAATTCAGCCTCGAAGTGTGTCAATTTGTGTCTTAAGAGTCTTTTATTTATGTGTGAGCAGTCTTTAGAGTCTTAATTAGTGTAATTAGTGAGTCTTTAGTGAGTTAGTGAGTTTTTAGTGAGTCTTCATTGTACGGAAGGAAGAGTCGAAAGGAACTACGAGGAGTCTTCTTGGGGATAAATTGAGATAAGTATTTATATTTATTGTTTTTAACTTTAAATGAAATCCATGCTTAGTTTAGTTCCCATGCATTCTGAGTAGTTAATTTAGTTTTTCTCCCTGTTTATGAAATTAAGTGACTAGATGAGCTAAAAATAGAAGTATTTTTAAATATTAATAAATTGTGATAATTTTTACTTAAAACTTAATTTACTTTCAAACTGGCCATTTGATTTGTTAAAATGTGTTGATTATCAACTATAGTAAAAATTACATCCGATATTCAGGGAATTCAAAAGCCTTGAAGGAGGTGCGAAATAAATAGGAAATAATATCACTTGGGCGTAGAATAGAGCATTTTAGTGTGACGGACTAAAATATTCAATTTAGTCATATTGTTTGAGAGTTGAAGTGTAGATGTTAGCACTCGGGCGAGGGGAACGTGGGAGCTACGAAGTGGCGATCGGTATCCTCCCGACTCTAGCCGCGATTCGATGATCAAACATAGGATTACTCAATATTCTTTACACCTGGACTAAAGGGTAAAGAATAGGAATGCTCCTATTTGCCATAATACCTTAAAATTATCTAATTAAATTCATCAATCACTTAAATTTCTAAACAAGGGGAAAGATACTTTTTCTGAATAGTTAAGACTTATTTAGCAATTAGTTTAATTTCCTGCACTTTCAATACGTATTAATTTTCTACTTAGTTAAGTTACCTAATTAAAATACTTAGTTTATTTTATTGCGCTTAAATTTAGAATTCTAAATTTTCGTATATTATTTTAAAATTATTATTATTATTATTTTAAAATTAGTTGTTATTTAATTTTCTATTTCCCTGTGGGATCGATAACTGAGGACTCCATTAGAGCCCTGTATTACTTGATACGATACGTATACTTGCGTAGCATCCATAACATAAACAATTACAATTCAATACATATAATATAGCGGGGTCAAGTTTTTGGAGTCGTTGCAATTAAATTAAAAATATCATAATATAAAATTGTGGGTCATCTACCTAAAAAAATACCCATTTGTATGCCTTATTTATGATTCAATTCTTAAGAATGTTATGCTTTAATGAAAGATATTTTCATGTTTTTGGATGTAGATGATTAAAAAGAGTCCAAGAAAGAAAAAGAAGGAAAAAGGAGCAAAAAGGAGCAAAAATTGAGCTTATGGAGCAAATTTTGGAATTATTGGCCTGGCGCCTAGGCGCCAGAGTCCGGCGCCTAAGTATACAGATGCTGTTAAGTTTTTTAATGACTTTGGGCAGTTATTTTGACGGTGTTAAGTGGTTATTGGAGCTTCTAGAAGACTGGAAGTTACTCCTAATATATAGGACATGTGATATAATATATTTTGACATGAGGAAATAGTCTGGATCGCGAAGAGGTGCGACCTAAAGTGAAGAGGTGCGAAAGACCTGGTTACGGAGTCCGGCGCCTAGGTGCCAGATCCCGACGCCTAGGCGCGATGGTTACCATTAAGAAGATACATTGAATTTGGAAGAATTTTGAAGAGGTGCCTTAAGCAACCCCTAGCCAAATTCAGAGCTCTATAAATAGGAGCCCATTCTACAGAGATAATCACACCAAATACCCCTCCACTTAGTACACATACCCATTTTAGCATATTCTCTCTCATCTCTAGTTTTATTTAGTCTCTTCCATACTTAGGGTGCCACTTTATTTTGTATCTAGTGAGTTTATTTTGAGTGTTTATTATTGTTGGAGTCTTTCATCATTGCTTTGGAGTCGGTAGAAGTCAGCGGAGCTCTTTAAGAAACACTTCAGATAAGTATTTATACTTTGGTTCAAAGTTTTATAAATATGTTTTGTTGTGTTATTTTAATGAGTTCTTAGTAATTAGTTATCTTTCTCCTTTCAACTATGAAAAGATTATAAATTAATTAAATTTCGTAGGAGAATTAAATATAAAATATCTTTAAAAATTGTGATGATATTAATACCTGATCTTAGTTTACTTTTTAAATTGGCCATTTAATTTGTTAAAACCTGTTGAAGAATTTTGAGACCTATCCGGAGATAAATTCTTAACTAGTCGATATCACATGAATCCTTAGGTAATCGCAGCTATACGCGGATTGTTTAAGGTGAAGTGCAAATAAATAGGAAGATATTATTTTCCGGGCATAGAATTAATTAGTCTTTAGAGTGACAGACTAAATTCTAATAATTTGGTTTATAGAAAGGTAACGGGTCACTGGTAGGGCCGACCATAGCCACCCTTGGACATCTAGTAGTGTGAGCCTATATTAACCCATTCTACTAATAAAACATCCTGAGCCTAACTATAGATTAGTCAATGTTTTTGCACCTGGACCAAAGGGTAAAGAATAGGAATGCTTCTATTTGGCACAATACTATAATCTTAATTCCCTACAAAAGATAATTAATCTATAATTCTTGGATTAGTTGAAAAAGGAGAAAGTCGTTTTTATACTTGCATAGAATTTTAATTACTGCTTACTTTACTTTCCTTCTTGTTGCTTACTTTCTTTTAGTAAAAATTATAAGTTAATTAAATTTGAATATATATATATATATATATATATATATATATATATATATATAAAGAGTATATATAATGTGCATAAGAAAATTTCAAAATATTACTTATAACTCTTACTTTTTTTTTATTTCACTATCTCTGTGAGATCGATAACCAGGACTCCACTAGAGCTCTAAATTTCTTGAACGATACATATACTTGCGTTTAAAATTGTGACTTTTACAAATAAAATCTGAATATAAAATAATAAAAGTAAATCTCGCACATCAAGTTTTTGAAGCCATTTGCTGGAAATTAAATATTCTAAAATGTGGTATCAAATTCTTGTATTTTAAAGCATATATAAAGTCGCATCGCATCAAGTTTTTGGCACCATTGCTGGGGATATGATCGAATAAAATAAAAAGTAAAAGTAAAAAGAAGGATAAGATAAAATAAAAAGTAAAAACAAACATAAAAACAAAACAAAAAATAAAATTATTTTCTTTAAATTTTTATGCGTAGTTCTAGATCTGAAGGATTATTGCTTTTTGATTCTGAATTAGAAAGAAAAATTAAAAGAGTTAAAAAAGGAAAACAAATTTCAAAATATCAAAAAATGGCTAACTTACATAACAATAATCAAAATCCAATCGAAATCAATGAACAAAATGTTTATAAACCATTAAGGGAACATGTAAACCCTACAACTGATGAACTTCATGTTAGTATTCCAATTCCAGCTGTAGATGCCAATTCTTTTGAGCTTAAACCTTTTATTATTCAAATGGTTCAAAAAAATCAATTTGGAGGAACACCTAATGAGGATCCAAATTTACACATTGCTAGTTTTTTTGAACTTTGTGCTACCTTTAAATATAACAATGTTTCTGATGATGCTATTAGGCTTAGACTCTTTCCTTTTTCCTTAAAAGATAAAGCAAAGATGTGGCTTAATTCTCTTGTTCTATTAAAACATGGGCAGATATTGCACAAAAATTTCTTGCTAAATATTTTCCTCCTTCTAAAACTGCTAAATTGAGAAATGATATTACTTCATTTACTCAATTTGATGGAGAAACAATTTATGAAGCTTGGGAAAGATTTAAAGAACTATTAAGAAAATGTCCTCAGCATGCTTTACCAAATTGGTTAATTATTCAAACATTTTATAATGGACTTATTGGATCACTTAGAAAAATTATTGATGCTACTTGTGGTGGTTCTTTAATGGCTAAGACATTTGAAGAAGCCTACGCCTTAATTGAAGAAATGGCTAATAAAAATTTTCAATGACCTTCTAAAAGGGTTAATCCTAAAAGAATGGTCAGTATTCATGATAATGACGCCTTTTCTATTTTAGCTTCACAAGTGATTGTGATATCTAAGAAATTAGATAATTTTGCTATTAATATATCGCATGTAAGTAATGATAATTCTGCAAATTCTAATGATTCTCAAACAATGGAAACTTTGCAAGCTATTGCTAGTAAAACTAATAATCCTTTTTCTAATTATAATAATCCTGGTTGGAAAAATCATCCTAAATTTAATTGGAGTAATGGACATCAAACCAATCCAAATTAGAACAATCAAGGAAATTCAAACTATAGACCAACTTATCCTCCTGGTTATAACAATCAGCAGAAAAAGTTGTCTGTAGAAGAATTGATCTTGCAACTAAGCAATCAGCTACAAAGTTAAAATACTGCTATTCGTAATATTGAGAATCAAATGGGTCAAATTGCTAATTTCATTAATTACAGACCTCAAGGAACACTGCCTAGCAATGTCAAAATTAATCTTAAAGGATCTGGAAAAGAACATGAACAAGCAAAAGTTGTACAACTTAGAAGTGGAAAGAAATTAAAAGAAAAAACACGGAATGAGATTTAAAAAGAGAAAGAAGTTGAAGAGATTGAAAAACCTAAAGATACCCTTTCTCCAAATAAAGATCATATTGTTGTACCTCTTGAAGTGGGAGTGGAAAGACCACCACCACCACCTTTTCCTCAAAGAATTAAACAGCAGAAGGTTGATCATCAATTTTCTTAGTTCTTGAAATTTTTAAGAAACTTACCATCAACATTCCTTTTGTTGAAGCTTTGGAGCAAATGCCAAGTTATGCAAAATTTATGAAGGATATTTTAAGCAAGAAGAGAAAATTTGAAGCTTATGAAACTGTTGCATTAAGTGAAGAATGTAGTGCAATAAATCAGAATAAATTACCTCAGAAACTTAAAGATCCTGAAAGTTTCACTATACCATGTGCTATTGGAGAAAAATTATGTGGAAAAGCCTTATGTGATTTAGGAGCTAGTATTAATCTCATGTCATTTTCAATCTTTCAAAGGTTAGATTTAGGAGAGATATCTCCTACCACTGTAACTCTTCAGTTAGTTGATCTATCAATCACTTATCCTAAAGGAGTTATAGAAGATGTTCTTGTTAAGGTAGATAAATTTATCTTCCCTGTAGATTTCATTATTCTAGATATGGAAGAAGATAAAGAAATACCTATCATTTTAGGAAGACCTTTGCTAGCTATCGGTCGAGCTATGATTGATGTGCAAAAAAGAGAATTAACGATGAGAGTTATTGATCAAGAGATAACATTCAATGTTCTGAAATCAATGAGGTATCCTGAAACAGAAAAATGCTATCAGATGGATATTTTGATTATATGATTGAAAAGCATTACCAGGAAAGATGTAAGGTCATTTTTGATGATAAAGATAAAGAATCTATGTTATATGATGAGTAATTAAATGAAGAAAATTCATCTAAAGAAGCTCATTATATTCATGAAAACTGGGAAATTTTAGACACAACTAAAAATGATATACTATTACCCTAAATTGAAAAAGCCCCTGAACTGGAATTAAAGATGTTACTCGCACATTTAAAGTATGCATTTCTTGGAGATTCATTAACTTTACCTGTAATTATATCTTCAGAATTAAGCAAAGATCAAGAAGAAAAATTAATAGGAGTTTTGAAGAATTATAAGAAAGCTTTTGGTTGGACTATTGCAGATATTAAAGGAATAAGCCCTTCAATTTGTATGCATATGATTTTAATGGAAGAAAATTGTAAACATACTATTGAACCTCAAAGAAGATTAAATCCAATTATGAAAGAGGTTGTTAAGAAAGAGATTTTGAAATGGTTAGATGCTGGAATTATTTATCCTATTTCGGATAGCCAATGGGTAAGTCTTATTCATTGTGTTCCGAAGAAAGGAGGAGTAACTATCATTGTTAATGAAAAAAATGAATTAATCCCAACAAGATAAGTTACTGGATGGCGAATTTGCATTGACTATCGAAAATTAAACAATGCCACTAGAAAGGATCATTTTCGTTTACCTTTCTTGGATCAAATGCTGGATAAACTAGCTGGACACTCATATTTTATTTTCTGAATGGATATTCTGGTTATCATCAATTACCTGTTGCTCATGAGGATCAAGAAATGACAGTATTTACTAGTCCTTATGGAACATTTGCCTTTAGAAGAATGTCTTTTGGTTTATGCAATGCACCTGCAACTTTTTAAAGATGTATGATGTTAATATTCTGTGATTTGATTGATAAAAGAATTGAAGTATTTATGGACGATTTTTCAGTTTTTGGAACTTCTTTTGAATCTTGCTTGGAAAATATAACGAAAATCTTAAAGATATGTGAAGAAACAAATTTAGTTTTATACTGGGAAAAATGTCAATTTATGGTCACAGAAGGCATTAAACTTGGACATAAAGTTTCACAAGTAGGGATGGATGTTGATCAAGTAAAAGTGAAAATTATTGTTGAACTGCAACCACTTACTACTGTTACTGATGTAAGAAGATTTTTGGGTCATGCTGGATTTTACAAGAGATATATAAAGGATTTTTATAAGATTGCTAAACATCTTTGTCATTTATTGGAAAAAGAAGCTAAATTTGAATTTAATGAAGATTGTCTGAATGCGTTCAATATTCTGAAAGAAAAGTTAATCACTGCACCTGTCATTGTTGCACTCGATTAGAATAAACCTTTTGAATTAATGTGTGATGCAAGTGATTATGCTTATCGAGTCGTGTTAGGACAAAAATATGAGAAGATTTTCAAAGTTATATATTATGCTAGCAAAACTCTTAATGAAACTCAAGTAAATTACACAACTATTGAAAAGAGTCAGTTAGCAATAGTATATGCCTTTGATAAATTTAGACCATATCTTCTCGGAACAAAATGTATTGTGCATACTGATCATTCTGCTATTAAGTATTTAATATCTAAAAAGGATGCTAAACCTAGATTGATCAGATGGGTTTTACTTTTGCAATAATTTGATTTTGAAATTGTGAACAGAAGAGGAACTGACATCCAAATTGCTGATTATTTATCAAGAATTAAAAACAATAATGAGAAGATTTATGAAGAAAATATAAATGAGAAATTCCCGGATGAGCAATTCTATGTCATTCAAGGATTACAAATGCCTTGGTATGTAGATATAGTTAACTATTTAGTTAGCAATATTTTACCATATGGGATGAATAGTAAATATATTAATAAATTCAAGAATGATTGTAAATCATATATTTGGGAAGATCCTCATTTTTTTAAATTAGGAAGAGATTCCTTAATTCGAAGATGTGTAACTTATGAAGAAACTTTTGCAATTATTCAAAAATGTCACGATTCTGAATTTGGAGGACACTTTGGAGTGGATAAAACTGCATTTAAAATTTTAAATTCTGGATTGTATTGGCCTACTTTATTCAAAGACTTTGGACATTATGTGAAAACTTTTGATCGATGTCAAAGAATGGGAAATATATCCAAAAAAGATGAAATACCTCTAAACTTTATATTCGAAATCAAAATTTTCGATGTATGGGGTTTAGACTTTATGGGAACTTTCATACCATCATCTAGAAAGATTTATATTTTATTAGCAGTTGATTATGTTTCAAAGTGGATCGAAGATGTAGCTTTACCAAACTGTGATTCCAAAAGTGTTTCAAAATTTTGAAAGAAAATGATTTTTACAAGATTTAGAATGTCCAGGATAATTATCACAGATGGAGGAAGTCATTTCAGAAATATAAAAATTCAATTATTGCTGGCAAAATTTAGAATTAAGCATAGAATTGCAACTGCTTATCATCCTCAAACAAGTGGAATGGCTGAAATATCAAACAGAGAAATTAAAATAATATTGGAAAAGACTGTTAATCCTAAAATAAATGACTGGGATGATAAACTTGATTCTACATTATGGGCTTATAGAACAACTTATAAGACACCTATTTGAATGTCACCTTATCGGTTAATTTATGGTAAACATTGTCACTTACCTGTTGAACTGGAGCATAAAGCTTATTGGACGATAAAGGAGTTCAATTATAATTTGAATACTGCAGGAGAAAAACGATTACTACAACTGAATGAAATGGAAGAGATTAGAAATGAGTCTTTTGAAAATGCAAGAATTTATAAGGAAAGAATGAAGAAATTGCATGACAAAATGATTTCAAGGAAATTACTCAAGCCTGAACAAGAAGTATTATTATTTAATGCTCGTCACTTTCCTAGAAAATTAAAATCTAAATGGATGGGACCATTTATAATTGAGAAAGTAAACCCTTATGGAGCTGTGGATATTAAAGATCCCAAAACAAGAAAAGTATTTAAAGTTAACGGATTAAGACTGAAGCCGTATATGGGAGAAATGAAATTAAATTACAAAGAGGCTTATGAGCTGAGTCTACCCAATTAATTTAATTAATTAGGTCGGGCTGACGACTTTAAACCAAGCGCTTTGTGGGAGGCAACCCATATTTATTAGTTTGAGTATTATCGCTATAATGTTATGCCTTGGTCTTGACTGAATTTGTATATAACTTCTAGAAATAGAAGGCTAACAATTCTTTATTAGCTTAAGCTAAATATTTTCTTGAAGTATATATAATTTGAACTTGGACCACTCCATGTCAAATGTGAGTAAAAAGGAGATAAAGTTAACCTTCATTTGAGGTTGTTTGTTATTTGAATTTTTCGTAATTGTGTTAGTGTGTTGATCATAAACATTTGTTAGACCTATTTTTACGACCGAAACTTTACAAAATTTGACGATAGGCGAATCGGAGTCGATCGAGGTTCCGGCGCCTAGGCGCCAAAAGTTGGTGCCTAAGCACCAAAATAACTGGCATATCGATGATCAGGCGCCTAGGCGCCAAATTCCGGCGCCTAAGCGCCGCTGTTACAGATCATGGAAAAACCAAATTTCTTCATTTATTCACACGAAATCTCTTTATATATAGCCTATTTTTTATCCCAAATCCCATAGACACACTAATTTTGACAAAAGCAATTCATTTTGGAGGAGTTAGAAAGGATTTGGAGGCCATGAATAGAGGAAATCAAGGAAACGAGGTAAGAGACAAATCTCCTAAAGATCCTCAGCCTTATTTTAATGGTTTTATTGTTGTTAGTTTGGAGAAGATGTTTAGTCGTATGGATAAAATTGAAGCGGACTTCAAAGTATTGGTAATCGTCTCCATGAGATGTATCACCAATATGAACACTTGGAATGTCAAACCAAACTTCAATCTGATCACATGGCTGCCTATCAAAACGCTCAAGTAGAAATGTACGCGAAGAACAAGTGGATTGATGAAAAGACAGCTTTGGAATTTTCAAGGGCGTTGGTGTTTTATCCCGTCGGTCCTAGCGAACTTCATTGCAAAAGAGATGGAAATTGAAGATCGATGTTAAATAGATTCTATATGTGTTTTAGGAGTGTTCGAGTCTTGTTTTAGTGTCTTGAATATCTTATGTGTGTATTTGCTTAAATTGTTCAATGTGTGTTGTTGGATTTGAATTTTTCTTTTTTGTTGTTTGTGTTATTTATAAAACGATAAACCTTGATACAAGTCTTGTACTAAAGATTGTTGAATTTGGAATGGATTTTAGGATTTTGAATTGAATAATTTGGATACATTTATGTGGATCTACGTTATCATTTTAAATTGATTGTGAAAATATTTGGAAATGGATTAATACTCTCATAAGAGTAATTACGAGTCAAATTTGATAAGATTTGGTGGAATATATTTAATTTAAATCAAATTTTTGGAAAGGCGAGTCTGGCGCCTAGGAGCCAGAATTCGGCGCCTAAGCATCGGTTCGTCCTAAACCTGAAAACTCATCTTCTTAAACCCCCAAGCCATTTTTGATGCCTAAGCTTCCTCCTCCACAGTATTTCACGAAAATACCACCTAGAGATCCCAATTAGAGCTGAATTTTCAAGTTTTTAGGCTTGAAATCACCCGATTTCTTCATCTCGAGGTCAGATCTACATTCTAAACTCATTATTTTTTATTTTCACCATGGATTTTGCTCTCACTGAGAAAAACTGAAATTTTGAGAAAAATTTTGATTTTTATAGTTAAATCCATGAAATTTTTAAGCTATTTCAAGTTTGAAAAGCTTAAATTAGTTTATTTTCCTAGATCTGTTGAATTTATTTCATGTTTTTCTTTCACGTTTATATGGCACCCAAATCTAAGCGAGGGAAGGAACGAGAAAACTTTGATCGTAGCAAGTTCGTCACTACTGCTGCACATTTCATATATAATGATTTAGCTACGACTCAGAAGTTTATCTCAGAGCGAAGTTTTTATAATCCTGGAGGAAGAATTGAGGAGACAATCGTTGCACTCAACTGGCAACGATTCTGCTATTTCACTGTTGTTGCTGTTATCCCGGTGGTTAGAGAATTTTATGCTAATTTTGTGGATGTAGAGGAATACGAGATTTTCATTCGAGTTGGAGTAGGATTCACTCCTGAACGCATCAACATTTTCTATGCTCTGCCGCTAAACATTGACTGTTATTACTCAGGTTTATCTCCATCTGAGGAAAATTAGGACATGATCATTGCCTACCTGACTGATAGTACTGGAGCCTAGAATATTAAGAATGGAAAAAGGGTAAATTTTTCATCTTCTAAGCTTAATGGTGTTTCCAAGACATGGCACTACTTTATTTCTGTTCTTCTCCTTCCATCCAATCATCAGAGTGAAGTTACCAAAGATAGAGTTATTCTAAACTACTGCGTTCAAGAGAGGAAGTCTATTGATGTTGGGAGCATTATTTATGATTCTGTAGAGGCTAATGCTCATTCTAGCACATCTATTGCACTTAGTTTTCCGTCACTGATCTATTCTCTATGTCAAAGTGCTAGAGTAGTTGCTGAGCTTTCTGAGAAAAATCTCAAGTCGACGAAGCCTATAGGAAGAAAGAGCGTCAGCATTTTTGATCGACTGCGAGGTAAGAGTTCTACTACACCTGCTGGTTCATTACCTACTTCAGGTAGAGCTTCTACTTCGAGACCATCTACTTCTGCTGAGCCATCATCTACATTTTGGGAAACCATGCATGATCAGTTCATAGAGCAGCAGCATGAGTTATTCTTAACTCACTGCAGAGTAGTACCATAGACAAGAAGATTGATCATCTTTCTGAGTATACACAAAGAAAGGGTGATTTCGATGCTGAGTATTCAAATTCTTTAGTGAGATTTCTGAAGGGAGAACATGATGTTCAGTTCCCTACTTGTCCCAGATTTTCACCCTATGTTGATCCTAAGGATATGGAGTTCTCTTTTGGTGATGATGATGATGAAGCTACAAACAGTGATTAGTAGCTTGCCTTATCTCTAGAGATTATTGATTATGTTTTTAGAGTGTTCTCTTATTTCTTGTGCTGTTTATTATGATGTTATTTGTTAGAGTTGTTGTGAGCTTTTTTTTATATGTTAAAACTGTTTCTTAGCTTGTCTGATGTGTGTTTAAGAGTGAGATGTGAATGAATTTCTATAAAAGTTTATTTCTGTTTCAGCCTATTGTTAAGTGTTAATGAATAGTTAGTAAATTTGCATGTTCTAAAATAAAAATATATATATAATAATAATAAATTTTGTTAGGAATTAACTCCTGCTCTACAAAACTTTTCTATATATGCTTAATCATTTCTATTATATTCATATTGAACCATGTGTAGAATTAGAAGTTAGTTATTCCTTACTACATCATTGTTATACTTAGATTAATTCCTGTTTATATCTTTCTCTCATGCTTTAGAAAATTTCACAATTCATATTTATACTAAAGCTGAAGTTTGGGGGAAGGAAAAATATCTATTAAATTTAAATATTATTTATCCTTAAATAACTAATATTTTCTTTAAAAATATATTAACATAACATAAGGAATGAAAAATCTATTTAAGAATACCAAAATTTTTTAATTTATAAATAATTTAGTAAACATAACTAAAATTTCAAAAATTTTGGTTGATTTTAAGAATATAATTATTTAGCTTAAGGAATAGTAAGATGAATTTTTTTTTCTATTTATAGTAAAGAGAATTGTATTTTTAAAAAACTAAGGAATCAAAATTATTGCTTGAAAAAGAAAAAATTGAAATAATTTTTAAAAAATTATAAGTTATTAATGTCCTACTGATTAAGTAAGAATGTATAAGTTTTTGAAAATATGTTAAGGATAGTGAAGTTTAAAATTATTAACAGGGTGTCCAAAAATAGTAATTCTTACTTAAAAAAAATAAAAATAAGAAAAAAAAAAGAAAGAAAGTGAGGAGAAACTTGAGGAAATGCCTAATCAAAAATTGGCTTCACTTGAATTATCTTATATTAAGAAAACAAATTACATTTTTAACCTAATTTCTTTGTACATGTATTTTTACTAGAGAAATATTTCATGAAAATCTTCTTCTTGTAAATATTCTATGTGACCTTAATATGATAAACTACAATTATTCTTGAAATAAATGATTAATTTGAAGTCTTATGATTTGGTAGTTAAATGTTCTTTAATTCTTAAAATTAAACTTAATTGGTGAAATTTGGTTAATGATTTGCTAAAGCATCTATAAAACCAAAAATTATAAGGAATCTTAAATATTTTAACTTCATTCCAAATGTTATCTATTTTATGTAATTAAAAGGGTTACTTAAGGACAAATAACGTTTAAGTTTGGGGGAATTTGATCTACCTAAAAAATACCTATTTTTATGCCTTATTTATGATTCAATTCTTAAGGATATTATGTTTTAATGAAAGGTGTTTTCATGTTTTTGGATGTAGATGATTAAAAAGAGTCCAAGAAAGAAAAAAGAAGGAAAAAGGACTAAAAATGAGCAAAAATGGAGCTTATGGAGCAAATATTGGAATTATTGGCATGCCGCCTAGGCGCCAGAGTTCGGCGCCTATGCGTCAGTTTGATACAGAAGCTGTTAAGTTTTTTGATGACTTTAGGCATTTATTTTGACAGTGTTAAGCGGTTATTGGAGCTTCTAGAAGATTCGAAGTTACTCCTAATATATAGGACAAGTGATACAATTTATTTGGACATAAGGAAACGGTCTGGATCGCGAAAAGGTGTGACCCAAAGTGAAGAGGTGCGAAAGACCTGGTCACTGTGTCTAGCGCCTAGGTGCCAGATCCCGGCGCGTAGGCGCGACGGTTACCTTCTAGAAGATACATTGAATTTGGATGAATTTTGAAGAGGTGCCTTAAGCAACCCCTGGCCAAATTTAGAGTTCTATAAATAGGAGCCCATTCTACAGATAAAATCGCACCAAAACCCCCCCCTCTTAGTACACATACCCATTTTAGTATATTCTCTCTCATCTCTAGTTTTATTTAGTCTCTTCCATACTTAGGGAGCCACTTGATTTTGTATCTAGTGAGTTTATTTTGAGTGTTTATTGCTGTTGGAGTCTTTCATCATTGCTTTGGAGTCAGTAGAAGTCAGCGGAGCTCTTGAAGAAACACTTCAGATAAATATTTGTACTTTGGTTCAAAGTTTTAGAAATATGTTTTGTTGTGTTATTTTAATGAGTTCTGAGTAGTTAGTTATATTTCTTCTTTCAACTATGAAAAGATTATAAATTAATTAAATTTTATAGGAGAATTAAATATAAAATATTTTTAAACATTATGATGATATTAATACCTGATCTTAGTTTACTTTTTAAATTGGTCATTTAATTTGTTAAAACCTGTTGAAGAATTTTGAGACCTATCCGGAGATAAATTATTAACTAGTCGATATCACATGAATCCTTAGGAAATCGCAGGCTATACGCGGATTGTTTAAGGTGAAGTGCAAATAAATAGGAAGATATTATTTACTAGGCATAAAATTAATTAGTTTTTAGAGTGACAGACTAAATTCTAATAATTTGGTTTATAGAAAGGCAACGGTTCACTGGTAGGGCCGACCATAGCCACCCTTGGGCATCTAGTAGTGTGAGCCTATATTAACCCATTCTACTAATAAAACATCCTGAGCCTAACAATAGATTAGTCAATGTTTTTTGCACCTGGACCAAAGGGTAAAGAATAGGAATGCTTCTATTTGGCACAATAATATAATCTTAATTCCCTACAAAAGATAATTAATCTATAATTCTTGGATTAGTTGAAATAGGAGAAATTTGTTTTTATACTTGCATAGAATTTTAATTATTGCTTACTTTACTTTCCTGCTTGTTGCTTACTTTACTTTCCTGCTTGTTGCTTACTTTCTTTTAGTAAAAATTATAAGTTAATTAAATTTGAATATATATATATATATATAACAAAAAAAAAGAGTATATATAATTTGCATAAGAAAATTTCAAAATATTACTTATAACTCTTACTTTTTTTATTTCACTATCTCTGTGGGATCGATAACCAGGACTCCAGTAGAGACTTGTATTACTTGAACGATACGTATACTTGTGTTTAAAATTGTGACTTTTCAAATAAAATCTAAATATAAAAAAAATAAAAGTAAATCTAGCACATCAAGTTTTTGATGCCATTTGCTGGAATATAAATATTCTAAAAAGTGGTTTCAAATTCTTGTATTTTAAAGCATATATAAAATCGCATCGCATCACTTCCAAATCACAATAATTCAGGAAACTACAATTTTACCTTTTTTGTAAAAAAGTGATTAGTTTCTACCATTTAATCTCTTATATTTCAATCACCTCTAAAAGCAAGTTAAAATCAATATTACCCCTCCCCATGTTGGTTTAGCCTAAATTTTGACTAAGGTTAGAAATCCTATAATTACAATTTTGCCCTTAAGGTTCCTTACCATATAAGTCTCTAGGCTAAACTCAAGTGACCTTAAAATCTTATTGTCATCTCACTCATGAGTGAATTAAGACATTAGAGTAGAATTTGTGGCTTTTCTAATTTTTATTCAATTTTCATAATCATTTTAACTTGAAAATAAAGATTTTTGAAAATAATTAAAATAACTGAGTAAAATAAACCTTCTATCCTTAAGGGAATTATTAGAGGTTCACCTAGGTCAGAAGATCTTTAGGAGAAATTTTTTAGAATTTTTTAGTTATATTTTATTTTTTTTTATAAATTGAAATTGACTTTTGTGAATAAACTAATGGATAATACACTTTTATTTTACAAAACTCATTTTTGTATTTTTCATAGGTCTCTATAATCAAGTAACTAAAAGAAATTTATTTTTTATTTTTGTGATTTTTATTTTTTTAATAATTTTTAAATTAAGAAAATAGCCCAAAAATAAAATGTTTATTCAAACATAAATTTTAGTTTTCCTAGGTGCCCCTGGTCACAAGGGACAGCCCAAATCACTTTTTACATTTTTTTTTATTTTTACCTTTAATTTATATAATTATTTTAAGTAAAAATTCATATTTACTTAGAAAATTTATTTTTATACTAAAAGCAATTTTAATGGCCTTCAAATTTTTACAAGAGCTTTATGAAATGGTTAACTTCAATTTAGCAATTTGTTCATTTTGAATTATTTTGTATTTTTCTTTGTAATTTTTATATTTAAAGAAGAAAAATATGTTTTAAATTTTAAAAAACTAATTTTTATTTTTCCTAAGTTCCTCTATCCACAGTGAACCTACCAAATCCATGTTTATAATTTTTTTTACTTATGTTAAATTTTTTATAATTATTTTAAGCAAATAAAGGTGATTTTCATTGAAAATTAGGTTTTCCTATTTTAAAGGTGCTTTCTAACTTTAAAAAAATTAAATAAATAAAATATAGTCATGCTTTAGAAATGCCATTTAATTCGGAGGATTTGAAGTTTACCCTTTTTCCGTTCCTGATCTTCCAAGATCCAAGCATCGCTGCCGATAAGCAATGATCATATCCAAATCTCCCTCAGATGGTGATAATCCGAATAATAGCACTCAATAGTCGGTGGCAGGCCATAAAATATGTTGATTCTTTATGGACTAAATCCTACTCTGATTCCTCTGACAAAGACTTCATAATCTTCAGCATTCAGAAAATTTGCATAAAATTCTCGAACAATCGGGATAACAACAACAGCAGTAAAATAACAAAATTGTCGCCAATTGTGTGCAACAATAGTGTTTTCGATCATTTCTCCAGGATGATAGAAATTTCGTTTAGAAATGAACTTTACGGACGTCACAAATTCATGGAAGCGAAAATGCGCGACCACGAAGTAGAAAATTTGTTGTTATCAAAGTTATCTCGTGCCTTCCCGCGTTTAGATTTTGGAGCCATCTAAATGTGAAAGAAAACAAGAACAAATTTAGGAATCAAAGATTTAAACTCTTTTTAAGTTTATAAAACTTAAAATAAGTTTAACAATCCAAAGAAATCACTAAAAATCGAAAAAAGTTTCAAAATTTTTGGTTCTTAACAAAACCTAGGGAAATCTATGGTGAAAATCTAAAATAAATGGTTTAAAGTGTAGATCTGACCTTGAGACGAAGAAATCGAGTGGTTTCGCGCTCAAATCCTTGATGTTTTGACCTCAAAATGGATCTAGAAAATGTATTTTCGCAAAAATGGGGAAGAAGATGAAGCTTAGGCGTCAAAAATAGCTTTTGGGGGTTATTTAAGTAAATTTTCGGGTACAGGCCGAACTGGCGCTTAGGCACCGAATTCTGGCACCTAGGCGCCAGTCTCGCCTTTCAAAAAAAATTGTTTTTAAATTTAATTTTCCACCAAAATTCATAAATTCAACTTCCAATAACTCATATCAGAGTAGGGCTTCAATTTCTAACTTCCACAACATTTCTCAAAAATTTATAAAAAATAAATATTTAATCCACCAATCAAACTCACTAAATTCCATTTATAACCTTCAATATTGACTCAATACATTCCAGATAACTATTATATTTGATTCAAGTTCCTAATACACACTCAAACACAACAATTTCTAAGCAAAAACAACACACATTGAACATGAAAGCAAATACACAAACAAACATAATTGATTCTCTAAATCGATACAACGACTCAACAAACCATATAACTATCTCATTACCAGAATATTCTAATCTTCACAAGGGAAATTGTGTATTCCACTTGGAAAGAGCACTAACGCTCTCGGAAAATCCGTAGCCGTCTTTTCGTCAATCCACTTGTTCTTCGCATACATTTCAACTTGAGCATCTTGATAAGCCGCAAAATGATCAAATTGAAGTTTCATTTGCCATTCTAGATGTTCAACTTGATGAAACATCTCATGAAGGTGATCTTCAATGCTTTTAAACTCCGCTTCAAACTTATCCAAACGACGAGAAATTTTCTCTAAACTTACAACAATGAAACCATTGAAGTAGGGTTGAGGATCCTTTGAAACCTTGTCCCTAGCTTCTTCTCCATGATTTCTTCCTTCCATTTCTTCAAAAATTTCTCAAATCTCTCAAGAATGAAGTGCAAGGGACGTAACTTGGATTGCTTGATGGTTAGGGAAGAAGATAGATTGATTTAAAGGGAAAATCGTGTGAAAAACTGAAAATTTTTGGTTTTTGCACGACCCACTAACCATGGCGCTTAGGCACTGAATCTGGCGCCGGACCTATTGATACATAGTTGATTCTGGCGCTTAGGCACCGAATTCTGGTGCCTAGGCGCTGGAACTATGTTCAACTCCGTTTCGCCTAATCGTCTAATTTCAAAATTTTGTCCTCCAAGATAGGTAAATTATACTGGTAAAAGTAATTTAAACTCAATAACTCATATCGTAAACAATCATAATGAAGGTTAACTTGATCTCCTTTTTACTCATATTCAAAATAGAGTGATCCTATTTTTAAATCTTACACACTTCAAAATAATCTTCAGCCTAAGTCAACAAAGACTTATGAGCATCAAATTTTTCTAAAGTAATAAAAATTAATCAAGATCGAGGCATAACCTTACATTAAAACACAAAAACACTCATAAACAAAGATAATTATGGGTTGCCTCCCACAAAGAGCTTGGTTTAACGTCGTCATCCCGACTTAAGTAAATCTTTAATTAGGTTGACTCAATTCATAAGCCTCTTTATAAATCTTTTTAATATCTCCCAAATAAGGCTTCAATCTTACTCCATTCACTTTAAAAATGTTTCCTGTTTTGGGATCTTTAATATCCACATGTCCATAATGGTATACTTTCTCAACTAAATAGGGTCCAATCCATTTAGATCTTAATTTTCCAGGAAAAAGTTTTAAACGAGAGTTAAACAATAATACTTTTTGTCCAGGCTCAAAAATTTTTCCTGAAATTTTCTTATCATGCAACACTTTCATTTTCTCTTTATAAATTCTCGCATTTTCATATGATTCGTTTCTTATTTATTCCATCTCATTTAGTCGCAATAATCATTTTTCTCCTGCTTTATTCAAATTAAAATTAAACTCCTTTATCGCCCAATAAGCTTTATGTTCAAGTTCTATAGGTAAGTGACAATGTTTACCATAAATTAACCTAGTAAGGTGACATTCCGATTGGTGTCTTATAAGTCGTTCTATAAGCCCATAATGCGGAATCAAGTCTATCAACCCAATTTGTTGTTTTAGGATTAACAGTCTTCTCTAAAATTCTTTTAATTTCTCTGTTTGATACTTCAGTCATTCCACTAGTTTGTGGGTGATAAGCAGTTGCAATTCTATGTTTGATTCCAAATTTTTATAGCAATGATTGAATTTTTATATTCCTGAAATGACTTCCACCATTAGTGATAATTACCTTAGGCATTCCAAATCTTGAAAATATCATTTTCTTTAAAAATTTAGAAACACTTTTGGAATCACAAGTTAGTAAAGCAACAGCCTTCAATCCACTTTGAAACATAATCAACTGCTAATAAAATATAAATTTTTCTAGATGATGGAACAAATGGTCCCATAAAGTCTAAACCCCATATATCAAAAATTTCAACTTCCAATATATAGTTTAAAGGCATTTCATCCTTCCTAAATATATTTCCCATCCTTTGACATCGATCACATGTTTTCACATATTATCTCACATCTTTAAATAAGGTAGGCCAATAAAATCTAGAATTTAAAATTTTAAATGCAGTTTTATCTATGCCAAAGTGTCCTCCAAAATCAGAATCATGACGTTTTTGAATAATAACAAAAGTTTCCTCATAAGGTACACATCTTCGAATCATAGAATCTTTCAATTTTAAATAAATGAGGATCTTCCCAAATATAATATTTAGCATCATATTTAAATTTCTTAATAAATTTGTTATCCAAGTCATAAGGCAAAATATTGCTAACTAAATAATTAACAATATCAAGATACCAAGGTGTTTTGCATCCTCGAATAACATATAAAGATTCATCGTGAATTTCTCATTTATATTTTCTTCCGAAACAATATCATTTTGAATTCTGCACAAATGATCAAGCAATTTGGTTTTCGGCCTTTTCTATCTACTATTCGAAAATAAAATTCTTGTAGAAGTAAAACCCATCTTATAAGTCTAGGTTTAGAATCCTTCGTAGATAATAGATATTTAATAGCAGTAATGATCAGCATGAACTATGCATTTAGTACCAAGAAGATAAGGTCTAAATTTATCAAAGGCATATACTATAACTGAAGCTCTTTCTCGCAATAATAGTGTAATTTCTTTTTGTTTCAGTGAGAGTTTTATTAGCATAATATACAACTTTGAAAATTTTCTCATATTTTTGTTCTAATACAGCTCCAATTGCAAAATCACTTGCATCACACATTAATTCAAAAGATTTATTCCAATTAGGTGCAACAATGATAAAGTGCAGATTATTAATTTTTCTTTTAGAATATTAAAAGCATTAATACATTCTTTATTAAATTCAAATTTTGCATCTTTTTCTAATAAATGACAAAGAGGTTTAGCAATTTTAGAAAAATCCTTTATGTATCTTCTATAAAATCCAAGCATGTACCTGAAAACTTCCCACATCAAGAATAATAGTAGAGTGGTCGCAATTCAGCAATAATTTTCACTTTTGCTCGATCTACTTCCATCCCTTTTGTGATACTTTGCGACCTAAGTACAATGCTTTCAGCGACTCATGAATCGACATTTTTCTCGCTAAGAACTAAATTTGTTTCTTCACATCTTTTCGAACTTCGCTATATTTTCCAAACAAGATTCAAAAGAAGTTCCAAAGATTGAAAAATCGTCCATGAATATTTCAATTCCTTTGCCAATCAAATCACCAAATATTGACATCGTACATCTTTGAAAAGTTGCAGGTGCATTACATAAACCAAAAGGAATTCTTCTGAAAGCAAATATTTCATAAGGACTTGTAAATGTTGTCTTTTCTTGGTCCTCAGGAGCAATAAGTAATTGATGATAACCAGAATATCCATCCAAAAAACAGAAATATGAGTGTCCAGCTAATTTATCGAGCATTCGATCCAAGAAAGGTAAAGGAAAATGATCCTTTCTAGTGGCTTTATTTAATTTCCTATAGTCAAAAAAAATTTGTCATCCAAGAATCTTGTCTTGTAGGAATAAGATCATTTTTATCATTAACAATGACAAGCTACACCTCCTTTCTTCGAACACAATGAATATGACTAATCCATCGACTATCCGAAATAGGATAAATAATACCGACATCTAACCACTTAATAATTTCTTTTTAACAACCTCTTTCATGATAGGATTTAATCTTCTTTGTGATTCTATAAGTAGGTTTAAAATTTTCTTCCATTAAGATTCTATGCATGCAAATGGAAGGGCTTATTCCTCTTATATCAATGAATAGTCCGACCAAAAACTTTCTTATAATTCTTTAACACACCTAAGTAGTTTTTCTTCTTAATCTTTACTCGGCCGTAAGAATTAATAACAGTAAAGTTAACGAATTTACAAGAAACACATATTTTAAATGGGAAGGTAACATTTTTAATTCCCGTTCGTGGCTTTTTTAATCGATGGTAAAAGTATATCATTTTGAGTTATGTCTAAAGTTTCCCAATTATCTTTAATAAAATGAGTCTCTTTTTCTTCTACTACTTCATCTTTATCAGTTAAAAATTTAAATTTTTCTTCAGAAATGACTTTACACTTTTCTTGATAATGTTTTTCAATTAAATAATCAATTATATCCATTCGATAACATTTCTCTTTATCGTGTACTTCATCGATTTAAGAACATCGAATTTAATTTTCGATCATTAAATCTCATGGTTAGTTCTCCCTTTTGCACATCAATCAAAACTCGTCCGGTAGCTAGAAAAGGTCTCCTTAAAATAATAGGTATCTCTTTATCTTCTTCCATATCAAGTACTATGAAATCTACAGGGAAGATAAATTTATCCACTTTAACAAGGACATCCTCTATAACTCCTTTAGGATAAGTGATGCATCTATCACTAACCGAAGGGTTACAATGGTGGGAGTAATATCTCCTAAATCCAATCTTCGAAAGATAGAAAATGGCATGAGATTAATACTTGCTCCTAAATCACATAAAGCTTTTCCACAAATTTTTTCTCCAATAAGACAAGGTATAGTGAAACTTCCAGGATCCTTAAGCTTTTCGGTAATTTCTTTTGAATTATTGCATCGCATTCTTCACTTAATGCAATAGCTTTAAAAGCTTCAAATTTTCATTTTTTGTTTAAAATATCCTTCATAAATTTTGTGTAAGTTGACATTTGTTCCAAAGCTTCAAAGAAAAGGTATGTTAATAAGTAAGTTTCTTAAAAATTTCAAAGAACTTAGAAAATCGATGATCTAATTTCGTTGTTTAAGTCTTTGAGGAAAAGGTGGTGTGGTTTTTCAACTTCCACATTAACAAGTATAACGACTCGATCTCGATCAGGAGTAAGAATTTCTTTAGGTTTTTCAATCTCTTCAACCTCAATCTCTTTTTCAATTTCATTCTGCACTCTTTCTTTTAATTTCTTTCCACTTCTAAGTTGCACAGCTTTAACTTGTTCATGTTCTTTTCCAATTTCTTTTGGATTAATTTCAACATTACTAGGAAGTGTTTCTACAGGTCTGTTATTAATTAAAGTGGCAATTTGCCCCATTTGATTTTCAATATTACGAGTAGCAGTATTTTGATTTTGTAATTGATTATTCATTTGTAAAATTAATTCTTCTATCGATAACTTTTTCTCGTCGATTATTAAATTCGGGAGGTTTATAATTCGAATTAACTCGATTATTCCAATTTCCAAGTGGGATGAGATCGATTATTACCCTATTGTTGTTGTGAATTATTCTAGTTAAAATTAGGATGATTTTTCCACCCAGGATTATAATAATTTGAATAAGGATTATTTTTACTTGCAATAGCTTGTAAAGTTTCAATAGTTCGAGAATCTTCAATATTAGCAGAAGTTATTATACGAAATATTAATCGCAAAATTATCTAATTTCTGTAGACATCGTCGCAACTCGTGAAACTAAGATAGAAAAGGCTTCAAGATTCATGAATACTTGCCATCTTTTTAGGATTAATCATTTCGTAAGGCCATTGAAAATTGTTATTAGTCATTTCTTCAATTAAAGTATAAGCTTCTTCAAATGATTTAGACATTAAAGAACCTCCAAGAAGAAGATCAATAATCGATTTTAAAGATTCAATTAATCCATTATAAAATGTTTGAATAATCAACCAATCAGAGTAAAGCATTGATGAAGACATTTTCTTAATAGCTTCTTAAATCTTTCCCAAGTTTCATATATTGTCTCCCGTCAAATTAATCGAACGAAGTAATATCATTTCTTAATTTAGCAGCTTTAGAAGGAGGAAAATATTTAGCAAGGAATTTTTGTGCCATTTCAACCTCATGTTTTAATGTAACCGACCGCTAATGAGTTTAATCACATCTTCGCTTTATCTCTTAAAGAAAAAGGAAAGAGACTAAGTCTAATAAAGCATCATCGAAATATTGTTATATTTAAAGGTAGCACAAAGTTCTAAAAACTAACAAGATGTAAATTTGGATCCTCATTCTGGTGATTCACTAAATTGATTGTTTTGCACCATTTGAATAATAGACGGTTTAAGTTCAAAAGAATTAGCATCTACAGTAGGAATTTAAATACTACTATGAAGTTCATCAACTATAGGGTTAGCATAATCCCTTGATGTTTTATAAACATTTTGATCATTAAGTTCAATTGAATTTTATAAAGTAGCCATTTCTTGAAATTTTTGAATTTGTTTTCCCTTTTTAATTTTTCTAATTGTTCTTTCTAATTCAGAGTCTAAAGGTATTAATCCTTCAGAACCAAATCTTCGCATAAAACAAGCAATAAAATATATATCTCTTTTTTTTATAAGAAAATTTATACTATTCTATTTCTTTCTTCCCCAAAGAACGGCTCCAAAAACTTGACCCGACCCGCAATAATGCAAGAATATTCGCTTCCAAAAGATAGCCAAAAACTCGACTTAATTTATAAATAACGGCTAGTGTATAAAATAAAAAATGATCTAAATTTAGAAAATATTTTTACACACTGTGAGTACTATGCAAGTATACGTATCGTTTCAAGTAATATAGGTCTTCGAAACAAAAACTCCAAGATCGATCCCACATGGGAAGAATTATAGTGATAAATTTTCTAAATAAATAAAAAAAATATTTTTATCTTTTAATTTAATTATAAATTACTATTAATTTACTAGATGCAAATAAAGAAAACAATAATAAGGAAATGATTTATGAAAACTATATAAAATAAACAACTTTCTTTCCTTCAATTAATCTAAGATTTTTAAGATAATTTAATATTCGTTGGAGAATTTGATTTATGGTATTGTGCCAAATAGAAGCATTCCTATTCTTTACCCTTTCGATCCGAGAGCAAAGAACATCAGCTAATTTACGTATCGAGTCCGGATGTATTGTTAGTAGAATCGGGTTAATCTAGGCTCACACTTCAGATATCCAAGGGTGGTTATGGTCACCTACTAGTGACCCTTTCCTAATCTATAAATCAAATTATAAGAATTTATTTTGTCACTCTAAAAACTTATCAATTCTACGCCCTTTAAATCTTATCTTTCTATTTATTTGCACTTCACCTTGAATAGCCCGCACATGACTTTCGACTACCCAAGGATTCATGTGATATTTACAAGTTAAGAGTTCTTCTCCTTCAAGGTCTCAAAACTCTTCAACAGGTTTTAACAATTTAAAAGGTCAATTTAAAAAGTAAAGTAAGATCAGGTATTAATGTCATCACAATATTTTGAAAATATTTTGAATTTCAATTCTTCATCGAATCTTTATATTATCTTATCTATCTCTTCATAATCAAGGAAGAAAGTAAACTAACTACTCGTAACACATTGAAAATAAACAAGAAAACATAATAAATAAACTTTCAATAAAATATAAAAATACTTATCTCAAATATTTCTTCTACAGATCTTCCGATTCCTACCGACTCCACAATGTAATGAACTCCGTATGCAACAACTTGAAAATAAACTCACTAAACTAAACAAAAGTGGCCCTAAATTTCTCTCTCATTTCTCTCTCAAGGATGAGAGATCCTAAAGTGGATAAGAGAAAGGGTTACAATGGGAGGGGCATGTTTTCTCGAAGAAATGGACCCCTATTTATAAGGCTTCAAGGGTTGTCTCGAGGCACCTCTTCAAAACACGTCCACATTCAATGAATCTTCTGAAGGTCTGGTCCGGCGCCTGGCGTCGGAATCTGCGCCAGCGCCGGACACCGCGTCCAGCTTCTTCGCACCTCTTCACTTCGGCTCTCACCTCTTCGAGATTAAAACCATTTTGGAGCGTCCAAATGCAATGTATCACATGTCCTATTATCAAGGAACAATTGCCAGTCTTCTAGAATGTCCAATAACCGCTCACTTCGTCAAAATAACCGATCAAACGTTGTCAAAAACTTGACAGTTTTTGTATCAACTTTTGGCGCCTAAGCGCCAAGCCATATTTTTTTATACTTTTTGTATTTTGCTCCATTTTTGCTCATTTTTTCTCCTTTTTCCTTTTTAGACCTTTTTACATCACCTACATCCAAAAACATAAAAAATATCTTTCATTAAAGCATAATATCCTTAGAAATTAATAAGAATTAAGACATAAAGAAATATGTATTTTTTTATAGATCATCATACTATGATATAAAATGACATTTTTCTTTTGTGTTTGAAAAGAGAATTGCAATGAAAGCTAGAGAAAAATAATGTATTTGCGCATTCTAAATAGTCAGCCTTGAGGTTTATAATTTTTTTTCTACATCAAGAGTTCTATAGATATAAAGAAATATATATATATATATATATATATATATATATATATATATATATATATATATATATGATGTCGTCGTTTTGCTCTCGTTGGGATATCACCGCATGGCGAACCCTAGTGTCTGATCCTCTGTTCTTGGCGTCAAGTTCTACTGTTCGCTCCTCGGACCCTCGCGTTGTCTTCATCGTCAGCTCTGGGAGGTGCTCATGTCTTCCTTGAGTTCGTGCTTCCTATTCTTCTCGATTGTTCTCGCGTCGTCTGCTTTCGCTGGCAGCTGACTCGACAGCTGTTGCTCTGCTTGACAGCTGCGCTTCTCTGGCGTTTGCTCAATAGCTGGGCTCGTCCCGTCAGCTGTTGTTCTGCTCAACAGCTGCGCTTTTCCTGTCGTCTGCTTTGGCTGGTGGTTGAACTAGGGTCGTTCCTGCAGACCCTTCAGTGGGACTCGCACAGCTGCAACAATTGTCGCAGGTCGTTCTTACGCCGACGCCCTCGCCGGTGATAACCCCGCTCGCGCCCTCTCACGTTCCAATATATTCCCGCAGAGATACCACGATGCGTTTGCGCAAAGCATTGAAACTGAGTTTCTCAAAAAGGCATCCCGTAAAAACGGAAAACCTGCAATCTTCCTCACCGAGGCAGAGATCTCCACCCTAGATGCACCCTGTCGGCTGTTTTTAGAAGGTAACTTCCTCTACGGAAATCCCAAACTTGAACTTATCAGAAAGGAATTTGAGCAAATGAAGTTGAATGGAAGTTGGAAGATTGATAGATTGGATGGGCGACACGTTCTCATCCAATTAACAGATGATGGAGATTACACTCAAGTATTTGCTCGAAGACTCATTCGAATAGACAATTAGGTGATGAAAGTGCTAAAATGGATGGTGGATTTTGCTCAACGTACTGAGCCTCCCATCATCCCTATTTGGTTTTGCTTTCCAGACCTGCAGGTTCACCTTTATGAATAAGAGCTTCTATTCACTTTTACAAAGATCTATCGCACACCACTCCAAACTGACCCGCCTATAGAGCATCTGACTCGAGCTGAGGCTCAAATACTGATAGAACGAGACATTACACTACCTTTTCTGAGAGAGATATGGATTGGTACACAGCATCAGGGATTCTGGCAACCAGCAGAACTTGAACAGATACCTTTTTACTGTACCCACTACCGCATGTTTGAACACTCTCCTCATCAGTGTTACCACTTGCATCCAAACCTCAAACCTCCATGCCTAAATACTACTGGATCGCACATTTCTGTGATGGGTATACCGCCTTCCTCACCGCCTGTCATAACTACTATTGTTACAGAACATGTTGAGAAGGATCGACTCTTGGAGGAGTGTCAGGTAGTTGCCACTGGTAGGCAAGAGGAGGCCACTTCTTAGCCTTCTTCTACTAGTGAAGCTATACTATCAGCTCAGGTACCCACCACTTTGGAGGGAGATCAGACTCCCCACCATGACTTGTCAGAGGCTAGGGAAGAAACAAACATTCACATTTTGATGACAAAAAAGGTGCCTACTACTACTGAAGAAGAACTACTGCCTCACAGTAGCTTGGTTGTCCTACCCGCTCAACGGGTAGGAGATCCCCTTGAGGTCGAAAACTGTCCTACACAAATGCTGGCACCTATCGCTGCAACTGTATTTCCCACTACGGATCAGACTGTCCAGTTCTCTAAAGAAGAATGGCAAGTATATACTTCCCGACGGAGGAAGAAAGCTGGAGGTACCATTCAATTTGGAAAATTCTTGGATGATACTGTGGTCTCTCTGGTAATGGAGAGTCACTTCAGAGTTTAATTCATGGGTGCGCTACAAGAATCTGTGGAAGAGGAGGGTCTAGCCGACCTAGTCATTAGACCATGCTTATCTGCATGTTTTTCATTCGTTCTGTAATTTGTTTTCTTTTGTTTGTGCAATATTGCATTTGTGTCTTATGAGTAGAGCTCCATCTATTGGGCCCCCTCATATTACTACTTTTGTACTCATTTTTATTTCAATGAAATAGGCCCAGGACGTCTTTAATATATATATATATATATATATATATATATATATATATATAGTGGTTCATTTTTTATTAAAATGGATATCTTCATATGGAAAATATGATATCCATTTTAATAAAAAAATGAACCGCTATATACATATATATATAAAGTGGTTCATTTTTTATTAAAATGGATATCTTCATATGGCAAACATGATATAAATGAAATTGGCATATAATTAAATCACATCCAATCAACTTTTTATTTATATTTGCACAAGATTAAATGAAATTTGCTTCACTAAAAAATTTGAATTTATGCATGCATTGAGAATTTTAATTAAAACTTGAAAGAGAATAAACACATTTAAGTCCTAGATTTGTCTAAGTGAGTTATGCCATTGTTTGCACAATTCAAAGCTTAATCGAGTCTAGAAGACAAGTTTGATGCATATGCACTAGATCCAAAACCTGGAAGCCCAAGACAAACAACCCAATAGAAAACCAAATGCCTTAGCACGTAGTTTAAGTGCCCAAGCGCCAAAGTCAACCGAACAAATAGATAGGATTATGTGTATGTGCTAGATTCTAGTGCATGTATTAGAACGAGAATTTATTGAGTGGTGTTTTAGATATAGGATTTATTGAGCTTTTAGAATTTTTGTTTGAAATCTGGTAAACAATAGGTGGTGTGTGTGAGGTGGTAGGCGAAGGTGTGGGTGTGTGTAACAGGTATAAATGGTAGATATTGAAAGGATGTTGAAAGCATTTCTATTAGTAGAGGGGTGGTTTTGAGTTGTGCTAAGTGATGTATTTCATTTTTGACAATGTGTGAAGGACTGATTAACTGGAGAATTTGAGGTTAGAACTAGGAGAAGGGGAGGAGCATGAGATTTTGTGGTTGTTGAAGTAGTTTGTCTAGTTGAAGCATTGGGTAAAGTATTCTCAACGAAAAGTACATATCTTGAGATGATGATTTGATTGGTGGTTGTATCTAGATAATAATAGCCTTTGTGAATTATGAAGTAAATGAGAAAACACATTGAGAAGCTCATGTTGATATTTTGTTTGGTGGGCTTGGTTCCTACTAGGAAAAGCTTAAAAATCCAAATGAATAATGGTGTGAATAGTTGAGTTTTCAGTTATGTTGAAGGAAATAAGCAGGTTCATTCTAGTAGTTTGGGAGGGGAGTCTATTTACAAGATAGAATGTGAGAGAGCATAACCCCATAGAGAATGTGTAGGGTTAGTTGCTGAAAAAAGTGTGTGACTGATGTAAATGAGGATTCATGCTTACGTTTAGCAACACCATTTTTTCAGGTGTATGTGGACAATTGAGGTGAAGGATAATGTCAAGGGACTAAAGATAGTAATTAAAGGGTTTAGAGTTGTCTTTTACTTCCCAATTTGTTCGGAGATATTGAATGTTGTTCTGAAATTAAGTGACATCCATTTATGAATAGAAACAAATATGTGTATTGTTTATGTGTTGATCAACATTAAAAAGTTTCAATTATGTCCATAGTAATCATCAATGAAAATATCATAGCATTTGTAGTATGTGGATTGAAATAAAGCAAGGCTAATACATCTAAATGAACTAAGGTGAGTATTTTTTAGCTACTTGAATTAAGAAAATGTAACTTATATCTTTTTGAAGCCTTACAAGAGTTGCAAAAAGAACTAAATTTTAGGTTATTTAAAGATTTATTTTACTTAGAAATGGTTGATATGATCGTGGGTCCGGGTGACCCAAGCATTGGTGTGAGAGATTGGTTAAAGTTATTGTGGAGCGGAATGCACGAGGAGGCGCCACTAGATAAAGGATGCTCCTATCATGACCTTTAAAAGGGACTTGGTTTAGTGTTCTATCCTTGATTTAAAAAGCCATAGAAGCCAAAGTGAATGTAGGAATTATTATTAGCGGTTAGGTGATGGACTGAGAGAAGAATGTGAGAGAAAGACATATAGAAGTAATCAAGATAGAAGAAGCTTACAAGTTGGTGAAGGAAGAATGCCTCTAGCTGTACACAAAGATGGGAAGTGAGTAGTCAACTCCAATGGTGATTTAGTTTGGACATTTATATTCGGTAACTTGTTATAATTGAAACTATCGTAAGTTGAAATGGGAAGATGTGTTCATGTTAAAGAGCTAGTCGACTATGGTAGATGATAGTTCTGCTACTAGAGCTATGGTGTTTTTGGATGATAATTAAGAACATGCTAGATTTGTACATTTCCAACAAACAATCAGATAGTGCTCAAATTTTCCATGAATTTAACTGACCAGGGAAGATCTAATGTTGTTTTCAGTATTATGGTTGTTGAGTGATCGACGAGGATACCATGACAATAATGGGTTGTTTGATGTCCTCGGTCTCTATAAGAAACAAATTCCATAGGTGAGGATGTCTAATGTTTAGTGGATTTCTCATAAAGGTTGATTTTCTCACTTCAGAAAAAATAATAAAGATCATCTTGTATGACAATTTCGAATGATTTGATACGTAAGGAGAGTGCATTGAGGATGTTGAGGACTATGTCTTTGACATCAAGCTTGGTTCTTGTTGTAAGCAGCTAATCCTCGGGTGATTTTTATTGAGTTATCGAGTCATTATGATGTTCTTCATCGTGGGATAGTATAGTTCATTTTTTAGTTGTATTACCTTAGAATGTTTTGTTCATTAAAGACATTTGGTCAATGTGTCCCAGGTTGCGATGGGGGCTAGGGATAAAATACGACGTAGGATTGTAAGGGATATGATTGAGTAGAGAGAAACTAAGAGAATTTGCTCTATGAGTTTCAACATAGTGTAGCGTAGTTTAGTAGAAGATTGAGCAATAGAATTCCAGAGAATTGAGTGGGGGCAGATGCGTCATCTAAGAATGCAACGATTTTATTTTGTTGTAATGGTTGTGTTAGCAAAGGATCTGATGTTAGTAGCGAGGAAATTTAAAGAGGGCAAGGGTATGGGGATTGTTTGCTAGATAATTGATTGTCTTGTGCTTTTGATCGAGATGAGAGATGAGAGATGAGAGATGAGAGTGAGTGAGAGAGAGAGAGAGAGAGAGAGAGAGAGAGAGAGAGAGAGAGTGAGAGAGAGAGAGTATTCTATTAGACTATAGATGCTCTCATACCATGATAACTTGCATAAAAATTAAGTTTGTAGATTATAATTATAATAACTCCTCATATCTGAATCATTGCAATATTACTACATATAGCAGCATATGCAATGTTGTGATAATGTATGGTTGTGATTTAGATAGGTGATTATTATAAAACCAATAAGTCACAAGAACCGCTCGTTGTTTTTTATACGCTGATCCGCTGTGCGTGCAACGTTCATACAAAGATCGTTTCAATAATTTTTGCCTATAAAACATATATTCATTTATTTTCACATACTATTTCCACTTACCATATAATATTATTCCACTTGATTTTGCGTAGGCTGTTGTATTAGACTTGAGATCACATTCGAATTTATTAAATGGATACACGTAGAGCAAAATTTTGACCCTCCGATTTATTTATTATTTTTTTAGAACTCGTTTTATTTAAATTTATTAATTCTTTAGGCTAAAATCGGTAGACAGTACGTTATCGTACTAAACTTAAGAAAAGCATTGGATTGTGGAGGTTTAATAAAGTTCAACATTTATCCTGATAATTTGACTTAAAATAACTTACATTCATAGAAATTAAAAGCAAGCATATAGTATTTAAAGATATTTTTCTATAAAATATTAATAACTCTGAAAAATGTCAATTTACATCCTAAACAAATTTTGAAATTAATACCAGAGTAAACCAGAGACTACAAACAGTTCTCTAGAAGGGAAACCAATCAACTGTATACCAGAGTAGAATTGGATAGCTTCAAAATAAATAGGATTGGGAGAAAGATAACAGAGACTACAATTTAATTATATTAAAAAAAAAGAAAATGCCTATCTCCATTCTTTAAACAAAAAAATAATAATAATAAAAATCAAAGAGGCAGAATTACCAATTCGAAGAAATTTGCTACAATCCCGCCCCAAAATCCCACAAATGCAGGCCACTGTCCTCCGCCCAAGCCGCCACGTATCGATCACTGGCCGCAACCGCTCTAACCTCTCCAACCCTTTGCCGAAATCCATACAACAATTCACCCGTCGTGGCATCCCAAACCCTACCCCCTCCTCCCCCAACCCACATCATCACAAATCCCCAATTCATGCATCCGATAACTGCCCTACCCCTCGCCGCCCCTTCCTCCCCCCTCCTCCTCCCCACCACCCCAAACCTGCATACCTCTTCCAATGTCCTCCCCACCCTAACCATCGCCACCCGCCCTCCATCCACTACCACCACCCTCCCATCGCTCGCACCCAAAGCATCCGCTGCCGCCACCCGCCTCAGCTCCATCTCAGCAATCACTTCCACCTCCCCCTCCCCGTCAACGCTCACCGCCTGCAGTCGAGAGCTAGTGCATCCAATCACCACCCCTGACTCCGCCACACACGCCCGAGCCACCGACGGCCCGCTGATGTCCGCCAACATATGCCAGCCAGCGACAGAGTCAGCATCCGTGAGAGACCCGCCGGCATATACCTCCTGCTCTGTCTCCCCGTCCCACACCCGCCATGACCACCCCGGCGCCCCAGCAAAAAGCCCCACCCACCACCTCCCATCGCCAACGAAATCCACAAGAGTGCCGTTCTCTACAGGGTCGCCGGCACGGGCACGGCGAGCCACAGCATTAAAAAGATTGTTGTCATCAGCTATGGCCACAACGCCAATGTCACCGTCCTGGGATGCGAACGCCAGCTGATGGCGGAGAAGAACTATGCCCGAGATGGAGGTGGAGAAGTGACCCAAACGGTCGCGATGTAGATGGAGGTCGCATAAGGCGTGTAGAGAGGCTGTGGGAAGATTGTAGAGGCGAACGGATCCGTTGCTAAAGCCAGCGGCGAGGTGGCGGTCGGACAATGCGAGACGGCGGCAATACAGGGTGGGGGAGATAGGTGGATGTACGTGGGCGTGAAAGCAGCGACCGGCGCGGAAGTTGGCAGCGGTTCGATGGAGAGAGATAAACTCCTCGCGCCAGGAAGGGAAGCGGCGGCGGTGGAGCGTAGACCACACTCGTCGGGTGAGCTCCTGCCACAGGAATTCCGAGAGGGAGATGGCTCGCCAAGCCGAGCAGACCTGCAGCGCACCAAGTTTTTAGTGCTTCCATTAGACCAAAAATTATTATGTGCGGATATCATAGACATGAGAATTTTGTCGTATGTTAAATACAACCAGTACAATTATTAAGACAATGACCAGACACCATAAAGAATCTGTCTGCTATATTGAGTGAGGATTTAGATAATATCGACATTTTATTTTGATGTAAACATTTTTTCTGTAAATAAATCCTTGCAAAATAAGAATGTCCATTTATAGTGCTTGGTCATAATTGATGATTTGCAATTCATAAGCCTGCATAATTATCAAAGTATCGCATCACGGATATAAAAGAGTTGCAAGTCCGAACTCATAACACATATATCAATAGGTTTGTATTTGATTCCGATGAAATTTCTGTGCATTTAAATGAATAAAATTCAATGCGCATCAAAAACGTTATTGACTGAAATTAGCCAACGTGCATATATTTTTCATAAGTGATATATGAGAGATGATTAGTAATTTTCTTATGGTTATTGAATGATGGACCGGGTTCAAATTGTGCAACTAGTCAGCTCTGTCAGGAGCTAAATTCATCCAGGAGAACTATTAAATTTGTCCAGCTAAACTTGTCTATGAGATAACTAAATTCATCAAAAAGCAGAACTCGAAAGAACATCTAAAATCATCCAGTAATGGAATTCGTCCAACAACTAAACTCCTCCAAAAGAACAATTGAATTTCTCTAACAGCTGAACTTACCCAAAATAATAATTAAGTTCATCCAAGAGCAGAAGTCATCCATAAGAATGATTAAATTTGTCCAACAACTTAACTCATTCAGGAAAACAACTCTCTTAACAAGAGAGTTCTTCCAAAATAACACTCTTAAAACAATTTTCGCAAACAACTCATCCCATAGCCGAATTGGCTGACAGAAATATTATCAAAAGTAGAATATCAAAGATGAGTGAGCAATGCTTACCACGGTAAGACAATCTTAGGATAAAACAAATTATGCATTCTACCTGAAGAAGAAAATATAATAGATCAATGATCTCTTAGCATTCAAGTATAAAAAAAACTTCAAGTAAAATAAATACTTCATTTATAATGTATAAGCAGAATCCTCTCTAAATAAGGATGAGCATTATGAAAAAAAAGGGGACGGAGAGTGACAACGGCATTAATAAATTTCATCATCCGACACAAATCTCGAAATAATCTTTTGAGCAAAAAATATCCAAGCATCAATTAAAAGTCATCTAGGCTTTGTTTTTGACAAATTTACAGTCAATCTAACTAATTGGACGAGGCGGACACAATAGTATCAAAATTGATCCAATGCAACTCAAATCAAGCTCAGACTAATCCATTAAACCATATTTGGAAGCTTTCCTAGAATATTCGAGCGTCTCAACAGAACCCAAGATAGCTCAATTTCAACATCGTTAAGACACTCAAATGTCTCAAGATCGCTCAATTTCGACGTCGCTATTGGTCGCGGCACGTTCCTAGTACAAATTTATTCGCAGGTCAAAGTTGTAACCTGGGAGATATTCAAACCCTTTCCCGTCTGTGGGAGAAGTGATTGTCGTAATCATCAACTTATAGTAGATTTTTACAACTAGGTCAAGCCCCATGATTTTTTCCTTTTACAGGTTTTCCACATAAAAAATTTATGGTGTCTCTACTGATTATTTTCTTTTATCTGAATGTGTGTTGAATCTTCAAGCAATGCTAAGATGATAATTCATTACTCTACCGCCGTAAATTTTCTAGCATGCATTAGTATGGCACAATCAGTGGGAAATGAAGCAAATTCGACATTGTCTTCAACTCTAAGACACCGAGCCACTACTTCATTTCTCAATGATGTACATCATCCAATTGGAGAAGGAACTTCATTTGTATCTTGAAGATCATCTATGGAGCATTCTTCAATATGGGGGGCAACTTTAATGCAGTCTCAAAAGGTAATGCACGTAAACGTCCCGGGCACTATTGTAGTAGGGTTATCATCTCGAAACCTATTCAGACATAAAGCCATTCATAACTTCTTTCAGGCTGGTGACGACCTTCACTATAATCTTGAAAGTTCATTCACGTTAACGTCGCGAGCATGATTTTAGTGGGGTTATCTTCTCAAATATTATGCAAATACGAAGACTTTCAAAAGTTTTTCCAAGCTAGGGAGAGGGGGGGGGGGGGTGGGAGGCAACATTCAGTGCTACCTCGAAAGCTTGTCCACGTTAACATCCCGGGGATGATTATAGTTGGGTTGTCTTCTCACGAACTATTCAGACACAGAGTTTTACAACTTCTTCCAAACTGGGGGATAACCTTCTTTGCAGTATCAAAAGATCGTTTAAGTTAACGTCTCAAGAATTACCTTGATAGTGTGGTCATCACACATTTTGTTTAGACAATTCATTGAAAGCCGCTCCTAGACTATGGGCAATTTTCATCGCAAATAATGCTTCCTCAACGTCGCCTCATCGTACTATAGTTCTTCTACCAGATCATGAAGTTGACCTCATCAATGCTCGATACATGGGTTGTTTTACAAGTTCATGTGGAAAACTCCCTTGTTGGGGATAAAAGATTCAAAAGCAGCAACTAAGAAGTTGTAAAAGATTATCCTTAAGTATAACTACATTCATATTTACTAAAAACATATGATCTATAGTAACCTATGTTCCAATCTCAAGAAACAGGGAACATTTCTCACATCTCACTCAAGAATTAATCGTCCCAATGAGACTCTAGTCGATTCCTTCCATTACAGGCTACAATCGTCAGGCAAAAGTTTTTACATATAGCCTTGGATAAATCAAAAATCCTTGGTGGATTTCCTTCGACCTCTTCTATAATGGGTTACGGTTTTCAAGCAATGACTTCGACCAACAACCTAGGATAAACCAAACATCCTTAGTGAATTTCATATGACTTTGTCCGTTACGAGTTAATGTCGTCGAGCATCTCCGGTTATATAACCCAGAACTAGTCTTACATCCTTAAAGGATCCGCTTTTCAGCCATGCCCGGGAAGTTAAGGTCAGGAGGCAAGTCTCGATGGAAAGCTACCATGCCCCTAGAAGTCGAGCTCATAAGACAAGACTCGATGAGAAGGCATGGTACATTTCGAAGTTAAGCCCAAGGTTGAGAAGACACAACAACCTCAAAAATAACATAAAAGATGTACAATGAAACATGTTACCATCATCTACAAATGACACATCAGACAATTGAAATTCTAAAAAGATCAGCATATACTTGTACAAAGTCTACAACAAATCAGCCCATCTTAGAGGAGAGTCGGCATTGCCTTCCAAAAATCCAATACTTTGCTTCAGGTGGTCTCTAGGTATGCTTACCACAGAAGCAAGAAAATCTCCTCTTCAATGCGCGATATGAAAACTCTAGTATTTCTTCGTCTCCATTGGAATGCATAATAAGAAAAAAGCAAGAAAATCCCGAGGCACTAGCCGAGCAGGGATGGAGATAACTTTCTTCTCAGCAGCGCGAAAGAAGAATTCATTTGTTTCTAATAAGTAGAACAGGGATAACTTTCGTCTCCACCATATCACGAAAGAAGCTCTCGTTCTTGCCAGCTAAATAAAACGAGACATCTTTCTTCTTTTGGGAAATCACAAATCATTTACTAAATAGAGATGGGGACTCTACCTCCGCCATATTCTTCGTGCATATTTATAGCCTCAAAAAACTATATGTATTTATGACAAAAAATAAATTCAGTAATTTTAAAAAAAATATTTTCAATCTGCCTTAATTTTCATATCATTCTACCTTTCGGCTTCCACTTATGGCATTCTATCTCCAAAATTCATTTAATAAAAAATGAAATCCAAATTATGCTTCGAATTCCAGCCACCACCCACTTACACTTCCTATCACAAAATTATCACACATACATCACAATAAATTTACTTTCCTACCATCTCACGATTTCTAAGAAGGAGGAAGGACAAGCTAGATAAGAAGAAAACACCTTTTCCATTTAGGGCAGAATAATTATTTTGGTTATAGAATAGGTATTTATTCTTCTTGTTGTGCACTAAAAAATTCACGACGAAGAGTAATGAATTTGTTTCTTAGCGTTGCTCGAAAATTGAACACACACTCAGACAATAAAAGACAACCAGCAGAGACATCATATGTTTTTTTTGTGAAAATCATAGGGTCTAACCCAATTGTAAAAATATATTATAAGTTGATAATTACAACAACCACTTTTCGCACAGGCAAGAAAGGGTTAGAATATCTCTTAAGTTGCAACGTTCACTTGCAGATAAATTTGTTGCTAGGAAAGGGCGGCGAGCGATAGCGATCGGCGGCTGCCGGCAGGTAGTGGTCTGCGACAGTCTGTGGTGGTCAACGACAGGAGTGATGCTGGACTTTAACTCCTCAAAGATTCATGCTCTTTTTCTGGCATCAGGCTCTCCCCCTCATAAGATGGATGAGACACTTTTTATATACTTCTAGTTGCAATTAATGCAGGAATATGAACCTTTGATCGGATGACTCAGTGGCTTCCCTAGTTGGCGGCATTTGATATAGGGAGTGATGCTAGAAATATGAACCTTTGATCAGACGACTCAGAGGGCTTCCCAAGATCAGGCGGTGTTTGAAGGACATCTGAGTGTCTTAACGATGTCGGAGTTGAGAGATCTTGGGCTCATTCGATTCGACCTGTCGAGATGCTCGATTCAACAATGAGCTCGCAGGGTTCAACATTAGTTTTTCTTCCAAATATCCTTAGAAAACTTTCAAATATTGTTTCATGGCATTCTTTTAGTGTTTGGCATAGATCATAACATAAATGAGAAGAGAAAAAGGTTCAAGAGTTGCGACTTTGGTAGATTTCGTTATTAGATAGTTAGTTTACTAAAGATGTTTATAAATGTTCATCCTATGTTGTTGACCAATATATTTTAGGAAAGAAATAATCTTCAAGAGTTGAACATCAAAAATGGTTATCAACAATAATGAGGCCACCAATCATCCAAGGTTGTGGGCTCACAAAAGCCAACATGTATAAAAAGTTGAACAGTGGTAAATGTTTGGCGTCATGAGTGAACCAACATCAACAAAGGATGATAAAAGAAAAAATCAAGAAAATGTTGGCTAGCTGACACAAGGGTTGTAGGAAGTTAAGAGTTAGTTGTAGGGATGACAAATTGAGATAAGAAATTTTAAAAACATAAGTTTAAAGCGAGACACAACAATATATATAATATTGGTCTACTCAACTATTGTCTCGAGTGGCATGAGCTTGCGAAGAGCATCATATAAGCAACAAAAATGCTTTTCACATAATGTTCTCATTTTGATTATTCAGTTTAAGCTATAATAAAAATCAACACAGACGGTAGCATCTTCCTATCGCCCACCTATGATTGTCTTCATCTCCATTGACTACGATCAACATAGACATGTCTACTTACACTGTCATTAACATTACAAAACAACAATTCACTAACTCCGTCTTTGCCTCCATCTCCATTATAGATTGGTGATATTTTACTCTTTGAATCCACCTCCGCCTCTATATCAATAGATCTTCTCATGAATTAACACTTCTTAGTTTCACATACAAAATACAAAGAATACTATTAAATTTGATAATTTCATATATATATATATATATATATATATATATATATATATATATATATATATATATATATATATGTAACTTTGGTTATACTTATATTTTATTAAATGAACGAAAAATGAATTTCATTTTGTGTTGTTTAATTTTTTTGGTATATTTAAAATTTTATTGTTGTTTAATTTTGTTCTTATATTTGATGTGATACTAATCATAGTGAAAATTAAAAATATAATTTACAGAGACATGTCCTACTTCCATTGTCATCAACATTACAAAAGAACAATTCATTGACTCCACCTTTGCTCCATTATACAATATTGATGTTTTACTCTTTGAATCCACCTCCGCCTCTATCTCAATAGATTTTCTCACGAAAGAACACTTAGTTTCAAATACAAATTACAAAGTATACTAGTAAATTTGATAATTTCATTATACACACACACACACACATATATATATATATAATTTTGATTATACTTATATATGATTAAATGAACGAAAAATTAATTTCATTTTTTGTTGTTTAATTTTTTTGGTATATTTAAAATTTTATTGTTGTCTAATTTTATTCTTATATTTGATGCGATACTAATCATAGTGAAAATTAAAAATATAATTCAAAAGTAAAAACACTCTAGTTACTTCACTTTGAGCTTTGTTAATTGAAACAAAAGAACTCCTCACATATCTCATTGTCTTTCGAGAACACCAAGTGTTGACAAATACTAAGAGTAGGATATTGACCATCATCAATTAATATAAGTCGAAATATATATTTTTTAAGCCCAAATCAACCAAAATGTAGATATCGGGTGATATTGGTAAGCAAACATTCAATATTATTGGAAAACATGCTTCATGAAAGAGATGATCATTGATTTTGGGAGTAAATAGTAGTGAATCAAAGTACACTTGGATGTCTCTTGCTGATTCCAAAAGCAGTTAGAAATTCAAAAATCTTTGTGCCTACTAAATGCATATAAGTTTAAAATTTGGAGAAATAAGGCCTACAAATAAAAACAGGAACATTTATTGTCAAGAATAATTATGGAATATATATATTTTTTTCATAAATAATGAATATACTATATTGCACCCTCACCTGATTGAAGAGTGATCGAATGATCTTACGCTCAGGCTAGCTACAATTATGGCAAGATGATGTTGAGGTGAACACCAATGATGAAGTTTCGAATAAATGAACAAAATGAACTTTCATAAAGCTCCCTAGAACCACAAAATACAATGAAGTTGACAAATCTAAAAATATCTTTAGTATTCTAAACAAAGCTTGGAGAGTGGGTCAATTTTTAATATTTCTCTATATTACAGTTGTTTGTTTGATATTAAGTTGTGTCAAATTGTACCTCAAGCTGCCGTTCTTTCGCATTGGCATGGACTAAAACATGGATTTGGTTTCATCCACTCCAAATAAATGGATAGAACTATGTTTTTTGTTATTTTATGTTAATGTTTTTTTTATTTTGACTTTGTTATTCCCTCTAAAAGGGCATGGTGCAATGCAATCAACAATCTACCTTAATAAGATTGGAATTGTACTCAATCCTTCTTTCATGGTCGTCTACAATACTTCAGTTCACTTCCATTTACTTGCCAGAGAACATCAACAACCTGTAATAGCGCCGTTTGGCAGTACAAAGAAAATAGCTTGAAAGAAGGCACTACAGCCTGAAATGTAAAACTTGAAGGTGCAATCTCAAAATACTTTCAAACATTGCAAGTTAGCAACGATATATGCTTAATGCAAGCTAGTGCCCTATTCATAATTATACATTGTGCACATTTAAATAGAATAGGAATACAAAAATTCAATTACACACAAGAAGTAGGTTAGACCATCGATCAGCATTTTAGATCAATAAATTTCACAAATAGAATAATTTCTTGTCTCAGCGTTAAGAAAAATTACTCATGTAAATCACCAGCATGCTCTATGCACAAGAATAATATCAACAAAATTTATGGTGATAGAACGAACCTAATAAAGCCAAAATTGATTCAATCTAAGTCTAATGAAGCCCGGATCAAGCCATTAGAAAATATATGGGGGATTTATGTCATTAATCGAAAGGACAGATGAACACTAAATTTGATATACATATATAGCAAATCCAACATCTGGACAAGAGGAATCCAGTGAGCCCATCACTAAATTCCAAGGTCATTAAGGACCCCAAATCATTTTAAAAAAAAAAAACTCTATGATTAAGGGGTCTCGATGTGTACCATTTAATCATATGGTTACAGGAGTAATTCGCCCAAGGACTAAAATGCCCCTCCCAAGTGCTATAAATGGACCTCTCTCTTCACTTGACGGAGGAAAAGAAAGAGTCGAATTCCAATGTTATTCTAGACTGAACATTCAATGATAACTTCGGGCCTCTGTAACTATTATTCACCGTCGATCACCGCCAGCCGGTCTGTACTCGTTGCCATCGACAAACTTTTATAGTGAAACGACGTATTCCAAATGGGGTATAACGAATAACGACATATTGAAGATCCGACGATAACAGCTTACGATCAACGTACTAAAAAACAGCGATTTCTCCAAACTTAATGATGTTTTTTGTAAGATGTATACGGACAAATATTATATTTTATGTGGAGTTGTAACCTTGCTCTCTCAGTAATAGGAAAAGAGTTCATATTTTAAATTTACACATTTATAGTAGAATATTCTGTCTGGGCTAGGCCCCGTGATATTTTTCTATGTCTCTCCAGCTGATTTCAAATTAAGTGCTCGTTTGGGGCAGCTTATAAGTGCGGGGGCGTTTTTAAAAACGCTCCCACATCGTTTGGTTCGCACTTATCAACTGCGAATTTAAAAACGGAGGTTTTATTTTGTATTACACGCGACCCGAGAGATGACCCTCGCGGGCCGCTGTTTCGATCGCGGGCGATCGATTTTTTACTCATGTGCCCCCTTCTATCCGCCTCCCTCTCGCTGAAACTCGTCACTTCCGCCGCTCCTTCGCCACTTCCATCGCTCCTTCTCCCTTCTCCGCTGAAACTCGCCACTTCCGTCTTTGGCTGAAACTCGCAAAAGACGCCACACTGCATCGCTTTCTCTGTGCTATTTCGCCACATGCCAAGGATTCGAGATCGCTTCCTTCTTTACTTCTATTATCCTTTTAATAAATGGATGGCAAGGTTTAAATTCTCTCCAACTATTTACTTCTTCTAGAGACAGAGTAGAAGAAATTCTGAGAAAGGCGCGCCGGCTGTGTCGCTGGCTGAATCTTCTCTGTCACCGGATAAAGGGACCGCCGGTTCTGTAGGAGAAGAGCTCTTTGAGTTTCAGGTGTTTGCAGTGGTGTTGAACTGGTTGGAGCTCTTGATCGGTGTCAGAGCTGTCGATCCCATACCTCTACCTCGACCGACCATCCTCATCGTCTCCTGCGTTATCCTGGATCCATTTGAGATCTCTTCTCGTTTTTACTTCTTCCCCAGTTCCAGATCGGTGAGTTCCTTTTCATAGCAATTTAATAGATTATTATTCTGTCATTCAGTTTTTCCTATGAGTTGTAGCTAGTCCAGATTATTTTTTTTTCTAATAAGCTCGCTTTAATTTTTTTTTCCCTACAGTAATTTAATAAATCTACATAAATATATGTAATATAGAAGAATTGTGTGGTATTTATGTAAATGCCCCAATTTAAAATATTTTAGAATATACTTCAAGCTTCTTATCCAAAACAGGGGCAAAATAGTCATTTATCCTGAATCAGTTCTTTTCCAAACACAGAAACCTAATAGTCAGACAGCTTATCCAGATCAGCATCAGCAGATTATCAGGATAAACAGCTTATCTGGATAAGCTGGATAAGCTGCAGCTACCCCAAACAGACCCTAAATGTATGTTTAATCTTTGTGCAATGCTGAAAAGATTAAATTAACACTCTAGTGTTGAAAATCTTCTAGGGCACAGCAAATAGTATCAAGAACTATGATCTATATGCCAAATAGGTTGTAGAATAAACATATAATTATCGTCATCATGTGTCAGCATTCTATTAAATGTGCACTTATTTATCTTTTCATTTTTAGGATTCTAGGGAGGTCCATGATTTCATAAGCTTGGTGCTGATTTAGAATTACAGATTCATAACGCAAAAGATAGGTCAGCAGGAATGTTTTGCAGACTTTTAGGGCTGTCTAATCCTAACTTGTTCAGAATGTAAGGATATCCCGAACTTATATTTATGAGCTTATCGTGAAATCCTGCTTTGACCATAAATTGTTTGGAATTTGGATAAGTATACTGAACTGGCTGTAATTTAGTTGCACGCAGTTTTTCTACAAGAATGATCACAATAATTGATTGGAACTATAAGACAATCCAATAGATTTAGACTAAATAATTTATTAGCCTAAACTGATCCAACTACACCGAGTATTATTATTTGTGTAAACTAATCCAACTACGCACCCAATATCTGTATATGAAACCTTTTCGGTATAATTAACTTGGAAGTAATATAATTTTTCTTACTTATTTTCTTTTAATTTGAGTGCTGAAGCACAATTATGATATACATGGCATCAATTCAAAAGCTTCAGTAATGGCTTTTCGTCAATCAAGATTTAATAAAGTCAATCATCATAGTAAAAAGGAAAGTGCTTCTGATTAAGTAATTTCATATTTTCTTTTCCATAATTTATGTGTGAAAAAGAAGTTAACCTTCTCAAGCATGAATAATGAAAAAAGCTCGGCAAAATCAGCTATAAAAGAAAATTATGAATATAACAACCGAAGTACTTACGTCGTAGAACAAGTTAAAATGGGAAGCGTAGAATGTTTTCACTGTGAGAGTAACAAAAAAACTGATTTACAAGGATACAAGACTGTTAGTAAGTATAATTCCAGCAAATATACCTCCAGATATTAAAAATTTATTGTTGAAATGTGAGATGATTTATCAAATGATTCAAATCACACTTCCCTTTTCATTTCACAAAAATGCAATCAAGACATATATATAAATAATTATACGTAAAAAAAAAAAAAAAGTCGTCGCATTTCCCAACTCCCATACTTCATGAGCTTTAACTGCATGCAATATTCAAGGTGACTACTCCAAGAGCACCATAAAGTAAAGGGTATGAACTTTAAAGATTCTGACATACGTATGGCACGGGCATGCATGTAGGCTACAAAACCATGCTACAGCTGCGTAAAGCTCAGAATAGCTCAAAGCAATTAATTCCCTACTTAATGCGTCCTCAGATCTTTAAAAGAGACAAATATTAAACGTGGGCTAGAGCGGACAAACCAAGAGGGCATCTTCAGAAGAGCATCCAGGGTACAAAGATCCGGGACCAGTCCCTTAGTAATTCCCTACAGTCGCAAGCAGGACTTACATCGAAAAGCCAGACCTCAGATCAGATACTAGCCGTCAGCCATGAAAACTAGGAATTAAAGCCTAGGATTTATGTCAACGGGTGGAAGTTGAACGCTTTATAACAAATAACACAGAATATATCATTATTATTATCATTATCCCAATTGGCACTCTTAATCCCAGAAGTTAAGACACAACCTGAACAGCAAGATAATTCGATTTAATTAAAAGACGTCACTTATTATCTTACAATAATCAAGTTTATTCGACTTCAAGTTTTTTAAAAAAATTCTGTTGCATGATGGTTTGAAAATAATAACGGATAGATTAAGCTAAATATGCATCTAGGAATATGGTGAGGTCATTTTTCACAATTGCGTGGCAATATAGTTAGACATTGCATGTAAATACTGACCGTATCTTGCATATGCCGAACAGACGTGAAATATTGTCGAGCTATGCTGGGAGAGGGCACCCATTAACCTAAGAAATTAAATGCATGTTTGAAGTAACTACTTTTCTATTTAATTTTTAACCATAAAATTTTGAAAACGTATTAAAAAATTAAGCCCAATTGAACAAGGGAGGACTGTAGAATGCATGGCGATATGGCATAGGATGAGGATCCCCCACGTCCACCGTAGAAATAAGAGCGATTACCGACAAATAAAATTATATATTTAAAAACTAACAAAAAAAAAAAGAGCAAAGATAAGATATTTCAAAACGCAATAATGTTTTATATTTTCATACAAACATTTAAAGTGTTTTACGCATTAACTCACCTAATTACTCATAAAGATAAAAGCTAAAATTAAAACTGTTAAGGTTAGCAAAATCCACTTAAACTTTTGCGATGAGTTTGAAATTGAAGACAGTTAGGAAAGCCAAAAACTGCTCACCAACGGACATTCTTACAAAAAACTGAAAAAAAAAAAAAAAGCTAAACAAAAATAGAACGGATATGATTTAAGAATGCAAATAATTTTTTATAAATTCTTTAAAAAACGAAAAATAATTTATTAATTCGTTTATATAATTAAATATGAAAAAACTATTAGTAAACAGTGCTGAAATCATCATTTTTACTAATAATTTAGAGACGAGATTGAAATTGAAAAAAAAAATGAAAATATTTAATGAAGATATTAAAGTCAGATGAACAAAATCAAGCCATACATATCCACAGAATATAACTAAAATATTAGACTTAATTTCAGACTTCTTGTTCCACCACCAAGGCTAAGAATAAAAAATCAAACCTAGCTTCTGCAAACTGCAATATTCCTGAGTTTAGTGGATATATGACCCATCGATATATTAAATGTGTCATTTTGATATGTGGTCATATTATCGAGATATTATTATGACCCAGACAGATTTACGTCTGTACTGCGTACAAAATATATATATTTAATGCACCAATGTTATGCAGAGTAATACAAAAGAAATATGAAAGGTACAACACATCAACACGTATAACATCTTGTGATAACTTTAGTCGATAGGAATATTATCAGCGTAGCATACAGGTGATAAAGCAATACAGAAATGTGTATTCAGAATAAGTCGCAGCGAATATATGAAATCTTTTGAGGGCGGGACTCGCAATATTTTATACAGGCAATCTCAATGATAATGTCTTCCTATTTTTATTACAGAAGATTTTAATTTGCTGGAATTGTTAGTGCAGCGAATTTTAACAGCAATTTTAAATATTTTGATGTATTGCTTTTAATATTTTAACAGTATTTTTTAAAATTGCCCTCAAATAAGCGGTACTAAAAATATTTGTTAGTGGTGAACAAACAATGACTATATAACATCTTGTTATATCATAAAAAACTTCATTATTAAGCAATAATTGAATTTTAATTTAATAATTATTTTAAATAATGTCATAAAGATTATAATCATCCTATTAAATTTAAATAAATAATTTAATTTTTTAAAAATATTTTAATAAATGCAATATAATAGTCATTTAAAAGTAATTTGGAATATGTATGATGCATAAGCATTGATTAACACATTAAAACATGTATTAAAAGCATATTAGAAGTTGGACATCTATTATTATTTATCTGTAATAAAAATAGGAAGACATTATTAAGCATTAATATTATCAATATATAATCAATGATTGATAATATTGATGCCATGAAAAAAGCCGGCCATAATTCAAAATTTTTAGTCACAACAAAATTAAAATAGAATCTTTTTTTTTTAATTTCAGTTATTCTCGGAAATTTTTATCATTTCATTCAATTATTTATTTTATTTATATAAATAAATTTTAATTTTAACATATATTAGTTGTTTAAAATGCTATTGTTGGTAGGGGTCATTGGAATGGATGGAAACAAATAGGTAAGGAAACTAACAAGTGTGATGAGCATGCACTTGAGTAATTCAATTGACCATAGCCAAAAAAGCCAAGGGTCTCAGCAAAAAGAACAAAATTGCAAAAAAACTGTTTATTTGTTATTTGCTAAGTCAAAATTACTAAAAGAAATAATATGTAAATAACAATATTTGTAAGGAACTGTGTAGGTAAACAGCCTAAAATAATATTTGTGCATTTCAAATAAGTGATAATCACAAACATAGCTCCTGAAACGTTGTTCCTTACAAAATTTAGCAACCAAATAATATTTTTGACCTATCGAACCGATTGCGCGTGTCACGGTCAAACCATTGAAAATTTGATAAAAATGGAAAATAAGAGTTGTGCTTTTATCATGAATTTTGATGAGTTCGAATTTGAAAAATGGATGAAAGAAAGTGCTAGATTTGTAAATAGCAATGTTTCAAGTGCAAAAAAAGTAATTGCCCCTTCAAAAAAATTTATTTTTAAATCCAGCCATACAAGGAACCCAAATAAAAGTTGGTATTGACAAATTTGAATTTAATAATTGTTATAGAAGATGCAATATTTAAAAAATCGGAAAGGACCTGTCGGTTCAACCTGCTCAACCGTGAACCAATCTGTGGTCCGATTCGAGCATCTAATTGAGCCTCTTTAGTATCAAATATTGGTGGGTATTGGAGGGTACTGGATGGGTATTGGAGGGTACTGGATGGGTATTGGAGGGTACTGGATGGGTATTAGAGAGAGATGCGTGCGGATGCGTACGTTGTCCGTATGGAATTATGACTCGTAAGCAAATAGGATCATTGGAAGGTCCTGAAAAGCAGTACTCTTTGAAGTATTTTCTTAATTTTCTATTTTTTAAGCATCCCTTTCTTTCCTTGTGGATAAATATAAGCAGGACACGGCGAGCGAACCTCCTCTCTCCACTTGACCACCCAAAGAAAGAACCTAAAGAAAGGAAAAGAGATGAAAGCTAAAAGAGAGGGTTCGTGTCTTCTTTTAACAGGCCACTGCTGAAAAGAAAGAGGTGCGAAGGAGACGGCATCAGGTTGTATGGATAAGAACTAGCAGGAGTCGAGCCGCCCCGGGGAACATATCCAAGCTGCCGCTCCTGCCGGGATATATCATAACAAAAAGCTTGGCCCGAGAGGGCAACGGTCCCACCTTCACCCCAAATAAATATAAACAATTTCAATACATAGCCAGCCTTCTCCGTTCTCAAGCTTTTTATTAAATGCCAAGTCAGTTGAAATGAAATCAAATATTAAAAGTTGGAAGATTACTCATAAGAAGCTGCAGGCGTAAATCTTTATTTTTTTATAATATGTCGACTAGGGGTTACTAAGTAATTATGAATCAGAAAAGGTCAGAAAAGATGGCGATGGGAGGCGAACCAAATCGTTGGAAGGAGCAAAGCCGAAGTCATACCACCGCCCGCCCAAGCAACCAACAAAAGTCGGAACGCACTGCTGCCTTGTTGCTTCTTTTCCCACACTTACATTTCCAAGGAAGCATCCACTACATTATCCCGACACCCGTTCCTCGCTCCGATTTAACTTCCAGTAAGTGCTAAACCCCTCTTCTTAATCGTTTTTTAAGAAAATGCGTTTTTGGGATATTGAAGAGACAGAGAGAGAGAGAAGTTACTATTTTGGGCAAAGAAGGGGTCCCATGTTCGGGATGAAAAATAGCTCGAAACAGTATCATGGTGGTAGTAGCTGCGTTGGTGGTGGTGTTGAAGGGGCCTGCATACCTTACCACAGCTGCTGCTGCTGCTGCTGCATCTACAGAAGCAAGAGGCGAGGATGCCCCGAAACCCGAAAAACACAAAGCCACCTCGTCTCTTTTTGTTTCTTTCTGCATTCTTAACTTTGAGCATTGCGGCTGCGAGTGAGAGAGAGAGAGGCGACCATATAGAATAGTTATGATAGGGATGGGTCGGAGAAGGCGTCCTATAAAGACAATCGAGTACTGACGGCTCGCTTCCAAGAAGTAGGATCTCAGCTGTAAGGTCAACCCAAAAGGTAGACTTACCACTCTGTTCCATCCCATCTCACAACAAAAACCGCCTTCGTTTCTTCTATGCCCCGCTCATCTCAGGCCTCGTCCAGGCCAAGAAACAGTTGTAGGCGCAGCGCACTCTCGTTGCTCCTGAAAATCAGCAGTAGTTTGGGAAGAGATAGAAAGAGAGCACGTTGTTGGCCACCTCCGATTCTCTCTCTCTCTCTACTTTTTTTTTTCTCTTGTCGCTATATCAAATCTGATCACGGCCAGGAGAAAACAAAAAAAAAAAAAGGCCTACACTTGGCTCGTTAGATGTTGCAGCTACTATGCAATCATTTTTCTCTTAATGTCGGTTTCTATAGCGAAAGAAGGGCTCAATCCATAAGACAACAGTTTCCCTAACGACAGTCATCGCAGTTAATGCTCACATAATTTCATTTTTCAATTGTTCGATAAATCAATTCATGGAAGGTCGGAAGCAAGCAAGTAAATTGAAAGAAATAATCAAAAAAGGAATGCACTATTATTGCCGGCTGATTGCTTTAAATTACTCAAAGAAAAGAAAAAGAGTCAAAAAGCGAAGCCATAAGATACTGTGAACTGCATGAATGAATGGAAGGAGAAAATAGGGGATATAAATATCATGAAGAAATAAAATCAGATCATAAATGTAGATAGTTATTTTTTCATAAAATAAAATATATATTTAAGAATCAAACTGTTTGAAAATGAATATAGCAGGAGACGGAATGCTTTGATACGTCAGTGACTACCTGGAAGAATGTGACGATAGCCGGGGCGGCATCCAGCCTTCGGCCGGCCAGTGCAGCGTCCGCTGCTATCCGGCCAACGACTGCCTCTACGAAGTGTTCAGGCCAAATCAAATCCGCAGATCGAGGACGCGACGACGAAGGTATGCTTGCCCGCCGCCCGCTAGACTCCTCGCCGGCTGTCTGCTCTTGCCTTCTGCCGCCGCCGCCGCTTTCTTCTTCTGCCGGCAATGGCCGCGTCCTACGGCTGCCAGACATCAACCTTAAAAGCAATGAACAGTGCGTGCGAAGGGTGGAGAGAGATGGAAGTAAGGGACGGAGACGGTTTCCACGCGAATCCAACGGGTCGAAGATTTGCGGAAACACCGGATTATATAGGCATTAATCACGTGTTTTAAAATAGATACTTCTTTGCCTGACTTAATTATTTTTAAAAGAAAATAGATATATATATTATAAATAAAATCTCTAACTTTTAGTGTGCGCCCAAAAGGCGGAATCGCATTGGATCAGGCTAAGCATACCAAACGAGAGTGGGGGTGGACGGCCAGACATGTGCTGCTAATGTGTTCTTTACAATCTATTAATTTTAACAATGTTTAAAATTAAAAAACTAAAAAGTACCAAAAAATTAAAGTTAAAATATTTAAATAATTTTGTGATATATTATTTTAATGTTGTAAGGTTGGAATCATTTATTTTTGTAGTTATTTATCTCAGACATCGGATTCAATTTGACTAAAATTGAATTCAGATTATTTTTTTCATATTTAGTAAGCCCAATCCTAAAGATTCAGTCTAACTGATCCGAAGAATCAAATGACTAGGATAAATAAATACTTGTAAAGTTACAATCTTTCCACTCACTCAAAATTGATGGGACTATTTCAAAATTCTATGACCTATCTTATAATGTTAAAATCTGAGAATTTATCAAAAGAATTATATAATAATTATTATTATTATTTATAATTATACTTGAATGTGTCGCATATTTGTTGAAAATAAAAATAATAAATCGAAAAATAATTTGGGTAATTTTGCCTTCATAAACATCATTAATTTAATCTAAACTCTTCATGAAATTCCTATCCCAAAATACATTTTTTATCGGAGATAAAGCAACCTCCCACTTAGAAATTAAGCTATATTTATGAACAAATTAGACGAAAGTATTTTCATTAGAATTTAATAATGATAAAATTTCGTATTGTTTAATTTCTATTGGAATTGTGTAACATGATAATTAATTGAGTATCAGTATATAGGAAGATTTGCCTTGCACTTAATTATTTATGTATTTGTATATCTAACATCTAATCTTCAATTTTGACCTATATTGCTTCTTTTTTATCCATGAAAACACTATATTTTAGTTTTAAAAGTTAAAATATTAACATTTTTTAGGTGGCATGAAAGATTTGGATGTTATAAATGAAAAAAAAATAATGTTTAGGTGTTTAGATATGTAACATAAGTAGGAATCATATATATATATATATATTACTATATTTTATTACTAAATCAATTAAGTCTTCTAGAAAAATATAGGGTAAGATATATTTTCTTAATCAAATTTACTTGGAATAAAAACATTTAACGGGAAATATGCATGCATATCACAGAATTCTTTTGTATTCATATATGTAATACCTAAAATTTGATATTGACATGATAACATATTGCTTTCACAATAATACGAAAATGATGTTTTTCAATGAAAATAAGATGATAACGGTGATACATTTTCATTGATGTAAATATTTTGAATGATCTGAATATAAATATGTTTAATTGTTTGAAATATAATACATGAGAATCATGTGATATGTATCTATCTACTCCTATGTTAGATCGCAAAATAAACGGACTTTTATACAACAATATTTATAATTATTTTTGAAGTTCTATTCTTATTTTAAAACAAGGAATAATTACAAAATAGCCCAAAATACATTGCTATTTATAAATTATGCAACTAAGTAATTTTTTGAACTACTAAATCAATGCATTTAGGTTTGTCGCCATTTAATTATTCTGAGTTTGATAAAAATGAAAACTATTATCTGGGATTTTAAGGTTACTTTTTATATTTAAATGAGAATTTGTAAAATAGATAAAAGAGACTGTCTGATTTGTAAATAGCCCAATAATAATAATAATAATAATAATAATAATAATAAAAGAAACTGTGCAAATGATATTCTAAACTATTGAAGCCTAACATGCTGGGATCTAAAAGCTTAAAGCACTGCCATCCGCAGACGTCACAACAGGCCACATGGAGCGGTCAAACTGATTCAATGCGGGTCCCGCTGCTAAAAGCATCCATGTGTCCACCGGCTAACGTTGGCTATGGAGAAGAATACTTGTTCGGAAGAAGATAGTATTTTAATAACAGAAAATTAGAGTTATCTTCTCTCTCTCTCTCTCTCTCTCTCTCTCTCTCTCTCTCTCTCTCTCTCTCTCTCTCTATATATGGAGGCCGAAAAATAAAAAATAAATTTAATTAACTTCATTTCTTGACTCAAAAGTCTATTATTTTTCAGAAGAAAAACTACTAAAATATCATCCATTGCAATCAGTATAGTTGATAATTATTTTTTATTTTAGCCGTCGCAAAACTGTTAATGGCGTTTAATATTTGGACTAAATTAATAAAAATTATTTGAAAATATTTTATTAGATTAATTTGATTTGATTTATATCGATGTGATCGATTATAACTTTGTCATGTTTTTTATTTTTAGTCGTTGATTGTATTAATCTATCAATCAAATGGAACCATATTGCAGATAATTAAAATATTTATGACAATAAACAGAGTTTAAGATCTAATTTTATGCAAATATTCAATACGCACATCAAAATGATTACGATTGTTAATGATAATGCAATAATAATTTGGTGATGTTGGTTATGCAAAAGATAGTTCGACAACAAAAAAATAACCATCACATCAATATTATTTTGTACTTAGAACTATTTAAACTTTGAAGCTATCTTGAAATTCAAAACTAAGGGGGCCCTTATTTCAGCTTTTTGGACCTAGTTGGAACTGAACTAGGGAACCATGTTCAGCAAGTTGTGTTTCCTTTTTAAAAAACTCAAATGCTGTTGTGATTCTATATGCGCGTTTAATCTTTAATATCCCTAATTTACCCGGGCTTTGACTCCCTCGTTTGTAAAATAACTCCGTGTCATAAGATAAATTCACTACTCTTCTCCTTCGCCAAAGCAATTGCAAGAAAGGCCGCATCCCTTTTTCGCACATGGTTCCCTCCTTGCGATTATCTACCCTAGCTTCATTCTCTTCTGCTTTTCTTTTCATTTTACTTTTTTTTCCTTTCAAATGGATTTTTGGTATATCTTCTTAAAAGAAAATCACGCGCACAATTTGAGGCTAAAAGTTTGCACTTTGTTGGTTCTAGAGGTGAAAAATAAAGGTTGCTAAAAGCTTGATGCATTTTGCCTTGGGAGTTTTTTTTTATTAGACATCATATGTTTATAAATTATTCATTAAAATGATTTTAATAGATTGATTTGTTTTATGCATTGTCAATTACTTGCTTTGCATATATTTTTTAAACTAAATATTGATGTATTACTTTGATACCATGTGGCACTTCATACAATTTTCATTTATAATAATACCATAAATATTAAATATGTAACAGTTATGAAATTTGATAAACTAGTGTTTTTTGACATAAAGTATAGTCTCGATTTGTGATAATTTTTTCGTCTCTCGAATGGTGTGATTTTTTCATTGTTGTTGGCCACATAAATCTTGATAGATTTCTGTATAAATGACCGGATAAGACATGTAAAGAATAATCTACTATCTTGAAAGATAGAAATATCCCCTTTAATTGAATCTAATCATTTGGACAAAGAAAATCATTGTTATTTATAAATCAACGGAACTAAGATCTTTCCCTTACTTTACGAGTGTAAGATAAGATTTATTTTATTCTAGATTAGTCTAATAAAATTCCAAACTCTCTTTCTCTCTACTTAGTTTCAAGGAATTTTATTCAATCTCCTATACTTCTCACCCAACAATAGAGCCTACTCAAAATTATTTCTGACCGAAGTTCATTAACCACAAGATGCTTTGTCAAGGAAATGGTACATTAAGTAAGCTATTAATATGCACTCAACATCAATGACATACAAACCACGCAACATGTAATCCATACAATTCAACACCTATATTTTTACCATTCATTTGCTTTTACAAGTACAAGTACATCACACAGATGAAAGAAAAATAAAGCTACAAAAAAAAACCTAAAACATGGATTATGCATAGGGCCTTCTTTAAGGGACTTACATGCTTATAGTTATCCATACAAGATATATATATATATATATATGGGGGGAAAGAGCTCTCATGGATCTCTACGTGTTAAATAAAAAGATTGTTACAAAATGGGAGGGAAGGTGGATCCCCAAGTCTAAAACAAAACAAAAAAATACAATACTCACCCCTAGGGGTTCCACTTTCCACAGTACAACCCACACAAAAAAGTAACTCCAAAAGTACAAGTATACCTAAAACCATCTCAAAACTCCAAAAAAATATACCTAAGCAAAATGTACAGAAAATAAAAGGAAAAAACAATGTGTAAGGTAAAGACAAAGGGTGTACATAAAAGGGTATCCCAATCAGAAAACCTGCAACAGAGAAAAGTAGTAGCAGTGCACCCAAAATACTTAGTGAGATCCGATGCCACTTTTATATATGCAAGAATTTATGAACCCAAATTTATATATTTATAATGATTTTGTAAAGTCACAATTTCAAATGCAAGTATACGTATCACTCAAGTAATACAGGGCTCTAGTGGAGTCCCGTTTATCGATCCCACAGAGAAGCGAGGTAAAAGGTTCTTAGTCAAATTCTAGTCTATTATTATCGGATTTTAGATTGGAGGGTCGATATAAGTGGTGTTTTATCTAGCAACTACTCTTAAATGCAGATGATTATATGTAAGGATAATAACTATACCTAAATGCAAATATTACTTCTAAAGATAAATTTCTAGATGAGTTGGTTTGGTGAATTTTGAGATAATAAAATCTTTTATTCTTATGTAGTGAATTGGATTATGTAAAGGAATGCGATGCACAAAATATTGTATGTGCCAAATAGGAGCAATCATATTCTTTACCCATATCTCAACGTATAAAGAACATTAGCTAATCCTAGGTTTAGTCCCCAAATCCATGGTTAGGCTAAGAGGATACTGGCTATCACTCCAGAGCTCTCACTTCTCTTCGCCTGAAAGCTAACTCTCGCTTTAGTTTCCAAACACTATGACCAAATTGGAGATTTAGTCTGTCACCATAAAATCTCCAATTCTACTCTCATTAAAGTATATTTCCCTACTTATTTGCACTCAACCCTCATGAACTTACCATCAATGGAATTTGAATGTGGTTCCACTTTGTTAAGAATTACACCTCCCTCTCGAATTAATGCAATTACAACAAATTTCAACAATATAATGGGCCCTAATTTTAATGTAATTAAAGTGCAAGTAAAAACTATCACATTTATAATTAAAACATCTTCTTGCATACATCCCAATATCCTAAACATGAATCTTATTAATTGCAAAAGAAAAGTAAAAGGAAAATAACGACATAATCTTCTCATGCCACTATTTCCTAAGAAGAAGAAAAAGTAAGAGAAAGACATCACAAAGCACAAAGAAAACACAACAAAAATTCTCATTTCAAAGCAAATCTACAAAATAAGTGTTTACAAAATTATAAGATAATGAAGAACACAATACTTATTTTTTTCCCCTTGAAAGAAAGATGAAAATCTCTCCCATAAATTCTTCTACTGATCCATGCAATGCTAGAACAAACTCTTACAAATTCTCTCAAAATTCCCTCACTAATCTCTCCAAAAAGATAGAATTCTACATTTCTACTCCTATTCTAAGATCTCTCAATATTCTTCACGTTTTTTCTAACATCCCTCTCCTCTTTTTTGACCTAAAATCATTCTTCTAAAGTGTAGGGATGAAGTTTGAAGAGTTGCTTGAAGAAACCTTTCAAAAAGTGTCTAAATACGTTGAATCTCGGCCCTCAACCATCCAAAATTGCGTCCAAACTGTTTGGGCACGGTCCAGCGCTATTTGGACGCCTTTCGGCGCTATTTTCCATGAATTTTCTTGCTCTCGGGACACTGACGCTGGATAGGGCGCCATTTGGCGCCCTACTCTGCGCAGCTCCACCGTTTTGCTTCATTTGGCTCCGTTTCAGCTCCGATTCGCCCCATTTCAGTTGCGTTGCGTTCCTTACTGATAGCTCTAAAAAATAAACATAAAAAAACCTTTCTTTAAAGTGTAATCTCATTACAAAATATGCAAGAAGTATAAATGAGATTAAATAAAGAAAGACTTATCCAAATGTGTCAGCCCAAAATTTGCATTTTTGCTCGTATTTGCTCCAAATTGCACCATTTTTGCTTCTTTTTCTCCAAAAGCCATTTCTTATACCAAAAACCAGGAAACATACAAAATAAATTTCTTTATAGTGCAATATCATAAAAAATTGGTATGAAATAGACAGTAAAAAACTATTAAATTTTCAGTGGATCAAGATCCCCCAAACTTAATTATTACTTGTCCTCAAGTAATTTAGTTAATACATAAAATAATGATCCACTGCAATGAAATTTTTTTCTAGAATATCATGATTATGACTTAGATAAATACAGTAGTAAAATTTTCAGAAAGATCTTTGAATAATTCAAGTAAATTCTGCAGGTGTAAGGCTATCTAGTCATCAAGTCTAAGAGTTCTAGCCTTCTATTCAATTCAAAAATGACTGTAGATTGTCCTATTAAGGCACTTAAAATGATTATATGAAAAGAAGTTTATGAGAACACTTCTAGTAAAGATGTTAATCCATACATATAAGTTCAGAAAATTAATTAAGTTTTTCTGTTTAGATAGATCTAAGTGAAGCCAATTTTTTATTAGGCATCTCCTCAAGCTTCTCCTCACATTTTTTTTTCTTTTTCTTCTTTTCTCTTTTTTTTTCTTTTCTTTCTTTCGGGATCAATTTCAATCCCCCTTTTTTCACTTTTTTTGTGAGGATTACTATATCTAGATAGCCTCTAATAATTTTGAACTTCACCCTTCTCACCCTAAATTTAAAACTTACCACGATCCTTTACCTTATAGACATTTCTTTAGCTTATTATTGGTTCATCATAGAGTCTCAATCCTTTCCTTTCACATAAAGTTTTAAGATTCTTTATATTTCAAACATACAGTTTTTCTTACTTTGAATAGCCGATTATATTCATATTCTCTTATACCAAATATCTTATCCTACAAAACCACTTTTCATTACCAAAAACTTTCATTCAAGTCCACTAAAGTACTCAAGTAAATCAAAATATAGTTATCTGAAATTGAGCTCTATCACAGGAAATCATGTTAATAATTTTGAAAATACTTTTAAATGAGAACAATTAATAAATAATTCTTTCTCTCCCCCAAACTTAAATTTAAAATATTTTGCAATTAATTCCATAAAATGTAGCATAAAGAAAAAGTAATTGAATTTACTAGCAACTATAACATTCTATCAAATTCATATACATGCATAATTAGGATAAAATGACTGCAGAAGAAAGTAAATCTAGCTTAAAACATGTTTGCAATAAAATTACACTAAAAGTAAGTATTTTCACTTTAAAATTTTATTTTTCTTCTTACCCCCAAACTTAATTTTTAACATATATAGTATTCAGTACATATAATATAAGTAGGAAGAAAAACAGTTTAGAAATTCTATCTACCACAAATGTACTTCAAAACCATTTACAAGTATTCATCAGGACAGGATAATGAGCAGCAGAAAGTAAATCAAAACTAATAATGCCAGAATGAAATTCAATAAATAAAAGTTTAATTAGCATAGCAGGTATCAGCAAGGGAATATAAAAATATTCATCAAGTCTTATATAAAATTGTAACACACAAACAAACACATAAGATAAATGAGGCCAATTTATCCTTTGACTCATCACATCTCACTACTTACCTCCAATTTCTAACAGAATCACTACACTAATACATCAGGTACTTTTTAAATGATTTTATAAATTATAATCCCAAAGATAAAATTATCCCTGATGCTTTGGTTTCTAGAAACCAATCTCAGGAATCATCTAATCCCCTTAATCAAGCACCTCTAACAGTTATAAATTGTAGTGTAAGATCATCCTAATGTTATTCATCAAATAGGTTTGCGACTCCTACCAAATGAAATCAAAGTTTGAGAAAGGAAGTAACAAAATTGAGATGGATCTATCATTGTTCAAATTCAAGATATCTTTTGTAAAACTCAAGTCTGAGTAAGACCAGAGTTAGTGAACTCTTCAATCCAACTACTACAAAAGAATATACAAATCTAACCATAACAAGAAGTTAAAAAATCACATCTCTCATGACACACAAAGATCGAATCAAACCACTAAAAATCCAAACATCTACCAATCAACAATCAAACTGATCAATCCATAATGACACATAAAGATCAACTCAATCCACTCTAAAGAAAACACAATACAACACTAACAATCACGACTCCCAAGCATACTAAATCAAAGCACACTGATAATTATGGGTTGCCTCCCACAAAGCGCTAGGTTTAATGTCATGAGCCGGACAAAAGATTCCACCTAGATCAAAATTCCATTTAAGTAATCCTTGATCAATCACCCAATACTTTTCAGATCCAGGGATTCCTGTAAAATCCTCAAATTTTAATTTTTCATTCAACTCTTTCTTTTTAGATTGATTCATATCATTGTTCCTCATATTTCTTTCTAGATCTAATATTCTTCTATTGATTTTATGAATCTACATATTAATACCATCCTTGAAATTTACAAGAAATGGATCTTTATATGATAATTCAAGATCTCCCAAATTTTGGATCAAATTCTCTTTACATAGTTCAGATTCTGGATCAAATTCTTCTATGTTACTCTTCTCTTTCAGGTTATTTTCTAATTCTTCCCCTTGATAATGATTAAATGATGGAGGCGGTCTTTCTATATCTATCTTAGTTGAGGAACTAGGTTTTTCTAATTCCTTAGGAATTTCTTCCAATGGTCTTTCAATATCAATATCCTCGTTTCTTAACTTAAAGTTCTTTTGAAATATATCATCAAATTCTCTTCAAGTCTTAGTTCAATATCTTTATCTTGTTCATCATTCAATTCAGGTTTTTCTTGTGATTGAGTTGAATATAAAGATATAAAGACTGGTAGTGTAGATGAATTCCCTAAATAGGTCAGCTTTAAAATTGTATGGGGTACATCCATCTTAAGTTCATGAGATTTTTCAATAGATGGAATTAAAAATTCACTATTTTTGGTAGCATCCATCATTTCACACCTCTCCTGAACATACATACAGTCTTCTTAAATAACGTTTTCAATTCATCATGATATTGCAGTAACTTGAGATACAACATGGTAATTAAAATTTTAACCTTTAATTAAAACTTTAGGCTTAATAAAATTAAAGAGTAAAATATTTGATCCTAACCTGATTTGGATGATTGAAATTTAAATAATTAAAGGGTAGAAACCTACTAAACAATTTAAAAATAATTGAAATGAACTTTAATTAAATAATTGATTTCTCTTACCTTTCTTCCTTTGAACTCCTAAAATGAAATATTCTAAATTTGATCCATTCCCTATTGAAATTCCAAAATTCAATCCCTTGAAAACTTAAAATTTGAAATTCTTGAGAGAAGAATTACTGATTATTATCGAGAGTTTTCTTAGGTGATTCCCGTCACTTAAGATGTAATTAACTATAGTGGGCTTGCCCTTATAGGAATTTTAAGAACCTGTGTAATATAAACCCCGTTTAATGTTTTCATATTAAGCAGGGGAACTTGTCGGCTTATAAAATTGGTTCGTAGACCAAACGAATGTCACAAATCTTCTATTTTATTTAACCGAGCCCCATCATCAAGCAAAGGTGTCTATTCTCCGGGATAGATATACAGTTTGTGGTGCGGTCCTCGTTTATATAAACTATTCGGGATGTGAGATCAGTTTGATTTCATATCTTAAAATTTTCAAATTTAAAATTATTTTTAAAATAAAATACTACTTTTCAAATTATTTATTTAAATTAAATCTAAAATTCGCCGACAATTTCTGTAGGCGACCCCTTTTCAAAATACAACACACAACCTAAAAATATGCCGACAATTTCTGGCGACTCCGCTGGGGAAAATTCCTCTCTCCATTTTAATCAGATAGTTCTGCTTTCAAAAATCGGTAGTGTATCCATGTCCCTAGTGGATCAAACTACTCCTTCTTTCCGTTGGAATACTATGTTCATTTCTACATCGAACAAGTATAGCCAACATTCTCTCGGATTTAGGAGCCACTGTTTAGACACCCCTAAACAGAGAGGTTCCGAGAT